>CM040421.1:115720739-116320739 GCA_022702705.1 Papilionanthe hookeriana x Papilionanthe teres | reverse complement strand
AAAACCAAGACTGATAAGATGGATTCTTCTGTTGTAAGAATTTGATTTTGAGATAATAGATAGAAAGGGTGCTGATAATCAAATTGCTGATCATCTGTCTAGGCTTGAAACTGAAAAATCTCTCTGTGATGTTGAAGAAATTAATGAAAATTTTCCTGATAAAAAATTATTCACTGTTAATGAGTGGCGTGTTTCATGGTATGCCGACATTGTAAACTTTATTGTTAGTGATATTTTACCCTATGGTTTGACATACCAGGAGAGGAAGAAATTTGTATATGAAGCTAAGACTTATTTTTGGGATGACCCATTTTTATATAGACAAGGAAAGGATCTAAACATTTAAAGATGTGTGCCGTTAGAAGAAACTTATGAAATTTTTCAAAAAAAAATCATAATTCTAATTATGGGGGACATTTTGGAGTTGATAAAACTGCATATAAAATCTTACAATCTGAATTTTATTAGCCTACAATTTTTAAGGATGTTAATGCTTATACTAAAAATTATGATAGATGTCAATGTGTAGGTAATATTTCTAGAAGAAATGAGATGCCTCTCAATTATATGTTAGAAGTTGAAATATTTGATGTTTGAGGATTAGATTTCATGGGACCATTTATACCATCTTTCGGAAATATATACATTTTGATAGCAGTAGACTATGTATCCAAATGGACTGTTATTTTACCTCGATGTGATGCACAAAGTGTTGCAAAGTTTTTAAGAAAGAATATATTTTGCAGATTTGGAATACCAAGTGTAATCATAACTGATGGGGGAAGTCATTTTAGAAATGCGATTATGGAAAAGTTAACAAAGAAAAATTATATTAACCATCTCATTGCTACTGTTTATCATTCACAGACAAGTGGTTTGGTTGAATTATCCAATCGTGAAATTAAAAGAATATTGGAAAAGACTGTTAATCCAAACATAAAGGATTGGTCAATTAAACTGAATTATGCTTTGTGGGCCTATAGGACTGCTTACAGAACTCCTATACGAATATCACCATATAGGCTAATTTTTGGAAAATCTTGTCATTTATCAGTTGAACTTGAGCATAAAGCATATTAAGCAATTCAAGAGTTAAATTATAATTTAAAAGATCCTGGAGAAAAGAGATTATTGCAATTAAATGAGCATGAAGAGATATGGAATGAATCTTATGAAAATGCTAAGATTTATAAAGAAAAGATGAAGTTTTGACATGATCGAAAGATTCTTACTAAAATTCTTGAGCCAGGACACTGTATAATGCTAAATTGAAAATATTTGCTGGAAAACTTAAGTCCAGGTGGACGGGCTCATTTATTGTGATGGAAGTTTATTCCTATGGAGCTGTGGATATTCAAGATCCTAGGACTGAAAAAAATAAATAAAGTTAATGGTCATAGACTGAAACTATATTTTTCATTCGATCAATTTAAACCTGATAATAATCTGATGTTGAGTCACTCAGAATAAGCTCTAGGTATGGCAGGCTGAAGACGTTAAACCAAGCTCTTTTTGGGAGGCAACCCATAATTATCGGTGTGCTTTACATTATATTTGATGTGTGTGCTTTGTTTGGTTTGTTTTTATGATTGTTTGGTAGTAATTTGAATATTTTATGTTATAGTGGTATTATTTGGACCTTATTTGATGACTTAGAGGAGTCAGAATGAAGATTTGGAGGTTTAGCGGACCTGTTTTAAATTGAGCGCTGGCAACTATGCACCGCAGAATGGTGCTTAGGCGCAGGAGTTACAAAAAACGTGAAAAAAATGGTTTCTAGATGCCTAAGTCGTGGGGAAGTAAATTTGGGAGTTATTTGGGAGATTTAACACGTCTAGGGTTGGTTTTAAGCATTCCCAAGTCTATAAAAAGGCCTTAAATTAAAGAAATACTTGACCCAGTTCTTATTTTCATTCCCGAGTTCTAGGGAAGAGTATTTTAAGTGCAAAAATGTCTTCTTGGGAGAGCGAAGTTAAGAAGAAGGAGGAAGCCAATAAGAAGAAGTTTATTAGTGAAAGTGCGCAAGAGTTATTCAACGGATTCCTAGCAGTTAGTATTTAAGCAATTGCATAATGGATTGCAAAAATTGAAGCCCATGTGAAATCAATTGAAGCAAAAGTAAATGAAATTAACGCTCATTTAGCGCATATTGGATGACAACTCAAAATGCAATTCGGTCATAAAAGTCATGTGGAAGAAGTAAATAGAGCGATGTATCTGAAGAACAAAATGGTTAGAAGAAGAAAATGTAAGAGTTTTTAATCATCCCCGTTTTATCAGATTTATATTCCAGATGGATCAAATGGAACTAATGGTGGTTCTGGATATAATCCACCTGTAGGAGATTAGAATTAAATTAAGTGTAGTCTTGTGATTTGATTTTCTGTGATTAGTGTTTTGTGTTTATGATTTATGTTTATGTTTTCTTGCACTTTAATATGATTTTTGTTACATCTTAATGATGTATATTTATGTTAAATGATTTGAGTTATGAACCCATGTATTGGGGAATTTCATCCAAAATGTTTGGATAGAATATTTTAGTTTGTATTAAGTGTAGTTTGTTATTAATGAAATATAAGTTTGTGTTTGTGTGAAACTTGTTTTGGACTCAAATGAAAATTTTAGTGTAATTTTGGAGTATTAAAAGAGTTTATGGGGGAGAAATATTTATTAGAAGTGATTGAGGGAGATTAACTAAGTGATTTTGTGCCATTAAAATTAATTGTCAAAAATTGGGCACTGCGGCTAAGTGCCAGATCGTCAGAGCTTAAGCGCCAGACCGTCGGAGCTTAAGTGCCAGATTTCCCAGCTATGCCCCGTATGCTCCGCGCATAGGTGCCGGTTTGCAAAAAACCAGTTTTCTGTAGTTAAAAACCTGAAATTTGCCATTTTAATTCCCCCATCACCTTCAACCTCTAGATTTAGCGAAAAAGGAGCCTAGGATATCTCTAAGTTGGATCATTTAAGAGACGATTTCGCCAAAATTTGTTGCATATGAGTTCCTTGAGGTATGAGCACTTCTCCTAAGTAAAATTTTTTTTATTTTCACCATGTATTTTGAGTAAATTATTAAAAAAATATGAAAATCACTATTCATGGTAAAAATTTGAGAAAAAGCATGATAAATTGCTTGGATTTAGTGGAAATTACCTTTTGAAGTTAAATTAGCAAGTTTAGTTTGATTTTGGAATTTATGGTGAATTTTTTGTGAATTTTGAGAGATGGCTCCAAAGTTGAAGCGCTCATGAGAGAAGGCAAGATTTGATTCCAACAAATTTGTCAGTTATAGAGTGGAGGATAGATACGTCGACGCACTTTTGTCACTTAAATTGATTTCTGAACGAGTTTTTAGTAAACCAGGGGGAGAGATTGAAGAAATGATTATTCAAAGAAATTGAGAAAATTGCTGTTGCTTCTCCACTGTTGCTGTTGTTTCCGTTGTTAGAGAGTCTTATGCAAACTTGCCAGCAGCAGAAGAAAAAATGGTGATGGTTTGAGGTGAACAAATAGATTTTTTGCCTGCGGTAATTAATGTCTTTTACTGATTACCTCCTGAGATGTTTTATTTTTATTCCAACTATCATCATTCTGAGGGAGAGTTAGAAGAGATAATGTCCTTTTTTACTGATGGAAGAGGTTTAAGGAAGATAAAAAATGAAATAAGAGTATATTTAAGGCCTCTAAGTTGAATGCCACCTTAAAGGCATGGCATTACTTTATCTCATCAAAGTTGTTGCCTTCAATTCATGTTAATGAAGTTACGAGAGAAAGAGCTGTTCTGAACCATTGTATTCAGAAAGGAAAGCCTATAGACATAGGGGCTATTATATTTTATTATATTCTCAACTATGTCAGAGGTGCTACTACTGCAGGTATGAGATTTCCTTCTTTAATTCATTCTATTTTTGAGCAGTACGGAGTGAAGTTTGAAACATGGAAAGTGGTTCTTCAACCACTTAAACCCATTACCAGTGTAAATGTAAACACTTACATTGTGCATTCAGTATTTGGCTGGAAAGGAGGATCTGTTAAAGTTTCCAGTGCTTCTGCTTTTGCTGCCTCTACTTCTTGAGCTTCTACTTCACATGCATCAACTTCAAGAGATTCACAAACTGGATTGTTATGAAAGATTTTAAAGAAAATGAGTCTTACCAGAGAACATGTTAGAGATATGGATTGTAAGGTAGAAAATATTGAAAGATATATAGTGATACATGATGATTATGAGGAGAATTATCAGCAGTACATGGATAGCGTGATTAGAGGTGATCATAGTGCTGAGATGCCCCCTCATCCTTTTTATATACCTTATGTGCCATCCAGAGATTGGAATGAAGAAGATGATGATGAGGATGATGGTTAGGATTGTTGTGTTGAGTTTGTGATGTTGTTATGTGATTGTGTTATGTGTTGTGATGTTTTTATTTGATGTTCTCATATGTGATGTGTTGATTAAATTTTTATGTGATGTATTTTGATATGAACTCTGATATTATGTAGAGCATAGTTGAGACTATTTCTTTTATGCACATTCAGATGTTTCTATGATAAATTGATGTTTTATGTTGTATGTTTGTGATATGTTTGTAGTAAATGTTTTAAATGTGTATCTAGTGTTTGATTTTTTAATAGTGTATAATTTAATTCCAAAATTGCTAGAAAAATTTTGAACACTATTAGAAACTCCTATTTAAATTGCATGTTTAAACTTTTCAAAATCTGCTACCATATCTTATCTAGTGTTGTTGTGATTCAAGTTATGTAAAGTTTGAGTTTTTTTTCCTTTGAAAACCTCCACTACTATAGAAGTCTTTTAAAATTTTTATAAAAAATTGAAAAACTGAATTTGATTTCTTTTTACTCCTTGTTTTAAATTGTTATACTTGCATATTTAGAATATGAAAATTTCTGTTAACATGTTATTATAGTTTTTAATTCTTACCCATGTATCATATTTTATGTTTAAATCTTTAATCATAACTAAATATTTAAAGTTTGGGGGGAATTTTAAAAACAAATTTTCAAAAACTAAAATTTTATTTGTTCTCAAGAATACTTATAATGAAATTTGATTTTTGATTGAAAACAATTATGTATATGATATTATATTATGTAAGCAAAATTTTGAATATAAAAATGAGTAAGAGAATTCAGTTAAAAGTTATAGTAATAATGAAAAAATCAAAGTTACTCTATGCCCTCCATATTCAACCTCTACGCCTTCAATGCCCTCCGTATTCAACCTCTACTCCTTCTTCTTCTTACTCTATTTCTTCAACTTCTTCTTCCACTATTTCAGGTTTGTGTTGTTGGCCACTTTTTGATTTCGTCCTCATCAGCTCTTCCAACAGTGTATTCTTGGGATTATCCAACTCCATTTTGTTACGCCTTCGAAACTCTCCAACAAAGCAACGGCGAAACCCTAGCAGAACAGGATGGAAGGTTCTAACAGCGGAAGGCTAAAGGTATTTCGAAAACGTATTTCTCGACAGTCTAAAAAGCAGGATAGTCGAAAAGGAGAATGCATTGGGCCGGGTCGGGCAAACGTATTTCCATTTTTTATTATTTTTTTTAAGTTTTCCTTGGTGGAACCGCTTAGCCACGTGTAATTAGATAATTGGACTCTGAACGTAGCTCTACGTCCGGTGTCCTGAGCAAAAAATTTCACCAGTTTATGATATGTTGGTGCCGGTAGATTTTTAATTACATTACGTCTGCTAAAATTAAAATAAATAGATTTTCACTCCGCATTCAGAGAAACCAAAAAAAATATAATAATAAAATATCAAACCAATTTGGTTTCTTAATAAAACATGATGAACTAAAATAAAATATATATTATATATAGTCGATCGCATATGCGCCTTCTCTAATTCTTTCTTCTAGTTATTTCCCTACTCTGACCAGAAGCTCTAACCCGCAATATAATTTCAACAAAATGAACCTTTAAGGCCATGTTGGTTGGAGCTAATAGATTTGTGTAGGTGGGGACATATCATAAATTTGAAAAGAGATTCATTCATATACGTCATATAAGTAAAAATATTCTTACTATTATTTTGAAACTCTTTAATGTTCATTTGTCTCAATTTTCTTCTGAAAATTTTTTTGAACAATCCTTCTTAGGGATTTTTAATGTTGAAATTCTACGGTTTCCTTAAGAAAAGTTCTGAGTATATAACATTTTCGAGGGTATAAGAATGTCATGACCGTTGGGTTCAATGAAGTTTGGATCAAATTTAAATTTTGAGTTGTTGAACAAACTTTTATTTGTATATTAACTAGTACATCAGAATCATAAATTTTCAATTGCCTTACGCTTTACCCATCGCATTAAGAATAGGAATAAAAAATCCTATAACTTCGTTTATTTATCATTATGTTTGGAAATTTTCCACAGAAAAATATTCACTTTGGCTTGGTCGCTGAGCCAAACTGTTTAAAATTTGTTTATGGCAGTTTTAGCAGAAGTCATATTCCATTTTTTGGGTGAAACATTATTTCAAAAAAGTCAACACCATTTCTATGAGTACAAAAAAGTTTAGTTAACACATTCGTTGAAAAAAATATATAGATTTAGTGTAATATCACCTCAAACATTAGCTGACCTGCAATTAGGAATTTTGACTTCGTTTGTCAATTTTAGATTGAGTTATAAGCGATTTATTATTGGCCAATTCTTAAGCACTTGAATAAACTATCAGATTTTAAGAAGTAATAGATGTATTTTATATTTTTAGTTTATGTTAATTTTATATAATATTAATTTTCATGTAGTATGCATACTATGTTGACGAAAGTTAATGTTCCTATTCACATAAATTTGAAATAAATGATGCAACCTTGCTTCATTCATTATGGAGCAAACATACAGGTTTTTAAACTAAATTGGTGTCGCTGGAATGATGAAGTAAATAATACATCAATCTTATTTATAAGAGTTGTATCCAAAAATGCCCTCTATATCACATCCAAGAAATATAACATGGGGTGGACAAGAGGAACACGCACAGAGAGAGAGAGAGAGAGAGAGAGAGAGAGAGAGAGAGAGCACAATAACACAAGTTCTAAGATAATAGATTCAATACTTCATTCTTGAAGAAATGAAACCCTAATGTATAGATTATAGGCGATGTTTATTAAGTTACATGTTTATCCATATTTTAATATAAACTGTTGTGGGAAAAGATGCTTGGATAAATTTCTTGCAAGAGAGAGGAAAAACAACACAAAGAAATGCAACCACAAGAACACAAGAAGATTACGTGGTTCGGTCTTTTGACCTACGTCCACGGGAGGGAATCGAAATAATCCACTAAGGTAAGAGACAAAATGAGTACTTAGCTTTACATAGATGAGTCCTCATCTTCCATGGCCTCCCTTCAAATCCAAGGCCTCCAAGATGCACTCCTCATCCTCTACAAGCTAGCCCCCACTACTTGAGTTCTTTTCACTCTTACAAAACCCACACCAAAAGCCTCCCCTTCTCTCATCTATTTATAGTAGATTAGATTACATTATAATATTCTAGAATAAAGATGAGGTGGAACCTTCGAGGATCGCATGGCTTCCACATATCCTTCCACATGTCCCCCTTTTAGAGTCCTCCATTGCATGGTTTCCACAAGTCCTTTCACATGTCCTCCTTCCATCGCATGGCCTCCACATGTCATTCCACATGTCCTCTTTTAGGGTCTTCCATAATGAGGTGACACCTTCTAGAGTCAACAATTGAGGCTTAAATTAAGGAGGAATTTACAAGAATGTCACTTGCCTTAGTGACTAATTGGGGGTCAAAACAACAAATCTCCACCTTGACATTTAATTATGAGATTCTAAAGTAGTGATTCCCTCCACCTGGCCCCCGAGGGGCCCTCAGCCAGTAGAAAAGTTCACTAAGTCCAGACAGTGTCTGAACTTAGCTATGGGCAGCACCTTGGTGAGCATATCAGCAGGGCAGTTGGTATCTTCTCTACCACTATTGGGCCTTTAGCAACAACGTCCCTTACGAAATGAAGCTTCACATCTATGTGCTTGGATCTTTCATGAAATACCTGATTCCTGGTTAGGTGAATGGTGCTTTGATTGTCGCAAAACACAGTTATCACCTTCTGATGTATCCCAAGCTCTTCAGCCATGCCCTTTAGCCACATAACTTCCTTGTTTGCTTCAGTCACAACGATGTATTCAGCCTCTCTTATTGAGAGGGCCACAACAGATTGGAGGTTAGACTTCCAACTGACTGCAGTACCGAAGTCAGTGAAGACGAATCCAGTCAGTGACTTCCTGTGTCAATGCTTCCTGCGTAATCAGAATCTACGTAACCGACTACCTTTTCTTCTTTGTCTTCCTGCCTTTTGAAGAGTAGCCCCAAATCAGTGGTACCTCTTAAGTATCTCAGGATCCATTTTAGTGCTTCCCAGTGAGCCTGTCCTAGGCTTTCCATGAATCTGCTTACAATACTGACGTCATAGGCTAAATCTGGTCTGCTGCAAACCATACCATACATGGTGCTATCAACCCCACTGGCGTAGGTGACACCCTCCATGTACGTTTTCTCCTCTTCAGTCTCTGGTGCTTGAGAGTTCGATAGTCTGAAGTGTTGGCTAATAGGTGTTGCAACCTGCTTAGCCTCATGCATGTTGAACCTTGCTAGAACCTTCTGAATATATGACTTTTGAGACATGAATAAGCTACCCTTTTTCTTGTCTCTGGTAATCTCCATCCCTAAGATCTTTGTAGCTGGTCCTAGGTCCTTCATGTCAAATTTAGAATTGAGCATACATTTGATCTTCTGGACTTCCTCCTTGCTTCTGCTGGCTACTAACATATCATCCACATAAAGGAGCAAGTACGTACCGATTTCACCGTCTTGCCACTTCATGTACACGCAACTGTCGTAGCTGCTTCTGACAAAACCGATCTTTAGCATGAACTCATCAAATCGTTTGTACCATTGTCTTGGGCTTTGTTTCAGTCCATACAAAGCCTTTTTCAGCAAGCAAACTTTGTCCTTTGTCTCAGGTGTGCTATACCCATCTGGCTGGTCCATGTAGATAGTTTCTTCAAGCTCTCCATGTAGGAACGCGGTCTTAACATCTAGCTGCTCTAATTCCAAATTGAATTGAACTGATAGTGCTAAGACTATCCTAATGGAGCAGTGCTTCACCACGGTTGAGAAGATTTCGTTGAAGTCAATTCCTTCAACCTGTGTGAATCCCTTTGCAACGAGTCTGGCTTTATACCTGATCCTCTCAGTACCTGGCGTGCCTTCCTTCTTCTTAAAGGTCCACTTGAAATCGACTACGCGTTTGTTCGTTGGTCGATCCACAAGTTCCCAAGTTTTGTTCTTCATCAGAGAAGTCATTTCCTCGTCCATTGCCTCTTCCCACTTGTGTTTTTCCTTGCTCTTCAGGGCTTCCTTGTAGCTGCTTGGTTCTGCTTCTTCTATCACTTCGGCAACACTCAGAGCATAGGAGATCATATATGCATGGTTGTATCTCTCTGGCGGTCTGATAGTTCTTATTTGTCTGTCCCTTACCAAGCTGTAGTCATCATAACTTCTTTCTGGTTCCGTCACTTGCTGGTCTTCTGCCACTTCATCTTGATCGTTCATATTTGTCCTTTGATCAGTCAAAGTTTGTCGTTGTTGCAGCTCCACCTCAATTGATGAATCCTCCTTAGTGACACTGTTCCTGGTAACATAGCTTTGCAGATTCCCCATTTTGGACTCATTGAATGTTACATCCCTACTGATGATGCATTTTTGTTGATCTAGGCACCAAATTTTGTAACCTTTAGTTCCAGGTGGGTATCCGATGAAGATGCACTTCAAAGCCCTTGCTTCCAGCTTATCCTGTCTAACATGAGCGTATGCAATACATCCAAAAACTTTAAGATTATCATAGTTACCTGGCTTTCCGTACCACATCTCCAAAGGTGTCTTCATGTCGATAACTATCGATGGGCATCTATTGAAGAGGTAGCATGCGGTTGACACAGATTCTCCCCAGAAACTTTTGGGTAGACTTGCATTTAGCAGCATGCACCTCACTCTCTCTAGGAGAGTCCTGTTCATCCTCTCAGCTAGGTCGTTCTGTTGAGGAGTGTTCCGGACTGTCTTGTGCCTTGTGATGCCATTCCTCCTGCACAGCTCCTCAAACTGCTCTGAACAGTACTCCAAGCCATTGTCGGTTCTCAAGTGCTTCAGCTTTGCTCCCATCTTGTTTTCGGTGAGAGTTAACCAGTCCCTGAATCGTTGAAAAGCTTCATCTTTTGTTTTTAAGATAAAGACTCATACCTTCCTGGTGTAGTCGTCGATGATAGACATGAAGTATCTTCCTCCTCCATGAGTCTGAGTTCGAGCTGGGCCCCATAGATCACTATGTACATAATCAAGAGGTTTCTTTGATGTATGTATTCCAGTGGAGAACTTCACCCTGGTGGCCTTCCCCAGCACACATTGTTCACAAAATTCCAGTTTGCTGACCCGATCTCCACATAACAGGTTTTGTTTGGAAAATTCCTGTTTGCCCCTTTCACTTACATGCCCAAGCCTCATGTGCCATAGTCTGGATTTGTCAGACTCTGATTGAACTGCATTTGAGAAG
Source organism: Papilionanthe hookeriana x Papilionanthe teres (assembly GCA_022702705.1). Taxonomy (NCBI): domain Eukaryota; kingdom Viridiplantae; phylum Streptophyta; class Magnoliopsida; order Asparagales; family Orchidaceae; genus Papilionanthe; species Papilionanthe hookeriana x Papilionanthe teres. The sequence goes on along the minus strand of CM040421.1, from coordinate 116,310,126 downwards.
TTCCCGATCACAGTTCTTCCAACTAGGGAGTATAGCCCATTCTTTCTGACTCCTTTCATGACTATGAGAGAGCCCTTAACTACTCTGATACAGCTGTTCTCTGCCTTGAATGAGTATCCATTCGACTCCAGCGTCCCTAAAGAAATCAAATTTCTTTTAAGTTCTGGGATGTACCTAACATGCTGCAATATCCGTTCAGCTCCATCGAACATCTTTATTTTGATCGTCCCGCTGCCGATTACCCTACAGGCTTTATTGTCTCCAAGTAGAACGGATCCACCGTTTGCCAGTTGTAGTGTCTCGAACCAGTCTTTGTGAGGACACATGTGAAAGGAGCACCCTAAGTCAAGGATCCACTCTATACTAGATTTAGATTTTGTGATCACCAGAGCTTCAGCTGAATCATAGCCGTCTGAGACTATGCTTGCTTCTCCAGAATCTTTAGGCTTCTCCTAAAAGCCTTTCTTTCTATCCGGACAGTCCTTCTTAAAATGACCTTCCTTGTGGCAATGATAGTACTTGTAAGATCTCTTAGAAGACTGACCTCTACCATTTCTTCTGGACCTTGATCTGCTCAGATCACTTTTAGAACCTTTCTTGCTCGATCTTCCTTTAACCATCAGACTGTCTCTGCTGGTTTCCTCTTTCATGTCATGCTTCTTCTGAAGCTCTTTGGCTCTGATCAATGATTGAACCTCTTCCAGAGTAATCATCTGCGCCCTTCCATAAAGCATCACATCCTTGAATTGCTCATAGCTCTTAGGAATAGAGTTTAGCAATAGCAGTGCCTTGTCCTCGTCATCCATCTTGAAGTCGATGTTCTCAAGATCGTCTATGATCTTGTTGAACTCGTAGATCTGCTCCGAGACTGATTTGTGTTTGTGCATTTTGAAAGAGTATAGGCGCTGCTTCAGAAAGAGCCTATTAGCCAGGGATATGGTTAAATAGAGTACCTCGAGTTCGTCCCAAAGTGCTTGAGCCATTGTCTCCCTCGACACCTCCCTCAGAACCTTGTCGCCCAAGCTCAATATTATCAAGCTATGAGCTTTCTCCAGCATGCCAATCTTTTCTTTCTCTGTCATGTCATCTGGCAGTGCCCCCGGCCCTTGCAAGGCTTCTGCAATACCCTGCTGAACCAGTAGAGATCTCATCTTTACTCTTCACAGGCCGAAGTCGTTCCTTCCCTTAAATTTCTTGATGTCGAATTTAGTGGAACCCATTTTCCCCGCCAAACACCTCTTCTTCCTTCTTGCTGCGAACTCTTGGGTGCGATTCCTCCGACCAAGATGTGTCAATATTTCCCACAGACGGCGCCAATTGTTGTGGGAAAAGATGCTTAGATAAATTTCTTCAAGAGAGAGGAAAAACAACACAAAGAAATGCAACCACAATAACACAAGAAGATTATGTGGTTCGGTCTTTTGACCTACGCCCACGGGAGGGAATTGAAATAATCCACTAAGGTAAGAGACAAAAGGAGTACTTAGCTTTACATAGATGAGCCCTCATCTTCCATGGCCTCCATTCAAATCCAAGGCCTCCAAGATGCACTCCTCACCCTCTACATGCTAGCCCCCACTCCTTGAGTTCTTTTCACTCTTACAAAACCCACACCAAAAGCCTCCCCTCATCTCATCTATTTATAGTAGATTAGATTACATTATAATATTGTAGAATAAAGATGAGGTGGAACCTTCGAGGATCGCATGGCTTCCACATGTCCTTCCACATGTCCCCCTTTTAGAGTCCTCCATTGCATGGTTTCCACATGTCCTTTCACATGTCCTCCTTCCATCGCATGGCCTCCACATGTCCTTCTACATGTCCTCTTCTAGGGTCTTCCATAATGAGGTGGCACCTTCTAGAGTCAACAACAGAGGCTTAAATTAAGGAGGAATTTACAAGAGTGCCACTTGCCTTAGTGACAAATTGGGGGTCAAAACAACATAAACAATACAAGTAAACAATATATCTTTTCATATTTATAATTGACTCTGGCATCCATAATTAATGCTAGCACTATTTCATCTTTGTAACTCCTAAAAAGGAAAGCACATAATGACCTGCTGGTGTGACATTCGTTCGTATGACAATCATAATCGGCTAAAGGGACTTGGGTCCGCCTTGGAAGAATCTTTTTTAGAGGCCCTCTTGTCATTTTGCTGAACTTGGACCATCCTGCAAACGTTATATCAATGTAATTTGATAGACAACTCTCCTCAGACAAAGTGTCTTGTGAGATTATTGAGAAAAATAGTAGAGTACATATTGGCAATCTCCGTAAAGTATCCCAAAATCATTTAAAGGAGATAGTTTTAGCTATTTGCCATCTGGATCTAGTGACTCTAATGCCTTCGTTCAGCTAAGCCTTTGTTTGGTTGGCCCATGGTTCCAATTGAAGAGGTTGACATTTGGTGGCTCTTTCTATTGACTCATGATGCAATCATTTGGTGCCTATTCAGTGAGATTCATTGAATCTCCTCAAGATTTGTTGGTCCTTTTTTATGTACGAAGTGACAACTAGGATTATAATAAGAAAGTCAAATGCATAAATTGATTTATTTATTGCTTATTAAAAACTATTAATAATTGAACTTGATGGATTTCCAAGCCTATATCCCATATAGATAAGCCAAGAGCAGTACTTGCTCATTACTATTTCTAAATTTCCGACCCTTCAATTACTTTTTAACAAGGAATGGTTATGGAGAGTGGAGTGAAATCACCAAGAAAGCTATGGCTATGTCCTTTGGACATTTAACTGAAAATGTTATGCCATTCGGTAATAGTGAAAAAATAATAAGAAACTTGAATGTTCTCGGCTGGCTCCAAAGAAGAAACCTGTGTACGGGGCCAACGGACAGGGACAAAGCTGGAAGGTGAAGGAGTGTCAGTCAGGTCAGAAATACTAGAAGAAGGGATCCAACTAGAGGGAACAAAAATGATCTATAAAGCGGTAATAAAAAAACAAAGAGTAGACAAGATGATCGAGTCTTTTGACTCCTTGCCACACAATGTGTTACGGTAGGGCGAAGGTGCAACATTGGTTCTGGTTCTTAACTGATTTGATAGAAGTCAACTCATCTGTCAGCACTGCAATAAGAGAAAATGGATGAGGTAATTTTGTTTCAGTAATGCGAAGGTGTGATTCTCCCACCTTTGGTGGGGTGTCGACCAAGAACTCGTCAAACCACCGCCGAGTGAGAGCCTCCATACGTCCAAGATAGAAGTAAAAATTAGTAAGGAAAATCTTTCTTTATTTTCTTTTTCTTTCCTAACATATTATTATTCTTGCAGTTGATTGTAAATATCATTGATTCTCCGGCCATAGAAGTTGGCCAACCCTTAGGTTCACATGTGGAGGTGAGAGTTTTTCCTCCGTCATAGGATGGAGGTTCACCGGGCCATTTGCCATCCTTAGAAAACGACATGCGCAAGATCGACAGTCAACGGGGTTTCCAAGGGTCGCTGGCTCATCAATGGAAAAAGCGGTGAACTCCTCTCAAGAGGCTAGACTCAAAAGGGAGAAAGCCATATCAGATCAGAAGGGTGAGTTTGTGGTCCTCAATGCTTATGGTGACCCTCAAGTTGAGGTGGCAACTATCCGTACTAAACTGGCAGAAGCCCAGGCAACCACCTTAATCTCCTTGGTACAAGCAGAAGAAGAGGGTGTAGAATATTTAAATTTAGTGAGTACGTGTTTTACTCAAGTCATGTGAGTCGGGGTCTAGTGCTGTCCAAGGTAGGCGAACACCTGTTTGTAAAGTATTTTTTTTCATTAAAAGTTTAATTTTTACCATTTTTCAAAAATTTTCATTATTACGTACTCTCAGTTTTTGTGTTAATTTGATATTGATTTTTTAAGTTTTTCTTCAGGACCTTCAATGGAGTCCAAGTATTCTCCCAAAATATTTGGTTCTGTGTGGGATATCGAACAATTGATACTAACAATGTTTCATGCGAATATTTTGGATGACACTTCTGTATATGACACAAAAATTGTGCTTAACAAAGTGGAGTCAAAGGTATAATCAATTGAATACATCGAAGATAACTTGATTTTCTGTCTAGATCAATTCCAGTATGGACTCTGAATGCCCCTCTATCTAGAGGTCTAGTCGATACTCAATCAATATGGAGTCATTCCAACCTAGATCAAGCCAACCGCAGTTGTTGTGATAATGACATTCAATATTTACCTGCAGTGGATGGAGATTCCATGTTCCCTAGAGTGGTTCTCCTACATGTGTTCTTTAAGAGTGTAGCGAAAAAGATATTTTTCTTTGGCTCGATCTAAAAGTTCCACTTGATTGACTTAGAGAACAAAAAAAGAGGATTAGAAGCATCGATTCCTCCAGTTCTCTTATGAGATTTGGTGGATTTCTATCAGGCCGACCAGAGGGCATTACAAGAAAAAGAAGGGGCTTCCACCATGTCTTTTTTGGTCAACACCAGCTATCATTGAAAATCATATGTTGGTAATCTAATATACTGAACTCATGACATTTAAACAGGTGTCGAACCCTGCCAAATTTTGATCAGCGACTCTTGCATTCTAGTTCACCTCTAATAAGGTGGATAAAATAAGGTAATTCACAAGGGCTCCTATACTATTGAGAAAATATTCAAGGAAGTAGAAGTAATTCAGCACTTTTTTAGAAGTGGAATGGTTGAAAAAGAGAAGGAGGACAACCAAACAGTTAGTTTTTATACCTAATTTTGAAGATATTGCATTTTAATGGATGGTATTTTGTGGTTTTCTTGCATGTATGATGAAAAGGATTAATTATGATGAAAGGAGCAAAAAAGGATCAAATTTGAAGAAAAATTATAAATTTTCAGAAATTTAGCCCTCCACAGTTAAAAATCGAATTTTAATCAAATTTGGCGTCATATTCAAGGGGTGTTTGAAGCAACTTTTGGTGGTGACTTCCTTAACTTCCTTTGGGTGGAAAATATGATTGAAGGGATGCATCTTTTGGTTGACACATTGAATCTGGACATGTTTGAAGAGACACCAAAGCACCTTTTGGAAAATTATAAAAATGAAGCCTCATAATTTGCAAGTGTGTGTGTTGTTGTTGGAGTAATAGTAGTTAGTGTTTTGAAAGTGTAAGGTTTTGGAGTTCTTCTTTTATATAGTCTTTAGTACTGAGTAGAGAGTAAGACAGGAAAAAAAGTTGGTGTGAAGGCTTCTTCTCACCAATTTTCTTTTATCCTTGTATTTAGTTTTTATTGAAGTTTAAAGTTTTTATTAGATTCATCAGAGTTGGGCACCAAGCTCTGTAGAGTTGTATTTTGGAAAGCAAAATTTCAAAGAAACTTCCTGAGTCTTGTGGAGAGGATTTTCATATAACTATTTTTCTTTGTTTTTACACTTAGTTTTTAAGTAAGATTGTTGTGTTTTCATTATGGTTTATGCTTTCATATAAAGTTGTGTTTGTGTTTTCTTCATGAAATCTGAGTAGTTTACTTTACCTTTTTTTCTTAGATGATGAAGTAATTAAATTATGGAAGTATGTTGTGGAAAGTATAAGCGTTTAATGTTGGAAAAAATTTGTGATGATTTAATTCCTTGACCTTAATTTACTTCTTGATGTGACCAATTAAGATGTTAAAATTTGTTGTGAGATAATGTAAGATCCAATGCGGTATTGTTGCAAACAACAATTGGAAAGTATCACATGCAATTATATGGGTGAGAATTGTAGTCCATATGATTGAATGCGAATATATAGGGAGATATGCTTTATTGAGGAGTAAAATTAGAGGACTTTAGAGTGACAGGCTAAAGCCCTCTAATTTGGTTTGTTATTTTAAATTTTGTTATGAGATGTTAGTCCCAGGTGGAGGGAATAGAGGGAACACTAGAGTGAGAACTGGTATCTTCCCTACCTATCCCATCTACAAAATATGAAAATTTCAAATTAACCAATTTTCTTTATAGAATCAAGTAAGGGTAAAGAATATAATTGCTCATATTTGGCACAATACATTTAAATACTTCCACAACATAAATATCCATAATGATTACTGATTCATTGAAGAAGGAAAAAGATATTTGATTCTTATAACTTTTATATTGTGTTTAGAGTATTGATAATTTTTATTTCTTGCTTAACTTTGTATTAACAATATCAAAAAAAAAAACATTTTGGAATTAATACCTTAAAACATACTTACAAAAAATCAAATAAAAAAAGTAAAAAGTTATTTTTCTTATTTCTTTAAATTTTTAGACATTTCCCTGTGGGTTCGATATCTCGGGGCTTAATCAAAAAGTCCTATATTACTTGATAAATGATACTTATACTTGTGTAGTATCCCATCTTATAAATCATAAAATTTCTATCTAAATCGTAAACATAAATATTCGGGGATCAAGTTTTAGGAGTCGTTGCCCGGAGAAAATTGATTCAATTTCATTTAAAGAAAATTAAGAAAAATTTAAATTTTTTTTACTTTACTTTGTTTTTGTTAGTGTGTTTTGTTTTATTTTATTTTACTTTGTATGCATAGTTCAGGGTCTGAGGGACTTGTGCCTTACGATTCTAAATTAGAAGGAACAATTAGAAATGTCAAAAAAATTAAAAATTCTGAAAAAGATAAAAATATTCAAGAAATTGCAAATCATCAAAATCAAAATGTTGACATCCATCAAGAATTTTTACCTTTAAGAGAATATGCTAACCCTGCAGTGGATGAACATCATGGTAGTATTCAACACCTTGCTGTAGCTGCCAATTGCTTTGATCTTAAACCTGTTATTATCCAAATGGTGTCTAAAAATCTGTTTGGGGGGGCACCAACTGAAGATCCTAATTTACATTTTGCCAACTTTCTAAAGTTGTGTGCTACTTTTCAATATGATGGTATTTTTTAGACTTAGACTTTTTCCTTTCTTACTAAGGGATAAAGCTAAGATATGGTTAAATTCATTAGCACCTGAATCTATCAGAACTTGGGTTGATTTAGCACAAAAATTCCTTGCTAAATATTTTCCACCATCAAAGACGGTGAAGCTTAGAAATGATATCACATTTTTTTGTCAGTTTGAAGGTGAAACTATATATGATGCATGGGAACGATTTAAAGATCTCCTCAGAAAATGTCCACATCATTTGATAATAGATTGGTTAATAATTCAAACTTTTTATAATGGATTAGTTGGATCTCTTAGATCTATTATCAATGCTGCTGCAGGAGGATCACTGATGTCTAAACATTTTACTGATGCTTATGCTTTAATAGAAGAATGACTACTAATAATTTTCAATGGCCTTCTGAAATGTTAAATCCTAAAAAGGTAGCCAATACTCTTGAAAATGATGCTTTTGTGATGTTAGCAAATCAAGTTGCTGCAATTTCAAGGAAGATAGACCAATTTGGGATGAATTTTTCTCAGCCATTGCCATGATTGAAGAAAATTCATTAATTCAAATGGTTGATTCTCAAACTTCACCAGAAACTTTGAAAGCTATAAGTAAGCCTAATAACCCTTATTCTAATTATTATAACCCAGGTTGGAAGAACCATCCAAACTTTAACTGGAATACAAATAATGAGAATGGTATTAATCAACAATGGGGGAACAACCAAGCAAACCCATTGAGAAACTGGAACAACCAGGGGAATTATAATTATTGACCAACCTATCCTCCAGGTTTTAACAATGCTTCACAATTTAAGGAGAAGAAGTTGTCTATTGAAGAAGTGGTGTTACAAATGGGAAATTAATTGCAAAGTCAAGGAGGTACAATTAGAAATATTGAAAATCAAGTAGGACAAATTTCCAATACATTAAGTAATAGATCTAAGGTATGCTTCCTAGTAATACTGAAGTAAATCCAAGATATAAGAATAAAGAGCCTGTAAAAGCAATTCAACTGAAAAGTGGAAGAGAGTTGGAAGGTAGAATTCAAAAAGAAATTGAAGTAGAGAAAGAAGAGATTGAAGAACCAAAAGAGGACGCTCCTAAAGGTTTGGGAAGACATATTTCTCCACTTAAGGAAGATTTGGAAAAACCACCACCTTCATTTCCTCAAAGACTTCCTCAGCAAAAATTGGATAACCAATTTTCAAAATTCTTGGAGATATTTAAGAAGCTTACAATAAACTTTCCATTTGCTGAAGCCTTAGAACAAATGTCAAGCTATGTGAAATTTATGAAGGATATTCTCAATAGAAAAAGGAAGTTAAAAGATAATGAGACAGTTGCACTTAGTGAGGAGTGCAGTGCAAAAATTTAGAAAAAGCTTCCTGAAAAGCTTAAAGATCTTGGTAGTTTCACAATTTCATGTGCAATTGGAGACAGATTTTATGGAAAAGCTTTATGTGATTTGGGTGCAAGCATTAGCCTTATGCCTCTATCAATATTTAAAATACTGGGATTAGGAGAAATAACTCCAACTACTGTAACTCTGAAATTAGCAGATCGTTCGATCACATATCTTAAAGGAGTTATAGAAGATGTTTTGTTAAGAGTGGATCATTTTATTTTTCCTGCTGATTTCATTGTGTTGGATATTGATCTATAAAAAAATACCTATTTCTTTATGTCTTAATTCTTATTAATTTCTAAGGATATTATGCATTAATGAAAGGTAGTTTTTGTGTTTTTGGATGTAGGTGATGTAAAAAGGTCTAAAAAGGGAAAAGGAGCAAAAAGGAGCAAAAATGGAGCAAAATACAAAAAGTGTAAAAAAATATGGTCTGGCGCCTAGGCGCCAGAAGTTGGCGCCTATGCGCCAGACTCGATACAAAAAACTGTCAAGTTTTTTACAACGTTTGATCGGTTATTTTAACGGAGTGAGCGGTTATTGGACATTCTAGAAGACTGGCAGTTGTTCCTTGATAATAGGACATGTGATACATAGCATTTGGACACTCCAAAACGGTTTTAATCGCGAAGAGGTGCGAGCCAAAGTGAAGAGGTGCGAAGAACTGGACGCGGTGTCCGGCGCCTAGGCGCCAGATAGACCTTCTAGAAGATTCATTAAATGTGGACATGTTTTGAAGAGGTGCCTCAAGGAAACCCTTGAAGCCCATAAATAGAGGTCCATTTCTTCAGAAAACGTGCCCCTCCCATTGTTACCCTTTCTCTTATCACTTTAGGATCTCTCATCCTTAGAGAGAGAAATAGAGAGAGAAATTTAGGGCCACTTTTGTTTAGTTTAGTGAGTTTATTTTCAAGTTGTTGCATCTGGAGTTCATTACACTGCGGAGTCAGTAGGAATCAGAAGATCTGTAGAAGGAATATTTGAGATAAGTATTTTATATTTAATTTAAAGTTTATTTATTATGTTTTGCTGTTTATTTTCAATGTGTTCTGATAGTTAGTTTACTTTCTTCCTTCAATTATGAAGAGATAGATAAGATAATATAAAGATTCGATGGAGAATTGAAATTCAAAATATTTTCAAAACATTGTGATGACATTAATACCTGATCTTACTTTACTTTTTAAATTGGCCATTTAAATTGTTAAGACCTGTTGAAGAGTTTTGAGGCCTTGAAGGAGAAGAACTCTTAACTTGTAAATGTCACATGAATCTTTAGGTAGTCGAAGGCCATGTGCGGGCTATTCAAGGAGAAGTGCAAATAAATAGGAAGATAAGATTTAAAGGGCGTAGAATTGATAAGGTTTTAGAGTGACAGACTAAATTCTTATGATTTGATTTATAGATTAGGAAAGGATCACTAGTAGGGCCGACTAGAGCCACCCTTGGACATCTAGTAGTGTGAGTCTAGATTAACCCATTCTACTAACAATACATCCGGACCTGATCTGTAAATTAGCCAATGTTCTTTGTGCCTGGATCAAAGGGTAAAGAATAGGAATGCTTCTATTTGGCACAATACCATAAATCAAATTCTCCAACGAATTTTAAATTATCTTAAAAATATTAGATTAATTGAAGGAAAGAAAGTTGTTTATTTTATATAGTTTTCATAAATCATTTTCTTATTATTGTTTTCTCTATTTGCATCTAGTAAATTAATAGTAATTTATAGTTAAATTAGAGGATAAAAAGATATTTTCAAAATATAATATTTAGAAAATTTATTACTATAATTTTTCCCAGTGGGATCGATATCTGAGGTTATAAAAGAAAACCCTATATTACTTGAAACGATACGTATACTTGCGTAGTACCTCTAGTGTGTAAAATATTTTCTAAAAATTTACATCATTTTGATTTTATAAACTAGTCGTTATTTATAAATTGGGTCAAGCTTTTTGCCATCTTTTGGAAGCAAATATTACTGCATTATTGCGGGTTGGGTCAAGTTTTTGGTGCCGTTGCCGGGGAAAGAAGAAATAGAATAGTTATAAATATTATATTTCCAAAAATATATAAAAATTTAAATTAAAAAAAAATTAAAAATAAATATATAAAATATAAATATATATAGATAAATTTTATTCCTTATTTATGCGAAGATTTGGTTCTGAAGGAATAATACCTTTAGATTCTGAATTAGAAAGAACAATTAGAAAAATTAAAAAGGGAAAAAAATTCAAAAATTTCAAGAAATGGCTACTTTACAAAATCCAATTGAACATAATGATCAAAATGTTTATAAACCATTAAGGGATTATGCTAACCCTACAGTTGATGAACTTCATAGTAGTATTCAAATACCCACTATAGATGCTAATTCTTTTGAACTTAAACCGTCTATTATTTAAATGGTGCAAAACAATCAATTTGGTGGAACACCAAATGAGGATCCAAATTTACACCTTGTTAGTATTTTAGAACTTTGTGCTACCTTTAAATATAACAATGTATCTGATGATGCTATTAGACTTAGACTCTTTCCTTTTCTTTAAGAGATAAAGAAAATATGTGGTTAAACTCATTAGCAACTGGTTCTATTAAAACATGGGCTGAAATGGCACAAAAATTCCTTGCTAAATATTTTCCTCCTTCTAAAACTGCTAAATTAAGAAATGATATTACTTCGTTTAGTCAATTTGACGGGGAGACAATATAAGAAACTTGTGAAAGATTGAAAGAACTATTAAGAAAATGTCCTCATCATGCTTTACCTGATTGGTTGATTATTCAAAAATTTTAAAATCAATTATTGACGCTGCTGTTGGAGGTTCTTTAATGTCAAAATCATTTGAAGAAGCTTACACTTTAATTGAAGAAATGGCTAATAGCAATTTTCAATGGCCTTCCGAAAGGATTAATCCTAAAAAGATGGCAAGTATTCATGATAATGAAGTCTTTTCTATTTTAGCTTCACAAGTTGCAGCAATGTCTAAGAAATTATATAAATTTGCAATTAATATTTCACATAATAAGTCTGCTAATATTGAAGATTCTCAAACTATTGAAACTTTACAAGCTATTGCAAGTAAAAATAATCCTTATTCAAATTATTATAATCCTGGGTGGAAAAATCATCCTAATTTTAACTGGAATAATTCGCAACAACAATGGGGTAATAATCAATCTCATCCCACTGGAAATTGGAATAATCAAGTTAATCAAAATTTTAAACCTCCTGGATTTAATAATCAATATAAAAAGTTATCAATAGAAGAATTAATTTTACAAATGAATAATCAATTACAAAATCAAAATACTGCTATTCGTAATATTGAAAATCAAATGGGGCAAATTGCTACTTTAATTAATAACAGACCTGTAGGAACACTTCCTAGTAATGTTGAAATTAAAACAAAGGAAACTGGAAAAGAACATGAACAAGTTAAAGCTGTGCAACTTAGAAGTGGAAAGGAATTAAAAGAAAGAATGCATAATGAAATTGAAAAAGAGATTGAGGTTGAAGAGATTGAAAAACCTAAAAAAACTCTCTCTCCTAGTCAAGATCAAAATGTTATACCTGTTAATTTGGAAGTTGAAAAACCACCACCACCTCTTCCTCAAAGACTGAAACAACAGAAATTAGATCATCAATTTTCTAAGTTCTTTGAAATTTTTAAGAAACTTACTATTAACATACCTTTTGCTGAAGCTTTGGAACAAATGCCAACTTACGCAAAATTTATGAAGGATATTTTAAGCAAAAAATGAAAATTTGAAGCTTTTGAAACCGTTGCATTAAGTGAAGAATGCAGTGCAATAATTCAAAATAAATTACCTGAAAAGCTTAAGGATCCTGGAAGTTTCACTATACCCTGTGCTATTGGAGAAAAATTTTGTGGAAAAGCTTTATGTGATTTAGGAGCAAGTATTATTCTTATGCCATTTTCTATATTTCGAAGATTGGATTTAGGAGATATTACTCCCACCACTGTAACCCTTCAGTTAGCTGATAGATCTATCACTTATCCTAAAGGAGTTATAGAGGATGTCCTTGCTAAAGTGGATAAATTTATCTTCCCTGTAGATTTCATTGTACTTGATATGGAAGAAGATAAAGAGATACCTATTATTTTAGGGAGACCTTTTCTAGCTACCGGACGAGCTATGATTGATGTGCAAAAGGGAGAACTAACCATGAGAGTTAATGATCAAGAATTTAAATTCAATGTTCTTAAATAAATGAAGTACCCTGATAAAGAGAAATGTTATCGAATGGATATAAATGATTATTTAATTGAAAAACATTATCAAGAAAAATGTAAAGTCATTTCTGAAGAAAAATTTGAATTTTTAACTGATGAAGATGAAGTAGAAGAAGAAGAGACTCATTTTATTAAAGATAATTGGGAAACTTTAGACATAACTCAAAATGATATACTTTTACCATCAATTAAAAAAGCCCCTGAACTGGAATTAAAAATGTTACCTTCCCATTTAAAATATGCGTTTCTTGGAAATTTGTTAACTTTACCTGTTATTATTTCTTCTGAACTGAGTAGAGAACAAGAAGAAAAACTACTAGGTGTGTTAAAGAAATATAAGAAAGCTTTTGGTTGGATGATTGCTGATATAAGAGGAATAAGCCCTTCCATTTGCATGCATAGAATCTTAATGGAAGAAAATTTTAAACCTACTATAGAATCGCAAAGAAGATTAAATCCTATCATCAAAGAGGTTGTTAAAAAAGAAATTATTAAGTGGTTAGATGTTGGTATTATTTATCCTATTTTGGATAGTCAATGGGTAAGTCCTATTCATTGTGTTCCGAAGAAAGGAGGTGTAACTGTCATTGTTAACGATAAAAATGAACTTATTCCGACAAGACAAGTTACTGGATGGCAAATTTATATTGACTATAGGAAATTAAATAAAGCCACTAGAAAGGATCATTTTCCTTTACCTTTCTTGGATCAAATGCTCAATAAATTAGCTGGACACTCATATTTCTGTTTTCTGGATGGATATTCTGGTTATCATCAATTACTTATTGCTCCTGAGGACCAAGAAAAGACAACATTTACAAGTCCTTATGGAACATTTGCTTTTAGAAGAATGCCTTTTGGTTTATGTAATGCACCTGCAACTTTTCAAAGACGTATGATGTCAATATTTTGTGATTTGATTGACAAAGGAATTGAAATATTCATGGACACTTTTTCAATTTTTGGAACTTCTTTTGAATCTTGTTTGAAAAATATAGCCAAAGTTCTGAAAAGATGTGAAGAAGCAAATTTAGTTCTTAACTGGGAAAAATGTCAATTCATGGTCACAGAAGGCATTGTACTTGGTCATAAAGTATCACAAAAAGGAATGGAAGTAGATCAAGCAAAAGTGAAAATTATTGCTGAATTACAACCACCTACTACTGTCACTGATGTGAGAAGTTTTCTAGGTCATGCTGGATTTTATAGAAGATGCATAAAGGATTTTTCTAAAATTGCTAAACCTCTTTGTCATTTATTGGAAAAAGATGCGAAATTTGAATTTAATAAAGAATGTATTAATGCTTTTAATATTCTAAAAGAAAAATTAATAATCGCACCTTATCATTGTTGCACCTAATTGGAATAAATCTTTTGAATTAATGTGTGATGCAAGTGATTATGCAATTGGAGCTCGTATTAGGACAAAAATATGAGAAAATTTTCAAAGTTGTATATTATGCTAGTAAAACTCTCACTGAAACATAAAGAAATTACACTACCACTGAGAAAGAGCTTCTAGCTATAGTATATGCCTTTGATAAATTTAGACCTTATCTTCTTGGTACTAAATGCATAGTTCATACTGATCATTCTGCTATTAAATATCTATTATCCAAGAAGGATTCTAAACCTAGACTTATAAGATGGGTTTTAGTTCTACAAGAATTTGAGTTTCAAATAGTAGATAGAAAAGGAACTGAAAACCATATTGCTGATCATTTGTCTAGAATTAAAAATGATATTTTATTGCAATTAAATGAGATGGAAGAAATAAGAAATGAAGCATATAAAAATGCAAGGATTTATAAAGAGAAAATGAAGATGTTGCATGATAAGAAAATTTCAGGAAAAATTTTTGAACCTGGACAAGAAGTATTACTGTTTAACTCTCGTTTAAAACTTTTTCCTGGAAAATTAAGATCTAAATGGATTGGACCCTATATAGTTGAGAAAGTATACCATTATGGAGCTGTGGATATTAAAGATCCCAAAACAGGAAAATTTTTTAAAGTAAATGGAGTAAGATTGAAGCCTTATTTAGGAGATATTAAAAAGATTTATAAAGAGGCTTATGAATTGAGTCAACCTGATTAAAGATTTACTTAAATCGGGCTGACGACGTTAAACCAAGTGCTTTGTGGGAGGCAACCCATAATTATCTTTTGTTTTAATGTTTTTATGTTTTAATGTAAGGTTATGCCTCGATCTTGATTAATTTTATATTACTTTAGAAAAATTTGATGCTCATAAGTCTTTGTTGACTTAGGCTGAAAATTATTTTAAAGTATGTAAGATTTAAAAATAGGATCACTCTATTCTGAATATGAGTAAAAAGGAGATCAAGTTAACCTTCATTATGATTATTTACGATATAAATTTTTGAGTCTAAATTACTCTTAGCAGTATAATATACCTATCTTGGAGAACAAAATTTTGAAAATTGACGATTAGGCGAAACGGAGTTGAACATAGTTCTAGCGCCTAGGCACCAGAATTCGGCGCCTAAGCGCCAGAATCAACTATGTATCAATAAGTCCGGCGCCTAGGCGCTAGATTCGGCGCCTAAGCGCCGCGGTTACTGGGTCGTGCAAAAACAGAAAATTTTCAGTTTTTCACACGAATTTTACCTATAAATCAGCCAATCTTCTTCCCTAACCATCAAGCAATCAAATTTACATGCCTTGCACTTCATTCTTGAGAGATTTGAGAAATTTTGAAGAAATGGAAGGAAGAAATCATGGATAAGAGGCTAGGGATAAGGTCTCAAAGGATCCTCAACCCTACTTCAATGGTTTCATCGCTGTATGTTTAGAGAAAATTTCTAGTCGTTTGGATAAGTTTGAAGCGGAGTTTAAAAGCATTGGAGATCACCTTCATGAGATGTTTCATCAAGTTGAACATCTAGAATGGCAAATGAAACTTCAATTTGATTATTTTGTGGCTTATCAAGATGTTCAAGTTGAAATGTATGCGAAGAACAAGTGGATTGACGAAAAGACGGCTACGGATTTCCCGAGAGCGTTAGTGTTCTTTCCAAGTGGAATACACAATTTCCCTTGTGAAGATTAGAATATTCTGGTAATGAGATAGTCATTGTATGGTTTGTTGAGTCGTTGTATCGATTTAGAGAATCGATTGTGTTTGTTTGTGTATTTACTTTCATGTTCAATGTGTATTGTTTTTGCTTAGAAATTGTTATGTTTGAGTGTGTATTAGGAACTTGAATCAAGTATAATACTTATCTGGAATGTATTGAGTCAATATTGAAGATTTTAAATGAAATTTAGTGAGTTTGATTTAAACCTTATGTTTGATTGGTGGATTAAATATTTAATATTTATAAATTTTTGAAAAATGTTGTGGATGTTAGAAACTGAAGCCCTACTCAGATATGAGTAATTGGACGTTGAATTTATGAAATTTGGTGGAAAATTAAATTTAAAAATAATTTTTTGTGAAAGGCGAGTCTGGCGCCTAGGCTCCAGAATTCGGCGCCTAAGCGCCAGTTCGGCCTGGACCCAAAAATTTACTTAAATAACCCCCAAAAGCCATTTTTGACGCCTAAGCTTCATCTTCTTCCCCATTTTTGCGAAAATACATCCTTTAAATCCATTTTGAGGTTAAAACATCAAGGATTTGAGCGCGAAACCACTCGATTTCTTCGTCTCAAGGTTAGATCTACACTTTAAACCATTTATTTTCGATTTTCACCATAGATTTTCCTAGTTTTGCTAAGAACCAAAAATTTTGAAAATCTTTTTTCGATTTTTAGTGATTTCTTTGGATTTTTAAACTTATTTTAAGTTTTATAAACTTAAAAAGAGTTTAAATCTTTGATTCCTAAATTTGTTCTTGTTTTCTTTCACGCTTAGATGGCTCTGAAATCTAAACGCGGGAAGGCACGTGATAACTTTGATAGCAACAAATTTTCTACTGCGGCTACGCATTTTCGCATTTTCGCTTCCACGAAGTTTCTATCATCCTGGAGAAATAATCGAAAACACTATCATTGCACACAATTGGCAACGATTTTGTTATTTCACTGTTGTTGTTGTTATCCCGATTGTTCGAGAGTTTTATGCAAATTTTCTGGATGCCGAAGATTATGAAGTCTTTGTCAGAGGAATTAGAGTTGGATTTAGTCCTGAAAGAATCAATATGTTTTATGGCCTGCCACCGACTATAGAGTGCTATTATTCTGGATTATCACCATCCGAGGGAGATTTGGATATGATCATTGCTTATTTGATCGACGGTCTCGGATCTTGGAAGATCGGGAACGGAAAAAGGGTAAACTTCAAATCCTCCAAATTAAATGGTATTTCTAAAGCATGGCACTACTTTATTTCTGTAAGATTGTTACCTTCCAACACCTGAGTGAAGTGACTAGAGATCGAGCGATCTTAAACTACTGCATTCAAGAGAGGAAGCTTATTGATGTCGGGAGTATTATTTATGATTCTGTGGATTCTACTGCGAGATCTAGCATATCTGTTGGATTGGGATTTCCATCTCTGATTTATTCACTATGTGTTAGTAATGGAGTCGCTGCTGATATTTCTGAGGAGAAGTTAAAGTCTACCAAGCCAGTTGGGCAGGAGAGTGTTAGTATCTATGATCGTCTTCGTGGGAAGAGATCGACCGCTCCTTCTACTTCTGCACATACTTCAGGTAGACCTTCTACTTCTAGACCCTCTACTTCTGCTGAGCCACCATCGAGTTTCTGGGAATCAATGCATGATCAGTTTTTAGAGCGACGAGCAAGAGTTATTTCAAACTCACTGCAGGATTGATACTATTGACAGGAAGCTTGATCATCTATCTGATTATACCCAGAGGAAGAGTAGTTATGATGCTGAGTATGATGAAGCCTTAGTCAGATTTCTGAAGGGTGAACGAGATGTTAGTTTTCCTACTTTTCCTAGTTTCACACCATTTGTTGATCCTAAGGACGTAGAATTTTTCTTTGGTGACGACGATGATGATGATGAGGCTACAGCTAGTGACTAGTTGTTATAGATCTTTATGTTGTGCTACTCTGTTAGTTTGTTTTGTTTGGTTTGTTTGTTTAGTTGATGTTTAATGTATGTTGATTTGTTTTTGTACTTGTGTGGATTAATTAGTGTTAATATTGTGTTAAGACTGAAGTTAAAGTTAATTTATGATATGTTTGTTAGTCTACTGTTTAGTACTTAGTAATTTTGCTCTGCTTTAATGTTAATTTATTATCATCATAAAATTAGCCTGCTTACTTTTTATACATGCTTCAATTTTATCTTAATTATTCATAAAAGCATGAGTAGAAGTAATTTTTCTTTTTAAGATTGTTTTTACATATTTATAAAAATTCTTATGATTTTCTTTCTCTCATACTTTCAAATTATCATAGTATACCAAAACTTAAGTTTGGGGGAAGGGAAAATCCATTCAAATTTAAATTTTATTTGTCCTTAAAAAGATAATATTTTCTTAAAAATAAAAACTTTTTAACATAACTTAAGGAATGAAGAAATTATTTGAGATCACTTTTATTTTTGAAATTATAAACAATTTAGTGAAAATTAACCAAAACTTTACTAACTTTGATTGATTTTAAGAATAGAATTATTTAACTTAAAGAAGAACAAGATAAAGAATTTTTCTATTCATGATAGAAATAATAGAATTTTAGAAATATTAAGTAATAAAAAATTATCACTTGAAAAAGAAAAGATTGGAAATCTTTTTGAATTCTTATTCATGTTATAATAATTAAGTGGAAATGTATGAGTTTTGAAAATATAAGTTAAGGATAGTGAAGTTCAAAACCATTAACAGGCTATCTAGATATAGTAATCCTCTCTATAAAAAAAAAAAAAAAAAAAGAGAGAAGAGAGGAGAAGCTTGAGGAAATGCCTAATCAAAAATTGGCTTCACTTGAATTATCTTATAGGAAGAAAACTAGTTACATATTTTACTTAATTTTTATACATGAATATTTATTTAGAAAAGATTTTTCAAGAAAATCTTTTTTTTGTAAATAATCTATGAGATCTTAATATAATAGACTTCTATTATTTACAAAATGAATGAAAAGTTTGAAATTTTATGATTTGGTAGTTGAATATTTTTAAGTTCTTAAAATTAAACCTAGTTAGTGAAATTAGGTTAATAATTTACTAAAAAATTTATAAAATAAAAAATTATAAGGAATCTTAAATATTTATCTTTTATTCCAAAGGTTATATATTTTATATAGTAGAAAGAGTTACTTGAGGACAAGTAACATTTAAGTTTGGGGGATTTTGATCTATAAAAAAATATCTATTTCTTTATGTCTTAATTCTTATTAATTTCTAAGGATATTATGCTTTAATGAAAGGTATTTTTTGTGTTTTTGGATGTAGGTGATGTAAAAATGTGTAAAAAGGAAAAAGGAGCAAAAAGGAGCAAAAATGGAGCAAAATACAAAAAGTGTAAAAAAATATGGCCTGGCGCCTAGGCGCCAGACTCGATACAAAAACTGTCAAGTTTTGACAACGTTTGATCGGTTATTTTAACGGAGTGAGCGGTTATTGGACATTCTAGAAGACTGGCAGTTGTTCCTTGATAATAGGACATGTGATACATTAAATTTTGACGCTCCAAAACAGTTTTAATTGCGAAGAGGTGCGAGCCAAAGTGAAGAGGTGCGAAGAACTGGACGCGGTGTCCGGTGCCTAGTCGCCAGATTCCGGACCCTAGGCGCCAGACAGACCTTCTAGAAGATTCATAGAATGTGGACATGTTTTGAAGAGGTGCTTCAAGGTAACCCTTGAAGCCTATAAATAGGGGTCCATTTCTTCAGAAAACGTGCCCCTCCCATTGTAACCCTTTCTCTTATCCACTTTAGAATATCTCATCCTTAGAGAGAGAAATAGAGAGACAAATTTAGGGCCACTTTTGTTTAGTTTAGTGAGTTTATTTTCAAGTTGTTGCATCTGGAGTTCATTACACTGTGGAGTCAGTAGGAATCAGAAGATCTATAGAAGGAATATTTGAGATAAGTATTTTATATTTGATTCAAAGTTTATTTATTATGTTTTCCTGTTTATTTTCAATGTGTTCTGAGTAGTTAGTTTACTTTCTTCCTTCAATTATGAAGAGATAGATAAGATAATATAAAGATTCGATGGAGAATTGGAATTTAAAATATTTTCAAAACATTGTGGTGACATTAATACCTGATCTTACTTTACTTTTTAAATTGGCTATTTAAATTGTTAAGACCTGTTGAAGAGTTTTGAGATCTTGAAGGAGAAGAAATCTTAACTTGTAAATGTCACATGAATCTTTGGGTAGTCGAAGGCCATGTGCGGGCTATTCAAGGTGAAGTGTAAATAAATAGGAAGATAAGATTTAAAGGACGTAGAATTGATAAGTTTTTAGAGTGACAGACTAAATTCTTATAATTTGATTTATAGATTAGGAAAGGGTCACTAGTAGGGCCGACCATAGCCACCCTTGGACATCTAGTAGTGTGAGTCTAGATTAACCCATTCTACTAACAATACATCCGGACTTGATCTGTAAATTAGCCAATGTTCTTTGCGCCTGGATCAAAGGGTAAAAAATAGGAATGCTTCTATTTGGCACAATACCATAAATCAAATTCTCCAACGAATATTAAATTATCTTAAAAATCTTAGATTAATTGAAGGAAAGAAAGTTGTTTATTTTATATAGTTTTTATAAATCATTTTCTTATTATTGTTTTCTTTATTTGCATCTAGTAAATTAATAGTAATTTATAGTTAAATTAGAGGATAAAAAGATATTTTCAAAATATAATATTTAGAAAATTTATTACTATAATTTTTCCCCGTGGGATCGATACTGGGGTTATAAAAGAAAACCCTATATTATTTGAAATGATACGTATACTTGCGTAGTACCCCTAGTGTGTAAAATATTTTCTAAAAATTTACATTATTTTGATTTTATACACTAGTCACTATTTATAAATTGGGTCAAGCTTTTGGCCATCTTTTGGAAGTGAATATTACTACATTATTGAGGGTCGGGACAGATATGGAGGAAGATTTAGAGGTACCCATAATTTTAGGAAGACCTTTCCTAGCCACAGGCTGAGCAATGATAGATGTGCAAAAGGGGAATTAACAATGAGAGTTAATGATCAGACTGTTACATTCAACATTTCAAAATCAATGAAATATCTTACAAGAGTTAAAGATGATGAATGTTATAGAATGGATGTTATCAAGTATTTGAGTGAATTTCATTTCAAATCAACTTATGAAGAGAAATCTGAAAGAGAAAAATTAAAACATGAGCAACAAGAGGAGTTACATCATTCTGAAGATTTTCATTGGGAAGATCTAAATTATGTTTGTGAAAATTTTTAACTGTTGGACATGACTGAAAGAGATGAATCTTTTGGTCCATCAATTGAAAAACCTCCTGAACTTGAGTTATAGATGCTTCCTGATAATTTGAAGTATATTTTTTTAGGTGAATCCTCAACTTTGCCAGTGATGATTTCCTCTCAATCAACTAAAAAAGAAGAAGAGAGTTTGTTCGAAGTTTTGAAGAAGTACAAGGAAGCTTTTGGATGGACAATAGCTGATATTAAATGAATCGGTCCTTCAATTTGTATGCATAGAATCCTTATGGAAGATAACTGTAAACCTAGGGCTAAACCTCAAAGGAGATTAAATCCTATTATGAAAGATGTTGTTAAGAAAGAAATTTTAAAATGGTTGGATATTGGGATTATCTACACTATTTCAGATAGTGCATGGGTTAGTCTTATTCACTGTGTTCCTAAGAAAGGAGTAACTGTGACTGTTAATGAGAAGAATGAGATTATACCAATAAGACAAGTTACAGGGTGGTAAATATGCATTGATTATAGAAAATTAAATCTTGCTACAAGGAAAGATCATTTTCCACTCCAATTTCTAGATCAAATGTTGGATAGGCGAGCTGAGTATAAATAATTTTTTTTTATGGATGGATATACCGAGTACCGCCAAATTCAAATTGCTCTTGAGGATCAAGAGAAAACAATTTTTACCAGTCCTTATGGTACATTTGCTTTTAGAAGAATGTCTTTTGGTTTATGTAATGCCCCTACTATATTTTAGAGATGTATGATGGCTATTTTCTGTGATTTTATTGAAAAAGGGATTGAAGTTTTTATGGATGACTTTTCAGTGTTTGGAAGTTCGTTTGAATCATGTTTAAAACATTTATCTAAAGTTCTAAAATGCTGTGAAGAAACTAATTTTGTCCTTAATTGGGAAAAATACCAATTTATGGTAGCGGAGGAATTGTATTAGGAGATAGAATATCAGAAAAAGGGTTGGAGGTAGATCCTGCAAAAATTCATGTTATCTCTAATTTACCTTGTCCAATGAATGTAAAGAAAATTTGAAGTTTTCTGGGACATGCTAGATTCTATAGGCGTTACATTAAAGACTTTTCAAAAATTTCAAAACCCTTATGTCGTTTATTGGAAAAGGATGTAATTTTTATTTTGATGAAGAATGCTTAAAAGCCTTTGAAACATTAAAAGAAAAATTAATCACTGCACCTGTTATAATTTCACCAAATTGGGAAAAACCTTTTGACTTAATGTGTGATGCTAGTGATTATGCTATTGGTGCTGTTTTGGGTCAGAAATATGATAAAATTTTTATAGTAATTTACTATGCTAGTAAAACTCTTAATGAAGCTCAAATAACTATACCACTACTGAGAAAGAGTTATTAGCTATAGTATTTGCTTTTGATAAATTTCAATCATATTGAATTTGAGCTAAATGTATGGTGCATATTGATCAATCTGCTATCAAATATTTAATGAAGAAGAAATGTGTGAAACCGAGATTGATTAGATGGATTCTTCTTTTACAAGATTTTGATTTTGAGATAGTAGATAGGAAGGGTGCTGATAATCAAATTCTTGATCAACTATCCAGGCTTTAAATTGAAAAATCTCTTAGTAATACTAAAGAAATTAATTAACATTTTCCTGATGAAAAATTGTTCACTATTAATGAGTGGCGTGTTCCATGGTCTGTTGACATTGTAAAATTTATTGTCAATGATATTTTACCATATGGTTTGACATACCAGGAGAGGAAGAAATTTTTATCTGATGCTAAAACTTATTTTTGGGATGACCCATTTTTGTATAAACAGGGAAATGATCTGATCATTCAAAGATGTGTGCCTTTAGAAGAAATTTATGAAATTATTCAAAAATGTCATAATCCTGATTATGGGGGACATTTTGGAGTTGATAGAACTGCTTATAGAATTTTACAATCTAGATTTTATTGGCCTACAATTTTTAAAGATGTTAATGCATATATTAAAAATTGTGATCGATTTCAGCGTGTAGGCAATATTTTAAGAAGAAACAAGATGCCCCTCAATTATATATTGAAAGTTGAAATATTTGATGTTTGTGGATTAGATTTCATGGGATCATTTACACCATATTTCAGAAATATTTATATTTTAATAGCAGTAGACTATGTATACAAATGGATTAAAGCTGTTGCTTTACCTTAAAGTGATGCTCAAAGTGTTGCAAAGTTTTTAAGAAAGATTATATTTTGTAGATTTAGAATACCAAGAGTAATCATAACAGATGGGGGAAGTCATTTTAGAAATGCAATTATGGAGAAGTTAGTAAAGAAATATCATATTAACCATCGCATTGCTACTGCTTATCATCCGCAGACAAGTGGTTTAGTTGAATTATCCAATCATTAAATTAAAAGAATATTGGAAAAGGCTGTTAATCCAAATAGAAAGGATTGTTCAATCAAAATGTTTTATGCTTTGTGGGCATATAGGACTGCTTACAGAACTCCTATAGGAATGTCCCCACATAGGCTAATTTTTGGAAAAGCTTGTCATGTACCTGTTAAACTTAAATATAATGCATATTGGGCTATAAAAGAGTTTAATTATAATTTGAAGGATGTTGTTGAGAAGAGATTATTGCAATTAAATGAGCTTGAAAAGATAAAGAATGAATCTTATGAAATGCTAAGATTTATAAAGAGAAGATGAAGTTATGGCATGATCGGAAGATTCTTACTAAAAATCTTGAGCCAGGATAAATTTTTTTGTTGTGTAATGCCAAATTGAAATTTTTGCTGGAAAACTTATGTCCAAATGGATGGATCCATTTATTGTGATAAAAGTTTATTCTTGTGGAGCTGTGGATATTCAAGATCCTAAGACTGGAAAAATATTCAAATTTAATGGTTATAAAATTAAACCTTATTTTCCATTCGATCAACTTAAACATGATGATAATTTGTTGTTGGGTCACTCATAATATGTTTTGGGTATGTTAGGCTGAAGACATTAAACCAAGCGCTTTGTGGGAGGCAACCCAGAGTTATCGGTGTGCTTTGCTTTATGTTTGCTTTGTGTGCTTTATTTAGTTTAATTTTATGATTATGTGGTAGTATTTTGAAGATAGTAGTTATAGTGGTATTTATTTGACATTAATTGATGACTTAAAAGAGTCAAAATGAAAAATTTGGACATTTGGCAGACCAGTGTAAAAATGTATACTGGCGTCTAAGAGCCGCCTGGTTGGCGCTTAAGCGCTGCAGTTATGAAAAACATGATAAATGAATTTCTAGAAGCCAAAATGATGTAGAAGTGGTTTTGGAAGTTATTTTGGAGTTTTAAAACGTTTAGAGTCGTTTTTAGTATTTCCCATCTCTATAAAAAGGCTCTAAATTAAGAGAAACACTTGCCCCAGTCCCTATTTTCATTCCTGAGTCTTAAGAAGAATGTTTTGAGTGTAAAAATGTCTTCTTGAGAGACTGAATTTAAGAAGAAGGAGGAAGCCAACAAGAAGAAATTTATTAGTGAAAGTGCACGAGAGTTATTTAGCGAATTCTTAGCAGTTAGTATTCAAGGTATTGCAGAAAGGATTGTGAAGATTGAAGCCAACGTAGAGTTAATTAAAGAAATGGTAAATGAAACTAACGCTCATTGAGCGTATATGGGATGACAACTTAAAATGCAATTCAGTCATACAAGTCATGTGGAAGAAGTGGATAGGGCGATGTTTCTGAAAAACAAATGGTTAGAAGAAGATGTGAGAGTTTTTAACCATCGCCCGTTTTATCAGATTTATATTCCAGATGGTTCAAATGGAACTAATGGTGGTTATGGATATATTCCACCTAATGGAGATAGGATTTAATTTAAGTATAGTCTAGTGCTATAGTTTTTATGTGTTAAGTGTTTTGTGTCTAGTGTTATATGTTTGTGTTCTATTGAACTTTAATGTGTCTATGTTACATCTTAATGATGTAAATTTATCTTTGTTTTATTGTATTTGAATTATTGTGTATTTAGAAATTTCATCCAAAATTTTTGGATAGAAATTTTTAGTTTGTATTAAGTGTAATTGTTTTAATTAAATGAAAGTTTGTGTTTATGTGAATTTTTTTTGGAATTAATGGAAATTTAATTTTCTTTGGAGAATTAGAAAAGTTTATAGGGGAGAAATGATTATTTGAAGTGATTTAGGGGGATTAACCAAGGGGTTTAGTACATTTTTACATTAATTGTGAAAATCAGGGTACCGGCGCCTAAGCGCCAAAATTTAGGCGCTTAAGCGCCTGATTTCGCGGCTAACTGCCGATGCCTCACACTTAAGCTACGGTTCGCGAAAATTGGTTTTCTGTAGTTAAAAACCCAAAAATTAACATTTTTAACACCTCTCGTCACCCTCAATCTCTCAAAATCGTGAAATAGGATTTAGGGCATCCTTAGGTTGGATCAATTAAGAGCCGATTTCACATAGATTTGTCAGATTTGAATTCCTTGAGGTATGAGCACTACTCTTAAGTAAAAATTTTTAATTTTCACCAAATATTTTTAGTACATTATTGAAAAATCGTGAAATCATTATTTATGGTGAAATTTGAGGAAAAAGATGAGAAATTGCTTGGATTTAGTGGAAATTACCTTTGAAAGTTAAATCAGCAAGTTTAGTTTAATTTTGGAAATTATGGTGAATTTTTGCAATTTTTTTTAGAGATGGCTCCAAAGTCAAAGCGCTCAAAAGATAAAGCAAAATTTGATTCCAACAAATTTTTTAGTGCAAGAGCAGAGGATCAATACGTCGATGCACTGTCGTCACATAAATTGATTCCTAAACGAGTGTTTAGTAAGCCAGGAGAAGTTATTGAAGAAATGATTACTAGAAGTAATTGGGAGAAATACTGTTACTTCTTCGTTGTCGCTGTTGTTTCTGTGGTCAGAGAGTTTTATGCAAACTTGCCTGCAACAGAAGAGAATTTGATGATGGTTAGAGGTGAACAAGTGCATTTTTCACCTGCAGTGATCATTGTCTTCTACCACTTGCCTGCTGCAATGTTTTGTTTTTATGCTAATTATCATCCTACTAAAGGAGAATTAGATGAGATAATATCTTTTCTGACTGATAGAAGAGGTTTTTGGAAGATAACAAATGAAAGAAGAGTAAATTTTCAGGCCTCTAATTTGAATGCCATTTTAAAGGCATGACATTATTTTATCTCATCTGAACTGTTGCCTTCATATTAGTGAAGTTACGAGGGAGGGAGCTGTTCTGAACCATTGTATTCGGCAAGGAAAGCATATTGACATAGGGGCTATTATTTTTTATTATGTGATGAACTGTGCCAGATCTGCTACTGCATCAGGTATGGGATTTCCTTCCATAATTCATTCAATTTGTGAGCAGTCTGGTGTGAAGTTTGAAACATGGGAGGAAGTTCTTCAGCTATTGAGACCTACTACCAATGCAAATGTTGCCTCTTACACTATACATTCAGAGTTTGGCTGGAGAGGAGGATTTAGAGCTTCCACTGCTTCTGCTTCAGCTTTTGCTGCTTCTACTTCACGTGCCACTACTTCTAGAGCATCATCATCTAGTGATTCACAGACTAGACTTTTAAGGAAAATTTTCAAGAAAGTGAGTCTTACCCGAGAGCAATTTAGAGATATGGATTGTAATACTGAAAATATTGAGAAGTATATTGTTAAGCATGATGAATATGAGGAGAATTATCAGCAGTATATGGATAGAGTGATTAAAGGTGATCACAGTGCTGAGATGCTCCCTCATCCATTTTATATACCTTATGTGTCATCCAGAGACTGGGTTGAAGAAGATGATGATGAGTATGACGGTTAGGGTTGTTTTGTATAGTTTGTTTTGTTTTGTCATTTCTTATGTGTAGTTATGTTTTTTTTTTATTTTGATGTTTTTATAAGTGATGTGATGATTAATTATTATGTGATGTAATTTATGATATGAACTCTGATATTGTATAGAGCATAGTTGGACTATTTCTTTTTATGCACATTCAGATGTTTATGTGATAAATTAATGTTTTAAGTTGTAGTTTGTGATATGTGTGTGGTAGTAAATGTTTTAAAAGTGTATTTAGGGTTTGAATTTTTTAATAGAGTGTAAATTAATTCCAAATTTGTTAGGAGATGTAGAACACTATTAAAAACCACTATTTGAAAATTGCATGTTTAAAACTTGTCAAAATCCACTACCAGTTATTATCTACTATTGTTGTGATTTTAGTTATGTTAAGTTGGTGTGTATTTGCTTTGAAAACCTCCACTACTGTAGAAGTCTTTTGAAATTTTTATTTTATAAAAAAACTGAATCTAGTTTCTTCTTACTCCTGTTTTTCTTTAAAACTATTATACTTGCATATTTCAGAAATTGAAATTCCTACAAACATGTTATTTTAGTTTTTAATTCTCACTTCTGTATCATTTCTTATGCTTAAATGATTTTATCCTAACTAAAAATTAAAGTTTGAGGGGAATTTTAAAAAAACTAAATTTTTTAAAAACCTAAATTTTTATTTTTTCTCAAGGATACTTAAAATAAATTTAGTTTTTATTGAAAATAATTATGTATTTTAAGTTATATTAGGGAAACAAAATTTTGAATATAAAAATGAAAAAAAGAATTTAGTTAAAATTTATAGTAATAATGAATAATTTAAAGTTAAAATGTTCTTAATAAAGAAATGTTAAATATTATTAAACTATCTTTAGTAAGAAATGTTGTATTTTTGGAAGAATAGAAGATTTAACTTTTATTTTTCAGAGCTTAAATTTCTTCTATTGAGAAATAATTTTCAGCACTATTATTATCATTTTTAAGTGAAAGATATATATCAGACCTTTATATTAAATGGAAGGGTGGAAATTAAAATCATTAAAGGCCTATCCAGATACAAAAATTCTTGCCTTATAAAAAAGAGAAGAAGAAAAAGAAAAGAAAAAAGAAAAAGAAAAGAAAAGAGAAAGAAGTAAAAATAGTACATGAAAAGGAAGGAGAAGCTTGAGGATTTAAGGGCCTAAATGAAAATTGGTTCCATGCCTAAAGTTTAAAATATAAGATTTGAGAAAATCTAAAACTTAAGATTATAATATAGTAAATAAATTTATTCTCAATTAAAATTTTTAAGTGAGAAAAATAAAATGTTTGAATCCTATATTTTGAAAAATATACAAGTATTTTTGAAATAGATAGAAACTTATATTTTCATTATCATTTACTTATGAAGTTTCTAAACTTTAAATTGGTCTTATTTACTAAAATTTTTTCTAAATTGGATTATTTAATTTCTAGAACAAAATTTTAAAACCTTCCTAAGAAACTCATTTACATAATTTGCATGTTAAAATTTTTATGGTTAAGAGTCACTTGAGGACAAGTAACATTTTATGTTTGAGGGATTTTGATACACCTCAAATATATAGTGTTTTTATGCATATTTATATACCTATTTTTGATGATATTGCACTTTAATGGAAGAAATTTTATGTTTTTCTTGTAGGTATGATGAAAAGGATTAATTAGGATGAAAGAAGCGAAAAAGGATCAAATTTGGAGCAAAATTATAAAGATTGAGAAATTTGGCCTCTGGCGCCAAAGTGTCGGCGCTTAAGCGCCACAGTTAAAAATCAAATTTTAATAAAATTTCGTGCCATTTTCAAGGGGTGTTTGAAGCAACTTTTAGTGGTGACTTCCTTAACTTCCTTTGAGCGACAAATATGATTGAAAGGATGCATCTTTTGGTGGATACATTGAATCTGGACATGATTTGAAGAGACACCAAGACACCTTTTGGAAATCATAAAAATGAAACCTCATAATTTGCATGTGTGTGTGTTGTTGTTGGAGTAATAGTAGTTAGTGTTTTGAATGTGTAAGGTTTTGGAGTTCTTTTATATAATTGTTAGTAGAGAGTATAGAGTAAAAAAGAAAAAAGGGTTGGTGTGAAGCCTTCTTCTCACAAATTTTCTTTTATCCTTGTATCTAGTTTTTATTGAAGTTTAAAGTTTTTATTAGAGTCATCAGAGTTGGGCGCCAACCTCTATAGAGTTATATTATGGAAAGCAAAATTCCAAAGGAATTTCTAGAGTCTTGTGGAGAGGATTTTCAGATAATTATTTATCTTTATTTTTACACTTAGTTTTAAGTAAGATTGTTATGTTTTCATTATGGTTCATGCTTTCATCTCAAGTTTTGTTTGTGTTTTCTTCATCAGATCTGAGTAATTTACTTTATCTTTTTCTTTCTTAGATGATGATGTAATTAAATTATGGAAGTATGTTGTGGAAAGTATAAGTGTTTAATGCTGGAATAAATTGTGATGATTTAATTCGTTGAACTTAATTTACTTCTAGATGTGGTCAATTAAGATGTTAAAATTTTTTGTAAGATTATGTAAGATCCAATGCGGTATTGTCTCAAACAACAATTGGAAAGAATCACATGCAATTATATGGGTGAGAATTGTAGTCCATATGATTGAATGCAAATATATAGGGAGATATGCTTTATTGGGGAGTAAAATTAGAGGAATTTAGAGAGATAGGCTAAATCCTCCTAATTTGGTTTGTTATTTTAAATTTTGTTATGAGATGTTAGCCCCCAGGTGGAGGGAATAGAGAGAGCTCTAGAGTGAGAGCTGGTATCTTCCCTGCCCAACCCATCTACAAAATTTCAAAATTTTAAATTAACAAATTTTATTTATAGAACAAAGTAAGGGTAAAGAATATAATTACTCCTATTTTGCACAATATATTTAAATACTTCCACAACATAAATATACTTATTACTAATTCATTGAAGAAGGAAAAAGATTTTTGATTCTTATAACTTTTATATTGTGTTTAGAGTATTGATATATTTTATTTCCTGCTTAACTTTTTATTAAAAAATATCAAAAACAACTTTTTGGAATTAATACCTTAAAACATTCTTACAAAAATCAAATAAAAAAAAGTAAAAAGTTATTTTTCTTATTTCTTTAAGGTTTTAGACATTTCCCTGTATATTCAATATCTCGGAGCTTAATCAGAAAGTCCTATATTACTTGATAAACAATGCATATACTTGCATAGTATCCCATCTTCTAAATCATAAAATTCATATCTAAATCATAAGCATAAATATTCAGGGATCAGAGAGCACGACTGAAAATATATTGGTCAATATGTGACGAAAGATTGTGTTGTAAGTGGGTGGTGCGCCAACCACCATAAGGTTCACCATGTTAGTGAACTAACTTTTACATTCTCCGTTGGTGACTGATAGCATGATTATACTTTGGGCTTCCTTTGATCTTATGTAAAACCCATACAGTGGGCCAATTGGTGCAAAAAAGAGATCGACTGACAAATGTGTTTTTTTAAGAGCTAATTTGAATAGTATGTTCCCAAAACTACTAGTGTCAACCAAAATGCCACTTAACTGTTATTTATTAATCATTGACGTGATAATTATAAAATCATTCTAAGGATTTCTTGTGGGGGTCAAATCCATATTAGTAAAGATAATTGAGGGATGGGCTTCCACTTCAAAGTGGAAGAAATGAAGTAGTATTCCCCACTCAGAGTCTTTTATGATTAGTCCTTATAAATGAGTCTCAACACACTATAGTTGGTACAATCCTTACAATATAGATATAATTGTCTTGGACAGGTTCATCTGAGCCATCATTTGTTGGGGTTTCTTCAGCCATTGGTTTTGCACACTGAGGTTCAAAAATTATTTGAGCATTTTGGCTAGAATTGGTTTTTCAAATAGGCTTCAGAGGTGTTTACACTCCTCTATGTCATGATCATGGACCTTATGATATTTTTAGAATTTACATGTGTTCAAAGGAAGGCTCTGGTTCTCATCGGTGGATCCTTCTGAAGTACTCTTTAAATTGAATAGATTTCACCAAATGTACCATTAAAACCCTTTAGTTTAGTGTGTTTTTGTGCTCCTCAGTGTCAATCGACCGGCTGTTCGATCAACACCATCTCTTGGAACTTTTGTTGTCATCTCTTTCGCCATGAGACGTCCATTATCTTTCAGATTTGAGGTGAGTAACATCATTCTCCCACAATCTCTTATCTTGCAAGCTCTTTATTTTAAGAAATAGTTTGATTTCATGATTTTCTAGTAAGGTGAGTGATATTATTCTTACGCTCCAATATGGTCATTTGGCAACTAAAAAATTTTGACCAGATTATTGAGTTGACATAAAACTAGAAAGTATTTAAATTTTGCACTCCTTCGCCTTTGTTTCAAGGAAGCTTTAACTATCACAAGCTCCATATTTTGAACTTCGAACATCTCATTCTGGAATTAAGTGATCTATGCTCGAAGGCTTTCATTCGACCCCTACTTTTTTTGTCATAGGGCCTAATGAATCCTTTCGGGGTTTTTGGGCACTAGTGAACTGCACTGTAAAAAATTTTTTAAACTTGCCAAAGGAAGAGAGAATTCCTTTAGGGAGGCCATTAGACCAGCTGAGGGCCAAATTCCTTTAGTGTGATATAGAAAAGTCGGCACTTCAACTAATTGAAAAGTTTTAGAAGTCATATAGTTGACTTAAATAATTCTATGTGGTCAGTGAGATTGCTATGACCATTATATGGTTCAAGGATGAAGCATTGAATTTATCAGGACAACTCAACATCAATGATGTATCTGTAGAATGAATTCTCTGACTGAAGGTAAACTTCTAATAATCCCCATTTTGGTCTAGTCCTTGGCGTGGACCCAACTCTTTCTTAATATAAGGATTCTTCAACTTGTTTGATCCTTGATCCATCTAATGGCCTTGGGATTCAAGTATTCGAACGTCTATTTCTTCAGGAGCTTATGCTCTTCCTATAAGTATAGCAAGAAACATTTCTATCATTTGGCCCGCTATTCATTTTTAATTCTTGAATCTGTTAGTGAACAAATCCTCTAGTGGACATCATGTTTGAGGTTTCTCTTTGTGGTTTCCTTCTATGTGGCGCACTCCACTTTTTTTTACAATATTATTCCATGATCACTGCACATTTTAGGATGTTGAATCCAAAAATGTACTATGGATTACACCCAATGAAAAGAACATTGGGGTGTCTAGAAAGTTACAAATTTTTCATAATTTTAAGAATAGCATTACAGGAAGTTAATGCATCATTTCATATTTGTAACTGACACGAACATCCATAACTGGCACTGACATCATTTCATAATCATAACTACTTAAATGGAAAGAACTTAATGACCTGCTGATGTTGTCATTTAGTCTTCTTACAATCAGTCAGCCTACCAGAGGGCCTTCAATCAGCTAAGGGGTCTTCTGGCGGCCTCTTTGGAAAGATCCTCTATAGTGGCCCTCTACTCATTTTTGTGAACTTGGACTATCATGAAGAGGGTATATCATTGTAATCTGACAGACATCTCTCATTGGACAAGGAGCCTTTTCAGACGTTTGGGAAGATAATGGAGGGGGATATCTGTTCATTGGATTGGTGCCTCCAACTCCATATTTTGGTTGAGCCTTTTGTTCGGTCATCTTGTGGTTTCAATTGAAGAGTGAATCATTTGGTATCTCTGTTGTTTGACTCTCGAAGTAATCATTTTATGCCTATTCAGTTAGGTCCATTGAATCTCTTCAAGATTGGTGCGGTCATATTTTTTTACATATATTAAGAAACAAATTATTTAAATAATTTTTAATGTTATGAAGGCCATTTAGGATCACTATTGCAATTTAAGAACCTTGCAAATGTTTTCTAAAAACATTTAAGCTTTGTGTAGTGGTAGTACTAATGACATGTCATAGAGTTGCAATAATAACTTCAGGATAGAGAATTAATGTGTTACAATGATGTAAATATCCTTTTTTTGATAATCCATTATCTTTATTATTGGTCGAAGAAATCATATTTTCATTTATTTATTTTTATGAAATATATTGAACAAAGTCAAGAGATACGAACTTGCTTGAGCGTTCAAGATTGGATTTCTGTGTTGGTCCTATTGATATCTATACCGGGAAAACTTCTTATCTTATTTGAACTGTCCTCAAACCAAGTACATCAATCTATAAAAATGCATCTAGTAAAAGATAAAAGGTTTACCTTGATCTCTTAACATGCTCAATAATGGATCCATTGGTTGAGAGCTTCATGTCCAATTTCATGAATTGATTTTGAGTGCACCACATACATAAAATTGTTAACATTTAAGATTATCACTTTAGTTTGTAAAGCCCCATGGAACATTGCTTTTTTATTAGGGAAAATTTTATTTTACAACCATGACATCATTCCCTTTACTCGTGCATGGGTGTGCAAGATTGCATCTTCCTCTTTTCTTATTTGGTAATATAAGATGATTAACTATCAATGTTTCTTCTTGAATTCTCTAATCATCCATACATAAATAACTCTTCTACTTTTGAGTTGCAATCTTAGTCAATGTTATCATAAATACATTGAGTATTTGAGGCTTTAGCTTCAGTAGATGGTAAAAGTGTTGCACTCTTACACTCTTTACATGTGGAATGGACCTACAAGCCACATTTTCAATAAGAAGCAAGAAATCTATGTCATGGCTATAATTTATATGGATTGTATGATAAAAATTATTGGAGAAGTCCATCATAGCAAAAACAAATATATACTAAAACAAAGTAATAAAATTTACACCCTATTATTCTATGAAACTAACATAACATTCATTATAATACTTCTTAATGAAAAAAGGAATGCATATATTATTTTATCCAACTATGACTTAGTTCTGCAAAAAATCAATTTTTCTGCATTACCTAAAAATCAATACTCTAAAAAAAAATTAAAAAAGAATTGTATTGAATTTAAGATATTTGCCTTTTACTGATCATTATCATATGCCATCAACAAATGTAATCAATGCCTTCCCTCTCAAGAAATTTGCCCTCACCTTTATTTGTACAAATGAGTTTTTCTCGACTCCACTTAATTTTCTACATAAAGATACTCATTCAAATTTGTATGGACATTACTTACCACCTTGTGATATTGCTTCATTGCAATATTTACTATTCGTATAAAGCTTATAAAATTCATATTAATTAAAAGAAAAAAATTATGACAATAAAATGTTTTATGTTTATATTATGTTTTATTATTATGATGGAATATTGAGAAGCAAGCATTTAAAGTTAAGGGAATTGTAGAAATTACAATTTTAACATCATAAAAACACTATTTCAATTTCTACATAAAATAAGTATAATAAAACTAAGTGAATTTAAAATAAGAACTACTAATATAGAATATAGATAAGCATAATAACATAAATAGGTTGTAGGAGCATTGTGTGTAAGAAAATTTATTTTGATGGTGTGAGATTTTGATGTCTAGCTTTACATTAATATCCAACACACACACACACACACACACACACACACACACACACACACACACACACACACACAAGGTCTAATAACTTGTTGGAAGATGAGATACTATTTCTTTACATAGAAAAAAAACTAAAGGAGGAATCTTGGCCAAGTTATGATGTTAAATAATGTACATTTAAAGTTCTAAGACTTGCATGTGCCTTGAGTTGGAGAAGGCTATATTACAAAAATAGGGCGTTATTTGCTAGAATTTTGCTAGAGGAGACACAACAAATTTTAGAGAAGAACAACAATTCAGTTGTGATGGTGGAGGATTGTGGTGGAGCTGAATGATGGAGTATTGATTGTAACATTACTAATGGTGGAATTATCGAAACCAATCAATGATGCTTTGATAGTGATATTGACTAAGTGATGGTGGTGCACTAACAATAGAAAGGGTAAGTTGATGGAAATTCATGAATAATAGTGATACCCAAATTGTAATAACAATTAAATTAAGTTGGCAACATGTTGGTAATAGCTTAATGATGGTGGTAGCCAAGTGATGATAGTTAAATGATAATGTTGGTGACCATGCAACTGTGGATCAATGATGACAATGACAAATGATGGATCGTGTCTTGATGGTTAGTGGCTTTTAGGCAATGATGGTCCAAATATGATGGTGATTTAATTTTAATTTAAAAATACTATGGCAAGTTTAGGGTGACATGGTCTATAAATTGAAGTTAAAGAATGACAATGGTAAAGTTATGGTGATCTGGCCCGTATAACGATCTGATGATAGCAGGGGTGACCAAATGATGGTGTTATGGCTATGGTGTGGGTGGGAAACAATGATCTTATAATGGTGGATAAGTGGATCTAAGGAATCCTTAAGTGCATGAAGCTTCATTAAGTATTCTTTTAAACAAACCATCAACTTTAATGAAAAGTGTGGAGGTATATTTAAACATTTTTAGAATGACATTCTTCATTATTGATTCTTGAATCTAGAAAACCATAAGAAGAAGCCCAGAGTGGAATCGTTGATAACATGATATTATTTGAGTATTTGGTTTTCTTAATGATTTAAAATTTAAGCAACATTGGACTTCTATTATCCATCTCATTAAGATGCTCTTTTTTGATTGTATCTTTGTTGAACTTTGTGTATATATCATACTTAATTTGACTTTAAAACTTCCTAAGTTTGTGGTGCATTAAGATTCATTTTTGGTTAAGAAGGTTTGCAGTGACATATCATAGTCTTTATATTTCAGGACATTGAAGTCTCAAATATAAAAACAATATATTAAGTTACTAAATCATTTTAATGTGAAATTTTCCTATAGTAAAGTATTCTCAATTGCTAATTACTGAACTTTAAAAGTTAAAGAGAATAAAATTTGTTGGAAGCCTTTGAATTAATATTAGTCACCTAAAATTAATTGTATTGGTCCCATTTTGCTTTAAAAGTATCAAAATTGTGTCAAGAAATTCAAAAACTATCTTATGGATCAAAAATTCAAAATCAAACACTAAGTGGGTTGGTTAAATAGTTGTTGCTTATGAAAGAGGCATGCACACATCAACACTCTCATAGGTTAGACTAGCTATTTAAAGGAGAGGATGATATGACCACATGTATCAGAGCACATGAGCATGTAGAGTTATGTTCACACTTGCATGATCATTGAAAAACATAAGTCTGAGAGTGCCTAGCTATATTTTAGTTCTTTCACAGCCATGGGTTAGTCACCATTTGGAATTTTTCAATTGCTTTTGAAAAACATTTAGTTTAATATTTATATAATTTTGATTTTAAAAAAATTATTTTAATTTTGGATAATATGAGACTAAAAAGATCTCATACATCTAATAATTTAAACAATTGAGCACAATACCACATATATTATACCATCTTGTGAGATAGGCATACTACTTGACCGTGGACTTGATTATATAAAGTAAATAATTTATGACATTTGTTTGGTCTGCAAAACCTTATGTGTGACTGACCTGACCCGCAATTACGCAGATAATTAAACTTCCATAAGATGGCCAAACTTGGCCTAAATCATATTAAGTGGCTGGTGTACAAAATCGAAATGTTATAATTTTTAGAAAATAGTTTACACACTAGAGGTATTACATAAGTATACTTATTGTTTCAATATAGGATTTTCTTTTAAAAACTCCAGATATCGATCTCACAAGGAAACATGTAAGAACTAAACAAAATTTAATTTTAAAATACCAAAAATATAAAGAATTGCTAATTCTTAAATTTTCTTTTTAACATAACAGGAGTAAAATTAAACTTACTAATTTCAAGATTATGGAAGAAAATGTAAAGCGAATGATTTAAACAATATATTTAAAGAAACTTTTTCCTTACAAATAATTTATAATTAGTAGTGTATTTTAGATGTTTAGAACATAAAAATGTGGTATTGTGACGAATAGAGCATACTTATTCTTTAACCTATGGTCAAGGTATAAAGAACATTGGCCAACCTAAAAGTTGGTGCATGGGTGTTATTAGTAATGTTGGGTAGGTTCTAGTCTCTCACATCTATATTACCCCCTATGCCCTCTCTATAGGACCTACCAGTGATCATTTTTCCTCTCTTTAAACCAAATTGATAGAATTTAGTCTGTCACTCTAAAAACATCAATTCTACGCACAACAAATCTTATCTCCCTATCTATTTGCACTCCTCCTCAGACGATTACTTTTGATCTTCCAAAGTGAAATATGATACTTACAAGTTAAAAAATCTTAGCCCACGGTCAGGTCTATAAGATTTCTCCATGAGTTTTAACAATGCAAGTGGCCAATTTGTAAAGCAAAAGAAGTTCTGAGAAAATATCATCACAATGTTTGGTAGGAAAAGAAAAAGTTCTTAAACAAATTCCACACCTCTTACTTAATCAAATCATATTTGTAAGGAGAAAGAACGGAAAACTACTCAGAAAACATTGAATTAACACAATAAAACATATTTATAAAACTCAAATCCAAAGTACACGACTTAAGAACTAAGTTACAAATACTTATCTATAATGTTCCTCGAAGCAATCCCTCAAAGTTCGCTGACTTTTCTTGTCTCCCATGCACTCATACAGGACTCCAAAATTCAGAAATAAATAAAATTCACTACACACTTACACACTTGGAACTATAAGTGAAAGAAAATAAAGATGATTTAATAACAACTGTAAAATGTCTTTCTTAGGCTGTAGAATAAATCCAAATTTAAAAGCTTTGAAAATGATCAGAGGTTGCTTCAGACATCTCTTCAAAATTTGTCCAAATTTGTTAAATCTCTATAAGATAATTGCCACGCCTAGGCGCTGTTATGGCGCGACACCTAGGCGCCACCCAAGTTGTACATTCTGGCACCTAGGCGCCAGTTATAAACCCTAGGCGCCTAGGCGCCAGGTCGGCAGGTTTATCAATTTTTTTTCAATAAGCCAATTTTTGCTCTTTTTTGTTATTATTTAGATTCTTTTCATTCTTAAACTCTTTTTTTATACCTGCAATCAAAAATAAAAAAAATATCTTTCATTAAAGACTAATATCCTTAAAAGATTAAGCATAAATTGCACATAAAAATAGGTAAATTTAAAGTAGATCAATTCCCCGAAACTTAAACGTTACTTGTCCTCAAGTAACCATTTTTACTACAAAAATATAACATATGGAAGTAAGTTTTACTTTAAGATTTCTATACCTTATTTTATAAACACAATAATAAAACCTTAAAAAAATTTATAATAACTTAAAAACTAAAAAGTTTAATAATATTCAATAATCAAGTTTTAAGAATTCTGATTTTGTATTTATTTCAAGAATAATTGCATTTGTCATATTAATGGCACATAGATAAATTACAAGAAAAAGACCTTTATGAAAACTCCGTTAGTAAAGATGCTGGTACAGATAAACAAGTTTAGAAATATAATTAAGTCACTTTCTATAAGATAGTTCAAGTGAAGTCAATTTTTTATTAGACATCTCCTCAAGCTTCTCTCATATATATATATATATATATATATATATATATATATATATATATATATATATATATATATATATATATATATATATATATATATAGGAAAAGAGCAACTCGTGGCTCCCTACATGTTAATAATAGAAAAGATTACAAAAGGGGGAGGGAAGGCGGATCCCTACTGCAAAAGAATAAAAAAAAAAATACAATTATAAGCACCCCTAAAAGTTCCTCCTACCGCTGTACAACTCGACGCTTGCAAAAAAATAAATACACAAATGCACGTATACCCGAAGCAAATAACCTCCAAAATAGAATATAACTGATGTATAAATCCACAAAAAAAGGCAGAGCCACAACTGAACAAAGCCGCATCAGATCAGAAAACGTTGAAAAACATCGGAGACAAAAATAAGCACCCCATCAACCTTTAGTGCGGGTTAAGTCCAGTAAATAGGCGGAGAAAACTGTATAGAAGCAAAGGTATGCCGCAAGAAATAAGTGTCGAAATCCGACCCCACATCCAACTGAAAACCTGGAGGTAGTGCCAAGCTGAATAAAACAAGTTAATGCTGTCAACTAAAAGCCAATAATTAATATAAATAAGGTTTGCCGAAATCCTCCACATCCAGCAAGTTAAAACCATCAGCATGAAATCGTATGACATTCCTTAAAAAATATGTAAAAGTCATCACGCAAGGAAAAGCAAGACACCTCCATAGAAAATAAGTTATTATATATATATATATGTATATATATATATATATATATATATATATATATATATATATATATGTATATATATATATATGCATATATATATCCCATTAAGTTTATGTGGAAACATCCCTGCAGCAAAAACGTGAGGCACAAACCAGTTCTGAATGTGTAGAACGCCAATCAAGGATGCCACACGATTCGGCACAGAACATGAGTCAAGATCCTGCAGAAGAAAACAAGAAAAAGACCTCAAATCCTACTTGAAATAGTTCCTAACCGAGCTCAAACCATCCACAAACCCTAGCCAAACTAAGGGTCTGCTTGGGGCAGCTGTAGCTTATTGAATAATCTGTTGATAAGCTGATTAAAAATAATTTGCTGATAAGCTAGGTGCGGTGGCTATTACAAATTTTTATTTTTTTGGAAAAGTCGTACCACAACCAGAAAGCTCCCACCTCACCTAGGTAGGTGCGGTGTGAAAACGCTGTTTTTAGAGTTTTGCAAACTCATAAGCTGCCAAAACGCAGCTTACCCAAACAGGATAGTTGCGTTTTCAGAATGCCACCGCACCAAATAAGCTGCCCCAAACGGGCCCCAAGTCGGCAGTGGGCGTGGCGATATCCAGCGTGGGTAGGCTCATACCAAGCAAATGAGGTGAAAATCATAACCAAGCAGCAGGTATATATAAAGATATATATATATATATATAAATATATGCATATAAAAATATACATATAAATGTAAGGTAGATAAAAGAAAAGGAAAATAGCAGATGTGTAAGGTATGAGAATAAGGTAAATGCAAAGCTGCTTAAACCCCAACTGGTGAACATCACAAAAGCTATAGGAGATGCAGCAAGGCTAAAATCCCAAGCAACTCCAAAACCTGTTTGAGCCCTTTTGTAATCCTGGAATGGTAGAAACCATGCACAACCTTGGCATGTTTAGGTCTCTCTTGTCCACTGTTTGTTAACAATGTGTCCAATCGATTGTTTGTTGCTATAGTAAGAGGATCAGCACCGCTGTAATCAGCATTAGATATTCGCTTCAGGGACAAATCTGTATTCGAGTATGAGGCACATCGAGCAACTCGCAGACCAAAAGAACTCGAAGATGTTGATATATATATATATATATATATATATATATATATATATATATATATATATATATATATATATATATATATAAAGCAAATGCATTAATAGGAAGAAAAATTACATTTGAGATGGGGAAGGTCCAAACAGTCCCCATTAATCAAAAAATTCAAAAAAGGGGGAGGGGATGTTGTGACAAGTAAGTAACCGTGAAGAAGAAGTTTCTTGGGCTAGGTGATGTGCTGGTTTATTACCATCTCTTGGTGTACGTGACCAAATGATTTGGTTTGCTGAAGAAAGGTGGAAGATCATCTTCATCCAATTAATCAGATACCAAGGAGGAGAAGCCTTCTGTTGAAGAATCTGCGCTAATTGCAAACAATCCACTTCTACATGTATGTTGATAAGCTGTTGAGCTAAGGCCAGTTTCAGCCCCCAATAGATAGCCACAGTTTCAGCTTCTAAGGCATTTAATGCAACAATGGGAGCAGCAAAGTACCACATGCATTTACCTTTAAAATTTCAGCATAGACCTCCAATACCAGCACTGTTAGTAGAAAAGCTTCCATCTGTGTTAATTTTTACCCAAGGCTGAGGAGGGGGTCTCCAACGGACCAGGTGAATAGTGGGGGTGGCCACCCTCCTGGGAGGCAAGGGAGGCAAATTCTGAATTTTTTGAAGGAAAGTTTGACAGTGGATAATAATCATTTGATACTTGGGGGGAGCATTGTGGTGGAGGGAAGCATTCCTGGAATTCCAAAGAAACCAGAAAATAATGAAAGGAATATACTGCTTAGGGTGATGATGCCAATAGGACCAGCAAGAGTTGATGTTAGACCAGTTAATTTGAGGGTCAAGGAAGTGTTCCCCTGCCAGGACCCCAGACCAAACCTACCTGGAGACATCATAGTGCAGAAACAAATGAGAAAGACCTTCCTCAGCTGAGTGACAAAGATGACATCTTGAAGGACCTCTAATTCCCTTGAGTTTTAAAATATCATCAGTGGGAAGAAATTTTCTGAATAGTCTCCAGCAGAAAAAGGACATAGAGGGAGTGATCCATCCTTTCCAAATAAAAGTACCACAATTAGTCACTTTCCAATGAAAATGAGGTTGATAAATGAATTTAGAGAGGCTTTTCTGAGAGTTATTTTTGATAATGTGTTGGTCCAGATTTGAGGGGTTGATAGGAAGATCTAGAATTCTTTTGATAAGATTAGGGGAGTTAATTTCCTGCAGCTTAGCTAAATCCCAATTTCCTTTAGTCCAGCAATCTGCTACATTAGTAACAATAGAGAGGGGAGGCTTATAATCTTTCAATATTTAATTCCCAAGCCAATTATCCAGCCAGAAATTAATATGGCCCTCTCCAACATCCCAAACAAATAAATCTTCAAGCAAGCATCCTTTACTCCGAGAAGGGATTTCCGGCTTCGGAATATCCCGATTTAGGCAAGCACTTGAGAGGGATGAGAGTTTGGGCAGTATTTACCTTTCATTTACCAAGCCCACAAAGAGTTTTGTTGTCTGAATCTGAGCCACTGTTTGCAGTTTAAAATGTAACTCATGTGGGAGAGGCTTTTAAAACCCAAACCACCACTGATAGGAGGCTGGCAAATCTTATTCCAGGAGGTCCAATGATGTTGCTTGTATTGACCAGCCCAAAGGAACTTGTTAAAAGAAATTTCCAGCAATCTTTGTGTACTCTTCTTGAGCTTTATCATTTGAAGAATGTAGAGGGGGTAAGTAGAGAGCACTGATTTCAGCAGTGTCAGTCTACCCCCATTAGACAAAAAGGAAGTAGTCCAGCATTGAATTTTGCAAGTGACTTTCTTCACCACTTCATCATAATGAGCTTGTTTTCTCCTACCTTTAATTACGGGGAAACTCAGATATTTAAGGGGATAGGAGGCTGCAGAGAAACCAGTATGATCTTTAATCCAATTTACTTGACTAGTAGATAGCTTGGAACTAGGCAGAAAATGACTTTTGGCTTTATTAATTGAAAGACCTGAAGCAGATTGGAAGTATTCCAGAATAGCCATAACTTTCTTAACAACTGTTTTGCTTCTATTAGTGAATAAAATTATATCATCCGCATAAGCCAAATGGGAAACCAAGCAGTTGGATTTATGCTGATATCTTATATGAGGAGCCATTTGATGAGACATATTAAATAACCTAGACAAATAATCAAAAGCCAAAATGAAAATGTAGGGAGAGAGTGGATCACCTTGCTTAATCCCTCTAGAAGCAGTGAAGAAACCATGGCAGTCTCCATTAATGAGAATACTGTAATGAGAGTTGTTAAGCCATCTGTTAATCATGGAGCAGAAGTCATTTGAAAAACCCCTGGCTTTAAGTATCTGAAGAATGAAATCCCAATTGATAGTGTCATAGGCTTTAGCTATGTCCAGTTTAATAATGAGATTAGAGCCTCTACATGGTCTGTCAATGTCTATTAACATTTCATGAGCAAGCAGCACATTATCAATTATACTCCTCCCTTATACAAAAGCTAATTGGTTAACTGAGATTAAGCCATCCAGCAGTGGTTGTAACCTGGAGACAATTATTTTACTGATAATTTTGGAGAACACAGTGGTTAAACTGATAGGTCTGAAATCCTTCCAAGAAGCTTTGTTGGTATCTTTAGGAATGAGTACAATAGTAGTAGCAGTGAAATACTTTGGCAAATCAGTGCCCAGGAAGAAACTCTGAATGGCAAAAGAGAGGTCCTTTTTAAGGAAATCCCAAAAGTTCTGATAGAAACTTGCAGTAAAGCCATCAGGGCCTGCTGTTTTTGAAGGTTCCAAAGAAAAGACTGCTTTTTTGATTTCATCTTCATTAGGTGGAGTAGATAAAACTGATCCAGTAAAGTCGGGTTCAAGTCTGGGTAGGATTTCAGCATGATGTAATTGAGTATTTGTAGGGCCATAGTTGAAGAGCTGATGGAAGAATTGGATAGCAGATTCAGCAATAGCCTTGGGCTCGATCGACCACTCCCCACTCACCCCTTTAACTCTAGTAATCGCATTCAGCTTCCTTTTATAGTTTATGACTGCATGATAGTATTTGGAGTTCCTGTCCCTTTGTAAGAACCGAAGACAGGCAGCTTTTTGTTTTAAAAACTGTTCTTCCATATCAATTGCATTCAGCAGATTTTGGTTTGCTTCCACTAATTCATTATCACTGATTCTGCCATCAATATTAGCCAACTCTAATTGCTTCACTAGATCTTCTGCTACTTTAACCTTAGAGTGTAAGTTACCAAACTCCTCCCAATTCCAGGCCCTCAATTTCTTAGTCAGCCTTCTTTGTAGCAATTTGAAATTCAGAATAGGATTATTAGTGAATTGGGGGAGAGGTTCCTGCCAAGATGATTCCACCACACTGCTGAAGGAAGGATGTGCTGACCAGACATTTAAATATCTGAATTGAGATCTACCCTTGTGACTTTGAATTGCCGACTTGATAAG
Source organism: Papilionanthe hookeriana x Papilionanthe teres (assembly GCA_022702705.1). Classification (NCBI taxonomy): domain Eukaryota; kingdom Viridiplantae; phylum Streptophyta; class Magnoliopsida; order Asparagales; family Orchidaceae; genus Papilionanthe; species Papilionanthe hookeriana x Papilionanthe teres. Next base: position 116,266,547 of record CM040421.1, on the reverse strand, counting down.
TAAGGGGAGTGATCGGATCCAGCCCTGGGAGATGCACAATTGTGGTGGAGGGAAAAAATTAATCCAAGCTAAGTTAGCAAGGAATCTATCTAATCTTTCCCAAATATTGCCTCTTTTTCGAGTAAAATCGAGCCTTTATAGCCTGTGTCAAACAGAGTTAGCTCCAGATATATTATTAGTGAAGGTAGTCATTTTCTTGATATCATGCACCCTTCCACCTTTCTTTTCACTGGGGTTTGCAATGCTGTTGAAATCCCCTCCTACAATCCAAATGGATGATAAACTAAGGCTGATTTGATGAAGATAGCTCCAAAGATCCTCCCTATTTGATTGATTACACCCTGCATAAATGAAAGTTGCATAGCCTGCCACCTGATCAATTTGAAAGGAGAAATGAAGGAACTGAGGATGGTGTAAAATGACATCAACCACCATTTATTTTCTACTTAAAAACCAAATTTTGTTGGTGTAGTTGGCCACAAAATTGAACTGAGGAAATTTGTTGGTAATTCTTTTAATGTTATGCTGAACCATAGGTTCTAAAAGAGAAAATGCCCAAAATTTGTGAATCCTATTAAGGTTCACCAATCTATTAAGGGAGCCTAAGGCTGCAGCTCCCCTAATATTCCAACATAGCATATTAATCATTGGGAGCACTTTTTCCACCTCTAGTTAGCCTAGGGATGGAAGAAACTTGCTGATCAAAGCTAACTGATGAAGGTATGATAATACTATCAGAAGATAGGTGTCTCAATTCCATAGCTTTCTTCTTCTTTCTAGACTGTTGAACAGTCCAGCCTTCAGTTAAATCAGCAGATTGACTTTCAAAGTGAATAGGGATAGAAACAGTGGAAAGAGGCAAAACAAAGGGAGGAGGGTACTCAGTAACAGGAGGAAGGATAGGAGAGGAGGTTGGCACAGGGGGATGAGGAATGTCCAGGGGGGTCAAAGAAATAGGTTCAGGGATAGCAATGGGTTCAGGATCAGTGGGAGAGACAACAGGTAGGGGATCAAAAGCAGGGGGATCAGGTGGGGTAAGCAAAGAAGGAAGGTTAGCTAGCCCAGCAGTAGGAGGGTCAGAGACAACAGGTTCATCAATAGCAACATCAGAATGATCATAACCCCAAGAGCAGGAGGATCCGGGGGGAAATCAGGACCAGCAACAGGGATAGAAGGTAAGGGGGGCGCAACACCAGCCTGGGGTTTTTTCCTCAACTATGGGTTCAATCTGTAACACCTATGTCGACGAATGGAAAGAGATTTGGGTGTGTGGGATGTCGATATTGAGGAGTCGCCATCTAATATTAGTCTAATTTTATTCCTATAAATCCCATGAAAGATTTGAGGAATTTAGGGCTAATAGTAGAAAAGGATGTTTATAAATCCTTATAGAAGAATATCCTAGAATAATATATCCTAGAATTTTCATATAAAGAAAATCATAAGAAACTAGAGATTTCTATTGTGGGTTCTTTTGGATCTCCTATAGAAGCAAGCTTCTATAGTTAATTACATCTTAAACAATTTTTAATTGTTCAAGAAAACTTTTGATTAATGTCAATCATTTGTTTTCTAAAATTTTATTTTTAAGGAGAGATATACCCACTATCACTCCTAAATGTCATGTCATATTTATTATTTTAAAGTTTTGATTTTATTTTTCATGTCGTTATCTTAAAAGTTTTGTTGTTGTTTTCCATGTCGTTATTTTGTTTTGTTTTGGTGACTATCTTAAAAGTTTTTGTTTTTGTTTGTCCATGTCGTTGTTTTTTTTTTGTTTTGGTGACTATCCTAAAAGTTTTTGTTTTATTGTTGTTTGTCCAGAATGTCGTCCTGCAATACAGAGTTAGTACATCCTATAACATGCAAAGAAAATCTAAACGAAACTTGTTGTCTTCACCGTGCAAAGAAAAGATTGTCAGAAAATAATGTCATGTTCACTGTTTTGATTTAACATGTTTTGGATGTTGGTTTATGTCAAATTATATTGATTAATGTTTAATTTTGTCAAAATATCGGATTAATTTCATTTAATATCGATATTTATCAAATTTATATTTGAAATGTCAATTTTATGTCGGTTATGTCGATTTATGTTTGAAATGTCGAATTTATATCGGTTATGTCGATTTTGGTTTGAAATGTCGAATTTATGTCAGTTATGTCGATTTTGGTTTGAAATGTCAAATTTGTGTTGGTTATATCGATTTTGGTTTGAAATGTCGAATTTATGTCAGTTATGTCGATTTTGGTTTGAAATATTGAATTTATATCAGTTATGTCGATTTATGTGTGAAATGTCGAATTTATATCTTGATTTAAGTTTAAACTTAAATTTTGAATTTATGTCTGTTTGAATTTGAGTTGAAAGTTGGGTTAGATTAACTTAAGTTCATATCTGTCTGAACTTAAGTTAAAAGGTTTGGTTTAGATTAACTTGAGTTCATGTCTGTCTGAACTTAAGTTAAAAGGTTGAAAGTTAGATTCAAGATTGATTGAATTAACTTGGGCTCATGTCTGGTTGAACCTAAGTTAAATTCAATGTTGATTGAATTTAATTAACTTGAGTTCATATCCGTCTGAACTTATGTTAAAAGGTTTAAATTTAGATTCAATATTAATTGAATTGACTTGGATTCATGTCTGGTTGAACCTAAGTTAGATTCAATGTTGATTGAATCTAATTAACTTAAGTTCATGTCTACCTGAACTTAAGTTAAAAGGTTTAACTTAGAATAGACTTAATTAAGTTTTAAGCCTTGTTTAAATAGGACCTAAAGGTTAATCAAGTCTAATAAATTAGACTTAATTAGAATTGCAGACCATCTAAGTCCTTTTTAGATAAGGCTTAAGTTTTAATTAAGTCTATTTAGCTGTAGTTTATTGAGACATTAAGTCTAATAAATTAGACTTAGGTTCATGATTTGTTGTTTTAAATCTCAATTGCTTGATGATTTAATTAAGTCTAGGATGTTAGACTTAATTAAAATTTTATGTTGAATTTAGGTTTGAATTAAGTTGGATTAAAAGTTTAATATAGTCTGGTCTTAAGTTAAGATTTGACTTAAGTTCAAGTTAAGTTGAACCTATATTTAAAGTTGACTTAAGTTCAATATGGGTTGAACTTACATTGAGTTTAGGTCAGACTTATGTTCATGTCGGGTTGAACCTAAGTTTAGTTTGACTTAAGTCTAACATGGGTTAGACTTAGATTCATGTCAGGTTGAATCTAAGTTTGCTTTGACTTAAGTCTAATGTAGGTTAGACTTAAGTTAGGTTTAGGTTTGACTTAGGTTTATGTTGTGTTGAGCCTAAGTTTGGTTTGACTTAAGCCTAGTGTAGGTTAGACTTCAGTTAGGTTTAGGTTTGATTTAGGTTTATCTTGAGTTGAACCTAAGTTTGGTTTGACTTAAGCCTAGTGTAGGTTAGACTTAAGTTAGGTTTAGGTTTGACTTAGTTTTATGTTGAGTTGAACCTAAGTTTGGTTTGACTTAAGCCTAGTGTAGGTTAGACTTAAGTTAGGTTTAGGTTTGACTTAGGTTTATGTTGAGTTGAACCTAAGTTTGGTTTGACTTAAGTCTAGTGTAGGTTAGACTTAAGTTAGGTTTAGGTTTGACTTAGGTTTATGTTGAGTTGAACCTAAGTTTAATTTGACTTAAGCCTAGTGTAGGTTAGACTTAAGTTAGGTTTAGGTTAGACTTAGGTTTATGTTGAGTTGAACCTAAGTTTGGTTTGACATAAGTCTAGTATAGGTTAGACTTAAGTTAGGTTTAAGTTTGACTTAGGTTTATGTTGAGTTGAACCTAAGTTTAGTTTGACTTAAGCCTAGTGTAGGTTAGACTTAAGTTAGGTTTAGGTTTGACTTAGGTTTATGTTGAGTTGAACCTAAGTTTGGTTTGACTTAAGTCTAGTGTAGGTTAGACTTAAGTTATGTTTAGGTTTGACTTAGGTTCATGTCGGGTTGAACCTAAGTTTGGTTTGACTTAAGCCTAGTGTAGGTTAGACTTAAGTTAGGTTTAGGTTTGACTTAGGTTTATGTTGAGTTGAACTTAAGTTTGGTTTGACTTAAGCCTAGTGTAGGTTAAACTTAAGTTTGTTTTAGATTTGATTATTTAAGGTTAATTAAAACTAATTTAGATAAGGTTTAATTAATTAATTAGACTTATTATGGGTTATGTCTAATTATTTAAGGTTAATTAAACCAAATTTAGGTAAGGTTTAATTGATTAATTAGACTTATTATGGGTTAAGTCTAATTATTTAAAGTTAATTAAACTTAATTTAGGTAAGGTTTAATTGATTAATTAGACTTATTATGGGTTAAGTCTAATTATTTAAGGTTAATTAAACCTAATTTAGGTAAGGTTTAATAAATTAATTAGACTTATTATTGTTAAATCTAATTATTTAAGGTTAATTAAACCTAATTTAGGTAAGGTTTAATTGATTAATTAGACTTATTATGGGTTAAGTCTAATTATTTAAGATTAATTAAACCTAATTTAGGTAAGGTTTAATGGTTTAATTTAGGTAAGGTTTAATTGATTAATTAGACTTATTATGGGTTAAGTCTAATTATTTAAGGTTAATTAAACCTAATTTAGGTAAGGTTTAACTGATTAATTAAATAAGTTTAAATGATATTCTAAACTTAATTAAGTCTAATTTTATCATTTTGGACTTAATTAATTGAATTTTGGGTTTAATAGGTTTAAATGATATTTTAAACCTAATTAAGTCTAATTTTGTCATTTTAGACTTAATTAATTAAATTTAGGATTAAATAGGTTTAAATGATGTTTTAAACCTAATTAAGTCTAATTTTGTCTTTTTAGACTTAATTAATTAAATTTAAGGTTAAATAGGTTTAAATGATGTTTTAAACCTAATTAAGTCTAATTTTGTCATTTTAGACTTAATTAATTAAATTTAAGGTTTAATAAGTTTAAATGATGTTTTAAACCTAATTAAGGTTAATTTTGTCATTTTAGACTTAATTAATTAAATTTAGGATTAAATAGGTTTAAATGATATTTTAAACCTAATTAAGTCTAATTTTGTCATTTTAGACTTAATTAATTAAATTTAAGGTTTATAGGTTTAAATGATGTTTTAAACCTAATTAAGTCTAATTTTGTCATTTTATACTTAATTAATTAAATTTAAAGTTTAATAGGTTTAAATGATGTTTTAAACCTAATTAAGTCTTATTTTGTCATTTTAGACTTAATTAATTAAATTTAAAGTTTAATAGGTTTAAATGATGTTTTAAACCTAATTAAGTCTATTTTTGTCATTTTAGACTTAATTAATTAAATTTAGAGTTTAATAGGTTTAAATGATGTTTTAAACCTAATTAAGTCTAATTTTGTCATTTTAGACTTAATTAATTAAATTTAAAGTTTAATAGGTTTAAATGATATTTTAAACCTAATTAAGTCTAATTTTGTCATTTTAGACTTAATTAAAGTTTTCCATTAACCTATCATAGACTAGATTCATTTCAAACTTAGATTATTAAGGAATACAAGCTAAGTTTATAAAATGGTTATTTTTAGGATTAAAAATTATTTAATTAATAAATAATCTTAATCCTAAATTTTAAAATGTCACTTAAAGTTATTTTTATGACTTAGAAATGATTTTATTTGGGTTATTTTCTGTTGCCCTAACATTTCTGATCATTTCCATTTTTATTTTTCTTAATTTTCAATTTTTATAATTATTTTTTGAAATAATTACAAGATGTCTTGAAAACTAGAGAAAAGTGTTATAGACATGTTTTTTGTCCTTGGAAAAATCATGAAACATTCCTAAGAGCATAAAGATAAATGCCTCAAAGTTTCATATTTTTTTGATTTATAAATAATTTTTAATAATTAAAATACTCCAGAGAGTATTTAATTATTTAAAAATTAAATAATGGGAATAAAGTTATGATTTTTATTTCATAATTTTCTCCTCTTCAAGAGCTTTCCAGAGGTATTTTTATCATATTTTTGTGACCTCTAGATAAAAAGATATTAAATTTTGAAGTTTTTAAGGTTAAAATTAATTTTTAACCAATTTCGCCCCGCCAAACTCATCTCTCGTCGACATGTATCCTTGTACGCGTCGAAATGGGCGGGAGGATCAGCTGCGGGAGGCCGAACACGGGACACCTCAGAGCACAATCAGCGCCGTTCATCTTGAAACGTGGGATCAAACAGCTGAGATAATTCGAATAAAAATTCGAATTATTTCAAGCCGTTAAACTTCAAACCTTAATATCTCACTCATTTCTTAATGAAATTGAGTGATTTTTGAACCTATGGAATCATCTAAACATGTAGAATATTTCTATACGGTGATGTAACATTTTTGAGCTAATATAACACATGATATTTCAAAAATACGAATTATTTTGTGAAAAATAATTCCATACCTTTGCCACAAGCAAATCAAGCTAGATCAGACCTTGTAGTTGTCTTCTAGGACCCCAATGGAAGATTATTGCTGCAGCAATTTGATCCAGAAGTCGGGCTTAAAGGAGAATTTTGAAGAAGTGGTTGGTTTGGGCTATTTTTGAGTTTTGCTCAAATTGGCTCGATTGGGTTCAACCTATGGCTTGGATTTGGTTCTAATGGACTGCTAAGACTCTTAGGAAGAGTTCTTATGTAGGGAGTCAGAGGATTTGAGTAGCCTATAGGTATTTCTAATTTTTTTCTTCTCCTTTTACTAGACTCAGGTTTGGGCTCTATTTATAGCCAAGGGGAGGACATGGCTTAGCTTAGGTTATTCTAGGGGAGTTGTTATCTCCCCTATTAACCCATTGGAGGAGAAATTCGGCTGAGAGGATAGCCATTGTTGTTTCTCCCAAGCTTTCCATGATGAGCTTAATGTTTTGGCTCTCCACAATTGGATCATGCAAGAGGTTTTAAGTGAGCTGTAATTTCTCCTCCTTATGAGCTTACACATCACCCTCTAGCCTTAGCAAATGTTGACACATATGCTCTCCTCTCATGATTCCATTAAGCCATGGTGAGGGGTGGGCTTAAGTTTGGTTCTCTCTCCATTGGCTAGCTTGGGAGGTGGGAAATGGGGCTTGGTGTTGGCCGGTCACCTCATGGCTAAGTAAGAGTGAGTCATGGCTTAGGGTGAAGGGAGAAGAGACATCTCACTTTACCCATCATGATGGGTGTTAACCCATGGTTAAATTGATTTAAGTTAAGCTTTATTATGTGTTAATATGTCTCATGGTGAGCTTAATTTAGTCTTAGCCTAATTAATTATGGGAAGGCCATGTGTCATCTTATGTCTTTTTTTTTTTTTAATTTAATTTCCATTGTAATTAATCATGTTATTAATTAAAAATTGTTGGAAATTATTTTATTAATCAATTTATTAATTGAAAATAATTTCAAATTAATCAATTGATTAATTTTATTATTTTTGTTATTTTATGATTTTAATTTAATTTTCATTTTAATTAATTATGTCATTTAATTAAAATATTGAAAATTAACTCATTAATCATTTTAATTAATCAAAATAATTTTGAAATTAATTATTTGATTAATTTTGTTGTTTTTATTTCATTTTTATCTATTTTGATTAAAATAGATAAGTGTTGATCAATTTTGACCTAGGTTGACTCAAGTCAGCCTTGGTTGATCAATTTAATTTTAAAATGTCCAATGTGATCTTTTTAACCTTGTCCTGGTTGATTTGATCACAGTATTTGTGATTTTGTCACTCTTGGGTTTTAAACATGTCATTGGGTCAAAAGGGTTGACTTATGGGTCAACAGGGTTGGTCATTGGGTCTGGTTTGACCATTTTGACCAAAGTTGACTTTTTAGGTCAAAAGGTTGACCTATGGGGTCAACAGGGTTGGTCATTGGGTCAGATTTGACCATTTTGACTAATGTTGACTTTTTAGGTCAAAAGGTTGACCTATGGGGTCAACAGGGGTTGGTCATTGGGTCATATTTGACCATTTTGACCAAAGTTGACTTTTTAGGTCAAAAGTTTGACCTATGGGGTCAACGAGGTTAGTCATTAGTGCAGTTTGACCATTTTGACCAATGTTGACTTTTTAGGTCAAAAGGTTGACCTATGGGGTCAACAGGGTTGGTCATTGGGTCAGATTTGACCATTTTGACCAAAGTTGACTTTTTAGGTCAAAAGGTTGACCTATGGGGTCAACAGGGTTGGTCATTGGGTCAGGTTTAACCATTTTTGACCAAAGTTGACTTTTTAGGTCAAAAGGGTGACCTATGGGGTCAACAGGGTTGGTCATTGGGTCAAATTTGACCATTTTGACTAAAGTTGACTTTTTAGGTCAAAAGGGTGACCTATGGGGTCAACAGAGTTGGTCATTGGGTCAGATTTGACCATTTTGACCAATGTTGACTTTTTAGGTCAAAAGGTTGACCTATGGGGTCAACAAGGTTGGTCATTGGGTCAGATTTGACCATTTTGACCAAAGTTGACTTTTTAGGTCAAAAGGTTGACCTATGGGGTCAACAAGGTTGGTCATTGGGTCTGGTTTGACCATTTTGACCAAAGTTGACTTTTTAGGTCAAAAGGTTGACCTAAGGGGTAAACAAGGTTGGTCATTGGGTCTGGTTTGACCATTTTGACCAATGTTGACTTTTTAGGTCAAAATGGTGACCTATGGGGTCAACAGGGTTGGTCATTGGGTCTGGTTTAACCATTTTGACCAAAGTTGACTTTTTAAGTCAAATGGTATTGACTCATTATAAATGAGGTCAACAAAAGGGCCCCCAATATGTGGAGAATACTATATAAGTATTCTGCACATATTGGCGTTGACCGAAGTGATCTAAGAGATGTCCCATAATAATCAGGAAAAGAGTGGGTATCATACTGCTCCTAGAGGATGTCAGATGTCTTATCTGTTAGTTTTGAGAAGGAATGTTTTTCTTGTGTTTAGAGAAGGGATTCACTGGGAGAGAAAACGGATGTCATATTCAAAAATGTCAATGTTGATATTTTGTTAAAGGAATGCCGTGATTTCCGTGTCAGGAAAGGACTTATATCCCATAACTGGAGAGAGAAAATAGACGTCATTTTCTATTTTCCTCAAAATGTCAATGTCAAGATTTGGTTAGAGGAAAACCATGATTTCCGTGTCAGGAAAGGACTTACATCCAAGATTTCCGTGTCAGGAAAGGACTTACATCCAATAACCGGAGAGAGAAAATAGATGTCATTTTCTATTTTCCTCAGAATGTCAATGTCAAGATTTGGTTAGAGGAAAGCTATGATTTCCGTGTCAGGAAAGGACTTACATCCAACAACCGGAATAACCGGAGAGAGAAAATAGATGTCATTTTCTATTTTCCTCAGAATGTCAATGTCAAGATTTGGTTAGAGGAAAGCCATAATTTTCGTATCGGGAAAGGACTTACATCCAATAACTGGAGAGAGAAAATAGATGTATTTTCTATTTTCCTCAGAATGTCAATGTCAAGATTTAGTTAGAGGAAAGCCATGATTTCCATGTCAGGAAAGGACTTATCCAATAACTGGAGAGAGAAAATAGATGTCATTTTCTATTTTCCTCAGAATGTCAATGTCAAGATTTGGTTAGAGGAAGCCATAATTTCCGTGTCAGGAAAGGACTTACATCCAATAACTGGAGAGAGTGGCGAACTCACTAATATTTTTGGTGGGAATATCCGCTGGGGTTTTGACCTGTATAGGTTGAATGATAATTCTCATGTTTAGTTATCACAAGTCATTTATTTCATCATTAAAATTTATTTTATTATTTTTAGGACCTGTCGACATATGATAAACAATGGGGAATATTTTTCCAACATTTTATTTTATTTCCATAAAAAGGTCACCAGTACATATTATTGCAAGCAAGAACTAACAGTACATATATGTGTACATATCATATAGCGTGCTGCAACAAACTACTGATATTTTACATACCAACAGCTACCGATATATCACACATCGACAACTATAGATATATCAAATGTCAAAAGTTCTTATATGTCATAACATAGCTTTGGATATTAACAGACTGTCCATAAATGTCCTGCACTCCAAAACATTATTTATCAAACATGTTTCAGGTGTTTAGACATTTATGGGGTTATGGTAATTGCAAAGGTTGTAGATTCTCCAGTTCTGGTATAGCTTTATATCCGACAAGTCGTTTGTCGGGCTTCATCCGTCGCAAAGTAATTGAGATGCGTGGCTTGTTGACACTGGGTATGCAATGTTTTACAAAATCTGCACCGTTCCCTTGAAATAGGAGAACTGATCCTCGAGTTAAAAGAATGCGGCATGTACCTTCAAACTCTCCAGGTCCCAAGATTTGTATCTCCCTTCCAAACACAGCAGAACAGCGGATCATTAGTGACACGGTGCAAAACGGTCTCTCAAAATCATGGCTGTCAATGTGAGGAGGGATACAGTCTCCTTTATCATATATATTGATGATGCAACTGTCAGGAATACAGTTGTAGGTAAAATCCCCCACGTGACAAGTCGTTTGATAACTTGGATTATCACAGTGGGTAAAGGATCGACTTGTTCGTGTCGCAAAATTCCGGGAATATTTCCTTCTCTGTCTCTTGCATAATTGTAGTAACACCCATATTGTAGGGTTTGCCTACCCTTGCCACGAATCCATTTATTAGGTTCAGAATAGGTTTTCCTTTGAAGGAGTCCAGCCCTACCCTGATTTTGGGCTTTTGTAATATGATCAGTGATAGCAGTTTGTTCAGCTTCATCAAATATCCTGGTAAACAGTTTAAGACCATCCAAAATATTTATTGTCCTTTTATTCATGTGTTTGTATTGTTCAAAAATTCTCCACTCGATAGCGCGAATTCGTCGCACCTCTTCCCTTGAGTGATTTTTTTCATCAACCTTTTTATCTGACACCTTCAGACTCTGAGCAGGTGAAGTGATAACTGCTTTTCCATTTTCATTTTTCTTTGCAGGGTCTAGATCTGTCGTTTCTGAGGCAGAGTTTATTTCCTCAAATGGAGTGTTAATAGTTCGTGATTTCAGTTGACTAATATCCTCCATGTTTTGTTTTTCCTGTAATTGTTTTTGTCGTTTCAGTCGTTTATTATGATTTCGTCTTTGTGATCTAGTAAGTCCTGTCGCCATATTTTTTGTACCCGATGTGGATGCTCCTTGTACTGAAGTAGTCATGAATTCTCCCTCATCTGAGCTGTCACTGATTGTGAAGTCATATTCTTCGGGTTGTCGGAGTTTGAATTCTATCAAATGTGTTTGCAGATTAACTTCACTATGATTCACCAGATAAAGCAATGATCCGTGATATATTGATTCGACTTGCAACAGGTCAAAGTTAAAATGAATTTTGGTCCCCTCATTTATATGTCGATGGTCTAAGGCGAAAGTCATGTTGTTTTGAAATGAGAAAAATAACCTATTTTCAGGCATTTTTCCTGAAAACAGTAAGATAAAACAACATTTAGCCTTTTAAACATTTGTTCAGCAAATGAAACAGATGTCATAAAGCATCAAAGATGATTTGGAAAAAAAAAATTTATTGTCCCAGTTTATAAATAAATCATTATTCATTTTTTTTATTTCTATGTCGCATAGTATTTCTTTAGAAAACGTCCATTGATTGGAGGTAGAATTCTTTCTCCTTGACAATCCACCAGTTGGTAGGATCCTCCTGAATATGTCTTTTCAATTACATATGGGCCCTCCCATATTGGTTCAAATTTACCACTTATCTTTCGATGAGCTAGTATAGGTCTTCGAAGGACTAAAACTAATTCACCGATTCGAAAGGTTATGGGGCGAACTAATTTGTCATGAGCTCGTATCATTTTTGCTTGATATAGTTCAAGATTTTGTTGGGCTTGTAGACGTTTACACTCTAAACTTTCAAGTTCTTCAAGTCGCAACTTGGCATTTTCTTCTTCAGTTATTTTATTTGTTATTGCAATCCTGAGGAAGGAATTTGGACTTCCAATGGTAGAATAGCCTCAGAACCATATACCAAAGCAAATGGTGTAGACCGTGTTGGAGTTCGGTATGTAGTTCTATAAGCCCATAAAACTTCTATTAGTCATTCATGCCACTGTCTCGGGCTATTGCTTAATGTCTTTTTCAAAATTTGAACCAATGTTTTATTGAAAGCTTCAGCTAACCCATTGGCCTTAGGGTAATAAATTGTGGAATACCTCCAGTCAGTTCCATGTCGTTGGATGAAATTATTCATTTTTGTGTTTTTGAAGGCCAATCCAATGTCTGATATGACTCTTCGAGGGATTCCAAATCTATAAACAATATGTGTTTTAAAGAAATGAAGGACTTGTTCTGCCCTAACTTCTCTAAGTGGTATTGCTTCTGCCCATTTGGAAAAATAGTCAGTAGCTGCCAAAATAAATTTATGACACTTGGAAGATGGAGGATCTATAGGGCCCACTATGTCAGTGCCCCAACATTCAAACGGCCATGATGCAATAGTTGGGTGTAAAACATTTGGAGGTTGGTGTAAAAATATTCCATGTATCTGACATTGATGGCATTTTCTTGCAACGTCAAGACAGTCGGTCATTATTGTCGGCCAATAATAACCCATTCTTTTTATTTTCATTTTCATTTTGGGCCCAGATTGATGTGCGCCACATAAACCTGAATGGACTTCTTTAACAATCTCTCGAGCTTAAACATGGTTTAAACATCTTAACCACATTTGATCGAAAGATCGTTTGTAGAGAATATCATTTATTAGAGCATATGATAATGATCTTCGTTTAATTTGGTTAGCGATAGAAGTGTTTTCAGGTAATTTTCCAGTTTGTAAATATTGAATGATTGGTTGTTGCCAATCATCATTCTCATCATTTATTGTCATATTTTCACTGATTTTATGTAAATTATCAATATCGATTTGAGAAAGAACTTGTCGTCCTTTTATAGAAATCGGTATGTCATCTTCTGGGCATGCAAATTCTTTTGCAAGTTTTGCCAAAATGTCTGCTAGGAGTTGTCTCGTCTTGGGATTAAGAAGAATGTTACGTCAAGAATTTGCTGAAGCAATTTTAGAGTGTAACGGGAATATTGTTCAAGTCGTGGTTTCAAAGTTTTGTATTTGCCAGCAATTTGATTAATAATCAACTGGGAATCCCCGTAGATGTCAATATTTTTAATTTCCATCAATAGTGTTAGTTCTAGGCCTGTTATGAGCGCTTCATACTCAGCTTCATTATTTGTACACGGTTCTATCAAATGATAGGAAAAAGGCATCATCGTTTTGTCTGGAGTAATGAAAATCAATCCTACTTCAGCTTTGCCTGGTATAATTGTCTGTTTGTCTTTGTCTTTCCATGCAGATGATGCTCCATCAAAGTAGAGTTCCCATCGTTGCACATTGGAATTTTTTATTTCTGATATTTGTTCATCAGGTAAATCATCATTAAGGGGTGATCTAGTTGGACTTGGATGTCCTGCTAAGAAATCTGCCAGGATTTTTTCTTTGACAGCACGTAATGGTACAAATGTTATGTCAAATTGGAGTAAGATCATTGCCCATCTTGCTAATCTCCCAGAAAGTGTTGGTCGTGTTATTAAATATTTTAATGGGTTAACTCTTGAAATAAGAGTTACCTTATGAGAAAGCATATAATGCCTTAGAGTTCGTTTGGCGCGACTTATTTCGCGCGGCGCGGCTCCGGAGCGTAAAAATTACGTGTTTGGCGCGCAACTTCGCGGCGTGAGGAAGGCGAAGCAGGCGAAAAGCAGACCGCGGGATCGACCCCGCGGCCTCAGCTTTCGCATCTGGTAAATGCCAAAATGCCCCGCGCCCTTCCTACTCCTACCTTCGGCGCCATTTTTTCCCTCCGACCGCTCGTGCGGCCCTAGCGAGTTCTTCCATCGCTGCTCGCTCACCTTCGCGGCCGAGACCTCGGAGCTCTCGGCCCATCTCGATCGGTGATCTCTTCTCCGAGCTACGTAAGCCTCTCCTTCTCGGTGAGCCATTTCTTTTACTTCTCGTTCCTCGTGTTCTCTTCCTTCGTCTCCCTTCGATCGAAGCCTTCGGCTTCGACTTCTCCCGCACATCTCATCTCGCCGGTAATCATATTCCCAACACCACGAGCTTCAACTCCGCCACCTCCGCCGCCTCCGCCGCCGATTCGAACTGCCAAATCCACCACCGCCAAAGGAATGCGAGGAAAAAAGGAACCCGAGCAAATTCGATTTTTAACCGAGCGTTGGCTTTAATTTTAATCTTTGATTTGCAAAATTCGATTGCGAGTGGGTTTTTATTGGTTTGAAGGGGCTTCACATTTTTTATGCAAATTTTTCTCGTAAACTCCTCTTCTCCATCATCCATTGCGTGGTCCCGCCGATGACTTGCAAGCTTCGTGATGATTTCCTTGCCTCTTTTGTTGTCGTAGTGTATTTACGGAAATCGGGTAGAATGGAAGGGGAGAGGCAACCTTATGAAATTAGGATTGTTGTTGTGAGTTTATAGTGGGCAATTTAGCTAGATTTCATGTCAAACCGAGCATAGAATTTATCCTCACTAGGATTTACGATATACATATTTAAACGGATCATTAATTACTGCTTTTTGCCGGTCTTAGTATGGTGAACTCATGAATAAAATTTATATGTTGCCGGTCTTAGTAAGGCGAACTCATGAATTTAACCATGTTGTCTTACCATTAATAAAATTTATATGGTGATGATGTGGGTTCTTAGGCTGGTCTAATTATTCTTAGCAATCATTGCTGCCATGACCAATCGAATGCTTCTTTATTTGTCTTAATTTTGTGGATTTGATTTTTAACCAAGCCCTCATTTTGTTCCCGGCTTCTCATTTTGTTTTTCTTATTGGATTGTAGTCCTTTCATATAATATATTTTATAACATTGCTGCAGATGTAGTTTTTTAGTGCTATGGGAAAAGTGCAACTCTCGAGTTCTTTGTTTTGAGCTCTATATTAGTTTGTAATGAAATTCCATACTTAGTGGTGTTGGTGATTTTACAAATCAAGCATGAAGGCTTGTTGCATTACTATTTTATTTATTAAACCAATTGAATTTCTTCTAGTTTAGCCAATGTCTTTAAATGTGCACTTGGAAGTGCGCTTTACTCTGCAAAGCATCATGATTTCATGATGATTGTTGAGAACACTTGACATTTTGGCATCCTCGAGTCATTTTATCCTCTAATAATGATGGTGATGTATCAAGAATTGATCGGTGCTCCGCAAGCAACCTGCTTAGCATTCTGTTACTTATGAAGCTTTATTTTAGGGATCGGTCAGAAAACTGCTTCTTTTTGTTATGTGGTGGCCTTTAACGGTCATTTTTCATTCCTGTACTTTTGTGCTACTTTGGGTTTTTTCACCATATTATTCAGTTGAGGATGTTGCAAAATATGAATGGTTGGCGCTTACGTTTACACACACCACCTTATGCTGTTCCTGATGTTATTTATTCTATCATCTTTCTAATGTCTAATTGTTTTTAGTTTTGTGTTTCTTGACTTTGTTCTGTGATAGTATTAACATGACCACTAAACCTAGAGAGGTTGCTACACCTGCATTGTGGGAAAAGGATATCAAAATAATATTTTGTGATATCTGCATTAAAGAAATTGATCGTGGAAATAGGCCTTCGACTTGTTTCAGTAAGGAAGGTTGGGAAAATATTGTCAGGAATTTTCGAGAAAACACTGGCAGGGATTATGAGAGGGTGCAACTGAAAAACAAGTGGGACCAACTAAAGAAGGACTGGAAAATTTGGAAGGACCTGAAAAGAGGATTTACGGGTCTCGGTTGGGATCCAGTGAAACGAACAGTTGCTGCACCTGAGGAATGGTGGACTGAAAGACTTGCGGTGAGCATTGTTATTTAATTTAATTGTTCTTTCAATATATAGTTTATTCTTAATTGTTTATCAATTTCAATGTAGGTGGTGCCCGCTGCAAAGAAGTTTAAGCTATCTGGAATTGAGCCTGAATTCGAGGAGAAACTTGACCGCATGTTCGAGGGGGTGGTTGCAACGGGAAACTTCGCATGCAGCCCGAGCGAGGCAGGGTTTGCTGGCAATACCGTGAATTTGGGAACCCCTGGAGATTCAGTTGATTTCATCGACGTCCCTAGCACGAATCAGAACGAATTTGAAACCACTATTCGTTCGAAACGTCCGATGGTTGATAAACGAAATTCTGGTGCTTCTTTACTCAGAAAAGAGTTATCCGAGGCAGTTTCTTGTTTCAAAGCGGAATGTCAACCTTCGAATTCAACCACCATTGAGGAGGCACTTGAAATTCTAAACACTACAGCTGAAATTTATATGGATGAAAATTTATACCTGTTTGCAATAGAACTGATTGAGGATCCGGTTCGTAGAGATCTTTTTGTTAAGATGCCGACTTCCCGCAGAGTGGGATATATTCGGCGTTTTCGCGATCGATTGAACATTTGAGATGTTTTATAGTTTTCGTGACAACATTTATGCTGCACTACTTTTCTTTTTCTTCCCTAGAGTTGTATGTGTGAACTATGATTTACCTTTCTAATTTCATGCAATTTCTCCTTTTCTAATTTCATGCAAACTACATTGTACCTTTCAAACTTCATGTATTCTTCTCCTTTTCTAATTTCTTACAAACTAGGATGTACCTTTCTAATTTCATGCAAACTTTGATTTTTGTAATTTCATGCAAAATTTGTTGTCTTTCTAATTTGAAGTCTAAAACTCTCTTGGAACTAGTACCAGTCACTATGGATGCAAATAGAAGAAGACAGATATCGGTCCAAATGGATTCACGCAGAAGAAAGCGCGAGAGGGATGTTTTTGACTGTAATGTGTACAATGTACGAGTACTACAACTCATACATTGATCGGTCGCCATGCATGACATCTTCATACTTTGGCGACAAATGGGTTGGAGAGTTACTTGCGGGGCACCCTACAAGATTCAGTAATATGTTTCGGATGAGTCAGACGGTATTTATCGATCTTCTGGAATTACTCGTGGGAGCTCATGGACTTAATGGATCTTTGAGAACCTCTGCACGGGAGGTGCTCGCAATAACACTGTTCATATTATCTCAAAATCAGTCTATGCGAGGAGCGATGGAGCGATTTCAGCACTCCTCCGAAACAATAAGCAGATACTTCTCAATCGGATTGAGCGCACTTGTTAGCCTATCCTCTCATATCATCAGACCCTCGGATTATAGGTTCGAGCGGACACCCACTGAGATATCACAAGATGCGCGATATATGCCCTTTTTCAAGGTATTTCTCTTGGATGTGGTATAGTTAATTTATTTAAAGTCAAATCTAACATTAACTTAACCAGGACTGTATCGGTGCAATTGATGGAACACATGTTGACGCACGTATCTCAAATAATGACAAGGTCGCATTTATCGGTCGTTGTGGGAGCCCTACCCAAAATGTAATGGCCGTCTGTGACTTTAACATGTGCTTTACTTTTGTTATGGCTGGTTGGGAAGGCAGCGCACATGACAGTCGAGTTTTTAAATCTGCGACGCGGGATCCTGATAAGAACTTTCCACATCCACCTGCAGGTACGCTCGAGAATGACATCATTGTATCCGTAAAACGAATCTCAATACTAATTAATATTTTCTTCAGGGAAATACTACTTAGTCGATGCTGGTTACCCATTACAGCGAGGGTATTTAAAGCCATTTCTCGATACAAGATACCACATTCTAGACTTCGCACGTGCCAGCAACGTTACACGAGGCAGAAATGAAATGTTTAATAAACGACATTCATCGTTACGTGGTATCATTGAGAGGACGTTCGGTGTGTGGAAAAAAAATGGGTGATACTGCGTGATATGCCTCCTTACAAGTTCTCGAAACAGGTGCATATTGTGCTTGCTACAATGGCTCTCCACAATTACATTAGGAGACATAATTCTTGTAGTGATATCGACTTCTGTTTGGCAGAAGAGGATCAAGAACATGTGCCCACAGAAGCATTTGAGTATCGTGTAGGTCAGTCTTTGCCACAAGAAGATAATGAGACTTCCACCAACTGTACCGTAGACGGTGAAGGTGCAGGCGAGATGGCAGAGCTGAGGGAACGAATTACTGATGAGATAGTGGGTCTGTCTTTGTCCCAAGGATAATTCAATGAGCTAAACTTCAAGCTTGAAAACCAGTCATCTATTTTGTTTGGATGTGTGAAGCAAAAAAAAAAAAAAAAAGAATCATCTATTTCGTTCATTACTGATTTGAAAACTAGTTAGTATTTATTTATTTGGCATTACTATTTTCTCTAGTGTCTAACTTTTAGCTATCAATCCTAAATTCCAACAATTTGATCACATTTTTTCAATTTCTATAATAATTATGTTCTGCATTCTATTATTTTAAGTTTGAGTTTTATTTAGGTTTAGCATATGATTTGTTGTAATATGCAGTCTTTTAAATGAGATAGAAATGCTAATTTGGTTATGATATGTTTGGTTGTCCGTCCGGGTCCACATGCAAATGCTCATTCACATCATGTCTACTCGATAAATGCTAATGAGCTTAAACGATTTGGTTAATTGATAACTGAGATAATTTTTTAATTTTAAAGGTGCTATTAGCTCTTTGATAAGTTCGTTTTTTTGTGTTGTAGAGGACGCAACTTTGTAATTAAATTTGAATGCTCTTTTAAATTGATGTTTAGGTGTTAGATATGTAAATTCATATAAATTGAGTGGTACGTATGTAAATCTTACTATTAAAATGCTGCTATTACTCTTTTATTTCAGATTTTGAAGAAAGAGATTGGTATGTTTGAGCTCCAAGTGGTATGGTTTTTGTATGTTCAAAGCAACGACAAGCTTGCATAAGCAGATTTATGAATTGCAAATGATATTCTTGAAATATTGAACACCGAGTTCTTGCTTTATATGAATGTGTTGTTTCATTCCAGATTTATGCTTAAATTTCTTGTCTATTCCATAGCCAAGTAAACTAGCTGGAATTCCATGTTGTTGGAATTATTGCGAGTGGTTTCATTGCTTGGAATTATTGCAGAGTTTAATCGGAGAGATACGCACGACCTTTATTGGATAGCTTTGATTTAAGGAATTTGAATAATGTTTTGTTTTTCTTGCTTCCATTTATGAGATGGGAGAGCAGAACTGTTAATTGCCACTAAAAGAATCTGACCCACAACTAATTTTGCTGATGAACAATAATTTTGCACAAATCATAGATGGGGCTGTATAACTTCTTCGGCCCACAACTCTGCAAACAGGTCATATGAATGTGTACTTCCCCATTGCTCCATCCTCTCAACTCGGCCTTGGCCTTGCGTACGATTTCATTTTATAAATGATTCCACTCCAGCATTATATACTCCTCGCCTAAGGGGAGATTTTGTAACTTATTTTCTTGGAATTGGCATCATAAATTTGCTTTGATACTTTCTATTATAGTTGAGATTCATTTTGAATTATTACAAGAAGAAAACTATTTGTTGTCTACATAATGTTATTTAAATTATTACATGTATATTTTTATGATTATTGGTATTATTTTAGTTTGAGACTTGCTGTGATAAGCTAGCTCTTATTCACATGTTCTTGCTAGTATAAATCAATGGTTGATAGAAAATATATTTCTAAGATAAATCTTAAGCTCTTGACACTCTTGTTACCGACATAACAAAATACTTCAAGGAGTGTTTTGAATTCATTGACGAAGCAAGGCAAGCTGGTGGTGGGGCATTGGTGCACTGTTTTGCGGGAAGGTCAAGGAGGTATTCTGATTACTTTTGGATGTTCCCACTAGTTGTTCATGAAGATGCGTTGCTATTTAGATGGTTTATATTGAATGAAAAACGATGGAGTAATTATATTTTTATTTTTCAACCGCAAAAGGGGAAGCATTCCGTACGTAGATGCATGGTTTGGCTAACTTTGTTAGCAACAAATTTGAATCAAGCATAGGCATGGAGTTGGAGTTTGTTTCCGAAGATAGGTAGACCTAACCGTTTTTCCGCCTCGAATATACTTCGATAAGTTTCTTGACTAACCGAAAGCCGCGCCGAGAGGGACGATGCATGGTTTGGCTAACTTTGTTCGCAACAAATTGAATATCCGACCTTTTCAATGTTAGATACCGCAACAAGCCAACTAATCGTTTGTATAACTGCGGGTTGGAGAATGTTGTTCGTCCCGTTGAAGTGTTATCTTGGAGGGGGAGGGGTTGGAGACAAGTTTGCAAAGGTGGCCATGCCTCGATTGAGAGAGGATGTCTTCAAGCATAGGGTAGCCGGATTAGATGGAGAGTGTAGTCGTTGTCTTCGTCGTAAAACCCGTGAAATGAGAAATGTTGCCCGATTTTTCAGGTTAAATCTGTTTTGCAGATGGTTGATGATAAAGGTGAGGAATTTGGAGTCGTTTGTAGTGAAGAGATATCAACGATGTATAAAAAGATGTATAAATGGGTGGTGTTGCTGTAAAAAAATAAAAGGAATGGGTTGGAAGAGCTTGGTTTAAATCCCGAGTGTGGTGAGATGTCCTGTGAGAGTGCAAACCATTGTCTTTAAATCCCAGTCTACAAATACCTGCAACTGCACCATTTTATATGTCCAATATTCTAAATAAAATATTTTTTAGCATGGTCTGTTCTGTTTAGAAATGAATTTCTGCTGCTAAAGTTACGAGAATGTGACGCTTAAATTCATTTTCTAAACAGTTTTACAATACAGGGGTAGGATGGTCATTTTTCCTGAAACAGCTGCTCCATATTGTTTTCAGTACATGACTAAATAGATCGCACATTTTCCTCGCAAGAGCTTCCCCGCAATAGCTTCTGGAAAGACAATCCGTAATTCGAAAAGCCGAGAAGTCGCAATTGCGCCAAACAGAGCCTTAGTTTTTGAACTGCGAAGATTAAGGCTAAACAATGCTTCTCAATTGTCGGGTATTTTATTTCCGTTGGAACTAAACAATGACTTAAATAGTATAATGCACTTTCTTTTCCCTCGTCATTTACTTGTGCTAATAAAGCTCCAAGTGAATTGTCCAACGCTGCAGATGTAAAGGATTAGAGGTCTTCCTAATACGAGGTCGCTAAGACAGGAGGGGTTGTCAGATACTGTTTAATGTCTTCAAAGGAGCGCTGACATTTTTCATCCCACACAAATTTGGTATCTTTTCTAGTAAGGGTTGTAAGAGGTTGACATCTATCCGATAGATTGGAAATGAAATGTCGTATATATGCTAATTTTCCTTGAAAGGATCTCAATTGAGTTAAATTTTTGGGAGGAGGCATATTTAGGATAGCTTCAATTTTGAGAGGATCAATTTCTATCCCACGATGCCGAACTACAAATCCTAAAAATTTTTCTGAAGTGACACCGAAGGCGCACTTTAAGGGATTTATTTTAAGATTGTATTGTCGTAATCGTTCAAAGACAATTCTCAAATCGTATATATGATCATCTTTTTGTTTACTATTGACAACCAAATCGTCCACATAACATTCGACTTGATTATGTATTAATTCATCAAAGATCCTTATCATGGCTCTTTGATAGGTTGCACCAGCATTTTTTAGTCCAAATGGCATAACCTTATAACAGTATATCCCCATGGGTGTTCGGAAAGCTGTATTCGCTTCGTCCTCCGAAAACATTTTTATTTGGTTATATTCTGATGATCCATCCATAAAGGAGAATATTGCATGTTTTGATGCTATATCAACCATTAATTCAGGAATTGGCAAAAGAAATTCATCTTTTGGACATGCTTTGTTCAAGTCCCTAAAGTCTATACAGAACCTTATCTGTCCATTTTTCTTTTTAACTGGTACCGCATTGGTTAACCATGTTGGATATTTTTCTTCTCGTATGAAGTCAGCTTCTATCAATTTCTTGACTTCTGTAATGACTAGTTGCTCTATTTTGACACGCATCCTTCTCGGAGCTTGTTTAACTGGGGTTGTAATTTGATTTATCCCAAGTTTATGGACTGCGACTTCTGGAGATAAGCCAGGCATCTCGTCGTAAGTCCAAGTGAAACAGTCTTTATATTCTATCAAAAATTGAGTTATGTCCTTTGCTTCCTCATCATTAAGGAATGAACTAATAAAAGTTGGTTTTGGATTTTCATCAGTTCCTAAATTTATTTCTTTTAGTTCATCAATTGTTGATTTAATTTCTTCTTCCAATTCTGGAGGAGCATCTTCAATTGGAAGATCAGGTAATGATTCAAAATCATATTCTTCAGTGATGGCCAAAAAAAATTCTGTGTCACCTGTGCGGCTTATTTTTAGGTTATGTGTTTTATTTGGAAAAGGGGGTCACCTACAAAAATTGTCGGCGAATTTTAATTTAATTTAAATAAATAATTTGAAAAGTAGTATTTTATTTTGAAAATAATTTTAAATTTGAAAATTTTAAGATATGAAATCAAACTATTCTCACATCCCGAATAGTTTATATAAACGAGCGCCGCACTACAAACCGTGTATCTATCCCGAAGAATAGACACACTCTGCTTGATAATGAGGCTCGATTAAATAAACTGAGAAGTTTGTGACATCCGTTTGATCTCGCGAACCAATTTTATAAGCCGACAAATTCCCCTGTTTAATATGAAAACACTAAACGGGGTTTATATTACTCGGGTTCTTAAAATTCCCTATAAGGGCAAGCCCCTATAGTTAATTACATCTTAAGTGACGGGAATCACCTAAGAAAACTCTCGATAATAATCGGTAGTTCTGCTCTCAAGAATTTCAATGTTTAAGTCTTCAAGGGATTGAATTTTGGAATTTCGATAGGGAATGGATCAAATTTGGAACATTTTGTTTTAGGAGTCCAAAGGAAGAGAAGTAGGAGAAGCTGAGGATCCAAGAGGAATCTTGACAACTTCCCGACTATCCTATTGTTTGGCTTAGATTTGAGAAAATCCTAATATTATCTTATATTTCAATCTTGCCAATTTTAGTTAATTAGGACTTATATTTGTATGATAAAATCATACAAATAGCCTTGAAGATATGAGGGTTTATGTCGTATCAGACAACTACCTCGGAAATCCTAAGACCGGTTAGGGCTTAATTTGCAATGCAAATGCCTAACAGAAGGTTGAGGATTTATGTTGCACTAGGCAAACTACCTCGAAGTCCTATGGCTTGGTTATTTAGTTCTAAGGAAAGTTTTGTTGAAGTAGACTCGGGTTTTTGCGATGAAGATGGCCGTGCTTGCCCACCATGCTTCGAGCTCCTTGTTGTTGCGAGGTTTAGTTTTAGAAGTCATAAATCGGGAGATGAGAGAAGTGTTCCGGTTTAGAGAAAATATTAAAATCCGGGTGTTTTTAAAATTTTAATTAAACAAATCTTAAAGTTGATTATAACAACACCGGTTAAGATCCCACGGTTCCATCCTTCCAAAGCATCGTTATTTTTATCGGATTCACTTAGTCCGGATGAATTTGCTAAACTCAACCGAATGAGTTCCACACTTTCATTTAGACCGTGGGAAATCCCGTTAGCAACACGTAGGTTACATCATCCGAGGTATTCCCGATCATCCAACAAGACGTTTTAATTTAGTTGTAGTTGTAGTTTTGTTGTTACGTTTGTGATTAAATTTTGAGTTGTTTTATATTTTGAAATGTTGTGGCGGTGAATTTTATCTTGTAATGACTTTTAATTTAGTTTTGGTTTCAGTTTTAGGGACTATCCTAAAGGTGTAGGTTTTCATGCAACGATTGTTTATCATGCAAGAAAAGTAAGTGCGATGCGATTAAATAAATTGCAATAAAGTAAATTGCAATAAAATAAAAGCGTACCTGGAGGGTCTTCCCGTCATCCCAAGCTGCACTTAAAACACAGTTAGAATATTTAAGCATTTAAAACAAGTTCCTAGGTAAAGCTAAGGGAAGGGTTATGGTTTTCTACCAAGTTCCTAATCCTATAGCTAGTCATTTCCTATGACGTCTAGGTTCTTGTATTTTGGTTTGAGGACGATTTTCTTCATCAAAGAACAACTAAGTTCAATTGTTCTTATAAATATCCTATCATATCGAGGAAGTGCTTAAGACGAATCTTAAATATCTTTTTAATATTTCTAGGATTATTTTAAGTCGAAGAAAATTTAATTATACAAATGAATTAATCGTCAGGGAGTTCAAGTTTGTTGTCTTGCTCAGTGAACTAGGACATTTGAATATCTCATGAATGAAGTAACACTTCATTTAACACTCCTTTTAAGAGTTATGACATCACGAGCATTTGAGGGCAAATGGATGTTCAAATGAGTTATGATTTAGTTTTAGTTAATGGATTTAAGTTTGGAATAGTGTTCAAGTTGTTTTAGATTTATTTTGAATTCTTCATGTCTTAGGTGATGTTATATTTAATTTAATTTAATTTAATTTAATTTAACTTAATTTAATTTAATGTGGTTTAATTTAATTTAATTTAATTTAAGTTAATTTAATATAATATGATTTAGCTTAATTTAATTTAATTTGATTTAATTTAATTTGATTTAGTTTTAATTTAATTTAATTTAATTTAATTTAATTTAATTTAATCTAATTTAATTTAATTTAATTTAATTTAATTTAATTTAATTTAATTTAATTTAATTTAATTTAATTTAATTTAATTTAATATGTTTTAATTTAATTTAATTTAATTTAATTTAATTTAATTTAATATTTTATTTTAAAAGGGGTTTGATTTAAATAATTTAACTTTAATTTAATTTAATGATTAAGTCTTTTAGCATTTTAAATCTTAAGTTTGAATCATCATTTTAATTAGGAATTAAATATTATTGGGATGATTAATTTAGGGATTCTTAAATTAAAGAACAAATCTCTTCCTAATAATATCCCTATTTTAATAATTCCAATTTTTTCATTATTCTTCCAAATTTAATTAATTATTTTAATTAAAATTCATTTTAATTATTTTTGAATTGTTTAATGGGTTCCTACCCTTTAATTATTTAAATTTCAATCATCCAAATCAGATTAAGATCAAATATTTTACTCTTTCATTTTATTAAGCCTAAAGTCTTAATTAAGGGTTAAAATTTTAATTACCATTTTGCCCTTCAAGCTTAATAATTTCATAACTCACTAAATTGTGCTCAAATGAATTTGAAATTTTTATGTGACTTCACTCATATGTCAATAAAGACATTAGAGGAGAAAATGTGATTTTTCTGTATTTAATTTATTTATATAATTATTTTTGGTGGAAAATAGAGATTTCCAAGGAAAATTTAATAATATGACCAAGGGAAAGTTTCTGTCCTTAAGAAAATTATAAGACATTCCTAATAACCAGAGGACCACTTGGACCAATTTTGGTGATTTTTTACATTATATTCTTTTTATTATAATTATTTTGAGTTTTGGAGTATTAATTAATTTAAAAATAAAATAGAGATTGAAAAATGAATTTTATATTTTTAAAAAATCTCTCTGATATCAAGGAAATCAGAGAGTCAATTTTTACAATTTTCTGATTTTTCTTTGATTTATTAGAATTATTTTAGTGGAAATGCTAGAAAATACATTTTTTTAATTTTAAAATTACCTTAGGGCTTTAAAATTTAATATCTCATCATAGAGACTTATGAAAAATATGGGTTTTGTTCCTAAGTGATTAAAATTTAAAATGTGACATTATGGTGAATTTTATTATTTTTGTGATTTTTATTATTTTTTTAATTATTAAAATATTAAAATAATGCAAAAAATCAACTTTTTTAGAAAATTGAAATTTTAATTTTCTTAAATTCCCCTAATATCAGAGAGGCTCCAAAACCAATTTGGTGAATTTTTGAAAAGCATTTTGAAAGTTATGAATTTTTAAAGTTTAAATTGGCTAAATGGCTTAATCAACCCATTTGATAGGGCTAACCAAGTCCAATTGACTTCAAACTCTTATGGTGGGTTCCTCTAATCCTAAAGGTCAGTGGAGAATTGATTTCAAGTCAATTTGATGCATGATTAGCTCTAATTAATTAAAGACCTATTTAAGGTGTTTAAGCCAATTAGGGTTATTTCAAGTGAATTAATTCAAAATCTATTTTTCCTAGGGTCCTCTAGCCATAAGAAACATCACCAAATTTTCCTAGAATTTACTTCACAACATGCTAATTATTGGATTTAAAATACTCAAAACAGTAACATGAATTTGAAAAATCAATAACTTCTCATAGGGATGGCCTCGACTTTGGAAAATTCGGGGAATGTTCCCAAATTCGGAGGCTTCAAAAGCCACTATGGTCTCATGCCATGGTGAATTTCCTATATGCATGGAGAATTAAAACAATGCAGAGGGTAAATAAATCATTAAAAATAAAATACTAGATGAAATTAAATGATTTCTTTTCCACATTATTCTCCTCTGTTCACTGAGCAAGGTGGTATTTTTATTTTATTTTTCTGATTTTTCTACACAAAGCTATGTATTTTTGAAGTTTAGGGAATTAAATAAATAGAAAATAGCCCTAATTTCCTACTTATCCACGCGGCGCCACGCCATCCTCGGCAGCTCCGAAAGGCCACGCGTCGTCTCCTGATTCGGCGCCGCCATCCGACTCAGCGCTCCAGGGGCCCTCGGTTCATGCACCATCGCGCTGTCCGGCTCGATCCAGACCGTCCGCTCGATACACGCTCGATCCGACGGCTCATGGTCATCGTCTACGACTGGTGTGCACCCGTGACCGTCAACCTTCTAACCCTAATTTCTCACTCGATTCTCAACGGATTTTCGTATTCTTATGCTCTATGGATTCGTCTTGAGGAGACGAACACATCCATACGGTAAACATGTATTTAAATTGACTCAAATTAAAAGGAGAATCTCTCGGAAGCTCGGGAAGAAGAGTGAGTCCATACCTTTGCTCGCAGAAGTGAAGCTTCGATCCGAGAGTTGTGTCACCTTCGATTGGGTCCAAGTAAGCTCCAGCATGAAGTCCCTTGGCCCAGTGAATTGTCTAGCTATGAAAGTGACCACGGCTCGATCACAAAGCTTGGAGTCCGGAACCGATGGGTGGCCTCGGAGAGGGGGCTTTTGCTGGTGGACTTCTTCCCTTGGTCCGGTGAAGGTGTAGGACCAATCAATTCGAGGATTGATCCACCGTGGAGAAGTGTCCCGGTTTTGGGCTTGGATTTCAACTCCGAAATCGAGCTCGCGAGAGGAAATGGCAGGGGGATTTCAGTGGGGATCAAGTTCTCTATGTGTGGGGAGTAGTCCGGAACAATTTTGGCGCAGTTTCCTTAAGGTTTGTTTCAGCACCTCTCATGGCCGAGAAGGGGTGGTGTTTAAATAGGAGAGGGTGGAGGGCCTCCTGGGGGAGTTAGGGCTTGGGATCGACCGCTTATTGGCAAGAGAAGAACAGCTACAATGGCCACTAGGGATGGGGCAGCTCAGCAAGGTGGAATTCCAAAGTTTGGCTTCTCCCCATGTCTCGGCCATGGAGTTTTCCGGCGACCTGGTGGGCCAGGCACTAGTCACCATCTTGTTCAGGTGGGTCAGGGCTGGGGTTTAGTGTAGGCAATTGGCAAATGCCATGTGTAAAAGGCTTGGATTAGAATGGAATGAGAGAAGGCTCATTTTGGGCTCAAATTGGTCAACTCATCCCTTTGGGCTAGGTGCACCACCCAAGGCTTGGTTTAGGCTGAAGAGAAAGTGATTTGGCTCAGCATAATCAGTAGGGTCAAGTCACCATCCAAGCACAATTAGGCATAAGCATGGTTAAGGGGAATCATGGGAGTGGTTAATCACCTTTAGGAATTAAGGAAAGAGTCTCCTCCTTCTGCCCAAAATGGCATGGTGACATGTAAAGAGGCTCTCATGGCTTCCATGTGGCTCATGCATGGCTTCATGGCTCATCTTTGGCTTGGGAAAAGTTAAGTCAACTTTCATGAAAGAGATTTTTAGGAATTTTGGTAATTTAGGAGTGATTTGATGGGGTTTGGCATATGGCTTGATTTGGAACCATTTGATGATTGATTTGAACTTAGGGATGATTTTAATTGAAGTCATGATGAAGAGAATTTGTCATATGGGCCTTGGCATGAAGTTTGGGCTTTTAGGAAGGTCTAAGAAAGTGGGCTTTTGGTTTGGAAATAAATTTATGGATGGGAAATTTGTGAAGGATTGGGCCAAACAAATGTTGGTTTTAGCTCATGGATGGGGCATGAGTGATTTGAAGCAAATTTGGGGTGGTTTGGGTTTGAATTGGGTTGGATTTGGGTTTCTTTGGTGAATGGGTCAACATAGGTCAAATTGGGCTAACTTGGGCCAATGTTGGGCTAGGGTTGAAATTGATGTAAAATAAATGTTGAAAATGACTTATGGGCCTGTTTTAAAGAGTTTTCAACTTTGATTGGGTCTTGATTTTTGGGTTTGGGCCTATATGGGCTAGGTTTAGGTGTAGGTCAAAATTGGGCTTTTTGATTTTGGGTTGAATTTGAGTGGGGTTTGGGTCTAAATTTTGGGCAAATCATGTTAGTGTTTTGTTTATGGGGATGTTAAGGAAGGTTTAGAAAAGATTTGGGGTTAATTGGAGTTGAATTGGGTTAGTTTGGGTCATGTTTGGATCATGGGTCCAAATTGGGCTTTAAGGCCAAAAGTGAAATTGGATCCAAATGTCAATCAAATTGGACTTGGATTTGGTCTAGATTGGTGTTGGGGATGTTGAATTGAATTTTAGAATTGAATTGGACCAGAATTTGAGTCAATTGGGTAGGTTTGGTTTGACATTGGGTTCACTTTGGGTTAAAATGGGTCAAATTGGGGATTTTGACAAAAGTGGGGTAAATTGACAAAATTGGCCCATGGTGTAGTTGAACAAAATGAAATTCGGAATATTTGGGATTTTCTGGAATTTTTTGGGAATTTTCTGAATTTTTGGATTTTTTGGCTAAGAGGGGCATTTTGGGTATTTGGAGGGTATTGGGAGGTATTTTTGGAATTTTTGGTATTTTTGGCTATGGATGATCAATTTGATTGGTGAGGAAATGTTTAGGAATGATTTTGGAGAATTTTTGGGTGATTTGGAGATTTTGCAAATTTTGGGTGGTTTCAAGGGTATTGGGTAGGCTAGGCGGGTGTAGGGTCCCGGGGGTCAAAAATTGAAAATTTGGAAAATTGAAGCTTGGGTGAATGTAAGTGGAATGAAATCATTTTGGTTGAGCCATGAAGCCACATCAAGCCCACATGAGCCATGAAGGGACTCATTTGAGGCACCCACTATGTTGTTCCTAACCCTCTTAGCCAAGGGCTTAGGGGTTAAAGACCATCCATGTGAATCACCTGCATGAGTTAGGAGGTCAAATTGGATATGGGTGTGTTTTTAGGAGGTGTGTGAAAGTGTAGTGTATAGGTGTAGTGTGTGTGTAAGTCAGCCCTTCACTGCACTGAGCCACCTGAGGCGGTCCCAAGGCCAAAGAATCCTATAGGAACTCATCCTTTAAACTTCCACATTTGATTTCAACCCTCTAAGTGATAAGGGGTCTACAACCAAGTTTGTGGAGTTTGCAGGGAGTTAAGAAGTGGTTTCTAAGTGGCGGGTCCCAATTCTAATCCTCTAGGATAGTCAAAGGAAAAGCCTAAGGCTAGATCCTAAGTACTTAAAAGAAGGAGAGAAGACCTCATCAAAAATGAGGTCAACAAATGGACCCCCAATAGGTGTGGTGTGCTAACCAAGCACACCGCGCGTATTGGCGTTGACCGAAAAGATCAACAAAACTAACACAGATGTCCAAGTGACAAACTTAGGACGAAGTAGAAGAATTTCCGCTGGGGAGTGTCAAGTATACCTCTGGGATTGGAGATTCCTGAACTCTCGCTGGGGAAGGGAAAAGGAGGTGAGTCCCAAATCACATGATCTGGGGGAATTTCAATTTAGATTTTCATTTTGTTTTAGTTTAAGTTTTGATGTGTAAGTTTAGATTTGGAGTTTTCATTTAGATTTAAGTTTTGTCAACATTAATTTGGAGGGATTTGATTTGAAATGAAAATTGAAATTTTATGGTTTTGGATGTAACATCCTCAACCTCAAAAGAAAATTGAATTGATTGGATTGAATCATTACAATGAGGAGAGATCTCAGAGCAATGTGGTATTGGATGTAAAATCCTTAACCTCAAGAGTTTGATTTTGATGTATTTCATTGCGATAGGGAAGGAGTCCTAAAGCAATGCAGTCTCAGATATAAAATCCTCGACCCCAAAGGTTTAATTTTGATGTATTTCATTGCGATAGGGAAAGAATCCTAAAGCAATGCAGTCTCGGATGTAAAATCCTCAACCTCAAAGGTTTAAATTTTGATGTATTTCATTGCAATAGGGAAAGAATCCTAAAACGATGCGGTCTCGGATGTAAAATCCTCGACCCCAAAGGTTTAATTTTGATGTATTTCATTGCGATAGGGAAAGAATCCTAAAGCAATGCGGTCTCGGATGTAAAATCCTCAACCCCAAAGGTTTAATTTTGATGTATTTCATTGCTATAGGGAAAGAATCCTAAATCAATGCAGTCTCGGATGTAAAATCCTCGACCCCAAAGGTTTAACTTTTGATGTATTTCATTGCAATAGGGAAAGAATCCTAAAGCAATGCAGTCTCGGATGTAAAATCCTCAACCCCAAAGGTTTAATTTTGATGTATTTCATTGCAATAGGGAAAGAATCCTAAAGCTATGCAGTCTCGGATGTAAAATCCTCAACCCCAAAGGTTTAATTTTTGATGTATTTCATTGCAAGAGGGAAAGAATCCTAAAGCAATGCAGTCTCGGATGTAAAATCCTCGACCCCAAAGGTTTAATTTTGATGTATTTCATTGCAATAGGGAAAGAATCCTAAAGCAATGCAGTCTCGGATGTAAAATCCTCAACCCCAAAGGTTTAATTTTTGATGTATTTCATTGCGATAGGGAAAGAATCCTAAAGCAATGCAGTCTCGGATGTAAAATCCTCAACCCCAAAGATTTAAATTTTGATCTATTTCATTGCAATAGGGAAAGAATCCTAAGGCAATGCAGTCTCGGATGTAAAATCCTCAACCCCAAAGGTTTAACTTTTGATGTATTTCATTGCAATAGGGAATGAATCCTAAAGCAATGCTGTCTCGGATGTAAAATCCTCAACCCCAAAGGTTTAATTTTTGAATTTTGATTTTGCAAGGATTTGTAGTGTCGATTTGAAAAGTGTGGAATTTTGGTGTTTCGAGAATTTCATGAAAGTTGTAAAAGACTTTCATGGAAGGAAATAGATTAGGAGGGAATATGTAGATGCTACATATCCCATTCAAAAGAGTTGATCGAAAGTTGCTTGTTTGGATTGGATATAATTCCTTGCCACTAGATTCGATCCGTGTCAATGGAATCAACCGCTTCCATCCCAGACAAGGGAGAGAGTAGAACGGATTTGATTTCAGATTTGGAAGGTTGAGTTTGAATTTGATTGAGATTTGATTTGAGATCTGGAAGGTTGAATTTGAAATCGATTGAGATTTGATTTGAGATCTGGAAGGTTGAATTTGAAATTTTGATTTAAAATTTGTGTTCATTTTGTTTGTCTTTTAACGATTCGAATTTTATTTTATCGTGAATTTGGAGTTTATTATTTTTTTTAGATTTTGAAGGAAAGTTTTCTTTTATTCTTTTTGTTTCTTTTCGTTCTTTGTTCGAAGTTCATTTAACTTTAATGGCGTTTCTCAGTCAACTTGCACAAAAGAGGTGAAGGCCAAAATTGTGACATGGTCACTTTCATTCCAATCATGCTGAAGATATATCATACAACTCGATCTGGAATACATCTCATACAATCCATATAGACTCAAAACGGACTATGTATGATCTTTGTCGATCTATCCAAAAAGGCATTTGTCAAAAATCCATGTCTGAATAGTGAGGTGCACGGTCAATAACATCACCTTCCAAGCCATCCTTGGCAAGGATGTCGTATGGATGTACGTTGGAGGTGTGATATTTTCCATGCAACTCACAGCTCGTAAGGTCGAAGGCTCTCTAACTCCGGGTTTGGCTGGAAGTGGTAAGGTGCTTTCCTGTCGTCCATCCTTCTGAAAGTAACTGAGATCCGCTTCACTGGTACTCCCGGTATGCAATGTTTAGCGACATCTGCTCCGTTGCCCTTTAGTATCATGACGGAACCTACCGGTAATGATATCTTTACTGGCCCTCGGAACTCACTCGGGCTCGCTATCCGGAGGTCGGATCCGAACATGATATTACACTCGTTCGGAAAAGAAACCGTGCGGAAAGGTCCGACAAAGTCGTGGTGATCTATGTGCCGGGGTATGCGATCAACCCTTCTTATAAATATTAATGATGCAACTCGTTGGGTATGCAATCCGCTGCGGTACCCTCCATGCTATCATTCTTTTTACCATCCTTTTAATGACTAATGGCATTGGATCCACCCGGCCATGACGGAGTATCCCGGTGGGTTTCCCTTCCGTCTTCTCGCGAAGTTGTAGCAACATCCACATTGTATTGTAATTCTCCCCTTCCACGGCATCCATATCCGGGGTTCCGAGTAAGTGTTTTCTCTTAGGCGGCCCGCTCGGCCCATCCTTTTCAAATCCGGATGCGATCCACGATTTGTTGTTGTTCGTATTCTGAGAACACGTCTGTATGTAGCTCGAGGCCTTCTAGTATATTGATCCTCCTGCCTCTGATTCTCTCGAAGTATTCAAAAGTTTTCTTCTCGACATTCTATATTCTTTCTAGCTCGTATTCTGGGATAATTTGCAAATGGCGAGGCCTGGTGACGTATTGTGGGATATATGGCTCAATCCCTTCACGTTCTCCTGCATACCTCGGCTCCTCGGGGATGATGTCCGTCGGGACATCCTCCGGGGTTGCTTTTGCAACAAGGTCATGCATTACTGGTGACTTTATCTGGTGGCGTAGTAGCCTTCTTTCTTCTGTTCTTCTTGAGATTTCCCTGGTCTCTTCTGTTATCCTCGGAGCTGGTCTCCTTTCTTCAGGTTCCTGGTGAATTGGTGTCCTTGAAGTGTATGTATTGGCAGTAGCAACTGCCTCGTCGCGCTGGTCCGCTGCTAATTTAGTTAACATCTTGCGGATACGGCGATTTTTATTTCTTCGTTGAGTTGCTGTGAGAGTAGCTCTTCGTATTTCCTGAGTTTCTGTGGGCGCGGCGCTGACAAGCCTGCCCTCCGTCGTAGCGACTACGGACTTGATTCTCTTGTCCTCCTCGGTGTTTGTTTTTCTTTTCTTCGTCTCTGGATTGGTGGCTTGGGCCACCCACTTTCATTCTCGTCCGATCGGGCGGCTCCCTCGGTCAACCGGGACCCAGTCATTTTCCTCGTATTGCGAGCCTGCCGGTGAGAAGTCCGAGTCAATCTCTATTATCGCTCCATCTTTCACCCTCTTTTCGTCGAGTGCAAGGCTTACGCCATTTCTAAAGTTCGGGACCAACCGCCCGTTCGACATTTCCTCGCGAAAAGACAAGGAAAAGGATCGAGGGCTGTACTAAGAACAAGAACATTAAGAAAATGTTTATTAAAGACAGTTTTTTTTTCTTTTATATTTTTAAATTCAACAGGAATGAAGTGGGAAAAGATCAGGAAAGAGATTTTGATTTGGGAAAGAAAACAAGGAAAACTTTATTATCATGATTTTATTTATTTTAGCACATTTTTATTATTTTCTGGGTTCGGACCCAGTCATAAGTAATTACTTCACCCGTGCTTCTAGGGATGAAAAATTCATTCTTTCGAAACATCGGGTAGCGTAATACTTCTTCAAGTATCGTCTCATTGATCGGAAGCATATGTCGTTCTCCTTGGCGAGTTCACTAGGCGGTAGGAGCCTCCCGAGTAGATCGCCTCGACCACAAACGGTCCCTCCCAAGTGGGTTCAAATTTTCCTCCTATCTTGCGGTGTGCAAGAATAGGTCTTTTGAGAACGAGAACTAAGTCACCAACTTTAAAGGTTCTTGGGCGGACCCGATCAGTCATGGGCTTGAACCATCTTAGCTTGGTATAGTTCTAAATTCTGTCGCGCTGCAAGTCTTTTCCCTTCCGGGCTTTCCAATTCTTCTAGTCGTAATTTGGCATTCTCTTCGTCGTGATTTTGTTTGCAATCGCAATCCTAAGTGAAGGAAGTCTGGACCTCTAAAGGCAACAACTGCCTCGGACCCATACACCGGAGCGTAAGGTGTAGCTTGAGTAGGAGTTCGAAGGTTGTCCGGTAGGCCCATAAGGCTTCTAACAATTTCTCGTGCCAATTTCCGTTATTGTCGTCTAAAGTTTTCTTTAAAATTTGAACGAGAGTTTTATTAAAAGCCTCGACTGGGCCATTTGCTCTTGGGTAGTAAATTGTTGAATACCGCCGGTCGATTCCGTGTCTCCCGACAAAATTGTTAATTTGCGTGCTTCGAATGCCGACCCATTATCAGAGATGATCCTGCGCGGCACTCCGAAATGGTAGACAACTTGGTTCTTGAAAAATTGTAGCACGTGATGTGCTTTCACCTCTCTGAGTGGAACTGCCTCTGCCCACTTGGAAAAGTAATCTGTAGCCGCAAGAATGAAGCGATGTCCTTTTGAAGATGGTGGTTCTATTGGACCCACTATATCCGTGCCCCAACATTCAAATGGCCACGACGCAATTGTCGGATGTAGCACATTTAGAGGTTGGTGTAGAACCACTCCGTGCACTTGGCATTGGTGACAACTCTTGGCGATTTTCATGCAGTCGGTCATCATTGAGGGCCAATAATACCCTAGTCTTTTAATTTTCATTTTCATCTTCGGACCCGATCGGTGAGCGCCACGAGTCCCGAATGCACCTCTTTAACAATTTCACGGGCCTCGGACCCGCTTAGGCACCTTAACCACATTTGATCGAAAGACCTTACGTATAACGTGTTATTTTTTAATGCGTAGGACGAGTTCTTTTCTTGATCCGATGGGCTAACGACCTATCGTCCGGTAGTTTTCCTGTTTGCGGTGTAGTTCATCAATGGCTGTCGCCAATCTTCCGTGTTTTTACGTCACTTGTTGAAACCGATTCTTCTCCTTTTTCGATTTGTGTATTGTGTCTATGTCGAGTCGTGATAGGACTCGACGTCCGTGAACCGACACTTCCACCGATTCATCTTGCAAACAGGAAAATTATTTTGCGAGACGGGCTAACGCATCCGCTAAAGCGTTTTCTTTCGGGAATTTTGTAGATTGTCACATTCGGAATCCGTTCTAACAATTTGTATGGCATACTTGGAAGTATTGCTCGAGTCTTGGTTTTAAAATTCTGTATTGTCCGACGATCCGTTGAATGATTAACTGCGAATCCCGAGTATATGTTGATGTCCGTTATACCCATTTGAATAGTCAATTCCGAGTCCTGTTATGAGGGCTTCGTATTCGCTTCGTTATTTGTACACGGCTCGTCAAGTGGTAGGAGTATCTTAACATCCCCGCTCCGGTGTTATAAAGATTAGTCCGATCCCTGCCTTACCGGGCACTATCACTTGCGATTCTTCGTCTTTAGGTGCTGAAGATGCTCCGTCGAAATATAATTCCCAACGTCGATCATCGGGGTCTTCTAGGTTCAATATTTGTTCATCTGGCAAATCGTCATTGAGAGGAGATTCCGCCGGCAAAGGGTGTGCTTGCGAGGAAGTCCGCTAAGACTTGTCCCTTTACGGCACGAAGAGGCACGAAAGTTATATCGAATTGCAATAATATCATTGACCATCCGGCAAGTCCGCCGGAAAGCGTTGGACGGGTCATCAAGTATTGCAATGGATTAAATTTCGAGATTAGGTTGACCTTATGAGAAAGCATGTAATGCCTGAGCTTTTGAGCGGCAAAGATCAGGGCCAAACAATGCTTTTCAATTGCGGGATACCTTATTTCCGTCGGAAGTAAACGACGGCTTAGATAGTAAAGGGCATTTTCTTTACCCTCATCATTGACTCAGGCTAACAGGGCTCCGAGAGAGTCATCTAAAGCCGCGGTATAAAGTATCACGGTCTACCCGAGACCGAGGTCTGCTAAGACGGGAGGTGTCATTAAATATTGCTTAATGTCCTCGAAGGCCCTCCGGCATTTCTCTTCCCAAATAAATTTGGTGTCCTTTTTAACCAATGCCGAGAAAGGTCGACACCTACTCGACAAGTTCGAGATAAAGCGTCGAAGATATGCCAACTTTCCTTGAAAAGATCGTAGTTGTTTTAAGGTTCTGGGAGGTGGCATTTCTAAGATAGCTTTAATCTTTTCCGGGTTGATTTCAATTCCACGATGTCGGACAACGAATCCTAAGAATTTCCCGGAGGTGACGCCGAAGGCGCATTTTAAGGGATTCATCTTAAGGTTAAATTGTCTTAATCGTTCGAAAACAATTCTCAAATCATATAGGTGGTTTTCCTTTACTTTGCTTTTGATGACCACATCATCCACGTAGCATTCGACTTGATTGTGGATGAGATCATCAAAAATTCTTGTCATCGCTCTCTGGTAGGTTGCTCTCGCGTTCTTCGGTCCGAATGGCATCACCGTGTAGCAATATACTCCGATCGGCGTTCGAATGCTTGTAAGTTTTTCATCTTCGGAGCCATTTTTATCCGGTTGTATCCCGAAGATCCATCCATGAATGAGAATATTTCATGTGTTGAAGCGATGTCGATCATTAATTCGGGATCGGTAGAGGAAATTCATCTTTTGGACATGCCTTGTTTAAATCTCTGAAATCCACGCAAATTCTGATCTGACCATTCTTCTTCCTGACTGGTACCACATTGGCTAACCAAGTCGGGTATTGTTCTTCACGGACAAATT
The DNA here is from genome assembly GCA_022702705.1 of Papilionanthe hookeriana x Papilionanthe teres. Taxonomy (NCBI): domain Eukaryota; kingdom Viridiplantae; phylum Streptophyta; class Magnoliopsida; order Asparagales; family Orchidaceae; genus Papilionanthe; species Papilionanthe hookeriana x Papilionanthe teres. The sequence goes on along the minus strand of CM040421.1, from coordinate 116,229,724 downwards.
TAGCGTCTATTAGCTTTTTAACTTCAGCTATGACTTGTTGTTCGATTTCTAGACGCATTCTTCCGGGACATTGTCTGACTGGAACAGAAGCGGGGATCCACCCCTAGCTTATGGACTGCGACCTGCGGAGCTAAACCTGGCATCTCATCTTAGCTCCAAGCAAAACAGTCTTTAAATTCCATTAATAACTTAATTATTTCTTCGGAGTCTTCTTTATTGAGTAAGGAGCTAACAAAGGTAGGTCTAGGTTCTTCGCTAGTACCTAAGTTAACTTCCGTTAACTCATCTATTGTAGATTTGATCTCTTCCTCGAATTCTGGTGGAGCGTCTCCAATTTGTAAATCTTCGAGTTCTTCTGTAGTTTCCATGCAGTTTTCATTAGACTCGCAAGTGACAACCAAGCAAAATTCAGTATCGTCAACTGATCCTACTGTGCCGAATTCGAGACCATGTTTTGAATTGGGTGGACGACCGGAGTTATTCCATAATTTTTCAAAATGTTGTGATTGACCTTTTGTCCATTGTCGAGGTAAGAAACCACGCTGAATTAAATTTTGAACACAGGGAGAGTACCACTCAAAAGGCAATTCCATTAATTCGATGAAGTAGCATCTTCAAATTGTACATTATTTTCGGTTTTGGAGGAAGGAGCACCACGAGTAGAATTTGATGGGCTTTGCACCACCGCTACGTACCTCTTTGACCTCCATACCCTCGATCTTATTAGAATGGATCGGGGTCAGGGTCATAGTATGTACATAGTGGTTAATCTTCTCGTACATCGATTTATATTCTTCGTTTCTTTCATCTTCGAGAGGGATTCTGAATTGCGGCTTCTTCCGACTTATTGTCGCTGCTTCTTGTTTGATTTCTTTTTCTTCTTCGAACTATCTTCCCAATCAACATTGATGGTCGGTTTCCTCTCGTCCAATCGTCCTAACGTCTCGCCACGACCTCGTCCCCGGCCTCGACCTCGGATGCGAGTTGTGGAGAAACCTTCACCATCTCGCCGTAAGGGAGTGGTGAGTGACTCGTTGGACTAGAATTTCAGGTTCTTCGTCATCCCAAATTTCCTTTGCTTCATTTGTTATGGTATCTCTCGGAGAAGATTGTTTTCTTCGGAGGTGCATAATAAGTCGCATCTTCATGGATTCCAATTTCATGTACGGAGAACGGTTGTAAGTCACCTTTGATGCACTGTTCCCCTCCATCGTAGTATTTAATGCATTGATGTAGAGATGATGGTACCATCCGGTTTTCATGTATCCACGGTCGGCCCAGTAGAGCGTTGAACGACGTTTCGAATCAATTATGTGAAATTTAGCGGTTGTCTTTGCTAAGTCACCGGTCTTCATTAGCAGTGTTATTGAGCCGAGGGCTCTTTCTCCTTTACGGTTGAATCCTCTTAATAACATTTTGTCCGCTTCGAGCTCGCGAGCATCAATTTCCAAGTATGCTAGCGTTCGAAGATTCATTATATTGATTGATGCTCCTGGATCCACCAATACTCCGGAGAGTGTAAACTTCCCAATTGTAACTCGAAATGTACAAGGGTCGGTTGTGGTCTCGTCGTCCCAAGTAGTAGGTCATTGTCCGTGAAGGTAACACCTCGTCGTTCCTTTAACGAGCAAACCTCATCTAAGGAATCTCCGGCCATTTGAGCTAAGCGAATTTCGGATCAAGTAAGGCCTTGATCGAGCTTCTCTCATCTCCTTTGATAAGATGAGAGCGTCGTAGATGCTCGGTTGGCTGGTAGTTTTCTAAGATGGGCTAGCACGTTGTAGTCCACTTTGTTTTCATGTGCCTCGTTTTCTTCTCGAATGGGTATTTCTTCTGCCGGGGTTGGTTCTTCCTGAACAACCACCTGCTTTTCTTTGTCCTTTGGACCCATTCTAGGAGGTAGAACTCTTCCACTTCTTAAGTTGACTTCTGTGATTTCTTCTGAATTTAGCATTGAGTTTCTCTGGTGTCTCCTTCGAATTGGAATGACAAGTTCTTCGGGATTGGCTTCGGAGTCCGAAGGCTCTAACTCTATTGTGATTGGAGCTCCTCGAAACTCGCAAATAGATTTGTTGCTTGTTGAACTCTCGTAGCCTCCCTGGTGGATGTCTTCTTTGTCGTTGTGATCGTCGAGATTGTGTATGATTTGAGAATTGTTATTTGTATCGGAATTGACGTTCGGATTAGGTTGATTGTCGCTAGTTACGTAATCGTTAGAAACAGTCAAAACGTAGCCAACGCCATAACCCTCATCATTATAAGATCCCACCGGAGTGAGCAAATAATCATACAGAGTCAGAGGTTCGAGGGATTTCTCCCCTGAATCGGAAACAACTATCCTAGGATAAGCAGCCCCTAGTCTAGCCTTAGGAGCCTCGGTCTTCTCTTCTTCGTCAATTTTCTTCTTTTCTTCAATTGTCTCTTGTTGAGGTTGTTCTTCTATTGCAAGTGATAGCGCCGACTTGACAGGTTTCGAACTCTGAATTGAGGCTCGCACCGAAGCGGTTTGGATGTGATCCAAAACCTTCTTCGAAGACTTTGTCCAAGCGGTAGTCCATCCATCATCAGTCGCATAGGGATCTATCGGAACAATGAAATCCGTCGAGATAACATTGACGGAACCTCCTTTACGGGGTTCCTTCATGTATTCTTTCGGGATCGTTATATTCCCTTTCCGAAGATTGTCGTTGAGCCAACTTTTGAAGGTAATACAATCTTCTATCTTGTGCCCAAGCATCCGGTGGTAAGGGCAAAAGTTGGGATCACCTTTCTTGTCGACTTCTTCCGGTCTTTTAGGTTCCGGCGGTTGAAAATGCGGAGTCTTCATCGAGTCGCGGAACATTTTCGACACTTGCCTCATTCTTGAACGGATACTCCTCGCTCGGGAACTCCCTAAACGTACGTTGTGGACGAGGCGGTTGTTCATACTATTGAGATGACTGATAGCTGGGTCGGGGTTCGTTGGTAATTCCGTTGAGGTTTCGCGGCCGTTCGACGATATTTGTATCGGTTGCTTGCCTTTATCGACTGCCGTGACGATCCCGGACTTCTTTTCAAAAGTTTTCACGGGCTTCTGTTTGTCTGCTTTATCGGTGAAACTTAATTGCTTCGCCTCCTCTTGCAAGCTTCCGGCCTTGCTTAACAACTTCTCGAAAGTCTTAATAGTAAATCCCTTGAGGAGAAGTGCTATCGGGCCATGGATGCTTTTAAGTAAAATGCCGACTGCGTGCTGTTCTTGTAGCTGTGGCTCACACTTCATACTTAGATTCCTCCATCCAAGTATGTAGTCCACTAAGGTTTCGTTCGGCTTCTGCTTTTCTACCACTAAATCACCTATAGTGATGTGGTGCTGAGCTCCGACAAATCGCTTGATGAAGAGGTTCTCTAATTCTGAAAATGTCTTCACCGAACCGTTTGGTAATTCCGCATACCAATCAAAGGCAATCCACGACGAGCCGGCGACAAATTGTCGGAAGAGTAAAGCATCACTTCCGCCGGCATTGCAACAAGCGGCACGAAAATGTGCAACATGCTGCCGAGGGTTTCCGGTTCCATCAAAGGTCTTGAACAGAGGTGGTACAAAGCCTTTCGGATATTGGACGGCGTCGAATTCTTCAGGGTAAGGTCTACCCGTCCGAATGGATGTCCCGCTCTTTGATTGTGCCAAGGCTTCTCGCACCTGCTGTTCCACCAAGCTCTTGATATCCTTTTCCGGAATCATACTTTGTGTTGCATCCTTCTTTAATTGATCATCCCCATTGACGGATGTAATCTCCTTTCCTCCGTCTACAATGTGAATAACTTCCGGGGGTGTTTCTCTTTGGGGTTGAACCTGACTCTGGAGAGTGGCTAGGGCTACATCCATCTCTTCCATCCTTTTTGCCATTTGGGCGATCGTATCATCTTTCTCTTGAAGCTGCCTTCTCATTACTTCTGCTCCTCTCTTCTCGCGGTCGCGAGGAGCACCTTGTGAAGCTGACGAAGCTCGTGTTTAAACCATGTTAATTTCTGCATATTCATCATCCATGAACTCTGACGAGTCAACTTCATCTCCGAACTTCTCTTCTCTCTCTCTTGCTAGTCGCCGAATATCAGTTCTTAGCTTTTCCATAGCATCTTCCAGTGGTCTTTTCTGTACATCCTTGCAGTTGTCATGTGATAATTGTCGGGTTTCTTTCTCATGAGTCCCCTATACAGCGGTAGCACTTTCTTCGGACTCAAGTCTCCTGACGAGACTTTCCTTTTATGGTCGTTGTTTCGGTCTTAATTGGCCGGTAGTGGGACGCCATACCATCCTTCTAGCAGTAGAAGGCCTAGGATCTGGATGGTCTCATCGGTCGAATCTTTGGAAGGTGGTATCCTCCCCGATCCGTAAACTCGAAACAACAACAGGTGGACTAGCCTTCATCTTCTTATTTGGCCCTTCTGCAGCGATAGCAGGTTCTACTCGCGGCCCAAGACGGGATTTGGCCGGCACCCGCCCTATCTTTCTTAAAATCTCCGATACAGGGCATTTTTCTTTCTTTACTAACTTCTCAATCCTAGTTTGTAGTCGGGCAAATGGTGTAACCCTAGCCCTTTTCCTTTTGTTGTCGCTATAGTATGCGGGTCGAGGTAATGTAGAGGCAATCCTGCGGACATTTTCCTCGTCAGCTGCGGCGGAAAGGGGATGGAATCTACTTCCTTCCAAAAGGGGTGTATACTCAGACAATGGTATGTATTCGGGTAGTGATGTGTACTCGGGGATTTCTTCTAAGAAAGCGACTTCGGCGGCTCCGGCCTTCCCGGCGATCTTCCCGCCTCTGTTTCTCCTGCGAGTCCGTGTTAGGGGTGGAACCCTTGAGACTGGACCCAATTTCAAAAACGAAGGTCTTGCACGGAAATCGTACCCTCCACGGTAACATGCTCGTTACAAATTTGAACTTCCTTCCCCTTCGGTTTGGCGGGAGCCGGGGTAGGTGCGAGAGACGACTAGACCGGTGGGGGTAGAGATAACGGTCCTTCTATGGACAGGCGGTATTCCTCTCGACTGGAACCCTTTGCAGGGGATGAAACTCTTGAGTTGACTTAAGGTTGAACTCAATCATGGGTTTCTCAGTTTCTGGCACTTTGTCCATCAGTGCGAAAAGGGTAACGTCAGCGATCTTGACATTTGTGTTCTCGAATCCTTGTCCAAACTGGATGATCCCATTGTCGGGCAGCTCATCCTTGTAAACAGCGAAGTCCAGTCCACTGGTGAAGGAGAAAATCAGTTTTGGGGCTTCCATTTCTGCAAGGTAGATTCTGATTGTCAGTCCCAAGTTATGCTTCTTCTCATCATGACGAAAAGAAAGGAATCGAAAAGAGTCCGAACACATTCTTGTTCATGTATATTTGTTAAAAGAGTCATTCATTAGAGGGTTTGTTTATTTAGAACGGAATGTTCAAAGGTGTAGAGAAGGTAATGAATCTGATTCGAGTTGGAAAGGGAAAGAAAGTCTTATGCAAGACTTCTCGACTCAAAGGATCACTCCTAAACTAACACCTATTAGGGGTCCGCCCCACCTCGAAATGAGGTAAAAGGATCTCGGAACCTCTCTGTTTAGGGGTGTCTAAACAGTGGCTCCTAAATCCGAGAGAATGTTGGCTATACTCGTTCAAGGTAGAAATGAACATAGTATTCCAACGGAAAGAAGGGTAGTTTGATCCATTAGGGACATGGATACACTACCGATTTTTGAAAGCAGAACTATTTGATTAAAAATGGAGAGAGGAATTGTCCCCAGCGGAGTCGCCAGAAGTTGTGCGGCTTATTTTTAGGTTATGTGTTTTATTTGGAAAAGGGGGTCGCCTACAGAAATTGTCGGCGAATTTTAATTTAATTTAAATAAATAATTTGAAAAGTAGTATTTGATTTTGAAAATAATTTTAAATTTGAAAATTTTAAGATATGAAATCAAACTAATCTCACATCCCGAATAGTTTATATAAACGAGCGCCGCACTACAAACCGTGTATCTATCCCGAAGAATAGACACACTGCTTGATAATGAGGCTCGATTAAATAAACTAGAGAAGTTTGTGACATCCGTTTGATCTGCGAACCAATTTTATAAGCCGACAAATTCCCCTATTTAATATGAAAACATTAAACAGGGTTTATATTACCTGGGTTCTTAAAATTCCCTATAAGGGCAAGCCCCTATAGTTAATTACATCTTAAGTGACGGGAATCACCTAAGAAGACTCTCGATAATAATCAGTAGTTCTGCTCTCAAGAATTTTGAATGTTTAAGTCTTCAAGGGATTGAATTTTGGAATTTCGATAGGGAATGGATCAAATTTGGAACATTTTGTTTTAGGAGTCCAAAGGAAGAGAAGTAGGAGAAGCTGAGGATCCAAGAGGAATCTTGGCAACTTCCCGACTATCTTATTGTTTGGCTTAGATTTGAGAAAATCCTAATATTATCTTATATTTCACTCTTGCCAATTTTAGTTAATTAGGACTTATATTTGTATGATAAAATCATACAAATAGCCTTGAAGATATGAGGGTTTATGTTGTATCAGACAACTACCTCGGAAATCCTAAGACCGGTTAGGGCTTAATTTGCAATGCAAATGCCTAACAGAAGGTTGAGGATTTATGTTGCACTAGGCAAACTACTTCGAAGTCCTATGGCTTGGTTATTTAGTTCTAAGGAAAGTTTTGCTGAAGTAGACTCGAGTTTCTTGCGATGAAGATGGCCGTGCTTGCCCACCATGCTACGAGCTCCTTGTTGTTGCAGAGGTTTAGTTTTAGAAGTCATAAATCGGGAGATGAGAGAAGTGTTCCGGTTTAGAGAAAATCTTAAAATCCAAGTGTTTTTAATATTTTAATTAAACAAATCTTAAAGTTGATTATAACAACACCGGTTAAGATCCCACGGTTCCATCCTTCCGAGCATCGTTATTTTTATCGGATTCACTTAGTCCGGATGAATTTGCTAAACTCAACTGAATGAGTTCCACACTTTCATTTAGACCGTGGGAAATCCCGTTAGCAACACGTAGGTTACATCATCCGAGGTATTCCCGATCATCCAACAAGACGTTTTAATTTAGTTGTAGTTGTAGTTTTGTTGTTACGTTTGTGATTAAATTTTGAGTTGTTTTATATTTTAAAATGTTGTGGCGGTGAATTTTATCTTGTAATGACTTTTAATTTAGTTTTGGTTTCAGTTTTAGGGACTATCCTAAAGGTGTAGGTTTTCATGCAACAGTTGTTTATCATGCAAGAAAAGTAAGTGCGATGCAATTAAATAAATTGCAATAAAGTAAATTGCAATAAAATAAAAGCGTACCTGGAGGGTCTTCCCGTCATCCCAAGTCGCACTTAAAACACAGTTAGAATATTTAAGCATTTAAAACAAGTTCCTAGGTAAAGCTAAGGGAAGGGTTATGGTTTTCTACCAAGTTCCTAATCCTATAGCTAGTCATTTCCTATGACGTCTAGGTTCTTGTATTTTGGTTTGAGGACGATTTTCTTCATCAAAGAACAATTAAGTTCAATTGTTCTTATAAATATCCTATCATATCGAGGAAGTGCTTAAGACGAATCTTAAACATCTTTTTAATATTTCTAGGATTATTTTAAGTCGAAGAAAATTTAATTATACAAATGAATTAATCGTCAGGGAGTTCAAGTTTGTTGTCTTGCTCAGTGAACTAGGACATTTGAATATCTCATGAATGAAGTAACACTTCATTTAACACTCCTTTTAAGAGTTATGACATCACGAGCTTTTGAGGGCAAATGGATGTTCAAATGAGTTATGATTTAGTTTTAGTTAATGGATTTAAGTTTGGAATAGTGTTCAAGTTGTTTTAGATTTATTTTGAATTCTTCATGTCTTAGGTGATGTTATATTTAATTTAATTTAATTTAATTTAACTTAACTTAATTTAATTTAATGTGGTTTAATTTAATTTAATTTAATTTAAGTTAATTTAATATAATATGATTTAGCTTAATTTAATTTAATTTGATTTAATTTAATTTGATTTAGTTTTAATTTAATTTAATTTAATTTAATTTAATTTAATTTAATCTAATTTAATTTAATTTAATTTAATTTAATTTAATTTAATTTAATTTAATTATTTTAATTTAATTTAATTTAATATGTTTTAATTTAATTTAATTTAATTTAATTTAATTTAATTTAATATTTTATTTTAAAAGGGGTTTGATTTAAATAATTTAACTTTAATTTAATTTAATGATTAAGTCTTTTAGCATTTTAAATCTTAAGTTTGAATCATCATTTTAATTAGGAATTAAATATTATTGGGATGATTAATTTAGGGATTCTTAAATTAAAGAACAAATCTCTTCCTAATAATATCCCTATTTTAATAATTCTAATTTTTTCATTATTCTTCCAAATTTAATTAATTATTTTAATTAAAATTCATTTTAATTATTTTTGAATTGTTTAATGGGTTCCTACCCTTTAATTATTTAAATTTCAATCATCCAAATCAGATTAAGATCAAATATTTTACTCTTTCATTTTATTAAGCCTAAAGTCTTAATTAAGGGTTAAAATTTTAATTATCATTTTGCCCTTCAAGCTTAATAATTTCATAACTCACTAAATTGAGCTCAAATGAATTTGAAATTTTTATGTGACTTCACTCATATGTCAATAAAGACATTAGAGGAGAAAATGTGATTTTTCTGTATTTAATTTATTTATATAATTATTTTTGGTGGAAAATAGAGATTTCCAAGGAAAATTTAATAATATGACCAAGGGAAAGTTTCTGTCCTTAAGAAAATTATGGGACATTCCTAATGACCAGAGGACCACTTGGACCAATTTTGGTGATTTTTTAAATTATATTCTTTTTATTATAATTATTTTGAGTTTTGGAGTATTAATTAATTTAAAAATAAAATACAGGTTGAAAAATGAATTTTATATTTTTCAAAAATCTCTCTAATATCAAGGAAATCAGAGAATTAATTTTTACAATTTTTTGATTTTTCTTTGATTTATTAGAATTATTTTAGTGGAAATGTTAGAAAATACATTTTTTTAATTTTAAAATTACCTTAGGGCTTTAAAATTTAATATCTTATCATAGAGACTTAAGAAAAATATGGGGTTTGTTCCTAAGTGATTAAAATTTAAAATGTAACATTATGGTGAATTTTATTATTTTTGTGATTTTTATTATTTTTTTAATTATTAAAATATTAAAATAATGCAAAAAATCAACTTTTTTAGAAAATTTAAATTTTAATTTTCTTAAATTCCCCTAATATCAGAGAGGCTCCAAAACCAATTTGGTGAATTTTTGAAAAGCATTTTGAAAGTTATGAATTTTTAAAGTTTAAATTGGCTAAATGGCTTAATCAACCCATTTGATAGGGCTAACCAAGTCCAATTGACTTCAAACTTTTATGGTGGGTTCCTCTAATCCTAAAGGTCAGTGGAGAATTGATTTCAAGTCAATTTGATGCATGATTAGCTCTAATTAATTAAAGACCTATTTAGGGTGTTTAAGCCAATTAGGGTTATTCCAAGTGAATTAATTAAAAATCTATTTTTCCTAGGGTGCTCTAGCCATAAGAAACATCACCAAATTTTCCTAGAATTTATTTCACAACATGCTAATTATTGGATTTAAAATACTCAAAACAGTAACATGAATTTGAAAAATCAATAACTTCTCATAGGGATGGCCTCTGACTTTGGAAAATTCAGGGAATGTTCCCAAATTCGGAGGCTTCAAAAGCCCTATGGTCTCATACCATGGTGAATTTCCTATATGCATGGAGAATTAAAACAATGCGAGAGGGTAAATAAATCATTAAAAATAAAATACTGGATGAAATTAAATGATTTCTTTTCCACATTATTCTCCTCTGTTCACTGAGCAAGAGGGTATTTTTATTTTATTTTTCTGATTTTTCTACACAAAGTTATGTATTTTTGAAGTTTAGGGAATTAAATAAATAGAAAATAGCCCTAATTTCCTACTTATCCACGCGAGCGCCACGCCATCCTCGGCGGCTCCGAAAGGCCGCGCGTCGTCTCCTGATTCGGCGCCGCCATCCGACTCGGCGCTCCGGGGGCCCGCGGTTCATGCACCATCGCGCCGTCCGGCTCGATCCGGACCGTCCGCTCGATACACGCTCGATCCGACGGCTCATGGTCATCGTCTACGGCCGGTGTGCACCCGTGACCGTCAACCTTCTAACCCTAATTTCTCACTCGATTCTCAACGGATTTTCGTATTCTTATGCTCTATGGATTCGTCTTGAGGAGACGAACACATCCATACGGTAAACATGTATTTAAATTGACTCAAATTAAAAGGAGAATCTCTGGAAGCTCGGGAAGAAGAGTGAGTCCATACCTTTGCTCAGAGAAGTGAAGCTTCGATCTGAGAGTTGTGTCACCTTCGATTGGGTCCAAGTAAGCTCCAGATGAAGTCCCTTGGCCTGGTGAATTGTCTAGCTATGAAAGTGACCACGGCCGATCACAAAGCTTGGAGTCTGGAACCGATGGGTGGCCCGGAGAGGGGGCTTTTGCCGGTGGACTTCTTCCCTCGGTCCGGTGAAGGTGTAGGACCAATCAATTTGAGGATTGATCCACCGTGGAGAAGTGTCCTGGTTTTGGGCTTGGATTTCAACTCCGAAATTGAGCTCGCGAGAGAGGAAATGGCAGGGGGATTTCGGTGGGGATCAAGTTCTCTATGTGTGGGGAGTAGTACGGAACAATTTTGGCAGAGTTTCCTTAAGGTTTGTTTCGAAGCACCTCTCCCGGCCGAGAAGGGGTGGTGTTTAAATAGGAGAGGGTGGAGGGCCTCCCAGGGGGAGTTAGGGCTTGGGATCAGCTGCTCTTGGCAAGAGAAGAACAGCTACAATGGCCACTAGGGATGGGGCAGCTCAGCAAGGTGAAATTCCAAAGTTTGGCTTCTCCCCATGTCTCGGCCATGGAGTTTTCCGGCGACCTGGTGGCTGGCCGGCCAGGCACTAGTCACCATCTTGTTCAGGTGGGTCAGGGCTGGGGTTTAGTGTAGGCAATTGGCAAATGCCATGTGTAAAAGGCTTGGATTAGAATGGAATGAGAGAAGGCTCATTTTGGGCTCAAATTGGTCAACTCATCCCTTTGGGCTAGGTGCACCACCCAAGGCTTGGTTTAGGCTGAAGAGAAAGTGATTTGGCTCAGCATAATCAGTAGGGTCAAGTCACCATCCAAGCACAATTAGGCATAAGCATGGTTAAGGGGAATCATGGGAGTGGTTAATCACCTTTAGGAATTAAGGAAAGAGTCTCCTCCTTTTGCCCAAAATGGCATGGTGACATGTAAAGAGGCTCTCATGGCTTCCATGTGGCTCATGCATGGCTTCATGGCTCATCTTTGGCTTGGGAAAAGTTAAGTCAACTTTCATGAAAGAGGTTTTTAGGAATTTTGGTAATTTAGGAGTGATTTGATGGGGTTTGACATATGGCTTGATTTGGAACCATTTGATGATTGATTTGAACTTAGGGATGATTTTAATTGAAGTCATCATGAAGAGAATTTGTCATATGGGCCTTGGCATGAAGTTTGGGCTTTTTGGAAGGTTTAAGAAAGTGGGCTTTTGGTTTGGAAATAAATTTATGGATGGGAAATTTGTGAAGGATTGGGCCAAAGGTTTTAGCTCATGGATGGGTCATGAGTGATTTGAAGCAAATTTGGGGTGGTTTGGGTTTGAATTGGGTTGGATTTGGGTTTCATTGGTGAATGGGTCAACATAGGTCAAATTGGGCTAACTTGGGCCAATGTTGGGCTAGGGTTGAAATTGATGTAAAATAAATGTTGAAAATGGCTTATGGGGCTGTTTTAAAGAGTTTTCAACTTTGATTGGGTCTTGATTTTGGGGTTTGGGCCTATATGGGCTAGGTTTAGGTGTAGGTCAAAATTGGGCTTTTTGATTTTAGGTTGAATTTGAGTGGGGTTTGGGTCTAAATTTTTGGCAAATCATGTTAGTGTCTTGTTTATGGGGATGTTAAGGAAGGTTTAGAAAAGATTTGGGGTTAATTGGAGTTGAATTGGGTTAGTTTGGGTCATGTTTGGATCATGGGTCCAAATTGGGCTTTAAGGCCAAAAGTGAAATTGGATCCAAATGTCAATCAAATTGGACTTGGATTTGGCCTAGATTGGTGTTGGGGATGTTGAATTGAAGTTTAGAATTGAATTGGACCAGAATTTGAGTCAATTGGGTAGGTTTGGTTTGACATTGGGTTCACTTTGGGTTAAAATGGGTCAAATTGGGGATTTTGACAAAAGTGGAGTAAATTGACAAAATTGGCCTATGGTGTAGTTGAACAAAATGAAATTGGGAATATTTGGGATTTTTTGGAATTTTCTAGGAATTTTCTGAATTTTTGGATTTTTTGGCTAAAAGGGGCATTTTGGGTATTTGGAGGGTATTGGGAGGTATTTTTGGAATTTTTGGTATTTTTGGCTATGGATGATCAATTTGATTGGTGAGGAAATGTTTAGGAATGATTTTGGAGAATTTTTGGGTGATTTGGAGATTTTGCAAATTTTGGGTGGTTTCGAGGGTATTGGGTAAGTTGGCGGGTGTAGGGTCCCGGGGGTCAAAAATTGAAAATTTGGAAAATTGAAGCTTGGGTGAATGTAAGTGGAATGAAATCATTTTGGTTGAGCCATGAAGCCACATCAAGCCCACATGAGCCATGAAGGGACTCATTTGAGGCACCCACTATGTTGTTCCTAACCCTCTTGCTTGAGGGCTTAGGGGTTAAAGACCATCCATGTGAATCACCTGCATGAGTTAGGAGGTCAAATTGGATATGGGTGTGTTTTTAGGAGGTGTGTGAAAGTGTAGTGTATAGGTGTAGTGTGTGTGTAAGTCAGCCCTTCACCAGACCAGGCCACCCAGGGCAGTCCTAAGGCCAAAGAATCCTATAGGAACTCATCCTTTAAACTTCCACATTTGATTTCAACCCTCTAGGTGATTAGGGGTCTACAACCAAGTTTGTGGAGTTTGCAGGGAGTTAAGAAGTGGTTTCTAAGTGGTGGGTCCCAATTCTAATCCTCTAGGATAGTCAAAGGAAAAGCCTAAGGCTAGATCCTAAGTACTAAAAAGAAGGAGAGAAGACCTCATCAAAAATGAGGTCAACATCACCTAATGGTCATAGAGTTCCAAATCCAATGCCTTCTTTGGAGTTAGAATTTCGTTTATTATTATTCCACATTTGTTCAATAAAATGTGGTTGTTTTAAAGACCATTGTTTGAGCATCAAACTATTTTGAATAAATTTTTGTGCCCAGGGAGAATACAACTCAAAAGGAATTTTCACTGATTGTAGAAGATTTTTATCTTCTATTTTTACATCATCTTTAGTACAAGAAGAAGTAGAGCCAAGTCTAAATTTAATTTGCTTTATGTCATCATTACATACTTCTTTGACTATTAGAATCTCAATTTTAGCAGTGGAGATTGGACTCAAAGTCATAGAATGTATATAATGATTGATTTTGTTATACATGGATTCAAATTGTCTTTCTTTATTTTTTTCTTCTAAAGATATTTTGAATTGAGGTTCCTTCGCAATCACAGATGTCGTTTCTTCTTCAGAGTCAAAGTAGATTTTAAATTTCAATGGTTTCTTCATTGTGACAATTGGATCTTCTTTTCCTCGTCCTCATCCCCGGCCTCGACCTCGAGTGCGAGTTTGATGGGAATTATTTCCTTTTGTTTTTATTGAAGAATTCTTTTCATTTATTTTCTTTTCTTTATTCTTTTCTTCCACATCCACTGTTGTTTCTTTGGAAGACATTGTTTTATTTATAGGAGCATAATATGCAGCATCTTCATGTATACCGATTTCATGGATTGAAAATGGTTGTAGATCTTCTATAATACGACATTCTTGTCCTTTTCATAGGTATTTTATACATTGATGTAGTGAAGAAGGTACCATTTTATACTCATGGAGCCAAGGTCTGCCCAGTAAGGCATTAAAAGAGGTGTCTCAATCAATAATATGAAATTTTGCTGTCGTTGCCAAGTCGGCTATTTTTAACAGTAATGTTATTGATCCAAGGGCTCGTTCTCCTTGTTGATTAAATCTTCTTAACATGATCGTATCCCTTGATAGTTGAGAGGCATCAATGTCTAAATATGCAAGAGTTCTTAAATTCATAATGTTGATTGAAGCACCTGGGTCAATGAGAACTCTTGAAAGTATTGTATCATTTATGTTCATCGTAATATACAGTGGACAATTGTGTTCAGTTGTTCCAAGCAACAAGTCATTGTCAGAGAAGGTAATCTTCGTTGATTCCTCTAATGGGTAAGCTTCATTTTGGGTAATACTAGCAAGTTGAGTCAAGCAAATATCTGGATCTGAATGGGCCTATATTAACAATTCTCTCATTTCTTTGGAAAGTATGAGAGCGTCATAGATGCTTAACTTCGCAGGTAATTTTCTCAAATGAGCTAGTACGTTATAATCTACTTTGTTATGAAGATCATCCTTATTTCTTTCAGGGGTTTGGGGATGTATTGGAGGAATGATCTTGTCTGGTGTGATTATTTGTTTTTCTTTTTCTTGTGGAATCATCCTAGGAGGTAAGATTTTTCCACTTCTCAAATTAATTTCAACTATTTCTTCAAGTTGATTATCCGACTCTTTTGTCTCCGAATCTGAAGATTCCAATTCTATGGAAATCGGAGTTCCTTGTAGTTGAAGTGTAGCAATGTCATTTTCATCTTTATCGTTATCAAACATTTCATCTGCATTTTCATTATTTTGGTTGGCTTTAGATTGATCATATACGATTTGAGTATCGTCTATAGGGTTAGAATTCAAATGATTATTCTCAGAAACATCGCCCAAAATAGATAAAATATAAGCAAAACTAGGATTGTTATTATTCATGATAGTAAAAAGGAAGTCCTACAAAGTTATCGGTTCGAGGATTTTTCGTCCTTCACCCGATATAACTATCCTAGTACAAGAGGAAAATGAACTAGAAGGTACAAAAGGAGTTGTAGCCCCAATTGATCTTTTTCGGTTTCTTCGTTTTCTTTTTCTTTTCCTTCTTAGGAAATTTTGTGATTTGATATTTGGCAAAGATCTCTTCAGGAATACTGTCTTTGTTTCCAGGATTGAGTTTCTCTACCAAAATCATATTGATTGATCCCTTTTCAGGTTCTTTCAAATATTCTTTCGGGATTACTATGTTTTCATCTTTAAAATTACGCTCCAACCAGACTTTGAAGACAAAACATTCTTCAATTTTATGTCCAAGCATTCTGTGATAAGGACAATAATTAGGGTTGTCCTTCATGTCAATTTCTGCTGGCCTTTTAGCTTCTGGTAGCTTAAATTCAGGTATTTTAAGCAGACTACGAAATATTTTACTAACGATTTCTGTTTTAAATGACTATTCTTTATTCATTCTTTCAGCCATTGTTTTCTTTTCTGTTGATGCTGGGATTGGTTGTTGAAGTTGTAATTGAGGTGATGTTTGTGATGTCGAAGGATTCTGTCGTTGTAGTTTCTTTTGTTCTGGTTGAATTTGCATCACCTGCTTACCTTTTTCTGCAATATTTCCAAGTTTCTTTTCAAATGTTTTGATAGTTTTTGTCTTTTCAGTTCTCTCCATCACACTCATTTGCTTTGCTTCTTCCTGAAGATTAGCAGCTTTACTGAGTAGTTTTTCAAATGTCTTTATTGTGAATCCTTTGAGCATAAAAGCTATAGGACCATGGATATTTTTAAGCAATATTCCAACAGCGTGTTGCTCTTGTAGTTGTGGTTCACATTTCATGCTCGAGATTTCTCCAGCGTAAAATATAATCCACTAAGCTTTCTCCTGGTTTTTGTTTTTCTACCACCAAATCACCAACAGTGGTGTGATGTTGTGCTCCTGCAAAACGTTGAATAAAGAGCCCTTCAAGCTCCACAAAGGTTTTGACAGATCCATTGGGAAGTTCTGCATACCAGTCGAAGGTAACTCCTGTGAGGCTGTTAACAAATTGTCGAAATAGGAGAGCATCACTTCCTCTAGCATTACAGCAGCTTGCTCTAAAATGTGCTAGGTGTTGTCGGGGGTTACCCATTCCATCAGACATTTTAAAGACAGGAGGAACAAAACCTTTAGGGTATTGAACAGAATCAAATTCCTCTGGGTATGGTCTACCCTTTGGAGTTAATGCTCCAGCTTTCACTTGAGCCATTGTTTCTTTAATTTTTTGTTCCACAAGTTTTGTAATATCCTTTTCTGGAATTTCATTATGAGGGAAATTCTTTTTCTTTTGAGTGCTTTCCTCAATATCTATTGGTTCTTCTTTATTTTCAAGGATATGAATACCCTCCGGTCTGATGATTTCAATGGCTGGAGATGGGTTCGTTGTTGGATTTTCCAAAGTTGCTACCAATTCTTCCATCTTTTCTTCAAGACGACTAATTTGTTCATCACGTTGTCGTATCACCACTCGTAATTCATTGGTTGCCTCCTCTTCAATTGATTCTCGCGTTAAGGAAGTAGATCGTGTTTCTACCATATTAACACTGGCAACATTCTCATTAGAGCTATCAGAAGTATTTTTCCTTTCTTGCTTCGAAAGTTGTTTAATATCTTCCTTTAATTTCTTCAATCTTTCTTCAAATGATTTTACAGAATGTTTTCTACAAGTTTCTTCTTGTGAACTATTTGCAGGAGTGTTGGTGGTATCTGAATTTCTTTCAGATAATTTTCGTCTCCACACATTATTTTTAAGTATAGGACGAGAGCTTTCAGGTGGTGTATCGTAACCTATGTGAGGATAATTTGCTTTTTCTAGCATTTAGACCAAATCTGACATTTTAGCAGTTGTATCTTCTGCTCCTGACATCAATTTATCATATCTAGCTTTGTCGTTTGTGACTACCACATCTTTTATTCTAGGGCCCAATCGAAATTTTACGGCACTCGAACACAATGTTTATCAGTTGGAAATTGATAGTCAGTTTCTTGATAGTCAGGATTTTCCATCGCTAAAATTCTCCTTTTCATGGTGTTGGAGACTCGCACAACCCATTTTGTTTAATAATTTAGATAGTGAACATCTATCTTTTTGTGCTAACCTTTTAAACACTGAATATATAGCACGAAATGGAGTAGAGCTTTTAGGTTGAAAGGAATTATCAGTGTATTCAACAGGAATCGGAATATATGGATTTTCTTCTAAAAAGGAAGGGTTTCCAAAAATGTTCTGTTGAAATTCAGGTGTTTCAAAATTATCATTTTCGTTCCACCTTTTCTTTCTTTTGAATGAAGGAGTTTTATGAATATTCATTGAACAAGATCCAATCTCATACATAGATGATGGCGGAGCATCATCTTCCTTGTAAACTTGTTTTCCTTTCCTATCAGCTTGTCTTTTCATTTCTTCAAGGTTATTAGGTTCTTCAGGTATATATTCAGGCAAATTTTCTGTAAAATTCAGAAAGTCTTCATAAGGTTGTAAGTCAAATTCTTGGAAAGATTGTGTATCAGTTTGATATGGATTATCTAATATGAATTCCGTTTCACTAAATAATCCATAATCATTTTGATAAAAGGGAGGATTTTCCTCTATTGGTATGTCAAACTCTTGAAAATTGAATTCAGAGAATCCATTGCGATTTTTCTGAAATTTCAAGAAAAATGAATATTATTGACATATTTATAAACTGGGAACTTATTTCTTTTTTTTTTTAAAATTTGAAATGAAAACAAATGATAACAAAAGATGAGAAGAAAGATCTTCCCCAGCGGAGTCGCCACTGAATCTCTTGTCAACGAATAGAAAGAGATTTGGACGTGTGGGATGTCGATATTGAGGAGTCGCCATCTAATATTAGCCTAATTTTATTCCTATAAATCCCATGAAAGATTTGAGGAATTTAGGGCTAATAGTAGAAAAGGATGTTTATGACAATCCTTATAGAATAATATCCTAGAATAATATATCCTAGAATTTTCATATAAAGAAAATCATAGGAAACCAAAGATTTCTATTGTGGGTTCTTTTGGATCTCCAATAGAAGCAAGCTTCTATAGTTAATTACATCTTAAACAATTTTTAATTGTTCAAGAAAACTTCTGATTAATGTCAATCATTTGTTTTCTAAAATTTTATTTTTAAGGAGAGATGTACCCACTATCACTCCTAAATGTCATGTCATATTTATTATTTTAAAGTTTTGATTTAGTTTTTCATGTCGTTATCTTAAAAGTTTTGTTGTTGTTTTCCATGTCGTTATTTTGTTTTGTTTTGGTGACTATCTTAAAAGTTTTTGTTTTGGTTTGTCCATGTCGTTGTTTTGTTTTGTTTTGGTGACTATCCTAAAAGTTTTTATTTTATTGTTGTTTGTCCAGAATGTCGTCCTGTAAAAAAGAGTTAGCACATCCTATAACATGCAAAGGAAATCTAAACGAAACTTGTTGTTTTCAGCCTGTAAAGAAAAGATTGTCAGAAAATAATGTCATGTTCATTGTTTTGATTTAACATGTCCTGGATGTTTGTTTATGTCAAATTATATTGATTAATGTTTAGTTTTGTCGAAATATCGGATTAATTTCATTTAATATCGATATTTATCAAATTTATATTTGAAATGTCAATTTTTTGTCGGTTATGTCGATTTATGTTTGAAATGTCGAATTTATGTCGGTTAAGTCGATTTTGGTTTGAAATGTCGAATTTCTGTCAGTTATGTTGATTTTGGTTTGAAATGTCGAATTTGTGTTGGTTATATCGATTTTGGTTTGAAATGTCAAATTTATGTCAGTTATGTCGATTTTGGTTTGAAATGTCAAATTTATATAAGTTATGTCGATTTATGTTTGAAATGTCAAATTTACATCTTGATTTAAGTTTAAACTTAAATTTTGAATTTATGTCTGTTTGAATTTGAGTTGAAAGTTGGGTTAGATTAACTTAAGTTCATATCTGTCTGAACTTAAGTTAAAAGGTTTGGCTTAGATTAACTTGAGTTCATGTCTGTCTGAACTTAAGTTAAAAGGTTGAAAGTTAGATTTAATATTGATTGAATTAACTTGAGCTCATGTCTGGTTGAACCTAAGTTAAATTCAATGTTGATTGAATTTAATTAACTTGAGTTCATATCCGTCTGAACTTAAGTTAAAATGTTTAAATTTAGATTCAATATTAATTGAATTAACTTGGATTCATGTCTGGTTGAACCTAAGTTAGATTCAATGTTGATTAAATCTAATTAACTTAAGTTCATGTCTGTCGGAACTTAAGTTAAAAGGTTTAACTTTGAAAAGACTTAATTAAGTTTTAAGCCTTGTTTAAATAGGACCTAAAGGTTAATCAAGTCTAATAAATTAGACTTAATTAGAATTGCAGACCATCTAAGTCTTTTTTAGATAAGGCTTAAGTTTTAATTAAGTCTATTTAGCTGTAGTTTATTGAGACATTAAGTCTAATAAATTAGACTTAGGTTCATGATTTGTTGTTTTAAATCTCAATTGCTTGATGATTTAATTAAGTCTAGGATGTTAGACATAATTAAAATTTTATGTTGAATTTAGGTTTGAATTAAGTTGGATTAAAAGTTTAATATAGTTTGGTCTTAAGTTAAGATTTGACTTAAGTTCAAGTTAAGTTGAACCTATATTTAAAGTTGACTTAAGTTTAATATGGGTTGAACTTACTTTGAGTTTAGGTCAGACCTAAGTTCATATCGGGTTGAACCTAAGTTTAGTTTGACTTAAGTCTAACATGGGTTAGACTTAAGTTGTGTTTGGGTTAGACTTAGATTCATGTCAGTTGAATCTAAGTTTGGTTTGACTTAAGTCTAATGTAGGTTAGACTTAAGTTAGGTTTAGGTTTGACTTAGGTTTATTTTAAGTTGAACCTAAGTTTGGTTTGACTTAAGCCTAGTGTAGGTTAGACTTAAGTTAGGTTTAGGTTTGATTTAGGTTTATGTTGAGTTGAACCTATGTTTGGTTTGACTTAAGCCTAGTGTAGGTTAGACTTAAGTTAGGTTTAGGTTTGACTTAGATTTATGTTGAGTTGAACCTAAGTTTGGTTTGACTTAAGCCTAGTGTAGGTTAGACTTAAGCTAGGTTTAGGTTTGACTTAGGTTTATGTTGAGTTGAACCTAAGTTTAGTTTGACTTAAGCCTAGTGTAGGTTAGACTTAAGTTAGGTTTAGGTTTGACTTAGGTTTATGTTGAGTTGAATCTAAGTTTGGTTTGACTTTAGTCTAGTGTAGGTTAGACTTAAGTTATATTTAGGTTTGACTTAGGTTCATGTCGGGTTGAACCTAAGTTTGGTTTTACATAAGCCTAGTGTAGGTTAGACTTAAGTTAGGTTTAGGTTTGACTTAGGTTTATGTTGAGTTGAACCTAAGTTTGGTTTGACTTAAGTCTAGTGTAGGTTAGATTTAAGTTTGATTTAGATTTGATTATTTAAGTTTAATTAAACCTAATTTAGATAAGGTTTAATTAATTAATTAGACTTATTATTGGTTAAGTCTAATTATTTAAGGTTAATTAAACCTAATTTAGGTAAGGTTTAATTGATTAATTAGACTTATTATGGGTTAAGTCTAAAATTTAAAGTTAATTAAACCTAATTTAGGTAAGGTTTAATTGATTAATTAGACTTATATGGGTTAAGTCTAATTATTTAAGGTTAATTAAACCTAATTTAAGTAAGGTTTAATAGATTAATTAGACTTATTATGGGTTAAGTCTAATTATTTAAGGTTAATTAAACCTAATTTAGGTAAAGTTTAATTGATTAATTAGACTTATTATGGGTTAAGTCTAATTATTTAATGTTAATTAAACCTAATTTAGGTAAGGTTTAATTGATTAACTAAATAGGTTTAAATGATATTCTAAACTTAATTAAGTCTAATTTTATCATTTTGGACTTAATTAATTGAATTTTGGGTTTAATAGGTTTAATTGATGTTTTAAACCTAATTAAGTCTAATTTTGTCATTTTAGACTTAAATAATTAAATTTAAGGTTAAATAGGTTTAAATGATGTTTTAAACATAATTAAATCTAATTTTGTCATTTTAGATTTAATTAATTAAATTTAAGGTTAAATAGGTTTAAATGATGTTTTAAACCTAATTAAGTCTAATTTTATCATTTTAGACTTAATTAATTAAATTTAAGGTTAAATAGGTTTAAATGATGTTTTAAACCTAATTAAGTCTAATTTTGTCATTTTAGACTTAATTAATTAAATTTAGGATTAAATAGGTTTAAATGATATTTTAAACCTAAATAAGTGTAATTTTGTCATTTTAGACTTAATGAATTAAATTTAAGGTTTAATAGGTTTAAATGATATTTTAAACCTAATTAAGTCTAATTTTGTCATTTTAGACTTAATTAATTAAATTTAAAGTTTAATAGGTTTAAATGATGTTTTAAACCTAATTAAGTCTAATTTTGTCATTTTAGACTTAATTAATTAAATTTAAAGTTTAATAGGTTTAAATGATGTTTTAAACCTAATTAAGTCTAATTTTGTCATTTTAGACTTAATTAATTAAATTTAAAGTTTAATAGGTTTAAATGATGTTTTAAACCTAATTAAGTCTAATTTTGTCATTTTAGACTTAATTAATTAAATTTAAAGTTTAATAGGTTTAAATGATGTTTTAAACCTAATTAAGTCTAATTTTGTCATTTTAGACTTAATTAAAGTTTTCCATTAGCCTATCATAGACTAGATTCATTTCAAACTTAGATTATTACGGAAAATAAGCTAAGTTTAAAAAAAGGTTATTTTTAGGATTAAAAATTATTTAATTAATAAAGAATCTTAATCCTAAATTTTAAAATGTCACTTAAAGTTATTTTTATGACTTAGAAATGATTTTATTAGGGTTATTTTCTGTTGCCCTAACATTTCTGATCATTTCCATTTTTATTTTTCTTAATTTTCAATTTTTATAATTTTTATTTGAAATAATTACAAGATGTCTTGAAAATTAGGGAAAAGTGTAATAGACATGTTTTCTGTCCTTGGAAAAATCATGAAACATTCCTAAGAGCATAAAGATAAATGCCTCAAAGTTTCATATTTTTTTGATTTATAAATAATTTTTAATAATTAAAATACTCCAGAGAGTATTTAATTATTTAAAAATTAAATAATGGGAATAAAATTATGATTTTTATTTGATAATTTTCTCCTCTTCAAGAGCCTTCCAGAGGTATTTTTATCATATTTTTGTGACCTCCAGATAAAAAGATATTAAATTTTGGTTTTTAAGGTTAAAATTAATTTTTAACCAATTTCGCGCCGCCAAACTGATCTCCCGCCGACACGTATCCTCGTACGCGTCGAACGGGCAGGAGGATCCGCTGCGGGAGGCCGAACACGGGACACCGCGGAGCGCGATCAGCGCCGTTCATCTCGAAACGCGGGATCGAACGGCTGAGATAATTCGATTAAAAATTTGAATTATTTCAAGCCGTTAAACTTCAAACCTTAATATCTCATTCTTAATGAAATTGAGTGATTTTTGATCCTATGGAATCATCTAAACATGTAGAATATTTCCATACGGTGATGTAACATTTCTGGGCTAATATAACACATGATATTTCAAAAATACGAATTATTTTATGAAAAATAATTCCATACCTTTGCCACAAGCAAATCAAGCTATATCAGACCTTGTAGTTGTCTTCTAGGACACTAATGGAAGATTATTGCTCCAGCAATTTGATCCAGAAGTCGGTCTTAAAGGAGAATTTTGATGAAGTGGTTGGTTTGGGCTGTTTTTGAGTTTTGCTCAAATTGGCTCGATTGGGTTTAACCTATGGCTTGGATTTGGTTCTAATGGACTACTAAGACTCTTAGGAAGAGTTCTTATGTAGGGGATCAGAGGATTTGAGCAGCCTATAGGTATTTCTAATTTTTTTCTTCTCCTTTTACTAGGCTCGGGTTTGGGCTCTATTTATAGCCAAGGGGAGGACATGGCTTAGCTTAGGTTGTTCTAGGGGAGTTGTTATCTCCCCTATTAACCCATTGGAGGAGAAATTCGGCTGAGAGGATAGCCATTGTTGTTTCTCCCAAGCTTTCCATGATGAGCTTAATGTTTTGGCTCTCCTCCATTGGATCATGCAAGAGGTTTTAAGTGAGCTGTAATTTCTCCTCCTTATGAGCTTACACATCACCCTCTAGCCTTAGCAAATGGTGACACATATGCTCTCCTCTCATGATTCCATTTAACCATGGTGAGGCGTGGGTTTAAGTTTGGTTCTATCTCCATTGGCAAGCTTGGGAGGTGGGAAATGGGGCTTGGTGTTGGTCGGCCACCTCATGGCTAAGAAAGGGTGAGTCATGGCTTAGGGTGAAGGGGGAAGAAACACCTCACTTTACCCATCATGATGGGTGTTAACCCATGGTTAAATTGATTTAAGTTAAGCTTTATTATGTGTTAATATGTCTCATGGTGAGCTTAATTTAGTCTTAGCCTAATTAATTATGGGAAGGCCATGTGTCATCTTATGTCTTTTCTCTTTTTTTTCTTTTTTTTAATTTAATTTCCATTGTAATTAATCATGTTATTAATTAAAAATTATTGGAAATTATTTTATTAATCAATTTATTAATTGAAAATAATTTCAAATTAATCAATTGATTAATTTTATTATTTTTGTTATTTTATGATTTTAATTTAATTTTCATTTTAATTAATTATGCCATTTAATTAAAATATTGAAAAATTAAATCATTAATCATTTTAATTAATCAAAATAATTTTGAAATTAATTATTTGATTAATTTTGTTGTTTTTATTTCATTTTTATCTATTTTGATTAAAATAGATAAGTGTTGACCAATTTTGACCTAGGTTGACTCAAGTCAGCCTTAGTTGATTAATTTAATTTTAAAATGTCCAATGTGATCATTTTAACCTTGTCCTGGTTGATTTGATCACAGTATCTGTGATTTTGTCACTGTGGGGTTTTAAACATGTCATTAGGTCAAAAGGGTTGACTTATGGGTCAACAGGGTTGGTCATTGGGTCTGGTTTGACCATTTTGACCAAAGTTGACTTTTTAGGTCAAAAGGTTGACCTATGCGGTCAACAGGGTTGGTCATTGGGTCAGATTTAACCATTTTAACCAATGTTGTCTTTTTAGGTCAAAAGGTTGACCTATGGGGTCAACAGGGTTGGTCATTGGGTCAGATTTGACCATTTTGACTAAAGTTGACTTTTTAGGTCAAAAGGTTGGCCTATGGGGTCAACAGGGTTGGTCATTGGGTCTGGTTTGACCATTTTGACTAATGTTGACTTTTTAGGTCAAAAGGTTGACCTACAGGGTCAACAGGGTTGGTCATTGGGTCAGATTTGACCATTTTGACCAAAGTTGACTTTTTAGGTTAAAAGGTTGACCTATGGGGTCAACAGGGTTGGTCATTGGGTCAGGTTTGACCAGTTTGACCAAAGTTGACTTTTAGGTCAAAAGGGTGACTATGGGGTCAACGGGGTTGGTCATTGGGTCAGATTTGACTATTTTGACCAAAGTTGACTTTTTATGTCAAAAGGGTGACCTATGGGGTCAACAGGGTTGGTCATTGGGTCAGATTTGACCATTTTAACCAATGTCGACTTTTTAGGTCAAAAAATTGACCTATGGGGTCAACAGGGTTGGTCATTGGGTAAGATTCGACCATTTTGACCAAAGTTGACTTTTTAGGTCAAAAGGTTGACCTATGGGGTCAACAGGGTTGGTGATTGGGTCTGGTTTGACCATTTTGACCAATGTTGACTTTTTAGGTCAAAAGGTTGACCTATGGGGTCAACAGGGTTGGTCATTGGGTCCGGTTTGACCATTTTGACCAATGTTGACTTTTTAGGTCAAAAGGGTGACCTATAGGGTCAACAGGGTTGGTCATTGGGTCTGGTTTGACCATTTTGACCAAAGTTGACTTTTTAGGTCAAAAGGTATTGACTCATTATAAATGAGGTCAACAACCTATCCATGGAGTGGCCAAACATTTTGCAGTGTAAACAGTAATAAGGTCTTTTTTCCATAATAAGAGGCTGCCAATAGCCATTATGTGCAGTCCCCAACCAAATGTCTTTCACTTCTGGAAGAGTGACATCTCTTTCCACAAGAATTACGGCTGCAGAAGGACTAGTAACATCGATGGTAGGGTCATCGATTAGGAGGGGTTTGCCAAGTGCCAAACCAATATTATATAAGGTATGTTTCTCATAGTATTGAAGGCCGAAGTTCGGGCAAGTTGAACCAAATGGGAGCAATGGGAGGTTCAAGGGAGGGATCAAAGTCCGGTGACCATTTCGGCGGACTTCATGATTTTCCCATCAACCAAGATAGCTTTCATAGCAAAGACTCTAGCATAGTCTTCTTACATGCTTAATTTAATAATGACATGTCTACCATCAAAGAGCCCTTGAGTTTTAGATTCTCAAAGACCTTTCTGATAAACTCCATTCTAGGATGTCCAAACTGAAATTTTCCCACCACAGTAAATTTAAATCTATCAGCCGGCTGATTAATTTCATCCTCAGTAAAGAAAATCGCAGGTTTGCCATTTTTCTTACTCACAGGCTTTATGAAAGGGCTATCCGAATTAACACATCCATTTGCAGCATCATGGTAGCTCTGAGGGAAAACTCCCTTGCCACTAGAGATGGAAGGGGACGTAACCGCAGACGCATAAGAAGCCTTCCCACCCAGAGGGAGGTTACTGGCCATAACTCTATGGAACAGTAACACAACCCCCAAATTCAAAATCAGGGAGCCCGGGAAGAGCACCACAGAACAAAACACCAAGAAACCCACCTGAGAAGAGGAGAAGAGAGGAGAAGGGAGTTATTAGCCACTTTTCTTAGCTTAACAGCCTTCGCCAAACTAAGGGAAGCCATGGTAGTCGAAACCCTAGCAGAGCAACATCCACAGCAGCCATTTCTTTATATATATATATATATATATATATATATATATATATATATATATATATATATATATATATATATTAAAAACAGATTATACTCTTAGGTAAGGCAAATTAAGAGAATCTCCCATCAAAAGACGTTTAAGATGTGGAGGTGACGAAACTTCAACAAGAGGGCGCTCCTCCGACTTACCTTTCCAAGCCAACCAATCTGCCGGAGAGTTGCCTTCCCGATGAATATGACAAACACGAATTACAAGGTGAAAACTATCAATAATCGATTTGATTCTGTCCCAAATACCCAACACATTCCAAACTATCCAACAATGAAAAATAAAAAAAAGGAAATAAAAAAGTGTTTGAAATATATATAAAAGGAGCCCACCTGTGCTCTCACTCTATTAGAAGCAAAAGTTACAAAAGTGTTTAGAAGAAGGAAACCCCTCTAAAACCCAAAACAAAACATTCAAACTCCTATGGGTTCCTTCTTCAACTACAACTCCACACAAAGCAAGCAAAGCATGTAATATAAACACCCAATCTTACAGGTATACCAATAAAAAAATTCATATGAAAAACTCATCAAAAACTGTGTTTAGCTGGTCTCTATTATGAGGTGTGGGGCACCACCTATCAACATTTTTAAGTGGGTAGGAGGAGTTGTAGAGAGGGTCACTGAAGAGGAGTGTGAGCCAAAACGAGCTAACCAATCTGCAGGTTTGTTCCCCACTCTAAAAATGAAGTTGAAACTGACTTCATGTTGGGGCTTAAGTTGCTTGAATTTTCCGAACCCACCGAAAATGGTGCCAGGAGGTGTGGCTGTCAGAAATCAGCATTTGGAGTAGAAACAGAGAGTCTCCTTCCACCACTAAAGGTGTCCACTAATTTTTCAAAGCCAGCTGAAGTGCCCAGTAGACAACAATTAACTAAGTTTCTAAAGCATCAGAAGCAATTATAGGAGCATGGAAGAAAAGTAGGCATTCACCCAAATGGTTTCTGAATAAGCCCCCCATGCGAGCTCCCCACTCATTGAAACTGCCATCAATATTAACTTTGATGGATTGAATGCTTGGTGGGTACCAGAACACCTTGATAGTTTTGGGAGGATTAAGGTTCTTGATTGTAGGGAGATTGTAGGGATAGAACGAATATTGGGGAATTTTTGGTATCTGATGAACTTGTGAAGATAAGTGAGGCTGTTTCTGGCCACCTCCTGCACACAAGGTGTATCGCCTTCAAAAGTAGCCTTATTTCTGGACATCCAGATGAACCAAGCAGTGAGTAAAGGGAAGGCACCAGCGCCCAATTTATGCTAACCAGCCCAGCAGATGAAAATATTATCCCATTGCAGTTGTTGAGAATTTAGAGTGAGAGAGTTGATCAATGTATTCCATACTTGTTGGGAAAACTGACATGCAAAAAATAGGTGGGGGTTTGATTCTTCAGCCTTAAAGCATAATCTATAGCATGTAGGGCCCCTAAGTCCTTTCAACTTATGTATATCATCAGTAGGGAGGAACTTCTTGAAGATTCTCCAACAGAAAAAGTTCATGGAGGGGGAAAAATATCTATTCCAAATGATGTCCCCCAGGGAACAGTCTCCCAATGGAAAAGCTTAGAATATATGGCCTTGGACAAACGCTGATGATGGTGTGCATTCCAGACATGTGTATCAGTCTTGCTTCTAACAAACTGCACAGTAGCAACTTGTCTTATTGATGGAGCCTGTAGGAGGGTCTGAAGGGTGGGTAAAGACCAACTGTCCCCATCCAAATAGTTAGCCACCTGTAGATTCAAATTAGTATTTGTGTTACAAGGTTGCAGCCACTCAGTGGGACACCACTGATCTAACCAGAAATTTAGCTCGCCTTTGCCAAGGTTCCATAAATACAAGTTTTCAGCCAATTGGCTGATCTTAAGCATAGCCCCCCATAATTTAGAGTCCTCCAGTTTTTTGGAAACCTATGAGGGGTAGGAGTACTTATAGTATTTTCTTGATAAATACATGGCCCAAAGAGAATCCCGGGACTTGAACTTTAGCCACAATTTACATAGAATCAGTTGAATAATCTATTGAAACCCCTTGAAACCCAAACCTCCAGCCCAAGTAGGTTTAGCCACTTTTTGTCATGAAGCCCAATGAATTTGGTTTCTTTGACCTGCCTAAAGGAATTGATTGAAAGCCCTTTCAAACTGCAATTGGGTACTTTTCTTCATAGTGGTCATTTGCATAACATAGGAGGGAGGGCTGGTGATTATTCTCTTAAGCAAAGTAAGCCTGGCTGCATTAGACAAGTAGAGGTGAGTCCAGTTGGCAAGGTAGGTACTAGCTTTGTTAAGTATCTTATCAAAATGACTTTTTTTGGTTCTACCAATGGTTAACTATACACCAAGATATTTCAGAGAAAGCTGAATGCAAGAAAAACCAGTATAGTTGAGGATCCAGTGTTTCACCTCCAGGGAGAGCTTGCTGGGAAAAAGAATTTGGCATTTTGTAGGGTTGAAATACATGCTAGAATGCTTTTAAAACAGTTGTAGACATTTGTAGATGTGCTTCATAGCATTTTTATTAGCATTGGAGAAAATCATAATATCATCAGCATAAATGAGATGGGAGATTAGGAGATTGGATTTATTATGGTACCTTATAGAATTATGGGAACTTAGTTGATGATTCAACAATTTAGAGAAGTAGTCCACTGCCAAAATAAAGAGAGTGGGGGATAGAGGGTCCCCTTGCTTTAGCCCTCTTGATGCAGAAAAAGAACCCCAACAGGAACCATTTATGAGAATGGAATGGGAATTAGTATTTAGCCATCTGAGAATCAAACTACAGAAATCTCTATGGAAGCCCTTAGCAGAAAGTATCTCCTGGATGAAGTCCCAACTGATGGTATCATAGGCTTTCTTTATATCATGCCTATAGATAAGGTTACACCCTTGCAGTGCTTGTTCAGATCTAACAGCAGCTCTTGTGCCAGAAGAATATTATCTGAGATTGATCTTCCCTTTACAAAAGCAGTTTGGTTCATGGTGATCAGCTTGCCTAGATATGGTTGAAATCTAGCAACTATGATTTTGCTAATGGCTTTACTTATTACTGATGTGAGGAAGATGGGTCTAAAATGGTCCCAACTTTTTTGATCATTATGTTTGGGAATTAGGATAATGTTAGAAGAGCTGAAATAATGGGGGGATATCCACACCTTGAAAGAAGTTAGTGATGGCTTCAATTACCTTTTGTTTGATAACAGAACAGGCCTTCTTATTAAAATCAGCAGTATACCCATCAGGTTCAGCTGTTTGAGAATTATCTATAGAGTTGAGGGCTTACCAAATTTCATTTTCAGTGGGAGGATTGGTTAGTATCAGGCTGCTGGTGTACTGGTAATGGACCTGAAATTAATAAGAATTGATGGGAACTTATTCCACAGGGGGGCTGTTCAACCAGGTTTTGAAAATAGTATGTGGCACTCCTACCAATATCCTGATTATTATAGAACTAGGTTCCATTCTCCTGATGAATATTGTGGATAGTATTGCATTTCCTTCTATAATGGATATATGCATAATAAAATCTGGTATTTCTATCCCCTTCAGTAAATATGTTGAGTGAGGCCTTCTGTTTGAGGAAAAGATCTTGAGTTTCAATTGAGTTGAGCGATTTTGCTTGAGCTGCTATAAGCTGATGTACAAGAGCCCCCCCCCAAGACTGAACTTGAGACTCCAGCAAATGGACTTCTTTCTCTGCCTCTTCCACAGCAGTAAAACATTTCCAAATTCATTCCAGCCCCATCTTCTGAGCTCTTTGTTGAGTTTCACATGAAGCAAACGAATTTAATATATATATATATATATATATATATATATATATATATATATATATATATATATATATATATATTATTCAAGCACTTTTTGATTTCCTTTTTCTTTTGATTTTTCATTTTATTTCTCTCTTTTTTTCTTTTTTAGGATCTTTTTCAATCCTTTTTTTATGCTATGTGAGGATTATTATATTTGGATAGCCTTTTAATATTTTTGAACTCCACCATCCTCTGCTTATAGTTAAAGACTTTTCTACATTTTTTTTAACTTAATAGTGTATTTAGCATAAATTTTTTTCATAGAGTTTTAATTCTTTCTTTTTAAGTAAAAATCTAGATTTCTTAACACTTTCAAAAGTACATTTTTTTTAATTTAAATAGTTAAATCAAATTCTTATGATCTTACGCTAAATATCTTTAGAACTAACCTTTGTTATTAAAAATTATTTTCTATTTCTACTACAATATTTATAAAATTAAAAATATAGTTATCTTAAGGTAACTCACATAGCTTAGGTTATGTTTGAATGATTTATAAATATAATTTACTAGGGACAAGTAAAGTTTAATTTTTTTTTTTAAAAATCTTTCTTCCTTCCCCCAAACTTAATTTTTTTATTACTTTGCAGTATAAAGCTTATAATAAGCGTGAAAAAGGAAAAATATTTAAAGTTTTTAAAGAAGGAGAACAATACAAGTACAAAAAATAGAAGAGTAACAAAATGAATAGCAATTAAAAGCTAACACTCTTCTCTAACACAAATGAATTACTAAATAAATAAGAGCAAACAGTAATAGTGATAAAATAAACAAAAGTCCTCAAGCAATCATACATAGTCACCAAAAATTTAAACTTAGAAAATAAAAGGCATAGGAAATATAAAACAGATAGGATATAAAACATATAAAAGTAAAGAAGTCTAATCATCTTCTTCAGTTTCCTCATCATCATCATCAAATGAAATATCTTCATCCATTGCTTTCAGTTCTGAATGTGGTGAAAATTTAGTGCATTTAGGAAAATTCCCAATCAAATCTCCTTTAAGAAAGTTCCCTAAAGCCTCATCACATTCAGCATCATAATCACTTTTTCTATGAACATAGTTTGCCATATGATCAAATTTCTTATCTAGATCCTCCATACGACGCTAAACTAGAAACATTTCATTTTGATGCTCCAGATATCTCACTTAAAACATCCCAAAATCCTGGTGAAGGCTCACTAGCAGTGGATGTAGATGGTCGAGAAGTAGAAGGTACTGAAGTAGAAGGTGCACTAGGAACTTTACTTCTAGGTCATCCATAAACATATTTATTAGCCTTTCCAATAAGCTTCAGAGGCTTCAACTAGTCCTCTGAATGATCATACTTCACACCAAAATTCTTGCATATGGAGAAAATGAGAGATGGAAAGCCTAGACCAGAAATAGTACTAGCCCTAGTAGAAGAACTAATAGCTTCAAAATTTATCGATCCAACGTCAATCGACTGCATCTCTTGAATGCAATAATTCACAAAGGCTCATTCTTTTGTAACTTCACTCAAATGGCTCAAAGAAAGGAGGTGAGCAGAAAAAAAATAGTGTTATGCATTAAAAGTTGCATTGAGCATGAAAGAGGAAAAATTCACCTTTTTATCATTTCTAACCTTCCAAGCTCAAGATCCATCAGTCAAATAAAAGATAATATTTTCAAGCTCAGCCTTAGAAGGAGTAAAATCAGAATAAAGACAATTTATGTAAGGCATATTAATCCGCTTCAGAGTAAACCCAACTCCTTTGTTTCGAACAAACACTTCGTCGTCAGTTGTCGCAAAAAAATTTGCATAAAATTCACAGACTACTGACATAACAGTAACTGCAATGAAATAACAAAATTTTTCCTAATTTCATGCCATGATAACATCTTCAATAGCTCCACCGGAATGATAAAAACTTCTTTCTGTGATAGATTTTCTGATAGAAGCAATTTTGTTGTAACGCATTTGTGCGTTGATAATCCACCTTAAAATTACTTAGAAATTTATAACAATTTTTTATAAATATTTTAAGGATATTACGTTTTAATGAAAGGTATTTCTTATGTTTTGGTTTCAGGTACAACAAAATGAGCTTATGAAGAAAAAGAGTTAAAAAGATGTAAAAATGAGCCAAAAGAGCAAAGAGGCTGATTGATTCTATTGATTCTAAAGACTTCTTGACAGTTATTGGATGGTTATTGACGCTTTCAAACCAATCTAGAAGTCTTTAGACATTTTCCCACTTGTCATAAACTAAATGCAATGAATATAGACACGGGAGAGCAGTTATTAAACAAAGAGGTGCGACCTAACTGTGAAGGGGTGTGTCCATTCGCGCAGTGATCCTGGTGCCTAGGCACCAGAAATGGCACCTGGGCGCTGTTGACCTCATTTTTGATGAGGTCTTCTCTTCTTCTCTTTAGTACCTAGGATCTAGCCTTAGGCTTTTCCTTTGACTATCCTAGAGGATTAGAATTGGGACCCACCACTTAGAAATCCAAACCACTTCTTGACTCCCTGCAAACTCCACAAACTTGATTGTAGACCCCTAATCACCTAGAGGGTTGAAATCAAATGTGGAAGTTTAAAGGATGAGTTCCAATAGGACTCTTTGGCCTTAGGATGCCCTACAGGTGGCTCGGTGCAGTGAAGGGCTGACTTACACACACACTACACCTATACACTACACTTTCACACACTTCCTAAAACCACACCCATATCCAACTTGACCTCCTGACTCATGAAGGTGATTCACATGGACGGTCTTTAAACCCTAAGCCCTTGGCTAAGAGGGTTAGGAACAACATAGTGGATGCCTCAAATGAGTCCCTTCATGGCTCATGTGGGCTTGATGTGGCTTCATGGCTCAACCAAAATGATTTCATTCCACTTACATTCACCCAAGCTTCAATTTTCCAAATTTTCAATTTTTGACACCCGAGACCCTACACCCGCCTAGCATACCCAATACCCTTGAAACCACCCAAAATTTGCAAAATCACCTAAATCACCCAAAAATCCTCAAGACCAATCCTAAAAATTTCCTCACCAATCAAATTGATCATCCATACCCAAAAATACCAAAAATTCCAAAAATACCTCCCAATACCCTCCAAATACCCAAAATACCCCTCTTAGCCAAAAAATCCAAAAATTCAGAAAATTCCCAGAAAATTCCAGAAAATCCCAAATATTCCCAATTTCATTTTTTTCAACTACACCATGGCCCAATTTTGTCAATTTACCCCACTTTTGTCAAAATCCCCAATTTGACCCATTTAAACCCAAAGTGAACCCAATGTCAAACCAAACCTACCCAATTGACCCTAATTCTGGTCCAATTCAATTCTAAACTTCAATTCAACATCCCCAACACCAATCTAGACCAAATCCAAGTCCAATTTGATTGACATTTGGATCCAATTTCACTTTTGGCCTTAAAGCCCAATTTGGACCCATGACCCGAACTTAGCCCAAACTCATCCAATTCAACTCCAATTAACCCCAAATCTTTTCTAAAACTTCCTTAACATCCCCATAAACAAAACACTAACATGATTTGCCCAAAATTTAGACCCAAACCCCACTCAAATTCAACCTAAAATCAAAAAGCCCAATTTTAACCTAAACCCAAACCTAACCCAGAATGAACCCAAACCTCAAAATCAAAACCCAACCAAAGCCAAAACCTCTTTGAAACACTCCCATAAACATTTCCCAACATTTATTTTACATCAATTTCAACCCTAGCCAACATTGGCCCAAGTTAGCCCAATTTGACCTATATTGGCCCATTCACCAAAAAAGCCCAAATCCAACCCAATTCAAACCCAAACCACCCCAAATTTGCTCCAAATCACTCATGACCCATCCATGAGCTAAAACCAACATTTGTTTGGCCCAATCCTTCACAAATTTCCCATCCATAAATTTATTTCCAAACCAAAATCCCACTTTCTTAAACCTTCTTAAAGCCCATCTCCACCAAAATCCAAAGGGGCAAAATCAATCCAAAGCCCACATGGCATTTCCCCACATCATCCATTTAATCAAAATCACCCCTAAGTTTTAAAATCATCATTAAGCCATTCCAAATCAGGCTTCATGAAATTCTCCACCAAAATACCAAAATTCCTAAATTCTATTTCCATGAAATTGACCAAGCTTTATCCTAAGCCATGAAGCGAAGCCATTTACAAGCCATATGAAGCCATGGAGGGTTTGACATGTGACCAAGCCACTAATGGCAAAAGGAGGGCCTCCTTTCCTAATCCTTCATTAAACCTTTTTAACCATAAGCATGTCACACACTAAACCATGCTTAGCCACCTCACCATGGATGGAGACTTCACCACTCCTTCTCAGCTGATCCAACTGATCCTCCCAGCCCAAAATCAGAGCTTGGAGGGGTGCACCAAGCCCAAAATGGTGGGTTGACCCAAACCAAGCCAAAGTGACCTTATCCCCATTCCATTCTAATCCCAACCGTTGGCCACCCCTGGGAGAGCCTCCAGCCATGCCTATTTAAACACCACCCCCTCTCGGCCATGAGAGGTGCTGAAACAAACCTTAAGGAAACTCGCGCAAAATTGTTCCAGACTACTCCCCACACATAGAGCATTTGATCCCCACTGAATTCCAGCCCCAATTCCCTCCAGCTGAGCTCAATTTTGAGCTCAAACTTTAGCCCAAAAACCAGGACACTCCTTCACAGTGGATCAATCTTCAAATTGACTGGTCCTACACCTTCACCAGACCAAGAGGAGAAGTTTCCCACTGAAAGCCCCATCCCCAGGCCACCCAGTTGTTCCAGCCTCCAAGCTTTGTGATCGGGCTTGGTCGAAATCATACCTGGGCAATTCACCAGACCAGGAGACTTCATCTGGAGCTTGCTGGGATCCAATCGAAGGTGACACAACTCTCAGATCGAAGCTTCACTTCTCTGAGCAAACGTATGGACTCACTCTTCTTCCCGAGCTTCCAGAGATTCTCCTTTTAATTTGAGTCAATTTAAATGCATGTTTACCGTATGGATGTGTTCGTCTCCTCAAGACGAATCCATAGAGCATAAGAACACGAAAATCCATTGAGAATCGAGTGAGAAATTAGGGTTAGAAGGTTGACGGTCACGGGTGCACACCAGTCGTAGACGATGACTGGGAGCCGTTGGATCGAGCGTGTATCGAGCGGACGGTCTGGATCGAGCCGGACAGCGTAATGGTGCATGAACCGCGGGTCCCAGGATGGCTGACTCAGATGGCGGCGCCCAATCACAGCGCGACACGTACCCCTTCGGAGCTGCCAAGGTTGACGCGGCGCCGCGTGGATAAGTAGAAAAATAGGTTATTTTCCTATTTATTTAATTCCCTAAACTTCAAAAATGCATAACTTTGTGTAGAAAAATCAGAAAAATAAAATAAAAATACCCACTTGCTCAGTGAACAGAGGAGAATAATGTGGAAAAGAAATCATTTAATTTCATCAAGTATTTTATTTTTAATGATTTATTTACCCTCTGCATTGTTTTAATTCTCCATGCATATAGGAAATTCACCATGGCATGAGACCATAGGGCTTTTGAAGCCTCTGAATTTGGGAACATTCCCTGAATTTTCCAAAGTCAGAGCCCATTCCTATGAGAAGTTATTGATTTTTCAAATTCATGTTGCTGTTTTGAGTATTTTAAATCCAATAATTAGCATGTTGTGAAATAAATTCTAGCAAAATTTGGTGATGTTTCTTATGACCAGAGGACCCTAGGAAAAATAGGTTTTGAGTTAATTCACTTGGAATAACCCTAATTGGCTTAAACACCCTAAATAGGTCTTTAATTAATTAGAGCTAATCATGCATCAAATTGAATTGAAATCAATTCTCCACTGACCTTTAGGATCAGAGGAAACCACCATAAAAGTTTTAAGTCAATTGGGTTTGGTTAGCCCTATCAAATGGGTTGATTAAGCCATTTAGCCAATTTAAACTTTAAAAATTCATAACTTTCAAAATACTTTTCAAAAATTCACCAAATTGGTTTTGGAGCCTCTCTGATATTAGAGGAATTTAAGAAAATTAAAATTTCAATTTTCTAAAAAAGTTGATTTTTTGCACTATTTTAATATTTTAATAATTAAAAAATAATAAAAATCACAAAAATAATAAAATTCACCAAAATTTCACATTTTAAATTTTAATCACTTAGGAACAAATCCCATATTTTTCCTAGGTCTCTATGATGAGTTATTAAATTTTAAAGCCCTAGGGTAATTTTAAAATTAAAGAAAATGTATTTTCTAGCATTTCCACTAAAATAATTCTAATAAATCAAAGAAAAATCAGAAAATTATAAAAATTGATTCTCTGATTTCCTTGATATCAGAAAGATTTTTGAAAAATATAAAATTCAATTTTCAACTTGTATTTTATTTTTAAATTAATTAATACTCCAAAAATCAAAATAATTATAATAAAAGAAATATAATTCAAAAAATCACCAAAATTGGTCCAAGTGGTCCTCTAGTCATTAGAAATGTCCCATAATTTTCTTAAGGACAGAAACTTTCCCTTGGTCATATTATTAAATTTTCCTTGGAAATCTCTATTTTCCACCAAAAATAATTACATAAATAAATTAAATACAGAAAAATCACATTTTCTCCTCTAATGTCTTCATTGACATATGAGTGAAGTCACATAAAAATTTCAAGTTCATTTGAGCTCAATTTAATGAGTTATGAAATTATTAAGCTTGAAGGGCAAAATGGTAATTAAAATTTTAACCCTTAATTAAAACTTTAGGCTTAATAAAATGAAAAGGTAAAATATTTGATCTTAATCTGATTTGGATGATTGAAATTTAAATAATTAAAGGGTAGAAACTTATTAAACAATTCAACAATAATTAAAATAAACCTTAATCAAATAATTAATTAAATTTGGGAAAAATAATAAATTGGAATTATTAAAATAGGGATATTATTAGGAAAAGATTTGTTCTTTAATTTAAGAATCCCTAAATTAATCATCCCAATAATATTTAATTCCTAATTAAAATGATAATCCAAGTTTAAGATTTAAAATGCTAAAAGATTTAATCATTAAATTAAGTTAAAGTTAAATTATTTAAAGCAAATCTTTTTAAAATAAAATATTAAATTAAATTAAATTAAATTAAATTAAATTAAATTAAATTAAAACATATTAAATTAAAGTAAATTAAATTAAATTAAATTAAATTAAATTAAATTAAATTAAATTAAATTAAATTAAATTAAAACATATTAAATTAAATTAAATTTAATTAAATTAAATCAAATTAAATTAAACTAAGTTAAATTAAAACTAAATCAAATTAAATTAAATCAAATTGAATTAAATTAAGCTAAAGCATATTATATTAAATTAACTTAAGTTAAATTAAATTAAATTAAACCACATTAAATTAAATTAAGTTTAATTAAAATTAAATTAAATTAAATTAAATTAAATTAAATATAAAGACATAAAGAATTCAAAAGTAAATCTAAAACAACTTGAACACTATTCCAAACTTAAATCCATTAACTAAAATCAAATCATGAACTCACTTGAACATCCATTTGCCCTCGAAAGCTCGTGATGTCATAACTCTTAAAATGAGTGTTAAAAGAAGTGTTACTTCACTTATAGGATATTCAAATGTCCTAGTTCACTGAGCAAGATAACAAAACTTAAACTCCCGGACGATTAATTCATTTGTATAATTAAATTCACTTGGACTTAGAATAATCCTAGAAATGTTGAAAAGATGTTTAAGATTCGTCTTAAGCACTTCCTCGATATGATAGGATATTTATAAGAACAATTGAACTTAGTTGTTCTTTGATGAAGAAAATCGTCCTCAAACTAAAATACAAAAACCTAGACGTCATAAGAAATGACTAGCTATAGGATTAGAAACTTGGTAGAAAATCATAACCCTTCCCTTAGCTTTACACAGGAACTTACTTTAAATGCTTAAATATTCTAAGCGTGTTTTAAGTGCAGCATGGGATGACGGGAAGACCCTCCAGGTACGCTTTTATTTTATTGCAATTTACTCTATTGCAATTTATTTAATCGCATCGCACTTACTTTTCTTGCATGATAAACAACTGTTGCATGAAAACCTACACCCTTAGGATAGTCCCTAAAACTGAAACCAAAACTAAATTAAAAGTCATTACAAGATAAAATTCACCGCCACAACATTTCAAAATATAAGACAACTCAAAATTTAATCACAAACAGAACAACAAAACTACAACTACAACTAAGTTAAAACGTCTTGTTGGATGATCGGGAATACCTCGGATGATGTAACATACGTGTTGCTAACGGGATTTCCCACGGTCTAAATGAAAGTGTGGAACTCATTCGATTGAGTTTAGCAAATTCATCCGGACTAAGTGAATCCGATAAAAATAACGATGCCGGAAGGATGGAACCGTGGGATCTTAACCGGTGTTGTTATAATCAACTTTAAGATTTGTTTAATTAAAATATTAAAAACACCTGGATTTTAAGATTTTCTCTAAACCAAAACACCTTTTCTCATCTCCTGATTTATGATTTCTAAAACTAAACCTCTGCAACAAGGAGCTTGGAGCATGGTGGGCAGCACGGCCATCGTCATCAGCAGAACCTGAGTCTACTTCAGCAAAACATTCCTTAGAACTAAATAACCAAGCCATAGGACTTCGAGGTAGTTTGCCTAGTGCAACATAAATCCTCAACCTTTTGTTAGGCATTTGCATTACAAATTAAGCCCTAACCTAGGTTTTAGGACTCCGAGGTAGTCGTTTGGTACTACATAAACCCTCACATCTTCAAGGCTATTTGTATGATTTTATCATACAAATATAAGTCCTAACTAATTAAAATTGGTAAGATCAAAACATTAAATAAACATTAGGACTTTCCTAAATTCAAGCCAAACAATAGGATAGTCGGGAAATTACCGAAGTTCGCTTCGAATCTGTGATTTCTCCTACCTTTCTTCCTTTGAATTCCCAAAATAAAATGTTCCAAATTTGATCCATTCCCTATTGAAATTCCAAAATTCAATCCTTGAAAACTTAAACTTTGAAATTCTTGAGAGCGGAACTACCGATTATTATCGAGAGTTTTCTTAGGTGATTCTCGTCACTTAAGATGTAATTAACTATAGGGGCTTGCCCTTATAGGGAATTTTAAGAACCCGAGTAATATAAACCCTGTTTAATGTTTTCATATTAGACGAGGGAACTTGTCGGCTTATAAAATTGGTTCGCAGACCAAACGGATGTCACAAATCTTCTAGTTTATTTAATCGAGCCCCATCATCAAGCAATGTGTCTATTCTTCGGGATAGATACATGGTTTGTGGTGCGGTGCTCGTTTATATAAACTATTCGGGATGTGAGATCAGTTTGATTTCATATCTTAAAATTTTCAAATTTAAAATTATTTTCAAAATCAAATATTACTTTTCAAATTATTTATTTAAATTAAACCTAAAATAAGCCGCACAATTTCTGTAGGCGACCTCTTTTCAAAACATAACACTCAACCTAAAAAATATGCCGACAATTTCTGGCGACTCCGCTGGGGACAATTCCTCTCTCCATTTTTAATCAAATAGTTCTGCTTTCAAAAATCGGTAGTGTATCCATGTCCCTAATGGATCAAACTACCCTTCTTTCCGTTGGAATATTATGTTCATTTCTACCTTGAACGAGTATAGCCAACATTCTCTCGGATTTAGGAGCTCTTGTTTAGACACCCCTAAACAGAGAGGTTCCGAGATCCTTTTACCTCATTTCTGAGGCGAGGTAGACCCCCAATAGGTGTTAGTTTAGGAGTGATCCTTCGAGTCGAGAAGTCTTGCATAAGACTTTCTTTTCCTTTCTAATTCTGAATCAGATTCGTTACCTTCTCTACACCTTTGAACATTCCGTTCTAAATAAACAAACCCTCTAATGAATGACTCTTTTAACAAATATACATGAACAAGAATGTGTTCGGACTCTTTTCGTTTCCTTTCTTTTCGTCTCGATGAGAAGAAGCATAACTTTGGACCGATAATCGGAATCTACCTTGCGAAATGGAAGCCCCAAAGCTGATTTTCTCCTTCACCAATGGACTGGACTTCGCTGTTTACAAGGATGAGCTGCCCGACAATGGGATCATCCGGTTTGGACAAGGATTCGAGAACACAAATGTCAAGATCGCTGACGTTACCCTTTTCGCACTGATGGACAAAGTGCCAGAAACTGAGAAACCCATGATTGAGTTCAACCTTAAGTCAACTCAAGAGTTTCCTCCTCTACAAAGGGTTCCAGCTGAGAGGAGTACCGCTGTTCATAGAAGGACCGTTATCTCTACCCCCACTGGTCTAGTCGTCTCTGCACCTACCCCGGCTCCCGCCAAATTGAAGGGGAAGGAAGTTCAAATTTGTAACGAGCATGTTACCGTGGAGGGTACAGATTTCCGTGCAAGACCTTCTTTTTTTGAAATTGGGTCCAGCTCAAGGGTTCCACCCCTAACACGGACTCAGAGGAGAAACGAGGCGGGAAGATTGCCGGGAAGGCCGGAGTTCGTCGAAGTCGCTTTCTTAGAAGAAATCCCCGAGTACACACCACTACCTGAATACATACCATTGTACGAGTATACACCCCTTTTGGAAGGAAGTAGATTCCATCCCCTTTCACGCCGCAGTCGACGAGGAAAATGTACGCGGGATTGCTTCTACATTACCTCGACCCGCATACTATAGCGACAACGAAGAAAAAGGGCTAGGGTTACACCACTTGCCCGACTACAGACTGTGATTGAGAAGTTAGCGAGGAAAGAAAGATGCCCTGTATCGGAAATTTTAAGAAGGATAGGGCGGGTGCCGGCCAAATCCCGTCTTGGGCCACGAGTAGAATCTACTATCGCTGCAGAAGAGCCTAATAAGAAGACGAAGACTAGTCCACCTGTTGTTGTTTCAGGTTTACAGATCAGGGAGGATACCACCTTCCAGCATTCAGCTGACAGACCATCCGGTCCTAGGCCTTCTACTGCTAGAAGGATGGTATGGCGTCCCACTACCGGCCGATTAAGACCGAAACAACGACCAGAAAAGGAAAGTCTCGTCAGGAGACTTGAGTCCGAAGAAAGTGCTACCGCAGTAAAGGGGACTCATGAGAAAGAAACCCGATAGTTATCACATGATAACTGCAAGGATATACAGAAAAGACCACTAGAAGATGCTATGGAAAAGTTAAGAACTGATATTCGGCGACTAGAAAGGGAAAGAGAAGAGAAATTCAGAGATGAAGTTGACTCGTCAGAATTCATGGATGATGAATATGCAGAAATTAACATGGTTGAAACATGAGCTTCGTCAGCTTCACAAGGTGCTCCTGCAGCCGCAGAAAGAGAGGAGCCAGAAGTAATGAGAAGGCAGCTACAAGAGAAAGATGATACGATCGCCCAAATGGCAAAAGGATGGAAGAGATGGTCGTAGCCCTAGCCACTCTCCGGAGTCGAGTTCAACCCCAAAGAGAAACACCCCCGAAGTTATTCACATTGTAGACGGGGAAAGGAGATTACATCCGTCAACGGGGATGATCAATTAAAGAAGGATGCAACACAAAGTATGATTCCGAAAAGAATATCAAGAGCTTGGTGGAACGAGCAGAGTGCGAGAAGCCTTGGCACAATCAAAAAGCGGGACATCCATTCGGACGGGTAGACCTTACCCGAAGAATTCGACGACATGTCCAATATCCGAAAGGCTTTGTACCACCTATGTTCAAGACCTTTGATGGAACCGGAAACCCTCGGCAGCATGTTGCACATTTTCATGCCAGTTGTTGCAATGCTGGCGGAAGTGATGCTTTACTCTTTCGACAGTTTGTCGCCGACTCGTCGGGGATTGCCTTTGATTGGTATGCGGAATTACTAAACGGTTCGGTGAAGACATTTTCGGAATTAGAGAACCTCTTCATCAAGCGATTTGTCGGAGCTCGGCACCACATCACTATAGGTGATTTAGTGGTAGAGAAACGAAGCCGAATGAAACCTTGGTGGACTACATACTTCGATGGAGGAACTTAAGTATGAAGTGTGAGCCACGATTACAAGAACGAGCATGCGATCGGCATTTTACTTAAGAGCATCCATGGCCCGATAGCACTTCTCCTCGAGGATTTACTATTAAGACTTTCGAGAAGTTGTTAAGCAAGGCCGGAAGCTTGCAAGAGGAGGCGAAGCAATTAAGTTTCACCGATAAAACGGACAAACGAGAAGCCCGTGAAAACTTTTGAGAAGAAGTCCGGGATCGTCGCGGCGATCGATAAAGGCAAGCAACCGATACAAATATCGTCGAACGGCCGCAACAACCTCAACGGAATTACCGACGAACCCCGACCCGGCTATCGGTCATCTCAACGGTATGAACAATCGCCTCGTCCACAACGTACGTTTAGGGAGTTCCTGAGCGAGGAGTATCCGTTCAAGAATGAGGCGATGCCGAAAATGTTCCGCGACCGATGAAGACTCCGGATTTCCAGCTGCCGAGCCTAAAAGACCGAAGAAGTCGACAAGAAAGGTGATCCCAACTTTTGCCCTTACCACCGGATGCTTGGGCACAAGATAGAAGATTGTATTACCTTCAAAAGTTGGCTCAACGACAATCTTCGGAAAGGGAATATAACGATCCCGAAAGAATAAATGAAGGAACCCCAGAAAGGAGGTTTCGTCAATGTTATCTCGACGGATTTCATTGTTCCGATAGATCCCTATACGACTGATGATGGATGGACTACCGCTTGGACAAAGTCTTCGAAGAAGCTTTTAGATCACATCCAAACCGCTTCGGTGCGAGCCTCAATTCAGAGTTCGAAAACTGTCAAGTCGGCGCTATCACTTGCGATAGAAGAACAACCTCAACAAGAGACAATTGAAGAAAAGAAGAAAATTGACGAAGAAGAGAAGACCGAGGCACCTAAGGCTAGACTAGGAGCTGCTTATCCTAGGATAGTTGTTTCCGATTCGGGGGAGAAATCCCTCGAACCTCTGACTCTGTATGATTATCTGCTCACTCCGGTGGGATCGTATAATGATGAGGGTTATGGCGTTGGCTACGTTTTGACTGTTTCTAACGATTACATAACTAGCGACAATCAACCTAATCCGGACGTCGATTCCGATACAAATAACAATTCTCAAATCATACACAATCTCGACGATCACAATGACAAAGAAGACATCCACCGAGGAGGCTACGAGAGTTCAACAAGCAATGAATCTATTTGCGAATTTCGAGGAGCTCCAGTCACAATAGAGTTAGAGCCTTCAGACTCGAAGCTAATCCTGAAGAACCCGTCGTTCCGATTCGGGAGGAGACTCCGAGCAAACTCGATGCTAGACTTAGACGAAATCACGAAGTCAACTTAAGAAGTGGAAGAGTTCTACCTCCGAGAATGGGTCCAAAGGACAAAGGAAAGCGAGTGGTTGTTCGGGAAGAACCAACCCCGGCGGAAGAAATACCCATTCGAGAAGAAAACGAGGCACATGAAAACAAAGTGGACTACAACGTGCTAGCCCATCTTAGGAAACTACCGACCAACCGAGCATCTACGACGCTCTCATTTTATCAAAGGAGATGAGAGAAGCTCGATCGAGGCCTTACTTGATCCGAGAATTTGCTTAGCTCGAATGGCCGGAGATTCCTTAGATGAGGTTTGCTCGTTAAAGGAACAGCGAGGTGTCACCTTCACGGACAATGACCTACTACTTGGGACAGCAGATCACAACCGACCCTTGTACATTTCAGTTACAATTGGAAAGTTTACACTCTCCGAAGTATTGGTGGATCCAGGAGCATCAATCAATATAATGAATCTTCGAACGCTAGCATACTTGGAAATTGATGCTCGCAAGCTTGAAGCGGACAAAATGTTATTAAGAGGATTCAACCAGAAAGGAGAAAGAGCCCTCGGATCAATAACACTGCTAATGAAGACCGGTGACTTAACAAAGACAACCGCGAAATTTCACATAATTGATTCAGAAACGTCGTTCAACGCTCTACTGGGCCGACCATGGATACATGAAAACCGGATGGTACCATCATCTCTACATCAATGCATCAAGTACTATGATGGAGGGGAACAGTGCATTAAAGGTGACATACAACCGTTCTCCGTACATGAAATCGGAATCCATGAAGATGCAGCTTATTATGCACCTCCGAAGAAAACAATCTTCTCCAGAGATACCATAACAAATGAAGCAAAGGAAATTTGGGACGACGAAGAACACGAAATTCTAGTCCAACGAGTCACTCACCACTCCCTTACGGCGAGATGGTGAAGGTTTCTCCACAACTCGCATCCGAGGTCGAGGCCGGGGACGAGGTCGTGGCGGAGACATTAGGACGGTTGGACGAGAGGAAACCGACCATCGATGTTGATTGGGAAGATAGTTCTGAAGAAGAAAAAGAGATCAAGCAAGAAGCAGCGACAATAAATCGGAAGAAGCCGCAATTCAGAATCCCTCTCGAAGATGAAAGAAACGAAGAATATAAATTGATGTACGAGAAGATTAACCACTATGTACATGCTATGACCTGACCCCGATCCATTCTAATAAGATCGAGGGTATGGAGGTCAAAGAGGTACGTAGCGGCGGTGCAAAGCCCATCAAATTCTACCGTGGTGTTCCTTCCTCCAAAACTGAAAATAATGTACAATTTGAAGATGCTACTTCATCAGAATTAATGGAATTGCCTTTTGAGTGGTACTCTCCCTGTGTTCAAAATTTAATTCGGCGTGGTTTCTTACCTCGACAATGGACAAAAGGTCGATCACAACATTTTGAAAATTTATGGAATAACTCCGGTCGTCCACCCAATTCAAAACATGGTCTCGGATTCGGCACGATAGGATCGAGTTGATGATACTGAATTTTGCATGGTTGTCACTTGCGAGTCT
The DNA here is from genome assembly GCA_022702705.1 of Papilionanthe hookeriana x Papilionanthe teres. NCBI lineage: Eukaryota > Viridiplantae > Streptophyta > Magnoliopsida > Asparagales > Orchidaceae > Papilionanthe > Papilionanthe hookeriana x Papilionanthe teres. Next base: position 116,184,940 of record CM040421.1, on the reverse strand, counting down.
AATGAAAACTGCATGGAAGCTACAGAAGAACTCGAAGATTTACAAATTGGAGACGCTCCACCAGAGTTCGAGGAAGAGATCAAATCTACAATAGACAAGTTAACGGAAGTTAACTTAGGTACTAGCGAAGAACCTAGACCTACCTTTGTTAGCTCCTTACTCAATAAAGAATACTCCGAAGAAATAATCAAGTTATTAATGGAATTTAAAGACTCGTTTTGCTTGGAGCTACGATGAGATGCCGGGTTTAGCTCCGGAGGTCGCGATCCATAAGCTAGGGGTGTATCACGCTACGTTCCGGTCGGACAAGGTCCCGGAAGAATGCGTCTAGAAATCGAACAACAAGTCATAAGCTGAAGTTAAAAAGCTAATAGACGCTAAATTTGTCCGTGAAGAACAATACCCGACTTGGTTAGCCAACGTGGTACCGATCGGGAAGAAGAATGGTCGGATCGGAATTTGTGTGGATTTCGAGAGATTTAAATAAGGCATGTCCGAAAAGATGAATTCCCTCTACCGATCCCGGAATTGATGATCGACATTGCTTCAACACATGAAATATTCTCATTCATGGATGGATCTTCGGGATACAACCGGATAAAAATGGCTCCAGAAGATGAAAAACTTACGACATTCGAACGCCGATCGGGGTATATTGCTACACGGTAATGCCATTTGGATCGAAGAATGCGGGAGCAACCTACCGTAGAGCGATGACAAGAATTTTTGATGATCTCATCCACAATCAAGTCGAATGCTACGTGGATGATGTGGTCATCAAAAGCAAAGTAAAGGAAAACCACCTGTATGATTTGAGAATTATTTTCGATTGATTAAGACAATTTAACCTTAAGATGAATCCCTTAAAATGCGCCTTCGGCGTCACCTCCGGGAAATTCTTAGGATTCGTTGTCCGACATCGTGGAATTGAAATCGACCCGGAAAAGATTAAAGCTATCATAGAAATGCCACCTCCCAAAACCTTAAAACAACTACGATCTTTTCAAGGAAAGTTGGCATATCTTCGACGCTTTATCTCAAACTTGTCAGGTAGGTGTCAGCCTTTCTCGGCACTAGTTAAAAAGGACGCCAAATTTATTTGGGAAGAGAAATGCCAGAGGGCCTTCGAGGACATTAAACAATATTTAATGAGAGCTCCTGTCTTAGCAGCCCCAGTCTTAGGTAGACCGCTGATACTTTATACCGCGGCTTTAGACGATTCTCTCGGAGCCCTGTTAGCCAGTGTCAATGATGAGGGTAAAGAAAATGCTCTTTACTACCTAAGCCGTCGTTTACTTCCGACGGAAATAAGGTATCTCGCGATTGAAAAGCATTGTTTGGCCCTGATCTTCGCCGCTCAAAAGCTCAGGCATTACATGCTTTCTCATAAGGTCAACCTGATTTCGAAATTTAATCCATTGCAATACTTGATGACCCGTCCAACGCTTTCCGCGGACTTGCCGGATGGTCAATGATATTATTGCAATTCGATATAACTTTCGTGCCTCTTCGTGCCGTAAAAGGACAAGTCTCAGCAGACTTCCTCGCAAGCACACCCTTTGCCGGCAGAATCTCCTCTCAATGACGATTTGCCGGATGAACAAATAATGAACCTAGAAGACCACGATGATCGACGTTGGGAACTATATTTCGACGGAGCATCTTCGGCACACAAAGACGAAGAATCGCAAGTGATAGTGCCGGTAAGGCGAGGATCGGACTAATCTTTATAACACCGGAGCGGGGGATGTTAAGATACTCCTACCACTTGACGAGCCTTGTACAAATAACGAAGCGAATACGAAGCCCTCATAACGAAGCTGGAATTAACTATTCGAATGGGTATAACGGACATCAACATCTACGGGGATTCGCGGTTAATCATTCAACGGATCGTCTGGACAGTACAGAATTTTTAAACCAAGACTCGAGCAATACTTCCAGTACGCCATACAGCTGTTGGAACAGATTCCGAATGTGACAATCTACAAAATTCCCATAAAAGAAAACGCTTTAGCGGATGCGCTAGCCCGTCTCGCAAAAGAATTTGCCTGTTTACAAGATGAATCAGTGGAAGTGTCGGTTCACGGACGTCAGGTCCTATCACAGCTCGACATAGATACAATACACAAATCAGAAAAAGGAAAAGGATCGATTGCGACGAGTGACGAGAAAACACGAAGATTGGCGACGGCCATTAATGAACTACACCGCAAACAGGAAAACTACCGGACGATAGGTCGTTAGCTCATCGGATCAAGAAAGAACTGCGTCCTACGCATTAATAAACAATACATTATACGGAAGGTCTTTTGATCAAATGTGGCTAAGGTGCCTAAGCGGGTCCGGGGCCCGTGAAATTGTTAAAGAGGTGCACTCGGGACTGCGTGGCGCTCACCGGTCGGGTCCGAAGATGAAAATGAAAATTAAAAGACTAGGGTACTACGGCCCTCGATGATGACCGAGCGCATGAAAATCGCCAAGAGCCGTCACCGGTGCCAAGTGCACGGAGTGGTTCTACACCAACCTCCAAATGTGCTACATCCGACAATTGCGTCGTGGCCATTTGAATGTTGGGGCACAGATATAGTGGGTCTGATAAAACCACCATCTTCAAAAGGACATCGCTTCATTCTTGCGGCTACGGATTACTTTTCCAAGTGGGCAGAGGCAGTTCCACTTAGAGAAGTGAAAGCACACCACGTGCTACAATTTTTTAAGAACCAAGTTGTCTACCGTTTTGGAGTGCCGCGCGAGATCATCTCGGATAATGAGTCGGCATTCGAAGCACGCAAATCAACAATTTTGTCGGGAGACACGGAATCAGCTGGCGATATTCAACAATTTACTACCCAAGAGCAAACGGCTACTGTCGAGGCTTTTAACAAAACTCTCGTTCAAATTTTAAAGAAGACTTTAGACGACAATAAGAGAAATTGGCACGAGAAGTTATTAGAAGCCTTATGGGCCTACCGGACAACCTTCGAACTCCTACTCGAAGCTACACCTTACGCTCCGGTGTATGGGTCCGAGGCGAGTGTTACCCTTAGAGATCCGAGCTTCCTTCACTCGAAGCTGCAGTTGCAAACAAGATCACGACGAAGAGAATGCCAAATTACGACTACGGGAATTGGAAAGCACCGGAAGGAAAAAGACTCGCAGCACGACGAGAATTTAGAACTATACCAAGCTAAGATGGTTCAAGCCCATGACGGATCGGGTCCGCCCAAGAACCTTCAAAGTTGGTGACTTAGTTCTCGTTCTCAAAAGACCTATTCTTGCACACCGCAAGATAGGAGGAAAATTTGAACCCACTTGGGAGGGACCGATTGTAGTTGAGGCAGTCTACTCAGGAGGCTCCTAGCAGCTAGTGAACTGCCAAGGAGAACGACATATGCTTCCGATCAATGGACGATACTTGAAAAAGTATTACGCTACCTGATGTTTCGAAGGAATGAATTTTCCATCCCTAGAAGCACGGGTGAAGTAATTACTTATGACTGGATCCGAACCCAAAATAATAAAAAAATGTGCTAAAATAAATAAAATCATAATAAAGTTTTCTTTGTTCTCTCTTCCAAATCAAAATCTCTTTCCTGATCTTTTCCCACTTCATTCCTGTTAAATTGAAAAATACAAAAGTAATAAAAAAAAAACTGTCTTTAATAAACATTTTCTTAATGTTCTTGTTCTTAGATACGACCTCGATCCTTTTCCTTGTCTTTTCGCGAGGAAATGTCGAACGGGCGGTTGGTCTCGAACTTTAGAAATGGCGTAAGCCTTGCACTCGACGAAAAGAGGGTGAAAGATGGAGCGATAATAGAGATTGACTCGGACTTCGCACCGGCGGGCCCGCAATACGAGGAAAGTGGCCGGGTCCCGATTGACCGAGAGGAACCGCCCGATCGGACGATAATGAAAGTGGGTGGCCCAAGCCACCAATCCAGACGAGTAAGAAAAGAAAAACAAACACTCGAAGAAGACAAGAGAATCAAGTCCGTAGTCGCTACGAGCGAGGGCGGGCTTGTCGGCGCCGCGCCCACGAAACTCGGGAGATACGAAGAGCTACTCTCACAGCAACTCAACGAAGAAATAAAAATCGCCGTATCCGCAAGATGTTAACTAAATTAGCAGCGGACCAGCGCGACGAGACAATTGCTACTGCCAGTGCATATACTTCAAGGATACCGGTTCGCCAGGAACCTGAAGGAAGGAGGCCAGCTCCGAGGATAACAGAAGAAATTAGGGAAATCTCAAGAAGAACAGAAGAAAGAAGGCTACTACGCCACCAGATAAAATCACCAGTAATGCATGACCTTGTTGCAGAAGCAACCCCGGAGGATGTCCCGACGGACATCATCCCCGAGGAGCCAAGGTATGCAGGAGAACGTGAAGGGATTGAACCATATATCCCACAGTACGTCACCAGGCCTCGCCATTTGCAAATTATCCCAGAATACGAGCTAGAAAGAATACAAAAGGTCGAGAAGAAAACTTTCGAATACTTCGAGAGAATCAGAGGCAGGAGGATCAATATACTTAGAAGGCCTCGAGCCGCATACGGACGTGTTCTCGAATACGAACAACAACAAATCGTGGACCGCATCCGGGATTTAAAAAAGATGGGCCGAGCGAGGTCGCTTAAGAGAAAACACTTACTCGGAACCCCGGAGATGGATGCCGGGGAAGGGGAGAATTACAATACAATGTGGATGCTTGCTACAACTTCGCGAGAAGACGGGAAAGGAAACCCACGGGGATACTCCGTCATGGCCGAGTGGATCCAATGCCATTAGTCATTAAAAGGATGGTAAAAAGAATGATAACATGGAGGGTACGCCGGCGGATTGCATACCCAACGGTTGCATCATTAATATTTACAAGAAGGGTGATCGCATACCCCCGCACATAGATCACCACGACTTTGTCGGACCTTTACGCACGGTTTCTTTTACGAACGAGTGTAATATCATGTTCGGATCCGACCTCCGGATAGCGAGGCCCGGGTGAGTTCCGAGGGCCGATAAAGATACCATTACCGGTAGGTTCCGTCATGATGCCGAAGGGCAACGGAGCGGATGTCGCTAAACATTGCATACGGGAGTACCGGTGAAGCGGATCTCGGTTACTTTCGGAAGGATGGACGACGGAAAGCACCTTACCACTTCCAGACGGACCGGAGCTAGAGAGCCTCCGACCTTACGAGTCGTGAGTTACATGGAAAATATCACACCTCCAACGTACATCCATACGGCATCCTTGCCAAGGATGGCTTGGAAGGTGATGTTATTGACCATGCACCTCACTATTCAGACATGGATTTTTGACAGATACCTTTTTGGATGGATCGACAAAGATCATACTTAGTCCGTTTTGAGTCTATATGGATTGTATGAGATGTATTCCGAACGAATTGTATGATGTATTTTCAGCATGATTGGAATGAAAACGATGATGTCACATTTTTGGCCTTCACCTCTTTTGTGCAAATTGACTGGGAAACGCCATTAAAGTTAAACGAACTTCGAACAAAGAACAGAAAAGAAAAAAAATAATAAAATAATAATAAAAATAAAATAAAATAAAATAATAAAAAGAAAATAAAAAATATAAATAATAAATGAGAATTATTTTTCCTTTAAAATCCAAACATAAAAATAACTTCAAAATCTGCGTGAACGCTAATAAAATTCACATGAACATTAAATACACAGCTAAAAAAAAATTTGGAAAGTTAAAGGACAAACAAAATGAAAATGAATCTCAAATCGGATCCCACTCTAAATTCATCTTTTCAAACATTTCAAATCAACTCCAAATCGAGATTTATCTCAAGAAGCTTTGAAATTCTCTGTCGGGACAACTCTTCCTCACAAGAGACCCACACTTCAATTTCAGAACCCTAAACCTTTTTTCGTCACATCAAAATCATTTCGACTTTTGTGGCCTACCTTTCTTCCTGTATGGAGATCGACTAGGTCTATTGACACGGAGCCACGAGCTTTGTCTGATTTGGTTCTGATGGCATGAGACTGGGTCCCTCTTCACACAAATAAACTTTCGAGATTGGAATCCATTTCCAATTCTCATTAAACTTCCGAGATTGGAACCTCGTTCCAATTCTCATTAAACTTCCGAGATTGGAACCTCGTTCCAATTCTCATTAAACTTCCGAGATTGGAATCCATTTCCATTTCTCTTTAAACCTTCGAGATTGGAACCAGTTTCCAATTCTCATTAGACCTTCGAGATTGGAACCAGTTTCCATTTCTCTTTAAACCTTCGAGATTGGAACCGGTTCCAATTCTCCTTAAACCTTTGAGATTGGAACCGTTTCCAATTCTCATTAAACCTTCGAGATTGGAACCGGCTTCCAATTCTCTTTAGACCTTCGAGATTGGAACCGGTTCCAATTCTCTTTAAACCTTTGAGATTGGAACCAGTTTCCAATTCTCATTAAACCTTCGAGATTGGAATCCATTTCCATTTCTCTTTAAACCTTTGAGATTGGAACCAGTTTCCAATTCTCATTAGACCTTCGAGATTGGAACCAGTTTCCATTTCTCTTTAAACCTTCGAGATTGGAACTAGTTTCCAATTCTCATTAAACCTTTGAGATTGGAACTAGTTTCAATTTCTCTTTAAACCTTTGAGATTGGAACCAGTTTCCATTTCTCTTTAGACCTCTGGTTCCAATTCTCTTTAGACCTTCGAGATTGGAACATGTTTTCGATTCTCTTTAGACCTTCGAGATTGGAACCAGTTTCCAATTCTCTTTAAACCTTCGACATTGGAACCAGCACCCATTTCTCTTTAAACCTTCGAGATTGGAACCAGCTTCCAATTCTCTTTAAACCTTCGAGATTGGAACCAGTTTCCATTTCTCTTTAAACCTTCGAGATTGGAACCAGCTTCCAATTCTCATTAAACCTTCGAGATTGGAACCAGCTTCCAATTCTCATTAAACCTTCGAGATTGGAACCGGCTTCCAATTCTCATTAAACCTTCGAGATTGGAACCGCTTCCAATTCTCTTTAGATTTCGAGATCGGAATCGGCTTCAATTCTCTTTAAACCTTCGAGATTGGAACCAGCTTTCCATTTCTCTTTAAACCTTCGAGATTGGAACCGGCTTCCAATTCTCTTTAAACCTTCGAGATTGGAACCGGTTTCCATTTCTCTTTAAACCTTCGAGATTGGAACCAGCTTCCAATTCTCATTAAACCTTCGAGATTGGAACTAGTTTCCATTTCTCTTTAAACCTTCGAGATCGGGAACCAGCTTCCAATTCTCTTTAGACCTTCGAGATTGGAACCGCTTCCAATTCTCTTTAAACCTTCGAGATTGGATCCGGTTTCCAATTCTCTTTAAACCTTCGAGATTGGAACCGCTTCCAATTCTCTTTAAACCTTCGAGATTGGAACCAGTTTCCAATTCTCTTTAAACCTTCGAGATTGGAACCAGTTTCCATTTCTCTTTATAGCTTCGAGATTAGAACCAGTTTCCATTTCTCTTTAAACCTTTGATATTGGAACCAGTTTCCAATTCTCATTAAACCTTTGAGATTGGAACTAGTTTCCATTTCTCTTTAAACCTTGGAGATTGGAACCAGTTTCCATTTCTCTTTAGACCTTCGAGATTGGAACCAGTTTCCAATTCTCTTTAAACCTTCGAGATTGGAACCAGTTTCCAATTCTCTTTAAACCTTCGAGATTGGAACCGGCTTCCGGTTCGTTTAAACCTTCGAGATTAGAACCGGCTTCCGGTTCTCTTTAGACCTTCGAGATTGGAACCGGTTCCATTTCTCTTTAAACCTTCGAGATCGGAACCGCATTCCAGCTTCTCTTTAAACCTTCGAGACTGGAACCAGATTCCAGTTCTCTTTAAACCTTCGAGATTGGAACTCCGTTTCAATTCTCATTAAACTTTCGAGATCAGTACCTAAATTTTGATTCTCATCCTTTTCAGTCGACACTTAAACTCCGATTCTCATTCCGAGGCTGGTACCTAAATTTCAGTTTTCTTTGTAATCCCGAGGTTGGAACCTAGGTTTCAATTCTCATTTCAAATCCAAATTTTCTCAAATTGATTTTAAACCAAACTTCAATCTAAATTAAAACTCAAAATCTAAACTTACACATCATGACTTGAACATGAAATGAAACAAAATCTAAATCGAAATTCCCCAGATCATGTGATTTGGGACTCACCTCCTTTTCCCTTCCCCGGCGAGAGTTCGAGAATCTCCGGTCTCGGAGATATACTTGACACTCCCCAGGCGAAACTCTTCTACTTCATCCTAAGTTTGTCACTTGGACATCTGTGTTGGTTTTGTTGATCTTTTCGGTCAACGCCAATACGCACGGTGTGCTTGGTTAGTACACCACACCTATTGGGGGTCCATTTGTTGACCTCATTTTTGATGAGGTCTTCTCTTCTTCTCTTTAGTACCTAGGATCTAGCCTTAGGCTTTTCCTTTGACTATCCTAGAGGATTAGAATTGGGACCCACCACTTAGAAATCCAAACCACTTCTTGACTCTCTGCAAACTCCACAAACTTGATTGTAGACCCCTAATCACCTAGAGGGTTGAAATCAAATGTGGAAGTTTAAAGGATGAGTTCCCATAGGACTCTTTGGCCTTAGGACCGCCTCAGGTGGCACAGTGCAGTGAAGGGCTGACTTACACACACACTACACCTATACACTACACTTTCACACACCTCCTAAAACCACACCCATATCCAACTTGACCTCTTGACTCATGAAGGTGATTCACATGGATGGTCTTTAACCCCTAAGCCCTTGGCTAAGAGGGTTAGGAACAACATAGTGGATGCCTCAAATGAGTCCCTTCATGGCTCATGTGGGCTTGATGTGGCTTCATGGCTCATGTGGGCTTGATGTGGCTTCATGGCTCAACCAAAATGATTTCATTCCACTTACATTCACCCAAGCTTCAATTTTCCAAATTTTCAATTTTTGACCCCCGGGACCCTAAACCCGCCTAACTTACCCAATACCCTCGAAACCACCTAAAATTTGCAAAATCACCTAAATCACCCAAAAATCCTCAAGACCAATCCTAAACATTTCCTCACCAATCAAATTGATCATCCATACCCAAAAATACCAAAAATTCCAAAAATACCTCCCAATACCCTCCAAATACCCAAAATACCCCTCTTAGCCAAAAAATCCAAAAATTCAGAAAATTCCCAGAAAATTCCAGAAAATCTCAAATATTCCCAACTTCATTTTGTTCAACTACACCATGGCCCAATTTTGTCAATTTACCCCACTTTTGTCAAAATCCCCAATTTGACCCATTTAAACCCAAAGTGAACCCAATGTCAAACCAAACCTACCCAATTGACCCAAATTCTGGTCCAATTCAATTCTAAACTTCAAGTCAACATCCCCAACACCAATCTAGATCAAATCCAAGTCCAATTTGATTGATATTTGGATCCAATTTCACTTTTGGCCTTAAAGCCCAATTTGGACCCATGACCCAAACTTAGCCCAAACTCATCCAATTCAACTCCAATTAACCCCAAATCTTTTCTAAACCTTCCTTAACATCCCCATAAACAAAACACTAACATGATTTGACCAAAATTTAGACCCAAACCCCACTCAAATTCAACCTAAAATCAAAAAGCCCAATTTTAACCTAAACCCAAACCTAACCCAAATGAACCCAAACCTCAAAATCAAAACCCAACCAAAGCCAAAACCTCTTTGAAACACTCCCATAAACATTTCCCAACATTTATTTTACATCAATTTCAACCCTAGCTCAACATTGGCCCAAGTTAGCCCAATTTGACCTATATTGGCCCATTCACCAAAAAAGCCCAAATCCAACCCAATTCAAACCCAAACCACCCCAAATTTGCTCCAAATCACTCATGACCCATCCATGAGCTAAAACCAACATTTGTTTGGCCCAATCCTTCACAAATTTCCCATCCATAAATTTATTTCCAAACCAAAAGCCCACTTTCTTAAACCTTCTTAAAGCCCATCTCCACCAAAATCCAGAGGGGCAAAATCAATCCAAAGCCCACATGGCATTTCCCCACATCATCCATTTAATCAAAATCACCCCTAAGTTTTAAAATAATCATTAAGCCATTCCAAATCAGGCTTCATGAAAATTCTCCACCAAAATACCAAAATTCCTAAATTCTATTTCCATGAAATTGACCAAGCTTTATCCTAAGCCATGAGCAAGCCATTTACAAGCCATATGAAGCCATGGAGGGTTTGACATGTGACCAAGCCACTAATGGCAAAAGGAGGGCCTCCTTTCCTAATCCTTCATTAAACCTTTTAAACCATAAGCATGTCACACACTAAACCATGCTTATCCACCTCACCATGGATGGAGACTTCACCACTCCTTCTCGACCGACCCAACCGATCCTCCCACCCAAAATCGGAGCTTGGAAGGGTGCACCAAGCCCAAAATGGTGGGTTGACCCAAACCAAGCCAAAGTGACCTTATCCCCATTCCATTCTAATCCAACACCTTTACACATGGCTAATGCCAATCGACTTCACCATTGCCAAGCCCCGACCTCCCCGGTCAAGATGGTGACCCTCGCTCGCCGGCCACCCGCCCGGGTCGCCGGAAAACTCCATGGCCAAGACATGGGGAGAAGCCAAAATTTGGAATTCCACCTTCGCCGAGCCGCCCCATCCCCGGTGGCCATTGTAGTCGTTCTTCTCTTGCCAAGAGCAGCTGATCCCAACCCTTGGCCACCCCTGGGAGAGCCTCCAACCATGCCTATTTAAACACCACCCCCTCTCGGCCATGAGAGGTGCTGAAACAAACCTTAAGGAAACTCTGCCATAATTGTTCCAGACTACTCCCCACACATAGAGCATTTGATCCCCACTGAATTCCAGCCCCAATTCCCTCCAGCTTGAGCTCAAACTTTAGCCCAAAAACCAGGACACTCCTTCACAGTGAATCAATCTTCAAATTGACTGGTCCTACACCTTCACCAGACCAAGAGGAGAAGTTTCCCACCGAAAGCCCCATCCCCAGTGCCACCCAGCTTGTTCCAGCCTCCAAGCTTTGTGATCGGGCTTGGTCGAAATCATACCTAGGCAATTCACCAGACCAGGAGACTTCATCTGGAGCTTGCTGGGATCCAATCGAAGGTGACACAACTCTCAGATCGAAGCTTCACTTCTCTGAGCAAAGGTATGGACTCACTCTTCTTCCCGAGCTTCCAGAGATTCTCCTTTTAATTTGAGTCAATTTAAATGCATGTTTACCGTATGGATGTGTTCGTCTCCTCAAGACGAATCCATAGAGCATAAGAACACGAAAATCCGTTGAGAATCGAGTGAGAAATTAGGGTTAGAAGGTTGACGGTCACGGGTGCACACCAGTCGTAGACGATGACTGGGAGCCGTCGGATCGAGCGTGTATCGAGCGGACGGTTTGGATCGAGCCGGACAGCGTAATGGTGCATGAACCGCGGGTTCCGGGAAGGCTGACTCAGATGGCGGCGCCCAATCACAGCGCGACACGTACCCCCTTCGGAGCTGCCAAGGTTGACGCGGCGCCGCGTGGATAAGTAGAAAAATAGGTTATTTTCCTATTTATTTAATTCCCTAAACTTCAAAAATGCATAACTTTGTGTAGAAAAATCAGACAAAAAAAATAAAAATACCCACTTGCTCAGTGAACAGAGAAGAATAATGTGGAAAAGAAATCATTTAATTTCATCAAGTATTTTATTTTTAATGATTTATTTACCCTCTACATTGTTTTAATTCTCCATGCATATAGGAAATTCACCATGGCATGAGACCATAGGGCTTTTGAAGCCTCCGAATTTGGGAACATTCCCCGAATTTTCCAAAGTCGAGCCCATTCCTATGAGAAGTTATTGATTTTTCAAATTCATGTTGCCGTTTTGAGTATTTTAAATCCAATAATTAGCATGTTGTGAAATAAATTCTAGGAAAATTTGGTGATGTTTCTTATGACCAGAGGACCCTAGGAAAAATAGGTTTTGAATTAATTCACTTGGAATAACCCTAATTGGCTTAAACACCCTAAATAGGTCTTTAATTAATTAGAGCTAATCATGCATCAAATTGACTTGAAATTAATTCTCCACTGACCTTTAGGATCAGAGGGACCCACTATAAAAGTTTGAAGTCGATTGGGTTTGGTTAGCCCTATCAAATGGGTTGATTAAGCCATTTAGCCAATTTAAACTTTAAAAATTCATAACTTTCAAAATACTTTTCAAAAATTCACCAAATTGGTTTTGGAGCCTCTCTGATATTAGAGAAATTTAAGAAAATTAAAATTTCAATTTTCTAAAAAAGTTGATTTTTTGCACTATTTTAATATTTTAATAATTAAAAAATAATAAAAATCACAAAAATAATAAAATTCACCAAAATGTCACATTTTAAATTTTAATCACTTAGGAATAAATCCCATATTTTTCCTAGGTCTCTATGATGAGTTATTAAATTTTAAAGCCCTAGGGTAATTTTAAAATTAAAGAAAATGTATTTTCTAGCATTTCCACTAAAATAATTCTAATAAATAAAAGAAAAATCAGAAAATTATAAAAATTGATTCTCTGATTTTCTTGATATCAAAGAGATTTTTGAAAAATATAAAATTCAATTTTCAACTTGTATTTTATTTTTAAATTAATTAATACTCCAAAACTCAAAATAATTATAATAAAAGAAATATAATTCAAAAAATCACCAAAATTGGTCCAAGTGGTCCTCTAGTCATTAGGAATGTCCCATAATTTTCTTAAGGATAGAAACTTTCCCTTGGTCATATTATTAAATTTTCCTTGGAAATCTCTATTTTTCACCAAAAATAATTACATAAATAAATTAAATACAGAAAAATCACATTTTCTCCTCTAATGTCTTCATTGACATATGAGTGAAGTCACATAAAAATTTCAAGTTCATTTGAGCTCAATTTAATGAGTTATGAAATTATTAAGCTTGAAGGGCAAAATGGTAATTAAAATTTTAACCCTTAATTAAAACTTTAGGCTTAATAAAATGAAAAGGTAAAATATTTGATCTTAATCTGATTTGGATGATTGAAATTTAAATAATTAAAGGGTAGAAACCTATTAAACAATTCAACAATAATTAAAATAAACCTTAATCAAATAATTAATTAAATTTGGGAAGAATAATAAATTGGAATTATTAAAATAGGGATATTATTAGGAAGAGATTTGTTCTTTAATTTAAGAATCCCTAAATTAATCAACCCAATAATATTTAATTCCTAATTAAAATGATAATCCAAGTTTAAGATTTAAAATGCTAAAAGATTTAATAATTAAATTAAGTTAAAGTTAAATTATTTAAAGCAAACCTTTTTAAAATAAAATATTAAATTAAATTAAATTAAATTAAATTAAATTAAAACATATTAAATTAAATTAAATTAAATTAAATTAAATTAAATTAAATTAAATTAAATTAAATTAAATTAAATTAAATTAAATTAAATTAAATTAAATTAAATTAAATTAAAACATATTAAATTAAATTAAATTAAATTAAATTAAATTAAATCAAATTAAATTAAACTAAGTTAAATTAAAACTAAATCAAATTAAATTAAATCAAATTGAATTAAATTAAGCTAAAGCATATTATATTAAATTAACTTAAGTTAAATTAAATTAAATTAAACCACATTAAATTAAATTAAGTTAAATTAAAATTAAATTAAATTAAATTAAATATAAAGACATAAAGAATTCAAAAGTAAATCTAAAACAACTTGAACACTATTCCAAACTTAAATCCATTAACTAAAATCAAATCATGAACTCACTTGAACATCCATTTGCCCTCGAAAGCTCGTGATGTCATAACTCTTAAAAGGAGTGTTAAAAGAAGTGTTACTTCACTTATAGGATATTCAAATGTCCTAGTTCACCGAGCAAGATAACAAAACTTAAACTCCCGGACGATTAATTCATTTGTATAATTAAATTCACTTGGAGTTAGAATAATCCTAGAAATGTTGAAAAGATGTTTAAGATTCGTCTTAAGCACTTCCTCGATATGATAGGATATTTATAAGAACAATTGAACTTAGTTGTTCTTTGATGAAGAAAATCGTCCTCAAACTAAAATACAAAAACCTAGACGTCATAGGAAATGACTAGCTATAGGATTAGAAACTTGGTAGAAAACCACAACCCTTCCCTTAGCTTTACCTAGGAACTTACTTTAAATGCTTAAATATTCTAACTGTGTTTTAAGTGCAGCTCGGGATGACGGGAAGACCCTCAAGGTACGCTTTTATTTTATTGCAATTTACTCTATTGCAATTTATTTAATCGCATCGCACTTACTTTTCTTGCATGATAAACAACTGTTGGATGAAAACCTACACCCTTAGGATAGTCCCTAAAACTGAAACCAAAACTAAATTAAAAGTCATTACAAGATAAAATTCACCGCCACAACATTTCAAAATATAAGACAACTCAAAATTTAATCACAAACAGAACAACAAAACTACAACTACAACTAAATTAAAACGTCTTGTTGGATGATCGGGAATACCTCGGATGATGTAACCTACGTGTTGCTAACGGGATTTCCCACGGTCTAAATGAAAGTGTGGAACTCATTCGATTGAGTTTAGCAAATTCATCCGGACTAAGTGAATCCGATAAAAATAACGATGCCGGAAGGATGGAACCGTGGGATCTTAACCGGTGTTGTTATAATCAACTTTAAGATTTGTTTAATTAAAATATTAAAAACACCTGGATTTTAAGATTTTCTCTAAACCAAAACACCTTTTCTCATCTCCTGATTTATGACTTCTAAAACTAAACCTCTGCAACAAGGAGTCGGAGCATGGTGGGCAGCACGGCCATCGTCATCAGCAGAACCTGAGTCTACTTCAGCAAAACTTTCCTTAGAACTAAATAACCAAGCCATAGGACTTCGAGGTAGTTTGCCTAGTGCAACATAAATCCTCAACCTTTTGTTAGGCATTTGCATTACAAATTAAGCCCTAACCGGTTTTAGGACTCCGAGGTAGTCGTTTGGTACGACATAAACCCTCACATCTTCAAGGCTATTTGTATGATTTTATCATACAAATATAAGTCCTAACTAATTAAAATTGGTAAGATCAAAACATTAAATAAACATTAGGACTTTCCTAAATGCAAGCCAAACAATAGGATAGTCGGGAAATTACCGAAGTTCGCTTCGAATCCGTGATTTCTCCTACCTTTCTTCCTTTGAATTCCCAAAATAAAATGTTCCAAATTTGATCCATTCCCTATTGAAATTCCAAAATTCAATCCCTCGAAAACTTAAACTTTGAAATTCTTGAGAGCGGAACTATCGATTATTATCGAGAGTTTTCTTAGGTGATTCCTGTCACTTAAGATGTAATTAACTATAGGGGCTTGCCCTTATAGGGAATTTTAAGAACCCGGGTAATATAAACCCCGTTTAATGTTTTCATATTAGACGGGGAACTTGTCGGCTTATAAAATTGGTTCGCAGACCAAACGGATGTCACAAATCTTCTAGTTTATTTAATCGAGCCCCATCATCAAGCAATGTGTCTATTCTTCGGGATAGATACATGGTTTGTGGTGCGGTGCTCGTTTATATAAACTATTCGGGATGTGAGATCGGTTTGATTTCAAATCTTAAAATTTTCAAATTTAAAATTATTTTCAAAATCAAATATTACTTTTCAAATTATTTATTTAAATTAAACCTAAAATAAGCCGCACAATTTCTATAGGCGACCTCTTTTCAAAACAAAACACTCAACCTAAAAAAAATGCCGACAGGCGCCACCGTTGATTTCTAGAACATTCAATGAATGTGGGCGAATTTTGAAGAGGTGTCTTAAGAAACTCTTGGTCATTTCTGGAGAACTATAAATAGACTACAGCAAGGTGTGTGCTAGAGTGTGCGAGTAGTGTGTGTAGTGTGTGAGGGAGAATTAATTAAGAGTGTTAAGTGTCTTCTTCTTTATGTTAGTGAGTGTTTAGTGTGAATTCAAGAGTCAAAGTCCTGTTAGAGTCTGTGGAGTCAGAGAAACTTTAAAGGATTGCTTGGATTATATTCCAAATAAGTATTTATATCTTGTTTCTTAAGTTTAGAACCTTGGATTTGAGTTATATGAATATGATTTGTGGTGTAATTTCTATGCTTTCTAAATAGTCTTCTTTTCTTTCTCCCTACGAATATGAAATGATTTAATAAATGATTTAAATCAAATTTAAGAACTGAATTTCCTATTTCCTAAAAATTTGCGATGATACTGTACCTAATCTTAATTTACTTTACAAATTGGCCACTTTTATTGTTAAAAACTGTGGAGAATTCTTAAAATCTGACCGTAGACTAAGCAATACTTAACTTTTATGTATCACATTTCTCTAAAAGGGGAAGTGCAAATAAATAGGGAGACAATCTTTAGTGGGCGTAAAATTGATTTTATTTTTAGTGTGACAGGCTAAATTCAATCAATTTGGTTTTACAAAAGAGGTGACGGGTCACTAGTAGGCCAGACCATAGGCAACCATTCGGGGGGGAACCTAGAAGTGAGAGTCTAGAAATTCGTCCATTTCTACTAATAATAAATCCTAATCCAATCTTTAAAAACTAGCTAATGTTCTTTATGAGCTGGACCAAAGGGTAAAGGATACATATGCTTCTATTTATCATAAAACCACATTTTTAAAGTTCTCAACTAATTTTATCTGCTTATTAATCATGGAATATTTTGTATGGGGAAAGAATATTTGTTTATTGTTTTATCACTAGCTAATTTTCATATCCTGCATATTTTAATTAGTTTTAAATTAAAAGATTTTAATTAATAGTTTTCTTTCTTTAATTAAATTAATCCTCGTGGGATCGATATCTGAGGTTTTTAAAAAAGAAAACTTTATATTACTTGATACGATACGTATGCTTGCATAGTACTCCTAGTGTGCGATTTATATTTAATTATCAAAACACTAATTTTCAATTATTGTACATTAGTCGCTTAATCAGATTTAGGGTCAAGTTTGGCCATAAATTAATAAGCTAATTTACTTACGTAATTGCGGTTGGGTCAAGTTTTTTGCGCCGTTGCCGGGGATTACAACAAATTAAAAAAAAAAGCAAATTAAAATATTATATATATATATATGTGTATATATATATATATATATATATATATATATATATATATATATATATATATATATATATATATACGTGTATATATATATATACGTGTATATATATATACACGGATATATATATATCCGTGTATATATATATATCCGTGTATATATATATATACACGGATATATATATATACACGGATATATATATATATATATATATATATATATATATATAAACAAAAACAAAACAAATAAAAATATATATTTAATTAAATTAAATATCTTTCTTATATTTTTATGCGAAGTTCAGCAACCGAAGGATTAATACCTTATAATTATAAATTAGAGCGTACTATAAGAAAAATTAAAAAGGAGAATAGATTTCATAATTTGCAAGAAATGGCTAATATACCTCAAAATAATATTGATCAAAATATTGAAAATGAAAATCAAAGACTTTAAGAGAATATGCTAACCCTACAGCTGATGAAATTCATCTAAGCATTCAATTACTTGTTGTAGCTGCAAATTCTATTGAATTAAAACCTGCAATTATACAAATGGTTCAAAATAGACAGTTTGGAGGGTCTCCTACTGAAGATTCTAATATACACCTAGCTAGTTTTCTAGAACTTTGTGTCACCTTTACATGTGATCGTGTTTTTGATGATCTTATTAGACTTAGGCTCTTTCCTTTTTCTTTAAGGGATAAGGCTAAGATTTGGTTAAATTCCTTAGCAACACAATCTATTAAAACATGGAGAGAAATGGCTCAAAAATTTTTAGCTAAATATTTCCCGCCATCAAAAACTACAAAACCTAGAAATGATATAATTTTATTTACACAACTTGATGGGGAAACTATTTATGAAGCATGGGAACGATTCAAAGAACTTCTTAGAAAATGCCCACATCACTCTTTACCAAACTGGTTAATTATACAAATATTCTATAATGGATTAATAGGTTCTCTTAAATCTATTATTGATGCTGCTGCTGGTGGTTCTATAATGTGATTGTTAAGTGTGTTGTGATTTGAAATTGTTTTATGTGGAGATGTTTATGAGTGTTTATGTGTTTGTGAGATGTGATTGTTTATTTTTGATGTTTATTTTCTGTATTTTTTAAGCCTTATCTTGAAGATCTGGAATGAATGAAATGAACTAAAGTTTGGATTGTTATTTGTTTGATCTTTGGAATGTTACGATTTGGAACCTTATGGATTTTTTTTTAATATTATTTTTTGGATGATGTATGATGAAGATTAACATTTGATTTTAGGCTTACAGATGTTAAAATCATCTAAATGAAAAAATATAAAAGTTTAAAGAATTTTTAGAATGTTTGGTGATTCTCGCACCTAAGAGCCGATCTGGCGCCTAAGCGCCGGTTCACCTGGACCTAATTTTGGCCTTTAAAACCAACCACACTCCATTTTCACGCCTAAGCTTCATTATCTTCCTCTATTTTCGCGAAAACCAAATCTAGGGTTCCATTTTGAGCAATATTTGATGGATTTCGACGCATATTGACTTCAGATTTCTAATTCTCGAGGTTAGATCTACGTTTTAACTTAATTTTCACCATGAATTTTTCTACTTTTGCAAAGTGTCGAAATTTTGGAAGAAAAAAAATTGATTTTTGGGAGAAAAATCCATGGATTTAAGTTTGATTTAGTAAGGAGAGGTTCTATTTAGTGTGATTTTATATTTTATAGATTAATTTGCATTTATTTACAAATTTTAGGAATGGAACCTAAATCAAAGCGGGGTAAGAAGCATAGCGAATTTGATCAAGCAAGGTTTACTAGTGCGAGTGTACAAGTTCGTCACAATGAATTTGCTACAGTTCAAAAGTTCATAGTTGAAAGAAGTTTTTATCATTCCGGTGGATCAATCAAGCATTTTATTGCTGCCAGACAGTGGGAGCAGTTCTGCTATTTTTCTGCTGTAGCTATTATTTCTTTAGTTCGGGAGTTCTATGCAAATTTTCTCGAAACAACTGATTTTGAAATTTATGTGAGGGGGACAACAGTTGAATTCACTCTGGAAGTGATCCATGTTTTATGGTCTGCCACCAGTGACAAATTGTTTCTATGATACATTTACTCCTTTTGAGAGAGAACTCGATAATATTCTGGCTTATTTAACTGATTGAAGAGGTTTCTGGAAAATAAGAAACAATAAATGGGTAAATTTCTCCTCTTCAATGCTTAATGCTACTTCTAAAGCCTGCCATTATTTTATTTCTGCTCGTCTCCTTCCGTCAAACCACTTGAGTGAGGTGACAAAAGAAAGAGATATTCTGAACTATTGCATTCAAGAAATGAAGCCAATATACGTGGGAACCATTATTTATAATGCAATTAGTATTTCTGCTAGAGGAAGTGTTATTTCTGCTTTTGGCTTTCCGGCTCTCATTTTCTTGATTTGCAAGAATGCTGGTGTTTCTTATTATATTTTTGATATTTATGGGAAGACTAAGAGTCAGAGTACTGGTGCATATCCTTCTTCTGTTCCTTCTACTTCTGCTTCTATGTCATCTACTTCTACATCTGAGCCTCCACCTGATTTGTGGAACCCTGTTTGTCAGAGATATTTAGAGCATCAAAGTGATCTATTTTTGATGCAATGCAGTATAGATGAGATGGATAGAAAATTAGATAATGTATCAGATTATATATAGAGGAAGAGTGAATATGATGGGGAGTATAATGAAGCACTGGTAAAATTTTTGAAGGGTGATAGAAATATCGAATTTCCTACTGTCGGCATATTTTTAGGTTTGTGTTTTTAAACAAGGGGTCGCCTACTGAAATTGTCGGCGAATTTTAAATTTTAAATTTAATTTAAATATATATAATTTGGAAAGTAGCATTTGATTTTGAAAATAATTTTTAAGTTTGAAAATTTTAAGATATGAAGTCAAATCGATCTCACATCCCGAATAGTTTATATAAACAAGCAGACATCACAAACTGTATATCTATCCCGAAGAATAGACACACTGTTTGATGATGGGGCTCGATTAAATAAACTAAAAGATTTGTGACATCCGTTTGGTCTGCGAACCAATTTTATAAGCCGACAAGTTCCCCGCTTAATATAAAGAAATTAAGTAGGGTTTATATTACCTGGGTTCTTAAAGTTTCCTATAAGGGCAAGCCCCTATAGTTAATTACATCTTAAATGATGGGAATCATTTAAGAAAACTCTCGATAATGATCAGTGTTTTTGCTCTCAAGAATTTCAAAATTTAAGGTTTTCAAAGGATTGAATTTTGGAATTTCAAAAGGGAATGGATCAAATTTGGAACAATTTATTTTTGGAGTCCAAAGGAAGAGAAGTAGGAGAAGCTGAGGATCGAAGAAGAATCTTGGCAACTTCCCAAACTATCATATTGTTTGGCTTCAATTTGGGAGTTTATTTAATGCTTCAATCCTGCCAATTTTAATTAATTAGAACTTATATTAATATGACAATCATACAAATTGCCTCGAAGATGTGAGGGTTTATGTCGCACCAAATGACCACCTCGAAGATGTGAGGGTTTATTGCATGGAGAATTGAAAATGTGCAAAGAGTAAATAAATTATTAAAAATCAAATACTCAATGAAATTAAATAATTTCTTTTCCACTTTATTCTCCTCTGTTCACTGAGCAAGAGGGTATTTTTATTTTATTTTTATGATTTTTCTACACAAAGTTATGCATTTTTGAAGTTTAGGGTCAAAAATAAATAAAATATTTCATTTTCCCGCTCAATCGCCACGTGTCGCTCCCCGATTGGCTGGTGCGGTTCTGTTCATGGATGCAGCTACCGTCCACCTCCATCAGCGCCGTCCGTTGGATACACGCCTGATCGGACGGCTGCTGCTTCTCTCCCCTAGTTCTATTCACCCAAAACCATCCAACTTTAAACCTTGATATCTCCCTCGATTCTCAACGAAATTGAATGACTTTTTTTTAAAATGATCATCTAATCGAGTAGCACACATCTATACGGTGATGATATACTTAAAACATGTGAATAATTACGAGAAAATTAAAACATGCTCGGTTGGAGGAGAAAAAATTTGATACCTTTGTCCAAGAGGTGAGGCCTCAATTGGAAATGATTGGATTGAGCTTAGGAGTGCTTGGAGAAGCTTTGGGAACAATTTGGCGAGTTTACCCTAGGTAATCTTTGCATCTCCTCCACTTGGTCATGGAGGTGGGGTTTAAATAAGGAAGGTTATGGTGGAGCTTGGGTGGCCATGAGGGTTGGCTTGGTTCATTCATCAAGGTTTTTTGGCTGAGGAAAACTCACATGATTGAGCTTGATCTTGGCGCAATCAATTGGGTTATGCCATGTGTAAAGTCAAGGATTTAAATGACATGGGTGTAAGGAGCATTTTTTGTCCAATTTGGGTCAATTTGTGGTTTTGGCTTGGTTCACTCACCAAGGCTTGATTTGGGATGATGTGAGATCATTTGGGTCAGCCTCACATATGTGGTGAAGTCCCCATCCAAGGTGAGGTGGCCAATTTTGGTTAAAGTGTATCATGAATGGGGTTAAAAAAGGTTTAGTGAAGGCTTAAGAAAGGCTCCCTCTCCTTGCCATAAGTGGCATGGTGAGGTGGAAAGGGCTCCCCATGGCTTGCATATGGCTTATGCATGGCTCCATGACTTCATTTCGCTTGCTCATGGCTTGGGGAAAAGGTTGGCTCACTTGCATGGAAAAGGGTTATTTCGAATTTTGAAAACTTTGGATTCCATTGATGGGATTTGTCATGATGCTACAAATGGGTTGATTTCATGATGGTTTAAGACTTTGGTCAAATAGGATTATCAAAGGGATGATGAAGAAAAGGTTTCATGTGGGCTTGGAAATGGACTTTGGGCTTTTAAAATTTGGTAAAGGTGGGCTTTTAGGAAGGTTTAAGAGAGTGGGCTTTTAGGTTAGATAATGGGCTTTTGAATAGAAAAATTTGCAATGGGCCATGCCAAATAAATGTTGAGTTTTGTCTAAGGATGTGTCATGATTGATTTGAAACAAGTTTGGAGTGATTTGGGTTTGAATTGGGTTGGATTTGGGCTTCTTTGGTAAAGGGGTTAATGTAGGTCAAATTGGGCTAACTTGGGCCAATGTTGGGCTAGGGTTGAAATTGTTGTAAAATTAATGTTGGGAAATGTTTATGGGAGTGTTTCAAAGAGGTTTTGACTTTGGTTGGGTTTTGATTTTGGGGTTTGGGCTTATTTGGGTTAGGTTTGGGTTTAGGTCAAGATTGGGTCTTTTAGCTTTGGGTTGAATTTGAGTGGGGTTTGGGTCTAAATTTTGGGCAAATTATGTTAGTGTTTTGTTTTTGGGGATGTTAAGGAAGGTTTAGAAAAGATTTGGGGTTAATTGGAGTTGAATTGGGTGAGTTTGAGCTAAGTTTGGGTCATGGGTTCAAATTGGCCTTTAAGGTCAAAAGTGAAATTGGATTCAAATTTCAATCAAATTGGGCTTGGATTTGGTCTAGATTAGTGTTGGGGATGTTGAATTGAAGTTTAGAATTGAATTGGACCAGAATTTGGGTCAATTGGGTAGGTTTGGTTTGACATTGGGTTCACTTTGGGTTAAAAATGGGTCAAATTGGGGATTTTGATAAAAGTGGAGTAAATTGACAAAATTAGCCCATGGTGTAGTTAAACAAAATGAAATTGGGAATATTTGGGATTTTCTGGAATTTTTTGGGAATTTTCTGAATTTTTGGATTTTTTGGCTAAGAGGGGCATTTTGGGTATTTGGAGGGTATTGGGGGGTATTTTTGGAATTTTTGGTATTTTTGGCTATGAATGATCAATTTGATTGGTGAGGAAATGTTTAGGAATGGTTTTGGGGAATTTTGGGTGATTTGGAAATTTTGGAGGATTTGGGTAATTTCGAGGGTTTTGGGTAGAGCTAGGCGGGTGTAGGGTCCCCGGGTCAAAAATTAAAAATTTGGAAAATTGAAGATTGGGTAATTGTAAGTGGAATGAAATCATTTTGGTTGAGCCATGAAGCCATATCAAGCCCACATGAGCCATGAAGGGACTCATTTGAGGCATCCACTATGTTGTTCCTAACCCTCTTGCTCGAGGGCTTAGGGGTTAAGGACCATCCATGTGAATCACCTTCATGAGTCGGGAGGTCAAGTTAGGTATGGGTGTGTTTTTAGAAGGTGTGTGAAATTGTAGTTTATAGGTGTAGTGTGTGTGTAAGTCAGCCCTTCACCAGACCAGGCCACCCGGAGGCGGTCCAAGTGCCAAAGAGTCCTATAAGAACTCATCCTTTAAACTTCCACATTTGATTTCAACCCTCTAGGTGATTAGGGGTCTACAATCAAGTTTGTGGAGTTTGCAGGGAGTTAAGAAGTGGTTTGAATTTCTAAGTGGTGGGTCCCAATTCTAATCCTCTAGGATAGTCAAAGGAAAAGCCTAAGGCTAGATCCTAAGTACTAAAGAGAAGAAGAGAAGACCTCATCAAAAATGAGGTCAACACGTTCCCGTGTTTTGGAACGGACGGCGCTGATCAAATCCCACCATATCCGCTGTTCGGTCCGGCGCAGTGGATCTTCCCGCTCTTCGACCAGTACGAGGACACGCATCTGCGCATGGGAATTTTGGCGGCGGGAAATTAGTTAAAAATCCGTTTTAACCTTAAAATAATTAAAAATTCATAACTTTTTAAATATAAATCACAAAAATATAACAAACATACCTCTGGAAAGAGCAAAATGAGAAGAAAATTATGACATAAAAATCATAATTTTATTCCCATTATTTAATTTTTAAATAATTAAATACTCTCTGGAGTATTTTAATTATTAAAAATTATTTATAAATCAAAAAAAATTGAAACTTTGAGGCATTTATCTTTATGCTCTTCGGAATGTTTCATGATTTTTCCAAGGATAGAAAACATGTCTAGGACACTTTTTTCTAATTTTCAAGTCATTTTGTAATTATTTCAAATAAATAATTATAAAAAAATGAAAATTAGGAAAAATAAAATAAAAATGGCTAGAAATGTTAGGGCAACAGAGAATAACCCTAAGAAAATCATTTCTATGTCATAAAAATAATTTTGAATAATTTGTTAAAATTTAGGACTAGAATTCTTTATTAATTAAATAATTTTAATCGTAAAAATCACCTTTTCATAAAATTAGCTTATTTCCTTCAAAAATCTAAGTTTGAAATGAATCTAGTCTACGTTAGGCTAATGGCAAATAATCAATTAAGTCTAAAATGACAAAATTAGACTTAATTAGGTTTAAAACACCATTTAAACCTACTAAACCTTAAGCTTAATCAATTAAGTCTAAAATGACAAAATTAGACTTAATTAGGTTTAAAACATCATTTAAACCTATTAAACCTTAAGCTTAATCAATTAAGTCTAAAATGACAAAATTAGACTTAATTAGGTTTAAAACATCATTTAAACCTATTAAACCTTAAGCTTAATCAATTATGTCTAAAATGACAAAATTAGACTTAATTAGGTTTAAAACATCATTTAAACCTATTAAACCTTAAGCATAATCAATTAAGTCTAAAATGACAAAATTAGACTTAATTAGGTTTAAAACATCATTTAAATCTATTAAACCTTAAGCTTAATCAATTAAGTCTAAAATGACAAAATTAGACTTAATTAGGTTTAAAACATCTTTTAAACTTATTTAATTAAAGTTAAAACTTTATTACATTAAATTTAATCAAACATAAACCCTAATTAGGTCTAACCCATTATACCTAATTAAATTATTAAGTCTTAACTAAATTAGACTTAATCAAATCTAAACCCTAATTAGGTCTAACCCATTAGACCTAATTAAACTATTAAGTCTTAAGTAAATTAGACTTAATCAAATCTAAACTCTAATTATGTCTAACCCATTAGACCTAATTAAATCAATTAAACCTTACCTAAATTAGGTTTAATTAACCTTAAACAAATTAGACTTAACCGATATTAAGTCTAATTAAATCAATTAAACCTTACCTAAATTAGGTTTAATTAACCTTAAACAAATTAGACTTAACTCGTATTAAGTCTAATTAATCAATTAAACCTTACCTAAATTAGGTTTAATTAACCTTAAACAATTAGACTTACCCCATAATAAGTCTAATTAAATCTATTAAACCTTATCTAAATTAGGTTTAATTAACCTTAAACAAATTAGACTTAACCCATAATAAGTCTAATTAATCAATTAAACCTTACCTAAATTAGGTTTAATTAACCTTAAACAATTAGACTTAACCCATAATAAGTCTAATTAAATCAATTAAACCTTACCTAAATTAGGTTTAACTAACCTTAAAAAATTAATCTTAACCCATAATAAGTCTAATTAAATCAACTAAACCTTCCCTAAATTAGGTTTAATTAACCTTAAACAATTAGACTAAACCCATAATAAGTCTAATTATATCAATTAAACCTTACCTAAATTAGGTTTAATTAACCTTAAACAATTAGACTTAACCCATAATAAGTCTAATTAAATCAATTAAACCTTACCTAAATTAGGTTTAATCAACCTTAAACAAATTAGACTTAACCCATAATAAGTCTAATTAATCAATTAAACCTTACCTAAATTAGGTTTAATTAACCTTAAACAATTAGAATTAACCCATATTAAGTCTAATTAAATCAATTAAACGTTACCTAAATTAGGTTTAATTAACCTTAAACAATTAGACTTAACCCATATTAAGTCTAATTAAATCAATTAAACCTTACCTAAATTAGGTTTAATTAACCTTAAACAAATTAGACTTAACCCATAATAAGTCTAATTAATCAATTAAACCTTACCTAAATTAGGTTTAATTAACCTTAAACAATCAGACTTAACCCATATTAAGTTTAATTAATCAATTAAACCTTGCCTAAATTAGGTTTAATTAACCTTAAACAAGTCTAATTAAGTCATTAAACCTTACCTAAATTAGGTTTAATTAACCTTAAACAATCAAACCTAACTTATATTAAATCTATTATAACCTGAATTCAACCTAACTTAAACTCAAGTTAACCTAAATCTTAGGTTAAACTTATATTGAATCTAACACAACCTAAACCTAACTTAAGTCTGACCTACATTAGACTTAATTCAAACCAAACTTAGGTTCAACCTGACATGAATCTAAGTCAAACCTAAACCTGAACTTAAGTCTAACCCATATCATATTTAAGTCAAAATCAAACTTAGGATCAACCCGACATGAACATAAGTCTAACCCAAACTTAATCTTGATTCAAGACTCAATCCATATTGAACTCAAACCAACTTTAAGTATAGGTTCAACTTAACTTGAACTTAACTTAAGTCAAACCTTAACTTAAAACCAAATCATATTGAACTTTTAACTTAATTCAAACCTAAATTCAACATAAAATTTTAATTAAGTCTAACATATTAGACTTAATTAAATCATCAAACCATTAATTAATTGAGATTTAAATCAACAAACCATGATTTAAGTCTAATTCATTAATATCTCAATAAACTACAGCTAAATAGACTTAATTAAAACTTAAAGTCTTACCTAAAAAGGACTTAAATAGTTAGTAATTCTAATTAAGTCTAATTTATTAGACATGATTAACCTTTAAGTCCTATTTAAACAAGGCTTAAAACTTAATTAAGTTTATTTTAAACTAACCTTTTAACTTAAAGTTCAGACAAACATGAACTCAAGTTAATTAGATTTAATCAACATTGAATTTAACTTAGGTTCAACCAGACATGAACCCAAGTTAGTTCAATCAATATTGAATCTAACTTCCAACCTTTTAACTTAAGTTCAGACAGATATGAACTCAAGTTAATCTAACCCAACTTTCAACTCGAATTCAAACAGACATGAATTCAAAATTTAGGTTTGAACTTAAATCAAGACATAAATTCAACATTTCAAACCAAAATCGACATAAATTTGATATTTTAAATAAAAATTCAACATAATCAATATAAATTCAATATTTCAAACAAAATTTGACTTAATCGACATTTCAAACATAAATCAACATAACCGACATAAAATTGACATTTCAAATATAAATTTGACAAATATCAATATTAAATGAAATTAATCCGATATTTTGACAAAATTAAGCATTAATCAATATAATTTGACATAAACTGACATCCAGGACATGTTAAATCAAGACATCCTACAAAATTCTAAGACAATGAACATGACATTATTTTCTGACAATCTTTTCTTTGCAGGGTGAAGACAAAAAGTTTCATTTAGATTTTCTTTGCATGTTATAGAATGTGCTAACTCTGTTTTGTAGGATGACATTCTGGACAAAAAAAAAAAACCAAAACAAAAACTTTAGGATAGTCACCAAAACAAAACAAAACAACGACATGGAAAACAAAAAACAAAACTTTTAAGATAACGACATGAAAAACAAAATCAAAACTTTAAAATAATAAATATGACATGACATTTAGGAGTGATAGTGGGTACATCTCTCCTTAATAATAAAATTTTAGAAAACAAATGATTGACATTAATCAGAAGTTTTCTTGAACAATTAAAAATTGTTTAAGATGTAATTAACTATAGAAGCTTGCTTCTATAGGAGATCCAAAAGAACACACAATAGAAATCTCTAGTTTTCCATGATTTTCTTTATATGAAAATTCCAGGATATATTATTCTAGGATATTCTTCTATAAGGACTGTCATAAACATCCTTTCTACTATTAGCCCTAAATTCCTTAAATCTTTCATGGGATTTATAGGAATAAAATTAGGCTAATATTAGATGGCGACTCCTCAATATCGACATTCCACACCAATCTCTCCCCGTTGTCACCAGTCTTCTTGAAGAAGGTGGTTCTATCAGACCTATAATATCTGTGCCCCAACACTCAAATGGCCACGACGCGATTGTCGGATGTAGCACATTTGGAGGTTGATGTAGAACCACTCCATGCACTGGGCATTGGTGACAACTCTTGGCAACTTTTATGCAATCGATCATCATTGAGGGCCAGTAGTACCCTAATCTTTTAATCTTCATTTTCATCTTTGGACCCGATTGATGAGCGCCACAAAGTCCTGAGTGTACTTCTTTGACAATTTCACGAGCCTCGGACCCGCTCAGGCATCTTAGCCACATCTGATCAAAAGACCTTCTGTATAACGTTTTGTTTATTAATGCGTAAGAGAGAGTTCTTTTCTTGATTTGATGAGCTAAAGACTTATCGTCCGGTAGGTTTCCTGTTTGCAAGTTGTCTATTAGTGGCTGCCGCCAATCTTCTGTATTTTCTGTCACTGCTGCAATTGTTTCTTCTGTTTTTTTTTATTTACGTATTGTATCCATGTCGAGCTGTGAGAGAATCTGCCGTCCCTGAACTGACATTTCAACTAACTCATACTGCAAGCAGGTAAATTCTTTTGCAAGTCGGGCTAACGCATCTGCGAGAACCTTTTTCTCTTCTAGGAATTTTGTAGATTGTTACATTTGGAATTTGCTCCAACAGTTTCATGGCATACTGAAACTATTGTTCGAGTCTTGGCTTTAGAATTCTGTATTGTCTTGCGACCTGTTGAATTATCAACTGAGAATCCCCATAGATGTTGATATCCGTTATCCCCATCTGAATGGTTAATTCCAATCCTGTTATGAGGGCTTCGTATTCTGCCTCATTATTCGTACACGGTTCTGTTAACTGATAGGAATACCTTAACATCCCTCACTCCAGTGTTATAAAGATTAGTCTGATTCCTGCCTTACCGGGCACTATCATTTGTGGTTCTTTATATTTCTGTGCTGAAGATGCTTCGTCGAAGTACAGTCCCCAACGCTGATCATCGAGGTCTTCTAGGCTCATTATCTGCTCGTCTGGCAAGTCGTCGTTGAGAGACGATTCTGCCGGTAAAGGGTGTGCTGCGAGGAAGTCTGCTAGGACTTGTCCCTTCACGATACGAAGTGGCATGAATGTTATATCTATTTGCAATAGTATCATCGACCACCTGGCAAGTCTGCCGGAAAGCGTCAGTCAGGTCATCAAATATTGCAACAGATTAAACTTCGAAATAAGGTTGACTTTATGAGAAAGCATGTAGTGCCTGAGCTTCTGTGCGGCGAAGATCAGGGCCAAGCAGTGCTTCTCAATAGGAGGATACTTTACTTCCGTCAAAATTAGACGACGGCATAGGTAATAGAGCGCATTTTATTTTCCCTCATCATTGACCTGGGCTAACAGGGCTCCGAGAGAGTCGTCTAAAGCCGCAGTATAAAGTATCAACGGTCGTCCCGAGACTGTGGCTGCTAAGACAGGAGGTGTCATTAGGTATTGTTTGATGTCATCGAAGGCATGTTGACATTTGGAGTACCAAGTAAACTTGGCATCCTGCTTAACTAAAGCAGAAAACAGCTGACACCTTCCTGACAAATTCGAGATAAAGCGTCGAAGATACGCCAAT
Source organism: Papilionanthe hookeriana x Papilionanthe teres (assembly GCA_022702705.1). Classification (NCBI taxonomy): domain Eukaryota; kingdom Viridiplantae; phylum Streptophyta; class Magnoliopsida; order Asparagales; family Orchidaceae; genus Papilionanthe; species Papilionanthe hookeriana x Papilionanthe teres. The sequence goes on along the minus strand of CM040421.1, from coordinate 116,155,269 downwards.
TTCCCTTGAAAGGATCGTAGTTGTTTCAAGGTTTTAGGAGGTGGCATTTCTAAGATAACTTTAATCTTCTCCTGATCGATTTCAATTCCACGATGTCGGACGACAAATCCTAAGAATTTTCCAGAGGTGACGCCGAAGGCGCAATTCAAGGGATTCATCTTAAGGTTAAATTGTCTTAACCGCTCGAAAATAATTCTCAAATCATACAAATGATCTTCCTTTAATTTTCTTTTGATGACCACATCATCCACGTAACACTCGACTTGGTTGTGAATGAGATCATCAAAAATCCTCATCATTGCTCTTTGGTAGGTTGCTTCTACGTTCTTTAATCCAAATGGCATCACTGTGTAGCACTACACTCCAATTGGCGTTCTGAAGGCTGTGAGCTTTTCATCATCCGGTGCCATCTTTATCTGATTGTACCCTGAAGATCCATCAATGAATGAAAAGATTTCATGTGTTGAAGCGATGTCGATCATCAATTCTGGAATTGGTAGATGGAATTCATCCTTTGGACATGCTTTATTCAAATCTCTGAAATCCACGCAGATTCTGATCTGACCATTCTTCTTTCTGATTGGTACCACATTGGCTAACCAAGTCGAGTATTGCTCTTCATGGACAAATTTAGCATCTATTAGCTTCTTAACTTCAGCTATTACTAGTTGTTCAATCTCTAGACGCATTCTTCTCGGAGCTTGTCTGACTGGAACAGCAGTGTGATCCACTCCTAGCCTGTGAACTGCAACCTCTAGAGCTAATCTTGGCATTTCGTCGTAACTCCAAGCAAAACAGTCTTTGAACTCCATTAATAGCTTGATTATGTTTTCAGAGTTTTCTTTATTGAGTAAGGAGCTAACAAAGGTCGGCCTAGACTCTTCACTAGTACCTAAATTAACTTCCATTAACTCGTCTATTGTAGATTTAATTTCTTCTTCGAATTCTGGAGGAGCATCTCCGATTGGTAGATCTTCGAGATCTTCTGAAGTTGCAAGCAGTCTTCATTAGGCTCGCAATTAACAACCAAGCAAAATCCCGTATCGTCAACTGATCCTACCGTGCCGAATCCGAGACCATGTTTTGAATTGGGAGGCCGGCTGGCATTATTCCATAATTTTTCAAAGTGTTTTGCTTGACCTTTTGTCCATCGTCGAGGTAAGACACCACGTTGAATTAAATTTTGAACACAGGGAGAAGACCACTCAAAAGGCAGATCCATTAGTTCAGATGAAGCAACATCTTCAAATTGTACATCATTTTCAATTTTGGAAGAAGAAGCAACACGGTAAAACTTGATTGGTTTAGTACCACCACCATGCGCTTCCTTGACCACCATACCCTTGATCTTATTAGAATGGATCGGGGTTAGGGTCATAGTTTGTACATAGTGGTTAATCTTCTCGTTCATTGATTTATATTATTCATTCTTTTCATCTTCAAGAGAGATCTTGAACTGAGGTTTCTTCTGACTTATTGCCGCTGCTTCTTTCTTGATTTCTTCTTCTTCTGAACTGATCTCCCAATCAATGTCGATGACTGGTTTCTTCTGTCCAACTGTTCCAACGTCTCTTCCTCGACCTTGTCCCCGGCCTCGACCTCGGATTCGAGTTCTGGAGAAAACTTCACCATCTCGCCGTAAGGGAGTGGTGAGTAACTGTTGGACTAGAATTTTAGTGTCTTTATCATCTTGCACTTCTTTTGCTTCATTTGGTACGGTGTTTCTGGAGAAGATTATTTTCTTCAGAGGCGTGTAATAGGCTGCATCTTCATGAATTCTAATCTCGTGTACGGAGAATGGTTGCAAGTCACCTTTGATACATTGTTCTCCTCCTTCATAATACTTTATGCACTGGTGCAGAGACGACGGTACCATCCGGTTTTCATGGATCCATGGCCGACCCAGTAGAGCGTTGAGCGATGTCTCAGAATCAATTATACGGAATTTTGCGGTTGTCTTTGCTAATTCACCGATTTTCATTAATAGTGTTATCGATCCAATGGCTCTCTCTCCTTTCTGATTGAAGCCTCTCAATAACATCTTATCTGCTTCAAGCTCATGAGTATCAATTTCCAAATATGCTAGCATCCGAAGATTCATTATGTTGATCGATGCTCCCGGATCAACCAACACTCTGGAGAGCGTAAACTTTCCAATAGTAACTGAAATGTACAACGGTCGGTTGTGATCAGCTGTTCCCAGTAGTAGATCATTGCCCGTGAAGGTAACACCTTGCTGTTCTTTTAACGAGCAAACCTCGTCGAAGGAATTACCTGCCATTTGAGCTAAATAAATCTCTGGATCAAGTAGAGCCTTGATCAGAGCTTCTCTCATCTCCTTTGACAGGATCAGAGCGTCGTATATGCTCGGCTTGGTCGGTAGCTTCCTAGATGGGCTAAGCACGTTATAGTTCACTTTATTACCATGTTCCTCGGTTTATTCCCGAATGGGCGATTCCTCTCATCGGGGTTGGCTCCTCCTGAGCAACCACCAACTTTCCTTTTTCCTTTGGACCCATTCTCGAAGGTAGAACTTTTCCGCTTCTTAGGTTGACCTTAGTTACTTGTTCTGAGTCTGGTGCTGGATATGCCGATGTTTCCCCTTGAATTGGAACGACTGGCCTTTCTGAAGTTGCTTCAAAATCTGATAACTCTAATTCTATCGCAATTGGAGCTCCTCGAAATTCATAAATGGATTCGTTGCTTGTTGAGCTTTCGTAGCCTCCTTTGTGAACAACTTCTTTGTCATGGTCATCGAGGTTCAGTATGATTTGAGAATCGTTTATCGTATCAGAATCGAGATCCGGATTAAGTCGGTTATCGCTAGTTACGTAATCGTTAGAAACAGTCAAAACGTAGCCAACGCCATAACTCTTATCATTATAAGATCCCGCCGGGGTGAGCAAATAATCATATAGAGTCAGAGGTTCAAGGGATTTCTCCCCCAAATTGGAAATAACCATCCTAGGATAAGCAGCCCCTGGTCTACCCTTCAGAGCCTCGATCTTCTTCTCTTCTACGATCTTCTCCTCCTTCTGGGGCGGTTCTTCGATCACAAGCGATAGCACTGGCTCGACAGGTTTCAAACTTTGCGTTGAAGCGCGCACCGAAGCAGTCTGGATGTGATCCAAAATTTTCTTTGAAGACTTTGTCCAGACGGTACTCCATCCATCATTGGTCGTATACGGGTTTATCAGAACAATAGAGTCCGTCGAGATAACATTGACGAAATCTCCTTTTTGGGGTTCCTTCATGTATTCCTTCAGGATCGTTATGTTCCCTTTCCGGAGATTGTCATCAAGCCAACTCTTGAAAGTGATGCAATCCTCTATCTTGTAACCGAGCATCCGGTGGTAAGGGCAATAGTTTGGATGATCTTTCTTGTTGACTTCTTCTGGCGTCTTGGGCTCTGGTAGCTGAAAATCCGGTGTTTTCATTAAACTGTGGAACATCTTCGCTACTGCTTCAGTTTTGAATGGATATTCCTTACTCAGAAAATCTTTTAGGGTACACTGTGGACGAGGCGGTTGTTCATAATGCTGAGGCGACTGATAGCTCGGTCGAGGCTATTGATAACCCTGCTGAGTTTGCTGATAGATCTGTTGCGGTTGTTGGTACGTCCATTGCGGTAGTTGATAACTAGGCTGTGGTCGCTCTGGCTGTATCTGAACCGGCTGCTTGCCTTTATCTACTGCCGCGACGATTCTAGATTTCTTTTTAAATGCTTTTACGGGCTTCTGCTTATCGTTCTTGTCTACGAAACTTAACTGCTTTGCCTCTTCTTGCAAGCTCCCGGCCTTGCTAAGCAACTTCTTGAAAGTCTTGATTGTAAATCCTTTAAGGAGAAGTGCTATCGGCCATGGATACTCTTAAGCAAGATGCTGACTGCATGCTGTTCTTAAAGCTGTGGTTCACACTTCATGCTTATGTTCCTCTATCGAAGTATGTAATCCACTAAAGTCTCATTTAGTTTCTGGTGCTCCACCACTAGATCACCAATGGTGATGTGGTGTTGAGCCCCGACAAATTGTTTAACGAAGAGGTTTTCAAATTCTGCAACGGTCTTAACTGAACCATTTGACAATTTTGTGTACCAGTCAAAGGCAATCTTTGATAGGCTGCTGACAAACTGTCGAAAGAGTAAAGCATCGCTCCCACCGGCATTGCAGCAACTAGCACGAAAATGTACGACATGCTGCCGGGGGTTTCCCGTTCCATCAAAAGTCTTGAACAGAGGTGGTACGAAGCCTTTTTGGTATTGGATCGCATCGAACTCTTCGGGGTAAGGTCTACACTCGTTCGAATAGAAGCTCCGCTCTTAGACTGTGTTAAGGCTTCTCGCACCTGCTGTTCTACCATGTTTTTAATGTCCTTTTCAGGAATCATACTCTGTGTAGAATCCTTCTTTGGTGGCTCATCTCCATTGACGGATGTGATCTCTTTTCCTCCATCTGCAATATGGATGATCTCTGGGGGTGTTTCTTTCTGAGGTTGTACTTGACTCTGGAGAGTGGCTAAAGCAGCAGCCATCTCTTCCATCCTCTTTGCCATCTGGGAAATTGTGTCATCTCTTTCCCGAAGCTGTGCTCTCATCACTTCCAGTTCATCTCTTTCCGCAGCTGCCGGAGCACCTTGCGAAGCTGATGATGCTCGTGTCTCAACCATATTGATCTCGGCATACTCCTCATCCATGAACTCTGATGAATCAACTTCATTTTCCAACTTTTCTCCTCTTTATTTCGCCAACCGTCAGATATTCGTCCTTAGCTTTCCTATAGCATCCTCGAGGGGTCTCTTCCAGATGGTCTCGCAGTTGTCGTGTGATGGCTGTTGAACTTCTTTTTTGGGAGTTTCTTTTATTGCAGTAGCACTTTCTTCTGATTCATTCTCTTTGACGAGGCTTTTCTTCTCAGGATGTTGTGTTGGTCTCAGCTCGGTAATAATAGGTCGCCACACCATCCTTCTTGCAGCAGAAGGCCTAGGACCGGACGGTCTGTCGGCTATATGCTGGTAGGTGGTGTCCTCCCTAATATGATGGCCCGATACAATAACGAGTGAACTAGCTCTCATTTTCTTCCTTGGTTTCTCTATGGCAGTGACAGGCTCTACTCGCGGTCCGAGGCGGGATCTAGCTGGCACTCGTCCCATTCTTCTTAGGATTTCTGACACGGGAGATCTTTCTTTCTTTGTCAATTTTTCTATCACAGCTTGTAGCCGAGCAAATGACATAGTCTTAACCCTTTTTCTTTTGTAGTTACTATAGGATTAAAAAAAATACAAATAAAAAAAAAATTTATAGTGCTACTGTTGATTTGATATTAAGACTTTGAGTGCTATATGTGTAAATATAAAAAATTAGATGTGAGTTATGTAAATACATGAGAATTGCGTGCTAACATAATGGTTTAGTAAATTTAGAGAGAAGTATGAGAATATTTTTATAAAATTCAGTACTCCATTTTTATTATTTATAAAATCATAATTTTATCTAAAAAATATTAAAATTCTTAGGAAAAATTCAACCAAAAATTATATTTCACTTTCATCAAGATTTTAATTATTTGATATTGACAGCATGTAGAAATATATGTTGGCAAAAGTAATTTTTTTCAAGTTGGTTGTTAGATTTTTGAATGCCCATTGATTTTGATGTCATGTATTTTCACCTTATTTTATTTCATTTCAAGAAAAGAAAAATAATAATACAAAAATATCAGCATGTATTAAGAAACTGAATATTTCTTCTTATTACATATAAATTATATTCAAAATGTAATGTTATTTGGCACAATACATTTAAATACTTACACAACATAAATATCCATAATTATTACTGATTCATTGAAGAAGGAAAAAGATATTTGATTCTTATAACTTTTATATTGTGTTTCGAGTATTGATAATTTTTATTTCCTGCTTAACTTTTTATTAAAAATATCAAAAAAAACTTTTTGGAATTAATACCTTAAAACATACTTACAAAAATCAAATAAAAAAAAGTAAAAAGTTATTTTTCTTATTTCTTTAAAGTTTTAGACATTTCCCTGTTGGATCGATATCTCGGGGCTTAATCAGAAAGTCCTATATTACTTGTTAAATAATACGTATACTTGCGTAGTATCCCATCTTATAAATCATAAAATTTCTATCTAAATCGTAAGCATAAATATTCGGGGATCAAGTTTTAGAGTCGTTGCCCGGAGAAAATTGATTCAATTTCATTTAAAGAAAATTAAGAAAAATTTAAATTTTTTTACTTTACTTTGTTTTTGTTAGTGTGTTTTGTTTTATTTTATTTAACTTTGTATGCATAGTTCAGGGTCTGAGGGACTTGTGCCTTACGATTCTAAATTAGAACGAACAATTAGAAATATCAAAAAAAAATTAAAAATTTTGAAAAAGATAAAAATATTCAAGAAATGACAAATCATCAAAATCAAAATGTTGACATCCATCAAGAATTTTTACCTTTAAGAGAATATGCTAACCCTGTAGTGGATGAACTTCATGGTAGTATTCAACACTTTGCTGTAGCTGCTAATTGCTTTGATCTTAAACCTGTTATTATCCAAATGGTGTCTAATAATCAGTTTGGGGGGGCACCAACTGAAGATCCTAATTTACATTTTGCCAACTTTCTAGAGTTGTGTGCTACTTTTAAATATGATGGTATTTTGCATGATTCTATTAGACTTAGACTTTTTCCTTTCTTGCTAAGGGATAAAGCTAAGATATGGTTAAATTCATTAGCACCTGAATCTATCAGAACTTGGGTTGATTTAGCACAAAAATTCCTTGCTAAATATTTTCCACCATCAAAGACAGTGAAGCTTAGAAATGATATCACATTTTTTTGTCAGTTTGAAGGTGAAACTATATATGATGCATGAGAACGATTTAAAGATCTCCTCAGAAAATGTCCACATCAATTGATACCAAATTGGTTAATAATTCAAACCTTTTATAATGGATTTGTTAGATCTCTAAGATCTATTATCGATGCTGCTGCAGGAGGATCACTGATGTCTAAACAGTTTACTGATGCTTATGTTTTGATTGAAGAATGACTACTAATAATTTTCACTGGCCTTCTGAAAGGTTAAATCCTAAAAAGGTAGCCAATACTCTTGAAAATGATGCTTTTGTGATGTTAGCAAATCAATTTGCTGCAATTTCAAGGAAGATATACCAATTTGGGATGAATTTTTCTCAGCCATTGCCATGATTGAAGAAAATTTATTAAGTCAAATGGTTGATTCTCAAACTTCATCAGAAACTTTGAATGCTATAAGTAAGCCTAATAACCCTTATTCTAATTATTATAACCCAGGTTGGAAGAACCATCCAAACTTTAACTGGAATACTAATAATGAGAATGATATTAATCAACAATGGGGGAACAACCAAGCAAACCCATTGAGAAACTGGAACAACCAAGGGAATTATAATTATTGACCAACCTATCCTCCAGGTTTTAACAATGCTTCACAATTTAAGGAGAAGAAGTTGTCTATTGAAGAAGTGGTGTTACAAATGGGAAATCAATTACAAAGTCAAGGAGGTACAATTAGAAATATTGAAAATCAATTAGGACAAATTACCAATTCATTAAGTAATAGATCCAAGGTATGCTTCCTAGTAATACTGAAGTAAATCCAAGATATAAGAATAAAGAGCATGTAAAAGCAATTCAACTGAAAAGTGGAAGAGAGTTGGAAGGTAGAGTTCAAAAAGAAATTGAAGTTGAGAAAGAAGAGATTGAAGAACCAAAAGAGGATGTTCCTAAAGGTTTGGGAAGACATATTTCTCCACTTAAGGAAGATTTGAAAAAACCACCACCTCCATTTCCTCAAAGACTTCCTCAGCAAAAATTGGATAAGCAATTTTTAAAATTCTTGGAGATATTTAAGAAGCTTACAAAAAAGTTTCCATTTGCTGAAGCATTAGAACAGATGTCAAGCTATGTGAAATTTATGAAGGATATTATCAATGGAAAAAGGAAGTTTAAAGATAATGAGACAGTTGCACTTAGTGAGGAGTGCAGTGCAATAATTCAGAAAAAGCTTCCTGAAAAGCTTAAAGATCCTGGTAGTTTCACAATTCCATGTGCAATTGGAGACAGATTTTATGGAAAAGCTTTATGTGATTTGGGTGCAAACATTAGCCTTATGCCTGCATCAATATTTAAAATACTGGGATTAGGAGAAATAACTCCAACTACTGTAACTCACAATTAGCAGATCGTTCGATCACATATCTTAAAGGAGTTATAGAAGATGTTTTGGTAAAAGTGGATCAATTTATTTTTCCTGATGATTTCATTGTGTTGGATATGGAGGAAGATAAAGAGATACCCATAATTTTAGGAAGACCTTTCCTAACCACAGGCTGAGCAATGATAGATGTGCAAAAAGGGGAATTAACAACGAGAGTTAATGATCGGACTGTTACATTCAACATTTCAAAATCAATGAAATATCTTACAAGAGGTAAAGATGATGATTGTTATAGGATGGATGTTATCAAGTATTTGAGTGAATGTCATTTCAAATCAACTTATGAAGAGAAATATGAAAGAGAAAAATTAAAACATGAGGAACAAGAGGAGTTACATCATTCTGAAGATTTTCATTTGGAAGATCTAAATTATGTTTATGAAAATTTTTAACTGTTGGACATGACTAAAAGAGATGAATCTTTTGGTCCATCAATTGAAAAACCTCTTGAACTTGAGTTATAGATGCTTCCTGATCATTTGAAGTATATTTTTTTAGGTGAATCCTCAACTTTTTCAGTGATGATTTCCTCTCAATTAACTAAAAAAGAAGAAGAGAGTTTGTTCGATGTTTTGAAGAAGTACAAGAAAGCTTTTGGATGGACAATAGCTGATATTAAATGAATTGGTCCTTCAATTTGTATGCATAGAATCCTTATGGAAGATAACTGTAAACCTAGGGCTAAACCTCAAAGGAGATTAAATCCTATTATGAAAGATGTTGTTAAGAAAGAATTTTTAAATGGTTGGATATTGGGATTATCTACCCTATTTCAGATAGTGCATGGGTTAGTCTTATTCACTGTGTTCCTAAGAAAGGAGGAGTAACTGTGACTGTTAATGAGAAGAATGAGATTATACCAATAAGACAAGTTACAGGGTGGAAAATATGCATTGATTGTAGAAAATTAAATCTTGCTACAAGGAAAGATCATTTTCAACTCCAATTTCTAGATCATATGTTGGATGGACTAGCTGAGTATAAATAATTTTGTTTTATGGATGGACATACTAAGTACGACCAAATTCAAATTGCTCTTGAGGATCAAGAGAAAACAATGTTTACCAGTCCTTATGGTACGTTTGCTTTTAGAAGAATGTCTTTTGGTTTATGTAATGCCCCTACTGTATTTCAGAGATGTATGATGGCTATTTTCTGTGATTTAATTGAAAAAGGGATTGAAGTTTTTATGGATGACTTTTCAGTATTTGGAAGTTCATTTGAATCATGTTTAAAACATTTATCTAAAGTTCAAAAATTCTTTGAAGAAACTAATTTTGTCCTTAATTGGGAAAAATACCAATTTATGTTAGCAGGAGTAATTGTATTAGGAGATAGAATATCAGAAAAAGGTTTGGAGGTAGATCTTGCAAAAATTCATGTTATCTCTAATTTACCTTGTCCAATGAATGTAAAGAGAATTTGAAGTTTTCTGGGACATGCTAGATTCTATAGGCGTTACATTAAAGACTTTTCAAAAATTTCAAAACCCTTATGTCGTTTATTGGAAAAGGATGTAATTTTTTATTTTGAGGAAGAATGCCTAAAAGCCTTTGAAACATTAAAAGAAAAATTAATCACTGCACCTATTATAATTTCACCAAATTGGGAAAAACCTTTTGACTTAATGTGTGATGGTAGTGATTATGTTATTGGTGCTGTTTTGGGTCAGAAATATGATAAAGTTTTTATAGTAATTTTTTATGCTAGTAAAACTCTTAATGAAGCTCAAATTAACTATACCACTACTGGGAAAGAGCTATTAGCTATAGTATTTGCTTTTGATAAATTTCGATCATATTTAATTGGAACTAAATGTATGGTGCATACTGATCATTCTGCTATCAAATATTTAATGAAGAAGAAATGTGCGAAACTGAGATTGATTAGATGGATTCTTCTTCTGCAAGAATTTGATTTTGAGATAGTAGATAGGAAGGGTGCTGATAATCAAATTGCTGATCATCTATCCAGGCTTTAAACTGAAAAATCTCTTAGTAATACTAAAGAAATTAATTAACATTTTCCTGATGAAAAATTGTTCACTATTAATGAGTGGCGTGTTCCATGGTATGTTGACATTGTAAACTTTATTGTCGGTGATATTTTACCACATGGTTTGACATACCAGGAGAGGAAGAAATTTTTATCTGATGCTAAAATTTATTTTTGGGATGACCCATTTTTGTATAAAATGGGAAATGATTTGATCATTCAAAGATGTGTGTCTTTAGAAGAAATTTATGAAATTATTCAAAAATGTCATAATCCTGATTATGGGGGACATTTTGGAGTTGATAGAACTGCTTATAGAATTTTACAATCTAGATTTTATTGGCCTACAATTTTTAAAGATGTTAATGCATATATTAAAAATTGTGATCGATTTCAGCGTGTAGGCAATATTTCAAGAAGAAACGAGATGCCCCTCAATTATATGTTGGAAGTTGAAATATTTGATGTTTGTTGATTAGATTTCATGGGATCATTTACACCATCTTTCGGAAAGATTTATATTTTAATAGCAGTAGACTATGTATACAAATGGATTAAAGCTGTTGCTTTACCTTAATGTGATGCTCAAAGTGTTGCAAAGTTTTTAAGAAAGAATATATTTTGTAGATTTGGAATACCAAGAGTAATCATAATAGATGGGGGAAGTCATTTTAGAAATGCAATTATGGAGAAGTTAGTAAAGAAATATCATATTAACCATCGCATTGCTACTGCTTATCATCCGTAGACAAGTGGTTTGGTTGAATTATCCAATCATGAAATTAAAAGAATATTGGAAAAGACTGTTAATCTAAATAGAAAGGATTGTTCAATCAAAATGTTTTATGCTTTGTGGGCATATAGGACTGCTTACAGAACTCCTATAGGAATGTCCCCATATAGGCTAATTTTTGGAAAAGCTTGTCATGTACCTGTTAAACTTAAATATAAAGCATATTGGGCTATAAAAGAGTTTAATTATAATTTGAAGGATGTTGTTTAGAAGATATTATTGCAATTAAATGAGCTTGAAAAGATAAAGAATGAATCTTAAGAAATGCTAAGATTTATAAAAGAAGCTAAAGTTATGGCATGATCGGAAGATTCTTACAAAAAATCTTGAGCCATGATAAATTTTTTTGTTGTATAATGCCAAATTGAAAATTTTTGCTGGAAAACTTATGTTCAAATGAATGGATCCATTTATTGTGATAAAAGTTTATTCTTGTGGAGTTGTGGATATTCAAGATCCTAAGACTGAAAAAATATTCAAAGTTAATGGTCATAAACTTAAACCTTATTTTTCAGTCGATCAACTTAAACCTGATGAGAATCTGATGTTGGGTCACTCAGAATAAGTTCTGGGTATGTCAGGTTGAAGACATTAAACCAAGCGCTTTGTGGGAGGCAACCCATAGTTATCGGTGTGCTTTGCTTTATGTTTGCTTTGTGTGCTTTATTTGGTTTAATTTTATGATTATGTGGTAGTATTTTGAAGATAGTAGTTATAGTGGTGTTTATTTAACATTAATTGATGACTTAAAAGAGTCAAAATGAAAAATTTGGACATTTGGCTCCTGTGTAAAAATGTGTACTGGAGACTAAGAGCTGCATGGTTGGCGCTTAAGCGCCGCAGTTATGAAAAACATGATAAATGAATTTCTAGAAGCTAAAATGGTGTAGAAGTGGTTTGAGAAGTTATTTTGGAGTTTTAAAACGTCTAGAGTCGGTTTTAGTACTTCCCATGTCTATAAAAAGGCTCTGAATTAAGAGAAACACTTGCCCCAGTCCCTATTTTCATTCCTGAGTCTTAAGAAGAGTGTTTTGAGTGTGAAAATGTCTTCTTGAGAGATTGAATTTAAGAAGAAGGAGGGAGCCAACAAGAAGAAATTTATTAGTGAAAGTGCACAAGAGTTATTTAGCGGATTCTTAGCAGTTAGTATTCAAGGTATTGAAGAAAGGATTGTGAAGATTGAAGCCAACGTAGAGTCAATTGAAGAAATGGTAAATGAAACTAACGCTCATTGAGCGTATATGGGATGTCAACTTAAAATGCAATTCAGTCATACAAGTCATGTGGATGAAGTGGATAAGGCGATGTTTCTGAAAAAGAAATGGTTAGAAGAAGATGTGAGAGTTTTTAACCATCGTCCGTTTTATTAGATTTATATTCCAAATGGTTCAAATGGAACTAATGGTGGTTATGGATATATTCCACCTAATGGAGATTGGAATTAATTTAAGTATAGCCTAGTGCTGTAGTTTTTATGTGTTAAGTGTTTTGTGTCTAGTGTTATATGTTTGTGTTCTATTGAACTTTAATGTGTCGATGTTACATCTTAATGATGTAAATTTATCTTTGTTTTATTGTATTTGAATTATTTTATATTTAGAAATTTCATCCAAAATTTTTGGATAGAAATTTTTTGTTTGTATTAAGTGCAATTGTTTTAATTAAATGAAAGTTTGTGTTTATGTGAATTTTTTTTGGAATTGATGGAAATTTAATTTTCTTTGGAGAATTAGAAAAGTTTATAGGGGAGAAATGATTATTTGATGTGATTTAAGGTGATTAACCAAGGGGTTTAGTACATTTTTACATTAATTGTGAAAATCAGGGTACTTGCGCCTAAGCGCCAAAATTTAGGCGCTTAAGCGCCTGATTTCGCGGCTAACTGCCGATGCCTCACACTAAAGCGTCGGTTCGCGAAAATTGGTTTTCTGTAGTTAAAAACCTGAAAATTGACATTTTTAACCCCTCCCGTCACACTCAATCTCTCAAAATTGTGAAATAGGATTTAGGGCATCCTTAGGTTGGATCAATTAAGAGCCGATTTCACCGAGATTTGTCAGATTTGAATTCCTTGAGGTATGAGCACTACTCTTAAGTAAAAATTTTTAATTTTCACCATATATTTTTAGTACATTATTGGAAAATCTTGAAATCATTATTTATGGTGAAATTTGAGGAAAAGCATGAGAAATTGCTTGGATTTAGTGGAAATTACGTTTGAAATTTAAATCAGCAAGTTTAGTTTAATTTTGGAAATTATAGTAAATTTTTGCGATTTTTTTAAGAGATGGCTCCAAAGTCAAAGCGCTCAAAAGATAAAGCAAAATTTGATTCCAACAAATTTTTTAGTGCAAGAGCAGAGGATCGATATGTCGATGCACTGTCGTCACATAAATTGATTCCTAAATGAGTTTTTAGTAAGACACGAGAAGTTATTAAAGAAATGATTACTAGAAGTAATTGGGAGAATTACTGTTACTTCTTCATTGTCACTGTTATTTCTATGGTCAGAGAGTTTTATGCAAACTTGCCTATAGCAGAAGAGAATTTGATGATGGTTAGAGGTGAACAAGTGCATTTTTCACCTGCAGTGATCATTGTCTTCTACCACTTGCCTGCTGCATTGTTTTATTTTCATGCTAATTATCATCCTACTGAAGGAGAATTAGATGAGATAATATCTTTTCTGACTGATAGAAGAGGTTTTTGGAAGATAACAAATGAAAGAAGAGTAAATTTTCAGGCCTCTAAGTTGAATGCCATTTCAAAGGCATGACATTATTTTATCTCATCTAAACTGTTGCCTTCATATTAGTGAATTTACGAGGGAGAGAGCTGTTCTAAACCATTGTATTCAACAACGAAAGTCTATTGACATAGGGGCTATTATTTTTTATTATGTGATGAACTGTGTCGGTTCTGCTATTGCATCAGGTATGGGATTTCCTTCCATAATTCATTCAATTTGTTAGCAGTCTGGTGTGAAGTTTGAAACATGGGAGGAATTTCTTCAGCTATTGAGACCTACTACCAATGCAAATGTTGCCTCTTACACTGTACATTCAGAGTTTGGCTGGAGAGGAGGATTTAGAGCTTCCACTGCTTTTGCTTCTGCTTCTGCTGCTTCTACTTCACGTGCCACTACTTCTAGAGCATCATCATCTAGTGATTCACATACTAGACTTTTAAGGAAAATTTTCAAGAAAGTGAGTCTTACCCGAGAGCAATTTAGAGATATGGATGGTAATACTGAAAATATTGAGATGTATATTGTTAAGCATGATGAATATGAGGAGAATTATCAGCAGTATATGGATAGAGTGATTAAAGGTGATCACAGTGCTGAGATGCCCCCTCATCCATTTTATATACCTTATGTGTCATCCAGAGACTGGGTTGAAGAAGATGATGATGAGGATGATGGTTAGGGTTGTTTTGTATAGTTTGTTTTGTTTTGTCATTTCTTATGTGTAGTTATGTTTTTTTTTATTTTGATGTTTTTATAAGTGATGTGATGATTAATTATTATGTGATGTAATTTATGATATGAACTCTGATATTGTATAGAGCATAGTTGGACTATTTCTTTTTATGCACATTCAGATGTTTATGTGATAAATTAATGTTTTAAGTTGTAGTTTGTGATATGTGTGTGGTAGTAAATGTTTTAAAAGTGTATTTAGGGTTTGAATTTTTTAATAGAGTGTAAATTAACTCCAAATTTGTTAGGAGATGTAGAACACTATTAAAAACCACTGTTTGAAAATTGCATGTTTAAAACTTTTCAAAATCCACTACCAGTTATTATCTACTATTGTTGTGATTTTAGTTATGTTAAGTTGGTGTGTATTTGCTTTGAAAACCTCCACTACTGTCGAAATCTTTTGAAATTTTTATTTTATAAAATAACTGAATTTAGTTTCTTCTTACTCCTGTTATTCTTTAAAACTATTGTACTTGCATATTTCAGAAATTTAAATTCCTACAAACATGTTACTTTAGTTTTTAATTCTCACTCATTTATCATTTCTTATGCTTAAATGATTTTATCCTGACTAAAAATTAAAGTTTGAGGGGAATTTAAAAAAAACTAAATTTTTTAAAAACCTAAAATTTTATTTTTTCTCAAGAATACTTAAAATAAATTTAGTTTTTTATTGAAAACAATTATGTATATGAAGTTATATTAGGGAAACAAAATTTTGAATATAGAAATGAAAAAAAGAATTTAGTTAAAATTTATAGTAATAATGAAAAATTTGAAGTTAAAATGTTCTTAATAAAGAAATTTTAAATATAATTAAACTATCTTTAGTAAGAAATCTTGTATTTTTGGAAGAATAGAAGATTTAACTTTTATTTTTCAGAGCTTAAATTTCTTCTATTGAGAAATAATTTTCAGCACTATTATTATCATTTTTAAGTGAAAGATATATATCAGACCTTTATATTAAATGGAAGGGTGGAAATAAAAATCATTAAAGGCCTATCCAGATACAGAAATCATTGCCTTATAAAAAAGAGAAGAAGATAAAGAAAAGAAGAAAGAAAAAGAAAAGAAAAGAGAAAAAAGTAAAAAATAGTACATGAAAAGGAAGGAGAAGCTTGAGGATTTAAGGGCCTAATTGAAAATTGGTTCCATGCTTAAAGTTTAAAATATAAGATTTGAGAAAATCTAAAAATTAAGATTATAATATAGTAAATAAAATTATTCTCAATTAAAATTTTTAAGTGAGAAAAATAAAATGTTTGAATCCTATATTTTAAAAAATCTACAAGTATTTCAGAATTAGATAGAAACTTATATTTTCATTATCCTTTACTTAAGAACTTTCTAAACTTTAAATTGGTCTTATTTACTAAAATTTTTCTAAATTGGATTATTTAATTTCTAGAACAAAATTTTGAAACCTTCCTTAGAAACTCATTTACATAATTTGCATGTTTAAATTTTTATGGTTAAGAGTCACTTGAGGACAAATAAAATTTTATGTTTGGGGGATTTTGATACACTTAAAATAAATAGTGTTTTTATGCACATTTTATACCTATTTTTGATGATATTGCACTTTAATGGAAGATATTTTATGTTTTTCTTGCAGGTATGATGAAAAGGATTAATTAGGATGAAAGAAGCAAAAAAGGATCAAATTTGGAGCAAAATTATAAAGATTGAGAAATTTGGCCTCCGGCGCCAAAGTACCGGCGCTTAAGCGCCACAGTTAAAAATCAAATTTTAATAAAATTTGGTGCCATTTTCAAGGGTGTTTGAAGCAACTTTTAGTGGTGACTTCCTTAACATCCTTTGGGCGGCAAAAATTATTGAAAGGATGCATCTTTTGGTGGATACATTGAATCTGGACATGATTTGAAGAGACACCAAGGCACCTTTTGGAAATCATAAAAATGAAACCTCATAATTTGTAAGTGTGTGTGTTGTTGTTGGAGTAATAGTAGTTAGTGTTTTGAAAGTGTAAGGTTTTGGAGTTCTTCTTTTATATAATTGTTAGTAGAGAGTAGAGAGTAGAGAGTAAAAAAGAAAAAAGGGTTGGTGTGAAGCCTTCTTCTCACCAATTTTCTTTTATCCTTGTATCTAGTTTTTATTGAAGTTTAAAGTTTTTATTAGAGTCATCAGAGTTGGGCGCCAACCTCTGTAGAGTTATATTATGGAAAGCAAAATTCCAAAAGAAATTTCTAGAGTTTTGTGGAGAGGATTTTCAGATAATTATTTATCTTTATTTTTACACTTAGTTTTAAGTAAGATTGTTATATTTTCATTATGGTTTATGCTTTCATATCAAGTTTTGTTTGTGTTTTCTTCATCAAATCTGAGTAATTTACTTTTTCTTTTTCTTTCTTAGATGATGAAGTAATTAAATTATGGAAGTATGTTGTGGAAAGTATAAGTGTTTAAAGCTGGAATAAATTGTGATGATTTAATTCCTTGAACTTAATTTACTTCTTGATGTGGTCAATTAAGATGTTAAAATTTTTTGTGAGATTATGTAAGATCCAATGCGGTATTGTCTCAAACAACAATTGGAAAGAATCACATGAAATTATATGGGTGAGAATCGTAGTCCATATGATTGAATGCAAATATATAGGGAGATATGCTTTATTGGGGAGTAAAATTAGAGGAATTTAGAGAGATAGGCTAAATCCCCCTAATTTGGTTTGTTATTTTAAATTTTGTTATGAGATGTTAGCCCCCAGGTGGAGGGAATAGAGAAAACTCTAGAGTGAGAGCTAATATCTTCCCTGCCTAACCCATCTACAAAATTTCAAAATTTCAAATTAACAAATTTTATTTATAGAACCAAGTAAGGGTAAAGAATATAATTGCTCCTATTTGGCACAATATATTTAAATACTTCCACAACATAAATATTCATACTTATTACTAATTCTTTGAAGAAGGAAAAAGATATTTGATTCTTATAACTTTTATATTGTGTTTAGAGTATTGATAATTTTTATTTCCTGCTTAACATTTTATTAAAAAATATCAAAAACAACTTTTCGGAATTAATACCTTAAAACATACTTACAAAAATCAAATAAAAAAAAGTAAAAAGTTATTTTTCTTATTTCTTTAAAGTTTTAGACATTTATCTGTGGATTCGATATCTCGGAGCTTAATCAGAAAGTCCTATATTACTTGATAAACAATGCATATACTTGCATAGTATCCCATCATCTAAATCATAAAATTCATATCTAAATCATAAGCATAAATATTCAGGGATCAGAGAGCACGACTGAAAATATATTGGTCAATATGTGACAAAAGATTGTGTTGTAAGTGGGTGGTGCGCCAACCACCATAAGGTTCACCATGTTAGTGAACTAACTTTTACATTCTTCGTTGGTGACTGATAGCATGATTATACTTTGGGCTTCCTTTGATCTTTTGTAAAACCCATACAGTGGGCCAATTGGTGCAAAAAAAGAGATCGACTGACAAATGTGTTTTTTAAGAGCTAATTTGAATAGTATGTTCCCAAAACTACTAGTGTCAACCAAAATGCCACTTAACTGTTATTTATTAATCATTGACGTGAAAATTATAAAATCATTCTAAGGATTTCTTGTGGGGGACAAATCCATATTAGTAAAGATAATTGAGGGATGGGGCTTCCACTTCATAGTGGAAGAAACGAAGTAGTATTCCCCACTCAGAGTCTTTTATGATTAGCCCTTATAAATGAGTCTCAACACAATATAGTTGGTACAATCCTTACAATATAGATATAATTGTCTTGGACAGGTTCATTTGAGCCATCATTTGTTGGGGTTTCCTTAGCCATTGGTTTTGCACGCTGAGGTTCAAAAATTATTTGAGCATTTTGGCCATAATTAGTTTTTCAAATAGGCTTCAGAGGTGTTTACACTCCTCTATGTCATGATCATGGACCTTATGATATTTTTAGAATTTACATGTGTTCGAAGGAAGGCTCTGGTTCTCATCGGTGGATCCTTCTGAAGTACTCTTTAACTTGAATAGATTTCACCAAATGTACCTTTAAAACCCTTTAGTTTAGTGTGTTTTTGTGCTCCTCAGTGTCAATCGACCGGCTGTTCGATCAACACAATCTCTTGGAACTTTTGTTGTCATCTCTTTCGCCATGAGACGACCATTATCTTTCAGATTTGAGGTGAGTAACATCATTCTCCCACAATCTCTTATCTTGCAAGCTCTTTATTTTAAGCAATAGTTTGATTTCATGATTTTCTAGTAAGGTGAGTGATATTATTCTTACGCTCCAATATGGTCATTTGGCAACTCAAAAATTTTGACCAGATTATTGAGTTGACATAAAACTAGAAAGTATTTAAATTTTGCACTCCTTAGCCTTTGTTTCAAGGAAGCTTTAACTATCACAAGCTCTATATTTTGAACTTCAAACATCTCGTTCTGGAATTAAGTGATCTATGTTCGAAGGCTTTCATTCGACCCCACTTTATTTGTCGTAGGGCCTATGAATCCTTTCGGGGTTTTTGGGCACTAGTGAACTGCACTGTAAAAAAATTTTAAAACTTGCCAAAGGAAGAGAGAATTCCTTTAGGGATGCCATTAGACCACCTGAGGGCCAAATTCCTTTAGTGTGATATAGAAAAGTCGGCACTTCAACTAAATGAAAAGTTTTAGAAGTCACATACTTGACTTAAATAATTCTATGTGGTCAGCGAGATTGTTATGACCATTATATGGTTCAAGGATGAAGCCTTGAATTTATCAGGACAACTCAACATCAATGATGTATCTAAAGAATGAATTCTCTGACTGAAGGTAAACTTCTAACAATCCCTATTTTGGTCTAGTCCTTAGCGTGGAACCAACTCTTTCTTAATATAAGGATTCTTCAACTTGTTTGATGCTTGATTCATTTAGCGTAGTCCTTAACGTTCGAATCCAACTTGTTTAATGGCCTTGTGATTCAAGTATTCGAATGTCTATTTCTTAAGGAGCTTATGCTCTTCCTATAAGTATAACAAGAATCATTTCTATCATTTGACCCGCTATACATTTTTAATTCTTGAATCTGTTAGTGAACAAATCCTCTAGTGGACATCATGTTTGAGGTTTCTCTTTGTGGTTTCCTTCTATATGGCGCACTCCACTTTTTTTTACAACATTATTCCATGATCACTGCACATTTTAGGATGTTGAATCAAAAAATGTACTATGGATTACACCCAATGAAAAGAACATTAGGGTGTCTAGTAAATTACAAATTTTTCATAATTTTAAGAATAGCATTACAGGAATTTAATGCATCATTTCATATTTGTAACTGACACGAAGATCCATAACTGGCATTGACATCATTTCATAATCATAACTACTTAAAAGGAAAGAACTTAATGACTCGCTGATGTTGTCATTTAGTCTTCTTACAATCAGTCAGCCTACCAGAGAGACAGACATCTCTCATTGGACATGGAGCCTTTTCAGAGGTTTGGAAAGATAATGGAGGGGGATATCTGTCCATTGGATTGGTGCCTCCAACTCCATGTTTTGGTTGAGCCTTTTGTTCGGTCATCTTTTGGTTTCAATCGAAGAGTGCATCATGATCACAGAAAAATACATTAAGAAATTCATA
This sequence comes from Papilionanthe hookeriana x Papilionanthe teres, assembly GCA_022702705.1. NCBI lineage: Eukaryota > Viridiplantae > Streptophyta > Magnoliopsida > Asparagales > Orchidaceae > Papilionanthe > Papilionanthe hookeriana x Papilionanthe teres. Next base: position 116,135,098 of record CM040421.1, on the reverse strand, counting down.
TCTATTTTTGATTAAATTGCACTTAAAAAAAAGGTATTTTCTTTATTTTATTGTAGGAATGAAGATTTATAATTGATGGAAGCAAAAAGCATGAAATGGAGCGAATTTGGATCAAAAAGGAAGAGTTTCATGCAAATTGAACTAAGTCGCCAACGGCGAGATCGAGGCCGCCGACGACGAGATCGTGAAGAGAATTTCTGAAGGAATTATAACTACCTCGCCGACACCGAGCCTGAAGCCCGCCGACAGCGAGATCGCGCAGTTTGAAGACCTTCTAGAAACCCCGCAGACTGCGAGGTCTTTTCCCGCCGACGGCGAGACAGTTCAAAATGCAAATACTTTGAACCTCGACACTTTTTGAAGAGGTGTTTAAGCACCTCTTGGACCTTTGCTTACCTCTATAAATAGAGGCTAAATTCTAGTGTCTGTGTGTGTCTCTTGAGTCTTCAGTGTGTCTATTTTAGAGAGTTTGAGTCTATTTTGAGTCTGTTGTTAGTAAGTTTCTTTAGTTTATTTGAGTGCTATTTAGAAGTTTGTTGTACTAGAAGGAAAAGTCAAAGGAACTTCAAGGAGTCTGCTTAGGGAGGAAATTAAGATAAGTATCTTTGTTTATTGTTGTTAACTTTAAATGAAATCCATGCTTTGTTTTATTCCCATGCATTCTGAGTAGTTTTCTTAGTCTTTCTCCTTATTTATGAAAATTATGCGGATTGATGAAATTAAATAGAAGTACCTAATATATTAAAATAAATTGTGATAATTTTTACTTAAAACTTAATTTACTTTCAATCTGGCCAATTGAGTTGTTAAAATATGTTGAATTATCAACTATAGTAAAAATTACATCCAATATTCAGGGAAGTCAAAAGCCTTGGAAGGCGGGTGCAAATAAATAGGGAAATATTAATTATCGGACGTAGAATTGGACATTTTAGTGTGACAGACTAAAATATTCAATTCGGTCCTATTGTTTGAGAGCTGAAGTGTAGATGTTAGCCCTCGAGTGAGGGGAACGTGGGAGCTACGAAGTGGCAGCCGGTATCCTCCCGGCCTAGCCGCGAGATTCGGTAATCAAACATAGGATTAATCAATGTTCTTTGCACCTCGGACCAAAGGGTAAAAAATTGGAATGCTCCTATTTGTCACAATACAATTTAAGAATTCTATTTAAATTCATCATTCACTTAATTTTCTAAAAACAAGGAGAAGGATACTTTTTCTGAATTATTTAAATCAACTTATTTCAAGCATTAGTTTACTTTAGTTTGTTATAGTTACTTTGAATTTCAGTTTACTATATTAGTAAGTAATTCCTTTAATTTTAGCTGATAACAAATCTGTTAAAAACTTCCCTGTGGGATCGATAACCAGGACTCCACTAGAGCCCTGTATTACTTGATACGATACGTATACTTGCGTAGAATCCACATTATACATTAAATCATATATCTATATTTAAAGCGGGATCAAGTTTTTGGTGCCGTTGCTATAAACATAAATTGCATACATATTAAAAGTGGGTCAAGTTTTTGGCGCCGTTGCTGAGGGAAGTAAAGAAATTATTTACTAGAGTAACGGACTATTTTATTTTATAAAATTGTATGCGAAAATTTGGAAACGAATATTTAATACCTTACGATTCAGAATTAGAGCGTACAATTAAAAGAATTAGAAAACAAAAAAGAGAAATTATAAATTTAACACAAATGGCAAATAAGCCTGAAAATGAAAATATCAATCAACCAAGACCATTACGAGATTATGCCAACCCTACATTAGATGAAATTCATTTAACTATTCAAAACCCTGATGTAGCTGCTAATTCATTCAAACTTAAACCCGCAATTATCCAAATGGTACAAAATAATCAATTTAGTGGTTCACCTACCGAAGATCCTAATTTACATCTTGCTAGTTTTTTAGAACTATGTGCTACTTTCAAATATGAAGGAGTATCTAACGATGCTTATTAGACTTAGACTTTTTCCTTTTTCTTTAAGGGATAAGGCTAAAATGTGGTTAAATTCGTTAGCACCTGGATCTATTAAAACTTGGGGAGAATTATCACAAAAATTTCTATCCAAATATTTTCTACCATCTAAAACTGCTAAGCTTAGAAATGATACAACTTCTTTTAGTTAGTTTGATGGAGAGTCAATATATGAATCTTGGGAGAGATTTAAAGAACTTCTTAGGAAATGCCCACATCATGCGTTACCAGATTGGTTAATTATCCAAACTTTCTATAATGGATTAGTAGGATCTTTAAGATCAATCATCGATGCTTGCTGTCTGTAGGATCATTAATGTCAAAACCATTTGATGAAGCCTATGCACTAATCGAAGAAATGACAACAAATAATTTTCAATGGCCTGCTGATAGAATGAATCCGAAAAAAATAGCTAGTATTCATGAAAATGATGCAATATCTATGATAGCTTCACAAATTGCTGCTGTATCTAAAAAATTAGATCATTTTGGAATGAATTACACTCCAACTATATCAGAAGAAAATTCATCTAGACAACTTATAGAATCCCAATCTCAATATGAAACAATTAATGTAATTAACAACAGACACAATAATCCTTATGCAAATTATTATAATCCTGAATGGAAAAATTATCCTAATTTTAATTGGAATAATAACACAACTAATCAACCATGGATGCATAATATGACACAGCAATTAGGAAATCCTAATTATAAATCTAATTATCCACCTGGATTTAATAACCCACAATTTAAAGATAAGAAATTATCTATAGAACAATTAATATTAAATATGGGTCAACATTTACAAAATCAAGGAAATCAATTACAAATACAAGGAAACTAATTACAAAATCAAGGAACAGCTATAAAAAATATTGAAACTCAACTTGGACATATCGCTACTGCACTTAATAATAGAATACCTGGAACATTTCCTAGTAATGTGGAAATAAATCCCAAAGACAAGGGAAATGAACAAATTAAAGCGATACAATTACGAAGTGGAAAAGAATTAGAACCTCAAATTCAGAAAGAACTTCAAAGTCAAAAAGAGGAAATGGAAATTGAAAAGGAAAAGAATCAACAAGATCCAAATTTGGAAAATTCTTTAATACCTACGAAAATTTCTGTTGAAAAACCTCCACCACCATTTCCTCAACGACTAATTCAACATAAAAAAGAGAAACAATTTGCTAAATTCCTTGAAATTTTGAAGAAATTAACGATAAATATTCCTTTCGTAGAAGCTTTAGAACAGATGCCAAACTATGTAAAATTCATGAAAGATATTCTAAATAAAAAAAGAAAATTTACCGATAATGAAATGGTCTCACTTAGTGAAGAGTGTAGTGCTATTATTCAGAAAAAACTTCCTGAAAAATTAAAAGATCCTGGTAGTTTCACTATACCCTGCGCTATTAGAGAAAAATTCTATGGAAAAGCTTTGTGTGACTTAGGAGCAAGCATCAATCTAATGCCTCTATCAATTTTCAAGAGATTAGGATTGGGAGAAATTTCACCTACTTCAGTAACTCTTCAGTTAGCTGATCGTTCTGTTACATATCCTAAGGGAGTTATTGAAGATGTATTAGTAAAAGTGGAAAAATTTATCTTCCCTGTAGATTTTATTGTTCTAGATATGGAAGAAGATAAAGAAATTCCTATCATTTTAGTAAGACCATTTTTAGCCACTGGAAAAGCTATGATTGATGTTCAGAAAGGAGAATTAACTATGAGAGTAAATGACCAAAAAGTAACTTTTAATATTGCTAAATCAATGAAATATCCTGCGTTAGAAAAAGATTATGAGTGTTTTCGAATGGAAGTACTCGATCATTTACAAAAAGAACATTTTAAAGAATATTATGAAGAAAAATTAGAAAAAGAAAATATTGAATTAATTGAAAAATCTGAAATAAATGAAGAATTAGATTATATTCAAGAGAAATTTGAATTTTTTGATAACACAGAAAATACTGAAAAAAATATAGTTCCATCAATTATTAAACCTCCTGAACTTGAGTTAAAAATGTTACCTAATCATTTAAAGTATGCTTACTTAGGTAATTCTTCAACTCTACCAGTTATTATGTCATCCGAATTAAATGAATCTCGAAGAACAAAAACTTTTAGATACATTAAAAAAATATAAGAAAATTTTTGGTCAGACTTTAGCAGATATTAAAGGAATTAGTCCTTCAATTTGTATGCACAGAATTATTTTAGATAATGAACATAAACCTAAAGCAGATCCACAATGGAGATTAAATCCAATAATGAAAGAAGTAGTCAAGAAGAAATTTTAAAATGGTTAGATAATGGTAATATATATCCTATTTCTGACAGTGCTTGGGTAAGCCCAATTCACTGTGTACCTAAAAAAGGAGGGGTGACTGTCAAAGCTAATGAAAATAATGATCTTATCCCTATAAGACAAGTTACTGGATGGTGAATATGTATTGATTATAGAAAATTAAACACAGCCACCAGAAAAGATCACTTCCCTTTACCATTTCTAGACCAGATGTTAGATAGATTAGCCGGACATAAATATTTTTGTTTCTTAGATGGATATACCGGTTATCATCAAATACAAATTGCTCCCGAGGATCAAGATAAAACTACATTTACTAGTCCTTATGGAACTTTCTCTTTTCGAAGAATGCCTTTTGGATTATGTAATGCACCTGTAACATTCCACAGATGTATGATGTCTATATTTAGTAAATTAATTGATAATGGAATAGAAGTATTTATGGATGATTTCTCTGTATTTGGAACAACATTTGACACATGCTTAAATCATCTTGAAAAAGTATTTGAAGTATGTGAGAAAACTAATTTAGTTCTTAATTGGGAGAAATGTCAATTTATGGTTACAGGAGGCATTGTATTAGGGCATAAAATTTCGGAAAAAGGCATGGAAGTAGACCCTGCAAAAATTCGAGTTATAGCTAAATTACCACCTCCACCTACGGTGAAAGGGGTAAGAAGTTTTCTTGGACATGCTTGGATTCTACGGACGTTATATTAAAGATTTTTCAAAAATTACTAAACCTCTATGCCAACTTCTTGAAAAGGACAAGAAATTTGAATTTACAACTGAATGCTCGAATGCTTTCGAATTATTAAAAGATAAATTAATTACAGCACTTATAATAGTTTCACCTAATTGGGAGAAACCATTTGAGCTTATGTGTGATGCTAGTGATTATGCTATAGGAGCGAGTTCTTGGGCAAAGATATGATAAGATTTTCAAAGTTATATATTATGCTAGTAAAACTCTAAATGACGCTGAAATAAATTATACATTTACTGAAAGAGAATTATTAGCAGTTGTATATGATTTTAATAAATTTCATCATTATCTAATAGGAACTAAATGTATTGTACATACTGATCACTCTGCTATAAAATATTCAATGCAAAAGAAAGATTCTAAACCAAGATTAATCAGATGGATATTATTAATGCAAGAATTTGATTTTGAGATCATTAACAAAAAAGGGAACTGATAATCAAATTGCAGATCATTTATCAAGATTAGAAAATCATGAATTATACGATACGATAATGAAATTTTAGACGAGTTTTCTCGATGAACAACTTTATAATATTAATGAGTTGAAAATACCTTGGTATGCTGATATAGTAAATTATATTGTAAGTGACATTTTACCACCTATGTTAACTTTGCAACAACAGAAAAAATTCATTCACGATACTAAAACATACTTTTGGGATAAACCATACTTATACAAGCAATGCAAGGATCTAATCATTAGAAGATGTGTGCCTTATGAAGAAACTGAACCAATTATTCAAAAATGTCATGATTCTGATTTTGGAGGACATTTTGGGACAGATAAAACTGCATATAAAATTCTACAATATGGATTCTATCGCCTACTCTATTTAGAGATTTATATAGATATATAAAAACCTGCGATAAATGCCAAAGAGTAGGAAACATATCAAGGAAAAATGAAATGCCTCCGAATTTTATATTAGAAGTTGAAATTTTTGATGTTTGGGGATTAGATTTCATGGGACCTTTTATTCCTTCATTTGGAAACTCATATATATTAGTAGTTGTTGATTATGTTTCCAAATGGATTGAAGCACAAGCTTTACCTTGGTGTGATGCTAAAAGTGTTTCAAAATTTTTAATAAAAAATATTTTTACTAGATTTGGAATGCCGAGAGTGATTATCACTGACGGAGAAACTCATTTTAGAAACAAATATATTCACAAACTAGTAGAAAAATATAATATTATGCATAAGTTATCAACAACTTATCATCCACAAACTAGTGGATTAGCTGAAGTTTCTAATCGAGAGATTAAGCGTATATTAGAAAAATCTGTAAACCCTAATAGATTAGACTGGTCTATAAGACTAGACACTGCATTTTGGGCATACAAGACTGCTTATAAAACTCCGATTGGAATGACTCCCTACAGGCTTATATATGGAAAAACTTGCCACTTACCAGTTGAATTAGAACATAAAGCATATTGGGCGATTAAAGAATTTAATTATAATATGAAAGAAGCTGGTGAAAAGAGATTGTTGCAATTAAATGAATTGGAAGAATTAAGAAACGAATCATATGATAATGATAGGATTTATAAAGAAAGGATGAAATTATGGCATGATCGGAAGATTAATCGGAGAAATTTTGAACCGGGACAAGAAGTTTTGCTTTATAATACTAGATTGAAATTATTTCTGGGAAATTGAAATCTCGATGGTTAGGACCTTTCACCATAACTCAAATATTTTCATATGGAACTATAGAAATTGAAGATCCAAAAATAGGACATAGATTTAAAGTAAACGGACATAGATTAAAACCATATTTCGAAGGTAGAAGACCAAATTTTAAAGAGGTTTTAATGCTTAGTCAACCTGAACACTAACTAAATTAGGTCGGGCTGACGACGTTAAACCAAGCGCTTTATGGGAGGCAACCCATAGTAGTCTTTTATTTTAATTATCTATAAATTAGTTAGTCTATATTATTAAAACAAATCTTACTACTCAAAACTTTTTATTAGAATCATCACAAAGTTGAACCTATATGATGAGATCAAAAAATATTCGGACCAGAGCGAAATTGGGTGATTTTTATGAATCTCGCCGATAGCGAGCCCGAGCCCGTTGACAGTGAGATCGTGCGCCATGAATTGAGTCAGTTTTATAACTAAGTCACCGACGGCGAGGAACTTCCCGCCGACGGTGAGGAAGTTGAAAATTTAGTTTCTTAAAGATTTTTCGTGCGATTTTTGACGGATCTAAGAAATTCCTTCGTAAGAAATTATCCCAAATTTGATTTTACACCATTTTCTTCCTTAGGAATGACTAGAAACCAATCCTTTCCATCCAAAATGGCCACCAAATTCTTAGAAACCACAAAAACTAAAGTTTTCAACCGAAGAAAATTCGTCAGTTCGGAGGCGCAGCGAATCTTCAACAAAGGCTTGATGAAGAAAAGACTTATTAAAGAAAGAGGATTTGTCAACAGAGGAGTAGAGAATTCTACTACAAAAATCGAAGAAATGATCGCACAGCGGCATTGGGAGGTATTTTGTTATACGACATCCGCTGTAGTTATACTAGTAGTTAAAGAGTTTTACTCTAATTTACATGCGATCAACAATGGAAATGTGTACGTCAGAGGAAGATGGGTAACATTTACTCCTTCAAGGGTAAATGAATTGTTTTCTATAGAGAATACCTCTGTTTGTCATTATTCCAACTTTGTGCCTTCAAGATACAATATGAACGAAATCTATAGATACCTGACCGACGAACCGGATGATTGGGAGTTACGAGAAGACGGGTATGTCAGTTTTTTGCATCACTTCTTAACCCTGTCTCGAAGCACTGGCATTTCTTTATATCATCAAAATTATTACCTACCATGAGAGTAAATAAAGTTTCAAAGGAATGCGTTATTTTAAACTACCGTATTCAAATTGGATTACCTATCGATGTTGGATCAATAATAGTAACGTCACGTTGGGATTAATTGTGCATGGGTCGGTGCATGGACTTGGACACTCATCTACTATATTTGCTTTATGCGATCGATACCAAGTTTCTTATGAGGCTTGGGAAAAAGTACTTTTACCATGGAAACCACTCGGATCCTATCGATATGTTTCCCACTTTGGATAACAATGATGAGATTACCATTATTTCTGACAGGCATCACAGAACAATCCTTTAGCAAGGCCCTTTACTGATAAGACTAATTTCATTCTGAAGAAGATTAAAGGATTGGAGAATGAATTGCAAAATGTGATGAATTCCATTGACAATATCTCTGATATGTTTGATCATATTGATTGAAGAATGAAGAAGTACTTTGATCATACTGGACATCTGGAGGCCAGTTTTATTCATCTACTAAGACATAAAGGATGGATTAATGAAGAATCTACTGCAGAATTCCCTTTCAGGCCTTTCTACAATTTATTTGTGCACTGCGTCGCATCGGAAATATCAGAGAAGATGTTAGTTCAGACACTGAAGAGTAGGAAAGATTTTTATGTTTATGTTATATTTGTATATATAAATGTGTTGATTTGGAGTTAGATTTTATTATGAGTCGAAATTTGATTTGATCATCTCAGATTTGATGAGATTTTATGTAAATTGTTATGTCTCAGCATTTAGAGTGTTGTGGTGTGGATTGCGATGCTGAGTATTATGGATTTGAACTTTTAAGTTAAGTATGTGTTAAGTTGTTATTGTGAAATTTGTAAGTTTCATGGATTTCATATATAAAGTTATATTGTTTGTGTTGTGTGACTTTTTGTGAGTATAAGTATCTAATCTTCGTATTATTATTAAATTAAGTGATCGGAAGATTGATTAAGGGAAATTCGAGGTTGAAAATGATTGACGAGTTTCAAAAATTTAAAATTTTTTGGGATCTCGCCGACGGCGAGAATTATCTCGCCGACAGTGAGAAAACCCGCTGACAGCGAGACCGAGCTCGCCGACGGCGGATTTTTCCCGAAACTTTTGCCTTATGAAATTAATTAGCTCGCCGACGGCGAGAAAAATCTCGCTGACAGTGAGATCGTTAAAAGACCTATATTTGACCGGTCAACCGACACTATTCATCATCCCTTTCCTCAAATTTTCAGAAAAACCGACCTAGGGCTTGAGAGATCTTGGATTTGAGGCGATTTCAACACTTTTTGACAACGGATTTCATCTTCCCTTGGTAAGAGCTTCATTCCTATGCAAAAATTTTTTATTTTCACCATGGATTTCTTCTACATTTGGAGAATTTTGAAAAATTTTGAAATGTCAAGAAAATACTTGGAAGAATTTCATAAAAATTGATTTAAATGGATTTAAGATGTTGTAGGAAGCCTTCTTAGTAATATTTTGGAGTTTAGTTAAGATTTTGTCAAATTTCACAGATCGAGAAATGGATCCATGACAAAAGCGACGAATAGATTATGACAAAACCCGATTCATTAATGCAAGAGCACAAACTAGATATTTTCAAAACATACAAGCAAGAAAATGCATTCAAGATCGAGTTTTCAAGAATCCAGAAGGAGAAGTTGAGCGAATCATTAAGGAGCGAGGATGGGAAAATTTCTGTTTCGTGACCAACAGAGCAGCTGTAGAAGTAGTAAAGGAATTTTATGCAAATTTAACACAGGCTGAAGATGCACCGGTGAAGGTTAGAGGATTTTTTGTAGAATTCAACGCTGCTAGAATAAACGCTTATTATGAAGTACGAGAAACCTACACTAGCGAGTATGAAACTTTTGGAACTATGGAAGGACCACTGGAAGAGGTGATCGACTTTCTCACTGATGGGAATGGAGTTTGGAAGATAAAGCAGCGGGAACGGGTAAACTTCCCTCTTTCTATGCTAAATGCAACATCTAAAGCCTGGCATTATTTTATTTGTTCTACTTTGTTACCTACCTACCACCATAGTGAGGTAACAAGAGATAGAGCAGTTCTGAATTTCTGTATTCAGAACCAAAAGAGTTTTAATGTGGGAAATGTTATTTATAAAAATATATTAGCCACCGCTAGAAATGAAAGTGGAGGAGGATTAGGACATCCTGGTCTTATCTATGCACTTTGCCAATTATCTGGGGTAGAGGCAAGAGATGATGAGGAATGAATTGAACCTATGAAACCCCTTACTCAGGCTAATATAAAGAAATATGAATCCCACGAAGGATGGAGATGCGGGACGAGGGATTATGTACCTTCTTCAAGTAGAGATATACCCTCTACTAGTTATGATCCACCCCCTCAGTACACCACTCCTACCCTTCAAGATCTGATGAATGAATTAACCCTGAGTAGAAAGAGTCTTGAGTTATTTGGAGAAAATATGGAAAGAAGATTTGAGCAAATAGACCAAAGGATCGGAGGCTTGGAAAGAAGACACGATTATGATAGAGAATATCTCCAGCGACATTCAGAGTATGAAATTGCATACTATGAAGCTAAACGTCGATATAGGAGTGGTGATTTAGATGTTGTCTTTCCTGAGTGCCCCCGTTATTCACAGTATCAGCCTTCTCAGCCTGGAGATCAGGGATATGACATAGTTTGGGATTTTGATGCAGAAGATTAGAGTCTTTGTTTAGTTTGTTTGGTTTGTTTAGATTTGTTGTTATTTTGGGAAACTTTATTATTTTGGATGTGATTATTCTGTACTTTCTAAAGACTATGGATGTTGGTATGTTTGCTTATGTTATGATGTTAGATTTTTTGTGTGTTAAATTAGTTTGCAAATTTTTATATATAGGATGTTAGTTTAAGTTTTTATAAGTTATTAATTTTAATATTGTTTAGATTGTTTTAATATGTTTTAAAATAGATTAGTTAAATGTATGTGTAGTAATAGATTAAGTTTTCTTTGTTATGTTTGATACTTATTTTAAAATTTCATCCCTGCACTTTCTTTTAAATATTATACGTGGAAGAATACTAACGATACGGAGTTACGTAAGTAATGAAAAAGCCTGCAAAAAAAAAATTCAAAGAAAAGAAATACCTAAAGCCCAAAGGTATGATGAATTTTATTATATACTTTCCCTTTTTCACTATGTAGTATAAATAGAAAATTTTAAGTTTGGGGGAAGGTAAAAATAAAAATTTAATTATTAAATTGTTCTCAATTTCTATTTTCAAAAATTATTATTAAATGATTTTCTATAGTAATTTTTCAATTCAATAAACATGAATTACTTTATTTAATTATTATAAAAAATTAAAGAAAATGTTTCTAGTAATTCAATTAATTAATGGAATAAGATATTTGGTTAAAAGAAATAAGAATATAGTAAACTATTTAAAGTAAGGGAAACTATATTTTAAAATTAAAAATTCTTAAGTATTTAAGTGAAAAAGAAAGGATAGAAACTCAATGAAGTAAAGGCTATGAAATATATATAAGCAAAGAAATATTTTAAGTTTCAAATTTAGGAAGAGAAATTGAAGTTCAAAATTATTAACAGGCTATCCAGATATAGTAATCCTCACTTGAAAAAGAAAAAAAGAAAAATAAGGATTGAAAATCAATCCGAAAAGAAAAGGAAAGAAAAGAAAAGAAAAGAAAAATATAAGTGAGGAGAAGCTTGAGGATATGTCTTATCAAAAATTGGCTTCAATGGATTCAACCTAAAGGGTAAAACTTAATTATATTTCTAAACTTATATTTATGGATTAGTATTTTACTAAATAGTGTTCTCTTGAACTTCCTATCATCTAAATATCTTAAGTAATTTACTCTTTTAAATATAGTCATTCCTGAAATAAATAGAGAGGTAGAAATCTTAGACCTGATAACTAAATAATCTTATATCTATAAAGTTAATTTAATTACTCAGAATATTTATATTTAACTTTATTATAATGATATTTAAATTTAATTCATATTATCTGAATTGAAAAATTCTATTACAGAAATCATTATTTTTATTTAGTATTAAAATTACATGAGGACAAGTAATAATTAAGTTTGGGGGATTTTGATCACAGAAAAATACATTAAGAAATTCATATCTATTTTTGATGAAATTGCACTTTAAAGAAAGGTATTTTCTTTATTTTATTGCAGGAATGAAGATTTATAAGTGATGGAAGCAAAAAGCATGAAATGGAGCGAATTTGGATCAAAAAGGAAGAATTTCATGCAAATTGAACTAAGTCACCGACGACGAGATCGAGGCCGCCGACGGCGAGATCGTGAAAAGAATTTCTGAAGGAATTATACCTACCTCGCCGACAGAGAGCCCGAAGCCCGCCGACAGCAAGATCGCGTGGTTTGAAGACCTTCTAAAAACCCCGCTGACGGCGAGGTCGTTTCCCGCCGACGGCGAGACAGTTCAAAATGCAAATACTTTGAACCTGGACACTTTTTGAAGAGGTGTTTAAGCACCCCTTGGACCTTTGCTTACCTCTATAAATAGAGGCCGAATTCTAGTGTCTCTGTGTGTCTCTTGAGTCTTCAGTGTGTCTATTTTAGAGAGTTTGAGTCTATTTTGTGTCTGTTGTTAGTAAGTTTCTTTAGTTTCTTTGAGTGCTATTTAGAAGTTCTTTGTCTACTAGAAGGAAAAGTCAAAGGAACTTCAAGGAGTCTGCTTGGGGAGGAAATTAAGATAAGTATCTTTGTTTATTGTTGTTAACTTTAAATGAAATCCATGCTTTGTTTTATTCCCATGCATTCTGAGTAGTTTTCTTAGTCTTTCTCATTGTTTATGAAAATTATGCGGATTGATGAAATTAAATAGAAGTACCTAATATATTAAAATAAATTGTGATAATTTTTACTTAAAACTTAATTTACTTTCAATATGGCCAATTGAGTTGTTAAAATATGTTGAATTATCAACTATAGTAAAAATTACATCCAATATTCGGGGAAGTCGAAAGCCTTGGAAGGCGGGTGCAAATAAATAGGGAAATATTAATTATCGGACGTAAAATTAGACATTTTAGTGTGACAGACTAAAATATTCAATTCGGTCCTATTGTTTGAGAGCTGAAGTGTAGATGTTAGCCCTTAGGTGAGGGGAACGTGGGAGCTCTGAAGTGGCAGCCAGTATCCTCCCAGCCTAGCCGCAGATTCAGTAATCAAACATAGGATTATTCAATGTTCTTTGCACCTGGACCAAAGTGTAAAGAATAGGAATGCTCCTATTTGTCACAATACAATTTAAGAATTCTATTTAAATTCATCATTCACTTAATTTTCTAAAAACAAGGAGAAGGATACTTATTCTGAATTATTTAAATCAACTTATTTCAAGCATTGGTTTACTTTAGTTTGTTATAGTTACTTTGAATTTCCGTTTACTATATTAGTAAGTAATTCCTTTAATTTTAGCTGATAACAAATCTGTTAAAAACTTCCCTGTGGGATCGATAACCAGGACTCCACTAGAGGCCTGTATTACTTGATACGATACGTATACTTGCGTAGAATCCACATTATACATTAAATCATATATCTATATTTAAAGTGGGATCAAGTTTTTGGTGCCGTTGCTACAAACATAAATTGCAAACATATTAAAAGTGGGTCACATCATTTTGTATCTCTGTTGTTTGACTCTCGAAGTAATCATTTTATGCCTATACAGTTAGGTCCATTGAATCTCTTCAAGATTGGTGCGGTCATATTTTTTTACATATATTAAGAAACAAATTATTTAAATAATTTTTAATGTTATGAAGGCCATTTAGGATCACTATTGTAATTTAAGAACCTTGCAAAAGTTTTCTAAAAACATTTAAGCTTTGTGTAGTGGTTGTACTAATGACATGTCATAGAGTTGCAATAATAACTTTAGGATAGAGAATTAATGTGTTACAATGATGTAAATATCCTTTTTTTGATAATCCGTTATCTTTATTATTGGTCGAAGAAATCATATTTTCATTTATTTATTTTTATGAAATATATTGAATGAAGTCAAGAGATACGAACTTGCTTGAGCGTTCAAGATTGAATTTCTGTGTTGGTCCTATTGATATCTATACCGGGAAAACTTCTTATCTTATTTGAACTGTCCTCAAACCAAGTACATCAATCTATAAAAATGCATCTAGTAAAAGATAAAAGGTTTACCTTGATCTCTTAACCTGCTCAATAATGGATCCATTGGTTGAGAGCTTCATGTCCAATTTCATGAATTGATTTTAAGTGCACCACATACATAAAATTGTTAACATTTAAGATTATTACTTTAGTTTGTAAAGCCCCATGGAACATTGCTTTTTTATTAGGGAAATGTTTATTTTACAACCATGACATCATTTCCTTTATTCGTGCATGGGTGTGCAAGATTGCATCTTCCTCTTTTCTTATTTGGTAATATAAGATGATTAACTATCAATGTTTCTTCTTGAATTCTCTAACCATCCATACATAAATTACTCTTCTACTTTTGAGTTGCAATCTTAGTCAATGTTTTCATAAATACATTTAGTATTTGAGGCTTTAGCTATAGTAGATGGTAAAAGTGTTGCACTCTTACACTCTTTACATGTGGAATGGACCTACATGCCACATTTTCAATAAGAAGTAAGAAATCTATGTCATAGTTATAATTTATATGGATTGTATGATAAAAATTATTGGAGAAGTCCATCATAGAAAAAACAAATATATATTAAAACAAAGTAATAAACTTTACACCATATTATTCTATGAAACTAACATAACATTCATTATAATACTTCTTAATGAAAAAAGGAATGCATATATTATTTTATCCAACTATGACTTAGTTTTGCAAAAATCAATTTTTCTGCATTACCTGAAAATCAATACTCTAACAAAAAAATTAAAAAAGAATTGTATTGAATTTAAGATATTTGCCTTTTACTGATCATTATCATATGCCATCAACAAATGTAATCAATGCCTTCCCTCTCAAAAAATTTGCCCTCACCTTTATTTGTACAAATGAGTTTTTCTTGACTCCACTTAATTTTCTACATAAAGATACTCATTCAAATTTGTATGGACATTACTTACCACCTTGTGATATTGCTTCATTGCAATATTTACTATTTGTATAAAGCTTATAAAATTCATATTAATTAAAAAAAAAATTATGACAATAAAATGTTTTATGTTTATATTATGTTTTATTATTATGATGGAAAATTGAGAAGCAAGCATTTAAAGTTAAGGGAAATGTAGAAATTACAATTTTAACATCATAAAAACACTAATTAAATTTCTACATAAAGCTGATTGGTTAACTGAGATTAAGCCATTCATCAGTGGTTGTAACCTGGAGACAATTATTTTGCTGATAATTTTGGAGAACACAGTGGTTAAACTCATAGGTCTAAATTCCTTCCAAGAAGCTTTGCTGGTATCTTTAGGAATGAGTACAATAGTAGTAGCAGTGAAATACTTTGGCAAATCAGTGCCCAGGAAGAAACTCTGAATGGCCAAAGAGAGGTCCTTTTTAAGGAAATCCCAAAAGTTCTGATAGTAACCTACAGTAAAGCCATTAGGGCCTGCTATTTTTGAAGGATCCAAAGAAAAGACTGCTTTTTTGATTTTATCTTCATCAGGTGGAGCAGATAAAACTGATCCAGTAAAGTCGGGTTCAAGTCTGGGTAGGATTTCAGCATGATGTAATTGAGTATTTGTAGGGCCATAATTGAAGAGCTGATGGAAGAATTGGATAGCAGATTTAGCAATAGCCTTGGGCTCAGTCAGCCACTCCCCACTCACCCCTTTAACTCTAGTAACTTCATTCAGCTTCCTTTTATAGTTTATAACTGCATGATAGTATTTGGAGTTCCTGTCCCCTTGTGGAACCAAAGACATGTAGCTTTTTGTTTTAAAAACTATTCTTCCATATAAATTGCATTCAGTAGATTTTGGTTTGCTTCCAGTAATTCATTATCACTGATTCTGCCCTCAATATTAGCCAACTCTAATTGTTTCACTAGATCTTCTGCTACTTTAACCTTAGAGTGTAAGTTACCAAACTCCTCCCAATTCCAGGTCCTCAGTTTCTTAGTCATCCTTTTTTGTAGCAATTTGAAATTCATAATAGGATTATCGGTGAACTGGGGGAGAGGTTCCTGCCAAGATGATTCCACCACACTGCTGAAGGAAGGATGTGCTGACCAGACATTTAAATATCTGAATTGAGATCTGCCCTTGTGACTTTGAATTGCCAGCTTGATAAGTAAGGGGGAGTGATCAGATCCAGCCCTTGGGAGATGCACAATTGTGGTGGAGGGAAAACAATTAATCCAAGCTAAGTTAGCAAGGAATCTATCTAATCATTCCCAAATATTGCCTCTTTTCTAGCTAAAATCAGAGCCTTAATAGCCCAAGTCAAACAGGTTAGCTCCAGATATATTATTAGTGAAGGTAGTAATTTTCTTGATATCAGGCACCCTTCCACCTTTCTTTTTACTGGGGTTTCCAATGCTGTTAAAATCCCCTCCTACAATCCAAATGGATAATAAACTAAGGCTGATCTGATGAAGATAGCTCCAAAGATCCTCCCTATCTGATTGATTACACCCTGCATAAATGAAAGTTGCATAGCACACTACCCGATCAATTTGAAAGGAGAAATGAAGGAATTGAGGATGGTCTAAAATGACATCAACCACTATTTCTTTTCTACTAAAAAACCAGATTTTGTTGGTGCGATTGGCCACAAAATTGAGCGAGGAAATTTGTTGGTAATTCTTTTAATGTTATGCTGAACCATAGGTTCTAAAAGAGAAAATGCCCACAATTTGTGAATCCTATTAAGGTTCACCAATCTATTAAAGGAGCCTAATGCTGCAACTTCCCTAATATTCCAACATAGCATATTAATGATTGGGAGCACGTTTTCCACCTCTAGTTAGCCTAGGGATGGAAGAAACTTGCTGATCAGAGCTAACTGATGAAGGTATGATAATATTATGCGAAGATAGGTGTCTCAATTCCATAGCTTTCTTCTTCTTTCTAGAATGTTGAACAGTCCAATCTTCAGTTAAATCA
The DNA here is from genome assembly GCA_022702705.1 of Papilionanthe hookeriana x Papilionanthe teres. NCBI lineage: Eukaryota > Viridiplantae > Streptophyta > Magnoliopsida > Asparagales > Orchidaceae > Papilionanthe > Papilionanthe hookeriana x Papilionanthe teres. The sequence continues at coordinate 116,118,065 of CM040421.1, read as the reverse complement.
ACAGATTGACTTTCAAAGTTAATAGGGCTAGAAACAGTGGAAAGAGGCAAAACAAAGGGAGGAGGGTACTCAGTAACAGGAGGAAGGACAATAGAGGAGGTTGGCACAGGGGGATGAGGAAAGTTCAGGGGGGTCAAAGAAATAGGTTCAGGAATAGCAATGGGTTCAGGATCAGTGGAAGAGACAACAGGTAGTGGATCAAAAGCTGGGGGATCAGGTGGGGTAAGCAAAGAAGGAAGGTTAGCCAGCCCAGCAGTAGGAGGTTCAGAGACAATAGGTTCATCAACAACAACATCAGAATGATCAGAACCCCAAGAGCAGGAGGATCCGGGGGGAAATTAGGACCAGCAATAGGGATAGAAGGTAAGGGGGCCTCAACACCAGCCTGGGGTTTTTTCCTCAACACAGGGTTCAATCAGTAACACCTATCCATGGAGTGGCCAAATATTTTGCAGTGTAAACAGTAATAAGGTCTTTTTTCCATAATACGAGGCTGCCAATAGCCATTATGTGCAATCCCCAACCAAATGTCTTTCAGCTCAGGAAGAGTGACATCTCTTTCCACAAGAATTCTGGCTGCAGAAGGACTAGTAACATCAGTGGTAGGGTCATCAATTAGGAGGGGTTTGCCAAGTGCCAAACAAATATTATATAAGGTATGTTTCTCATAGTATTGAAGCGAAGTTCGAGCAAGTTGAACCAAATGGGAGCAATGGGAGGTTCGAGGGAGGGATCAAAGTACGGTGACCATTTCGGCGGCTTCATGATTTTCCCATCAACCAAGATAGCTTTCATAGTAAAGACTCTAGCATAGTCTTCTTCCATGCTTAATTTAATAATGTATGTCTACCATCAAAGAGCCAAACTTTCCAAGTTCCATTAAGTTTTAGATTCTCAAAGACCTTTCTGATAAACTCCATTCTAGATGTCCAAACTGAAATTTTCCCACCACAGTAAATTTAAATCTGTCAGCCAGCTGATTAATTTCATCCTTAGTAAAGAAAATCGCAGGTTTGCCATTTTTCTTACTCACAGGCTTTATGAAAGGGCTATCAGAATTAACACATCCATTTGCAACATCATGGTAGCTCTGAGGGAAAACTCCCTTGCCACTAGAGATGGAAGGGGATGTAACTGCAGACGCATAAGAAGCCTTCCCGCCCAGAGGGAGGTTACTAGCCATAACTCAATGGAACAGTAACACAACCCCCAAATTCAAAATCAGGGAGCCCAGGAAGAGCACCACAGAACAAAACACCAAGAAACCCACCTGAGAAGAGGAGAAGAGAGGAGAAGGGAGTGATTAGCCACTTTTCTTAGCTTAACAGCCTTCACCAAACTAATGGAAGCCATGGTAGTCGAAACCCTAGCAGAGCAACATCCACAACCACCATTTCTTTATATATATATATATATATATATATATATATATATATATATATATATATATATATATATATATATATATATATATATATATATATATTTATATTAAAAACAGATCATACTCTTAGGTAAGGCAAATCAAGAGAATCTCCCATCTAAAGACGTTTAAGATGCGGAGGTGACAAAACTTCAACAAGAGGGCGCTCCTCCGACTTACCTTTCCAAGCCAACCAATCTGCCGGAGAGTTGCCTTCCCGATGAATGTGACAAACACGAATTACAAGGTGAATACTATCAATAATCGAATTGATTCTGTCCCAAATACCCAACACATTCCAAACTATCCAACAATGAAAAAAAAGGAAATAAAAAAGTGTTTGAAATATATATAAAAGGAGCCCACCTGTGCTTCCACTCTATTTGAAGCAAAAGTTACAAAAGTGTTTAGAAGAAGGAAACCCCTCTAAAACCCAAAACAAAACATTAAAACACCTATGGGTTCCTTTTTCAACTACAACTCCACACAAAGCAAGCAAAGTAGGTAATATAAACACCCAATCTTACAGCTATACCAATAAAAAAATTCATATGAAAAACTCATCAAAAACTGTGTTTAGCTGGTCTCTATTATGAGGTGTGGGTCACCACCTATCAACATTTTTAAGTGCGGAGGAGGAGTTGTAGAGAGGGTCACTGAAGAGGTGTGTGAGCCAAAACGAGCTAACCAATCTGCAGGTTTGTTCCCCACTCTAAAAATGAAGTTGAAACTGACTTCATGTTGGGGCTTAAGTTGCTGAATTTTCTGAACCCACTGAAAATGGTGCCAGGAGGTGTGGCTGTCAGAAATGAGCATTTGGAGTAGAACCTGAGAGTCTCCTTCCACCACTAGAGGTGTCCACTAATTTTTCAAAGCCAGCTGAAGTGCCCAGTAGACAACAATTAACTAAGTTTCCAAAGCATCAGAAGCAATTATAGGAGCATGGAAGAAAAATAGGCATTCACCCAAATGGTTTCTGAATAAGCCCCCCATGCGAGCTCCCCACTCACTTAAACTGCCATCAGTATTAACTTGGATGGAATGAATGCTTGGTGGGTACCAGAACACCTTGATAGTTTTGGGAGGATTAAGGTTCTGGATTGTAGGGAGATTGTAGGGATAGAACGAATATTGGGGAATTTTTTGCATCTGATGAGCTTTTGAAGATAAGTGAGGCAGTTTTTGGCCACCTCCTGCACACAAGGTGTATCGCCTTCAAAAGTAGCCTTATTTCTAGACATCCAGATGAACCAAGCAGTGAGTAAAGGGAAGGCACCAACACCCAATTTATGCCAACTAGCCCAGCAGATGAAAATATTATCCCATTGCAGTTGTTGAGAATTCAGAGTGAAAGAGTTGATCAATGTATTCCATACTTGTTGGGAGAACTGACATGCAAAAAATAGGTGGGGGTTTGATTCTTCAGCCTTGAAGCATAATCTACAGCATGAAGGGCCCCTAAGTCCCTTCAACTTATGCATATCATCAGTAGGGAGGAACTTCTTGAAGATTCTCCAACAGAAAAAGTTCATGGAGGGGGGAAATAGCTGTTCCAAATGATGTCCCCCAGGGAACAGTCTCCCAATGGAAAAGCTTAGAATATATGGCCTTGGACAAACACTGATGATGGTGTGCATTCCAGATAAGTGTATCAGTCTTGCTTCTAACAAACTGCACAGTAGCAACTTGTCTTGTTGATGGAGCCTGTAGGAGGGTCTGAAGGTGAGTAAAGACCAACTGTCCCCATCCAAACAGTTAGCCACCTGTAGATTCAAACTAATATTAGTGTTACATGGTTGTAGCCACTCAGTGGGACACCAGTGATCTAACTAGAAATTTAGCTCCCCTTTGCCAAGGTTCCATAAATACAAGTTTTCAGCCAATTGGCTGATCTTAAGCATTGCCCCCTATAATTTAGAGTCCCCCAATTTTTTGGAAACCTGTGAGGGGTGGGAGTACTTATAGTATTTTCTTAATAAATACTTTGCCCAAAGAGAATCCTGGGACTTGAACTTTAGCCATAATTTACATATAATCAGTTGAATAATCTGTTGAAACCCCTTGAAACCCAAACCTCCAGCCCAAGTAGGTTTAGCCACTTTTTGTCATGAAGCCCGATGAATTTGGTTACTTTGACACTGCCTAAAGGAATTGATTGAAAGCCCTTTCAAGCTGCAATTGGGTACTTTTCTTCATAGTGGTCATTTGCATAGGAGGGAGGGCTGGTGATTATGCTCTTAAGCAAAGTAAGCCTACCTCCATTAGACAAGTAGAGGTGAGTCCAGTTGGCAAGGTAGGTACTAGCTTTGTTAAGTATCTTAACAAAATGACTTTTTTTGGTTCTACCAATGGTTAACTGTACACCAAGATATTTCAGAGAAAGCTGAATGCAAGAAAAACCAGTATAGTTGAGGATCCAGTGTTTCACCTCCAGGGAGAGCTTGCTGGGAAAAAGAATTTGGCATTTTGTAGGGTTGAAATACATGGCAGAATGTTTTTAAAACAGTTGTAGACATTTGTAGATGTGCTTCATAGAATTTTTAGTAGCATTGGAAAAAATCATAACATCATCAGCATAAATGAGATGGGAGATTAGGAGACTGGATTTATTATGGTACCTTATAGAATTATGGGAACTTAGTTGATGATTTAACAATTTAGAGAAGTAGTCCACTGCCAAAATAAAGAGAGTGGGGGATAGAGGATCCCCTTTCTTTAGCCATCTAGATGCAGAAAAAGAACCCCAACAGGAACCATTTATGAGAATGGAATGGGAATTAGTATTTAGCCATATGAGAATCAAACTACAAAAATCTCTATGGAAGCCCTTAGCAGAAAGTATCTCCAGGATGAAGTCCCAATTGATGGTATCATAGGCTTTCTTTATATCAAGCCTATAGATAAGGTTACACCCTTGCAATGCTTGTTCAGATCTAACAGTAGCTCTTGGGTCAGAAGAATATTAACTGAGATTGATCTTCCCTTTACAAAAGCAGTTTGGTTCACGGAGATCAGTTTGCCCAGATATGGTTGAAATCTAGCAATTATGATTTTGCTAATGGCTTTACTTATTACTTATGTGAGGAAGATGGGTCTAAAATGGTCCCAACTTTTTTGATCATTGTTTTTGGGAATTAGGACAATGTTAGAAGAACTGAAATAATGGGGGGATATCCACACCTTGAAAAAAGTTAGTGATGGCTTCAATTACCTTCTGTTTGATAACAGAACAGGCCTTCTTATTAAAATCAGCAGTATATCCATCAGGTCCAGCTATTTGAGAATTATCTATAGAGTTGAGGGCTTACCAAATTTCATTTTCAGTGGGAGGATTGGTTAGTATAAGGCTGCTGGTGTACTGGTAATGGACCTGAAATTAAGAAGAATTGATGGGAACTTGTTCCACAGGGGGCTGTTCAACCAGGTTTTGAAAATAGTATGTGGCACTCCTACCGATATCCTGATTATTATAGAACTAGGTTCAATTCTCCTGTTGAATACTATGGATAGTATTACATTTCCTTCTATACTGGATATATGCATGATAAAATCTGGTATTTGTATCCCCTTCAGTAAATATGTTGAGTGAGGCCTTCTGTTTGAGGAAAAGATCTTGAGTTTCAATGGAGTTGAGCAATTTTGCTTGAGCTGCTATAAGCTGATGTACAGGAGCCCCCCAGACTGAACTTGAGACTCTAGCAAATAGACTTCTTTCTCAGCCTCTTCCACAGCTGTAAAATATTTCCAATTTCATTCCAACCCCATCTTCTGAGCTCTTTGCTGAGTTTCACATAAAGCAAACAGAATTTAATATATATATATATATATATATATATATATATATATATATATATATATATATATATATATATATAATATTATTCAAGCACTTTTTGATTTCCTTTTTCTTTTGATTTTTCATTTTATTTCTCTCTTTTTTCTTTTTTAGGATCTTTTTCAATCCTTTTTTTATGCTATGTGAGGATTATTATATTTGGATAGCCTTTTAATATTTTTGAACTCCACCATCCTCTGCTTATTGTTAAAGACTTTTCTACATTTTTTTTAACTTAATAGTGTATTTAGCATAAATTTTTTTCATAGAGTTTTAATTCTTTCTTTTTAACTAAAAATCTAGATTTCTTAACACTTTCAAAAATACAATTTTCTTAATTTAAATAGTTAAATCAAATTCTTATGCACTTACGCTAAATATCTTTAGAACTAACCTTTGTTATTAAAAATTCTTTTCTAATTCTACTACAATATTTATAAAATTAAAAATATAGTTATCTTAAGGTAACTCACATATCTTAGGTTATGTTTGAATGATTTATAAATATAATTTACTAGGGATAAGTAAAGTTTAATTTTTTTTTTTAAAAATCTTTCTTCCTTCCCCCAAACTTATTTTTTTTATTACTTTGCAGTATAAAGCTTATAATAAGCGTGAAAAAGGAAAAATATTTAAAGTATTTAAAGAAGGAGAACAATACAATTACAAAAAATAGAAGAGTAACAAAATGAATAGCAATTAAAAGCTAACACTCTTCTCTAACACAAATGCAATACTAAATAAATAAGAGCAAATAGTAATAGTGATAAAATAAACAGAAGTCCTCAAGCAATCATACATAGTCACCAAAAATCTAAACTTAGAAAATAAAAGACATAGGAAATATAAAACATATAGGATATAAAACATATAAAAGTAAAGAAGTCTAATCATCTTCTTCAGTTTCCTCATCATCATCATCAAATGAAATATCTTCATCCATTGCTTTCAGTTCTTAATGTGGTGAAAATTTAGTGCATTTAGGAAAATTCCCAATCTAATCTCCTTTAAGAAACTTCCCTAAAGCCTCATCACATTCAGCATCATAATCACTTTTTCTATGAACATAGTTTGCCATATGATCAAATTTCTTATCTAGATCCTCCATACGACACTAAACTAGAAACATTTCATTTTGATGCTCCAGATATCTCTCACTCAAAACATCCCAAAATCCTGGTGAAGGCTCACTAGCAGTGGATGTAGATGGTCGAGAAGTAGAAGGTACTGAAGTAGAAGGTTCACTATGAACTTTACTTCTAGGTCATCCATAAACATATATATTAGCCTTTCCAATAAGCTTCAAAGGCTATAACTAGTCCTTTGAATGATCATACTTCACACCAAAATTCTTGCATATGGAGAAAATGAGAGATGGAAAGCCTAGACCAGAAATAGTACTAGCCCTAGTAGAAGAACTAATAGCTTCAAAGTTTATCGATCCAACGTCAATCGACTGCATCTCTTGAATACAATAATTCACGAAGGCTCATTCTTTTGTAACTTCACTCAAATTGCTCGAAGAAAGGAGGTGAACAGAAAAAAAATAGTGTTAAGCATTAAAAGTAGCATTGAGCATGAAAGAGGAAAAATTCACCTTTTTATCATTTCTAACCTTCCAAGCTCAAGATCCATCAGTCAAATAAAAGATAATATTTTCAAGCTCAGCCTTAGAAGGAGTAAAATCAGAATAAAGACAATTTATGTAAGGCATATTAATCCGCTCCAGAGTAAACCCAACTCCTTTGTTTCGAACAAACACTTCGTCGTCAGTACGTTGCAAAAAAATTTGCATAAAATTCACAGACTACTGACATAACAGAAACTGCAATGAAATAACAAAAATTTTCCCAATTTCATGCCATGACAACATCTTCAATAGCTCCACAGGGATGATAAAAACTTCTTTCTGTGATAGATTTTCTGATAGAAGCAAATTTGTTGTAACGCATTTGTGCGTTAATGATCCACCTTAAAATTACTTAGAAATTTATATCAATTTTTTATAAATATTTTAAGGATATTATGTTTTAATGAATGGTATTTCTTATGTTTTGGTTTCAGGTACAACAAAATGAGCTTATGAAGAAAAAGAGTTAAAAAGGTGTAAAAATGAGCCAAAAAGTGCAAAGAGGCTGATTGATTCTATTGATTCTAAAGATTTCTTGACGGTTATTGGATGGTTATTGACGCTTTCAAACCAATATTGAAGCCTTTAGACATTTTCCCACATGTCATAAACCAAATGCAATGAATATAGACACAGGAGAGCATTTATTAAACAAATAGGTGCGACCTAACTGTGAAGGGGTGTGTCCATTCGCGTAGTGATCCTGGCGCCTAGGCACCAGAAATGGCGCCTAGGCGCCATCGTTGATTTCTAGAACATTTAATGAATGTGGGCGAATTTTGAAGAGGTGTCTTAAGAAACTCTTAGTCATTTCTGGAGAATTATAAATAGACTAGAACAAGGTGTGTGCTAGAGTGTGCGAGTAGTGTGTGAGGGAGAATTAATTAAGAGTGTTAAGTGTCTTCTTCTTTATGTTAGTGAGTGTTTAGTGTGAATTCAAGAGTCAAAGTCCTGTTAGAGTCTGTGGAGTCAGAGAAACTTTAAAGGATTGCTTGGATTACATTCCAGATAAGTATTTATATCTTGTTTCTTAAGTTTAGAACCTTGGATTTGAGTTACATGGATATGATTTGTGGTGTAATTTCTATGCTTTCTAAATAGTCTTCTTTTCTTTCTCCCTACGAATATGAAATGATTTAATAAATGATTTAAACCAAATTTAAGAACTTAATTTCCTATTTCCTAAAAATTTGTGATGATACTGTACCTAATCTTAATTTACTTCACAAATTGGCCACTTTTATTGTTAAAAACTGTGGAGAATTCTTAAAATCTGATCGTAGGCTAAGCAATACTTAACTTTTATGTATCACATTTCTCTCAAAGGGGAAGTGCAAATAAATAGGGAGACAATCTTTAGTGGGCCTAAAATTGATTATGTTTTTAGTGTGACAGACTAAATTTTATCAATTTGGTTTTACAAAAGAGGTGACTAGTCACTAGTAGGCCAGACTATAGGCAACCATTCGGGGGGGAACCTAGAAGTGAGAGTCTAGAAATTCGTCCATTTCTACTAATAATACATCCTAATCCAATCTTTAAAAACTAGCTAATGTTCTTTATGACCTGGACCAAAGGGTAAAGGATATATATGCTTCTATTTATCATAAAACCACATTTTTAAAGTTCTCAACTAATTTTATCTGCTTATTAATCATGGAATATTTTGTATGGGGAAAGAATCTTTGTTTATTGTTTTATCACTAGCTAATTTTCATATTCTGCATATTTTAATTAGTTTTAAATTAAAAGATTTTAATTAATAGTTTTCTTTCTTTAATTAAATTAATCCTCGTGGAATCGATATCTGGGGTTTTTAAAAAAGAAAACTTTATATTACTTGATACGATACGTATACTTGCGTAGTACCTCTAGTGTGCGATTTATATTTAATTATCAAAACACTAGTTTTTAATTATTGTACATTAGTCGCTTAATCAGATTTGGGGTCAAGTTTGGCCATAAATTAATAAGCTAATTTTTTACATAATTGCGGTTGGGTCAAGTTTTTTGCACCTTTGCCGGGGATTACAACAAATTAAAAAAAAGCAAATTAAAATATTATATATATATATATATATATATTTAAAAAAAACCAAAATATTATTCAAAGAAAGTCTTACATCTAACATGAGGGATTCCAATTAAATCCCCATGTAAAAGAGAACTAAATAAAGGAAAGGAAGAGTAATTAGCACTATAAATAACATCTATAGAAGAAGAAGCCTTAGTTGCAAGCCAATTAGCCGGTTGATTACCCTCCCTATAAGTGTGACTCCATAGAACTGCAATAGATGAAGAGAGAAGGTTAATTTTATTAATCCAGATCTGAAGAAACCAAGGCACAACAACTTGTGATAGTAAGATCTGAAGTAAATGCAAGGAGTCCATTTCCAAGTGCACACATTGAATATTCTGCATAACAGCAATTTTCAACCCCCAAAAGGTAGCAATTGCTTCGACTTCCAAAGCATTTAAAGCAATAATAGGTGCTGAAAAGAACCATAAACGAGTGACCTTTAAAATTTCGCAAAGACCTCCAATACCAGTTGTAGAAGTTCTGAAGCTTCCATCAATATTAATCTTAAGCCATGGGTTCTTAGGTGGTCTCCATATAACAAGCATAACTCTGTTTTTAAGGCCATGATTTGAAGAAGGGACAAAATTTTGTGTCTTACTGATAAAATTAAGACAGTTTCTAATGATAAGATTAGAAGATAACACCTTATTATTGAAAATTAAATCATTCCTGGCTAGCCATATAAACCAGAAAATGATAAATGGAATGAAATAATGAGAATTAGCTTTCCACTCTTTCCAGCAATCATTGACAGAACTCCAAGAAGAGTAATGAGTTTGCAGCCCCATAGCAAATAAAACTGCTTTCCATACCTCCTGTGCCCAGCTACAAATAAGAAAAATATGCCCAATAGTCTCTTCAGCATTGTGACAGAAATGGCATCTGGATGGACCTCTAAGACCCTTGAGTTTAAGTATATCATCAGTTGGTAGCATCTTCTTAAACAACCTCCAACAAAAAAATGACATAGAAGGGGTTATATATATAAACAAAAACAAAACAAATAAAAATATATATTTAATTAAATTAAATATCTTTCTTATATTTTTATGCGAAGTTCAGGAACCGAAGGATTAATACCTTATAATTCTAAATTAGAGCGTACTATAAGAAAAATTAGAAAGGATAATAGATTTCATAATTTGCAAGAAATGGCTAATATACCTCAAAATAATATTGATCAAAATATTGAAAATAAAAATCAAAGACTTTAAGAGAATATGCTAACCCTACAGCTGATGAAATTCATCTAAGAATTCAATTACCTGTTGTGGCTGCAAATTCTATTGAATTAAAACCTGCAATTATACAAATGGTTCAAAATAGACTGTTTGGAGGGTCTCCTACTGAAGATTCTAATCTACACCTAGCTAGTTTTCTAGAACTTTGTGTCACCTTTACATGTGATCGTGTTTTTGATGATCTTATTAGACTTAGACTTTTTCCTTTTTCTTTAAGGGATAAGGCTAAGATTTGGTTAAATTTTTTAGCAACACGATCTATTAAAACTTGGGGAGAAATGGCTGAAAAATTTTTAGCTAAATATTTCCCGCCATAAAAAACTACAAAACTTAGAAATGATATAATTTTATTTACACAACTTGATGGGGAAACTATTTATGAAGCATAGGAACGATTCAAAGAACTTCTTAGAAAAAGCCCACATCACTCTTTACCAGACTGGTTAATTATACAAATATTCTATAATGGATTAATAGGTTTTCTTAAATCTATTATTGATGCTGCTGCTGGTGGTTCTATAATGTGATTGTTAAGTGTGTTGTGATTTGAAATTATTTTATGTGGAGATGTTTATGAGTGTTTGTGTTTGTGAGATGTGATTGTTTATTGTTGATGTTTATTTTCTGTATTTTTTTAGCCTTATCTTGAAGATCTGGAATGAATGAAATGAACTAAAGTTTGGATTGTTATTTGTTTGATATTTGGAATGTTATGATTTGGAACCTTTTGGATTTTTTTTTAATATTATTTTCTGGAAGATGTATGATGAAGATTAACATTTGGTTTTAGGCTTACAGATGTTAAAATCACCTAAATGAAAAAATATAAAAATTTAAAATATTTTTAGAATGTTTGGTGATTCTGGCACCTAGGCGCCGATCTGGCGCCTAAGCGTCGGTTCACCTTGACCTAATTTTGGCCTTTAAAACCGATCAAACTCCATTTTCACGCTTAAGCTTCATCTTCTTCCTCTATTTTCACGAAAACCAAATCTAGGGTTCCATTTTGAGCAAGATTTGAAGGATTTCGACGCATATTGACTTCAGATTTCTACTTCTCGAGGTTAGATCTACGTTTTAACTTAATTTTCACCATGGATTTTTCTACTTTTGCAAAGTGTCGAAATTTTGGAAGAAAAAATTTTGATTTTTGGGAGAAAAATCCATGGATTTAAGTTTGATTTAGTAAGGAGAGCTTCTATTTAGTGTTATTTTATATTTTTTAGATTAATTTGCATTTATTTACAATTTTTAGGAATGGAACCTAAATCAAAGCGGGGTAAGGGGCATAGCGAATTTGATCAAGCAAGGTTTACTAGTAGGACTGCACAAGTTCATCACAATGAATTTGCTACTGTTCGAAAGTTCATAGTTGAAAGAAGTTTTTATCATTCCGGTGGATCGATCAAGCATATTATTGCTGCCAGACAGTCGGAGCAGTTCTGCTATTTTTCTGCTGTAGCGATTATTTCTTTAGTTCGGGAGTTCTTTGCAAATTTTCCCCAAACAACTGATTTTGAAATTTATGTGAGGGGGACAACAGTTGAATTCACTCCGGAAGTGATCCATGTTTTATGGTCTGCCTCCAGTGACAAATTGTTTCTATGATACTTTTACTCCTTTTGAGAGAGAACTCGATGATATTCTGGCTTATTTGACTGATTGAAGAGGAGCCTGGAAAATAAGAAACATTAAATGGGTAAATTTCTGCTCTTCAATGCTTAATGCTACTTCTAAAGCCTGCCATTATTTTATTTCTGCTCGTCTCCTTCCGTCAACCCACTTGATTGAGGTGACAAAAGAGAGAGCTATTCTGAACTATTGCTTTCAAGAAATGAAGCCAATATACGTGGGAGCCATTATTTATAATGCAATTAACATTTCTGCTAGAGGAAGAGTTATTTCTGCTTTTGGTGTTTCTTATTCTATTTTTGAAGAGCATCTTAAGCTGTTAAAGTCGATAGGAAAATCTCATGTTGATACTTATGAGAAGACTAAGAGTCAGAGTACTGGTGCATATCCTTCTTCTGTTCCTTCTACTTCTGCTTCTATGCCATCTACTTCTACATCTGAGCCTCCACCTGATGTGTGGAACCCTGTTTGTCAGAGATATTTAGAGCATCAAAGTGATCTATTTTTGATGCAATGCAGTATAGATGAGATGGATAGAAAATTAGATCATGTATCAGATTATATACAGAGGAAGAGTGAATATGATGGGGAGTATAATGAAGCACTGGTAAAATTTTTGAAGGGTTATAGAAATATCGAATTTCCTACTGTCGGCATATTTTTAGGTTTGTGTTTTGAAACAAAGGGTCGCTTACAGAAATTGCCGGCGAATTTTAAATTTTAAATTTAATTTAAATATATATAATTTGGAAAGTAGCATTTGATTTTGAAAATAATTTTTAAGTTTGAAAATTTTAAGATATGAAGTCAAACCGATCTCACATCCCGAATAGTTTATATAAACAAGCACCACATCACAAACCGTGTATCTATCCCGAAGAATAGACACACTGTTTGATGATGGGGCTCGATTAAATAAACTAGATAATTTGTGACATACGTTTGGTCTGCGAACCAATTTTATAAGCCGAGAAGTTCCCCTGCTTAATATAAAGAAATTAAGGAGGGTTTATATTACCTGGGTTCTTAAAGTTCCCTATAAGGGCAAACCCCTATAGTTAATTACATCTTAAATGATAGGAATCATTTAAGAAAACTCTCGATAATGATCAGTGGTTTTTCTCTCAAGAATTTCAAAATTTAAGGTTTTCAAAGGATTGACTTTTGGAATTTCAAAAGGGAATGGATCAAATTTGGAACAATTTATTTTTGGAGTCCAAAGGAAGAGAAGTAGGAGAAGCTGAGGATCCAAGAAGAATCTTGGCAACTTCCCAAACTATCGTACTATTTGGCTTCAATTTGGGAGTTTATTTAATGCTTCAATCCTGCCAATTTTTATTAATTAGGACTTACATTAGTATGACATAATCATATAAATAGCCTCGAAGATGTGAGGGTTTATGTCGCACCAAACGACCACCTCGGAATCCTAAAACTGGTTAGGGCTTAACTTACATAACATGTTATGCAAGTGCCAAACAAAAAGTTGAGGATTTATGCTGCACTAGGCAAACTACCTCGAAGTCCTATGGTTTGGTTGTTTAATTCTAAGAAAAAGGTTTTGCTGAAGTAGACACAGGTTTTGCTGATGACGATGACCGTGCTGCCCACTGTGCTCCAAGCTCCTTATTGTTGCAGAGTTTTAGTTTTAGAAGGTGAAAATCAGGAGATGAGAGAAGTGTTTTGGTTTAGAGAAATCTTAAAGTACAAATATTTTTAATGTTTTAATTAAAACAAATCTTAAAGTTAATTAAACAGAACCGATTAAGATCCCACGGTTCCGTCATCCCGGCACCGTTATTTTCATTGAATTCACTTAGTCCAGATGAATTTGCTAAACTCAACTGAATGAGTTCCACACTTTCATTTAGATCGTGGGAAATCCCGTTAGCAACACGTGGGTTACATCATCCGAGGTATTCTCGATCATTCAACGAGACGTTTTAATTTAGTTAAAGTTATAGTTTTGTTGTTCTGTTTTTGATTAAATTTTGAGTTGTTTTATATTTTAGATGTTGTGGTGGTAAATTTTATCTTGTGTGACTTTTAATTTAATTTTTGTTTCAGTTTTGTGGCTATCCTAAAGGTTTCAGTTTTCATGCAACAATCCTGTTAACATGCAAGAAAGGTAAAGCGCAGTACATGTAAGTAACTTGCAATAAAATAAAAGCGTACCTGGAGGGTCTTCCCGTCATTCCAAACTACACTTAAACACATGTTAGAACATTTAAATATTTGCAACAAGTACATAGGTAAAGCTAAGGGAAATGTTTTGGTTCTCTACCAAAGTCCTAATCCTATTGCTAGTCAATTCCTATGACGTCTAGGTTCTTGTGTTTTGTTAAGGATGATTTTCTTCATCAAAAGACAATCAAGTTCAGTTGTTCTTCTAAAACATCTCATCATACTGAGAAAGTGCTTAGGACGAGTCCTAAACATCTTTTCAATACTTCTGAGATTATTTCAAGTCTAAATGAATTTTATTGTAGAGATGAATCAATCATCCAGAAATTTTTAGATAAGTTTTAACTCTTGCTCATTGAACTTAGGACATTTGATTATCTCATGAATGAAGTGACATCTCACTTGATGCTCCATTTAAGATTTATAATGATAAAAGTCTTTAGGGGCAAATCAATTTATTAAGAATTTCAATAATTTAAAGTTAGAATTAATGTTTTAAGGTGATTTAATTTAGTTATAAAATTTTAATAAATTTAAGTTTGGAATAGTGTTCAAGTTATTTTATTCTTAAATGTTTTAAACCATTTGAATTGAAAGAGGAGTTTAAATTATTTAATTTAGACTTTAATGATTTAATTTTTTAATTTTATTGTAATATTCTAGATTAACTTTTAATTAGTTTGATTTTTCTTTAATTAAGAATTATATTTTGAAATTGATTTTGACGTTTCAAGTTTGTTTTAAATTTGCTTTCACGTGATTTTTTAAAATTAATAATTTTTTTAATGTTTTAAATTTATTTCAATTTAATCATCAAGTTATTTAATATTTTAAGTTTTAGTTTAATTAAGGGTAACCTTTTCTTTACTGTTAATTTATTAATTTCAATTATCATCTTAAGTTTAATTAAGAGTTAAATATAATTAAAGTGATTCATTTGGGGATTTTAGTTTAAGTGATTATAGTCTCTCTAAATTATATCCCCATTTTAATAATCCAAATTTTTTTAATTATTCTTCCAAAATTCAAATTATTTAATTGATTAAGGTTTCATTTTTTTTGGTTTATTAGAAGTGATCAATTAGTTCCTACCCTTTTATTTTCCAAAGTTTCAATCATCTAAGAAAGAATTAAGATCAAATATTTTACCCCTCATTTTGATTAAACCTAAAGTTTTAATTAGGGGTTAAAATTTTTTAATTATTAATATACCCTTTTAAGCATAATTATTTCATAACTCATCAAATTGAGCTCAAATGAGCTTGAAATTTTTATGTCACTTCACTCATATTCAATTAAGACATTAGAGGAGAAAATGTGATTTTTCTGAATTTAATTTAATTTATATATTTATTTTGATGAAAAATAGGGATTTTCAATGGAAATTCAACAACATGACCAAGGTAAGGTTTTTGTCCTTAAGAAAATTATGGAATGTTCCTAATAACCAGAGGACCCCTTGGACCAATTTTTGTGAATTTTTTGAATTATATTTTATTTATTATAATTATTTTGAGTTTTGGAGTATTAATCAATTATAAAATAAAATTAAAGTTGAAAAATGAATTTTATATTTTTTTTAAATCTCTCTGACCTCAAGGAGTTTAGAGAAATAAATTTTATATTTTTCTGATTTTTCTTTGATTTATTAGAATTAATTTACTAAAAATGTTGGAAAATTCATTTTTTTTAATTCAAAAATTGTTTTAAGCCTTTAAAATTCAATATCTTAACCTATAGACTTGGGAAGAATATTTAGTTTGTTCCTAAGTGATTAGGAGTTAAAATATGACATTTTTTGTGATTTTTATTATTTTTGTGATTTTTATTGTTTTTTAATTATTAAAATATTAAAATTTGGTGAAAAATGAAGATTTTTATAAATTCCAATTTTAATTTTCATAGATTCCTCTGATATCAGAGAAGTCCCAAAACCAATTTGGTGAATTTTTAAAATGTATTTTTCGAGTTATGAATTTTCAAAATTTAATTTTACTCATGTGACCTAATTAATCCATTTAGTGGGGTTAAACATTTCCAATTGATCTCAAATTTTTATGTGAGGTCCCTCTGATCCTAAAGATTAGTGGAGAATTGTTTTCAAGTTCTTTTGATGTGTGGTTAACCCTAATTAATTAATGTTCAGTTTTGAGTGATTAGGCTAATTAGGATTATTCATAATGAATTACTCAAACCATAATTATCCTAGGGTCCTCTGGTCCTAAGAAACTTCCCCAAATTTTCTTAGAATTTTCTAAGCAATATGCTAATTAATGGAATTAAAATGCCAAAAACAGTGACATAAAATTGAAAAATACATAACTTGTCATAGAGATAGCCTCTGACCTTGAAAAATTCAAGGAATTTTCCCAAGAATAGAGGCTTCAAAAGCCCTATGGTCTCATGCCATGGTGAATTGTCTATGCAAATGGAGAATTAAAATACTAAAATGAGTAAATAATTAATTAAAAATAAAATACTTATCAAATTAACTCAATTTTTTTTCACATTATTCTCCTCTGTCCACTGAGCAAGAGGGTATTTTTAGTTTATTTTTATGATTTTTCTACACAAAGATAAGGAATTTTCAATTTCTGGGTATTTAAATAAATCAGAAAATACCTATTTATCTATTTATCTAGCGCGGCGCTGACTCAACCTCGGCGGATCCAAAAGCCCATGAGGCGTCCTCCCATTCGACGCCACCATCTGACTCGGATGCCACGCGGCCCGCGTTCTCGCTCCATCCTTCGATCTGGCGCAATCTGGACAGTACACTCGATACACGCGCGATCGGACGGCGCCTGGTCATCATCTACGACTGGTGTGCACCCGTGACCGTCCACACTAAAACCCTAAGATCTCTCTCGTTTCTTAATGGATTTTTGTGTTCTTATACTCTATGGATTCGACTTGAAGAGACGAACACATCCATATGGTTTACATGCATTGAAATCAATTCAAACAAAATGAAGAATCGATGGAAGCTCTCAGGGAGGAGGAGTGTCCATACCTTAGTTCAGGAGGTGAGGCCTTAACTGAATGTGCTCGTGTCGGCATATTTTTAGGTTATGTGTTTTATTTTAAAAGGGGGTCGCCTAACAGAAGTTGTCGGCGAATTTTAAATTTAAATATAGATATAATTTAGAAAGTAATATTTGATTTTGAAAATAATTTTAAATTTAAAGATTTTAAGATATGAAATCAAACCGATCTCACATCCCAAATAGTTTATATAAACGAGCACCGCATCACAAACCGTGTATCTATCCCTAAGGATAGACACACTGCATGATGGTGGGGCTCGGTTAAATAAACTAGAAGATTTGTGACATCCGTTTGGTCCGCGAACCAATTTTATAAGCCGACAAATTCCCCTGTTTAATATGAAAATGTTAAACGAGGGTTTATATTACTCAGGCTCTTAAAGTTCCCTATAAGGGCAAGCCCCATAGTTAATTACATCTTAAGTGACGGGAATCACCTAAGAAAACTCTCGATAATAATCAATAATTCTGCTCTCAAGAATTTCAAAGTTTAAGTTTTCAAGGGATTGAATTTTGGGTTTCAATAGGGAATGGATCAAGTTTGGAACATTTTGTTTTGGAAATTCAAAGGAAGAAAAGTAGGAGAAATTACGGATTCGAAGTGAACTTCGATAATTTCCCGACTACCCTATTGTTTGGCTTGGATTTAGGAAAGTCCTAATGTTTATTTAATGTTTTAATCTTGCCAATTTTAGTTAATTAGGGCTTATATTTATATGATAAAATCATACAAATAGCCTGGAAGATATGAGGGTTTATGTCGTATCGGACGACTACCTCGGAATCCTAAGACCGGTTAGGGCTTAATTTGCAATGCAAATGCCTAACGAAGAGTTGAGGATTTATGTTGCACTAGGCAAACTACCTCGAAATCCTATGGCTTGGTTATTTAATTCTGAGAATGGTTTTGCTGATGTAGACTCAAGTTTTGCTGACGACGATGGCCGTGCTGCCCACCATGCTCCGAGCTCCTTGTTGTTGCAGAGGTTTAGTTTTAGAAATCATAAATCAGGAGATGAGAGAAGTGTTTGGTTTAAAGAAAGTCTTAATTTCCAAGTTTTTTTTTTTGTGTTTTAATTAAAACAAATCTTAAAGTTGATTATAACAACACCGGTTAAGATCCCACGGTTCCATCCTTCCGGCATCATTATTTTTATCGGATTCACTTAGTCCAGATGAATTTGCTAAACTCAACTGAATGAGTTCCACACTTTCATTTAGACCGTGGGAAATCCCGTTAGCAACACGTAGGTTACATCATCCGAGGTATTCCCGATCATCCAACAAGACGTTTTAATTTAGTTGTAATTGTAGTTTTGTGTTCTGTTTGTGATTAAATTTTGAGTTGTCTTATATTTTGAAATGTTGTGGAGGTGAATTTTATCTTGTAGTGTCTTTTAATTTAGTTATGGGTTTCAGCTTTGGTTTACGTCCTAAAGGTGTAGGTTTTCATGCAACTCGTTGTTTTATCATGCAAGAAAATAAATGCGATGCAATTAAATAAATTACCGTAAAGTAAATCGCAATAAAATAAAAGCGTACCTGGAGGGTCTTCCCGTCATCCCAAGCTGCACTTAAAACACAATTAGAATATTTAAGCAAGTTCCTAGGTAAAGCTAAGGGAAAGGATTATGGTTTTCTACCAAATTCCTAATCCTATAGCTAGTCATTTCCTATGACGTCTAGGTTCTTTGTGTTTTTAGTTTGAAGACGATTTTCTTCATCAAAGAAAAATTAAGTTCAATTGTTCTTATAAATATCCTATCATATTGAGGAAGTGCTTAAGAAGAGACTTAAACATCTTTTCAATATTTCTAGGATTGTTTTAAGTCCAAATGAATTTAATTGTGTAAATGAATCGATCGTCCGAGGTTTTCAAGTTTTGTTAACTTGCTCAGTGAACTAGGACATTTGAATGTCCTATAAGTGAAGTAACATTTCATTTAATATTCCATTTAGGAGTTATGACAATTAAAGCTTTTAAGGGCAAAATGATACTTAATGATTTGTGATGCAAATTTAAGTTCAAATTAATGATTTAAGTTTGGAATAGTGTTCAAGTTATTTTAGATTTATTTTTGAGTTCTTTATGTCTTAGGTGATGTTATTTAATTCAACTTAATTCAATTTAATTTTAATTTAATTTAATTCAATTTAATTCAATTTAGTTTGATTTGATTTAATTTAATTCAATTTAATTTGATTGGATTTAATTTTAATTTAATTTAATTTAATTTAATTTAATTTAATTTAATTTATTTAATTTACTTAATTTAATTTAATTTTTAATTTAATTTATTTAATTTAATTTATTTAATTCATTTAATTTAATTTAATTCAACTTTTAATCTTAATTTAATTTAATTTAATTTTAATTTAATTTACTTAATTTAATTTAATTTTTAATTTAATTTAATTTAATTTTAATTGAAATTTTTGAAAGAGTTTAATGATTTAATTTTAGTTTAATGATTAAGTCTTTTAATATTTTAAATTTGAGTTATCTTTTTAATTAAGAGTTGAATAGTAATGAGATGATTAAATCTAGGGATTTTTAAATTAAAGAATGGATCTCTTCCTAA
This sequence comes from Papilionanthe hookeriana x Papilionanthe teres, assembly GCA_022702705.1. Lineage (NCBI taxonomy): Eukaryota > Viridiplantae > Streptophyta > Magnoliopsida > Asparagales > Orchidaceae > Papilionanthe > Papilionanthe hookeriana x Papilionanthe teres. The sequence goes on along the minus strand of CM040421.1, from coordinate 116,098,411 downwards.
TAATATCCCTATTTTAATAATTCCAATTTTATTATTCTTCCAAATTTAATCAATTATTTAATTAAAGTTTAATCATTTTAAATTGCTTAATGGGTTTCTACCCTTCAATTACTAAATTTCAATCATCCAAATCAGATTAGGATCAAATATTTTATTTGTTAATTTTTTTTATTAAACCTAAAGTTTTAATTAAGGGTTAAAGTTTTAATTACCATTTTGCCCTTTAAGCTTAATAATTTCATAACTCACTAAATTGAACTCAAGTGAACTTGAAATTTTTATGTGACTTCACTCATATGTCAATAAAGACATGAGAGGAGAAAATGTGATTTTTCCGTATTTAATTTATTTATATAATTATTTTTAGTAGAAAATAGAGATTTTCAAGGAAAATTTGATAACATGACCAAGGGAAAGTTTCTGTCCTTAAGAAAATTAGGGGACATCCCTAATGACCAGAGGACCACTTGGACTAATTTTGGTGATTTTTTGAATTATATTTTATTTATTAGAATTATTTTAAGTTTTAGAGTGTTAATTAATTTAAAAATAAAATAAATGTTGAAAAATAAGTTTTATAATTTTTAAAATTCTCTCTGATATCAAGGAAATCAGAGAATCAAATTTTACAATTTTCTGATTTTTTTATGATTTATTACAATTATTTTAGTGAAAATGCTAGAAAATATATTTTTTTAATTTTAAAATTACCCTAGGGCTTTAAAATTTAATATCTCACTAAATAGACCTAGGAAAAATATGGGATTTGTTCCTAAGTGATTAAAATTCAAAATGTGACATTTTGGTGAATTTTATTATTTTTGTGATTTTCATTATTTTTTAATTATTAAAAATATTAAAATAATATTAAAAATCAACCTTTTTAGAAAATTGAAATTTTAATTTTCTTAAATTCCCCTGATATCAGAGAGGCTCTAAAACCAATTTGGTGAATTTTTGAAAGGTATTTTGAAAGTTATGAATTTTTAAAGTTTGAAAAGACTAAGTGGCTTAATCAACCCAATTAGTAGGGCTAACCAAGTCCAATTGACTTCAAACTTTTATGGTGGGTTCCTCTGATCCTAAAGGTCAGTGGAGAATTGATTTCAAGTCAATTTGATCTATGGTTAACTCTAATTAATTAGAGACCTATTTTGGGTGTTTAAGCCAATTAGGGTTGTCTTAAATGAATTAACCCAAGTCCTATTTTTCCTAGGGTTCTCTGGTCATAAGGAACATCACCAAATTTTCCTAGAATTTATTTCACAACATGCTAATTTTTGAAATTAAAATACTTAAAATAGCAACATGCATTTGAAAAATCAATAACTCTTCATAGGGATGGCCTCTGACTTTGGAAAATTCAGGGAATGTTCCCAAATTCAGAGGCTTCAAAAGCCCTATGGTCTCATGCCATGGTGAATTTTATGAATGCATGGAGAATTAAAATAATGCAGGGAGTAAATAATTAATTAAAAATAAAATAATGGACAAAATTAATTAATTTCTTTCCCACATTATTCTTCTCTGTTCACTGAGCAAGAGGGTATTTTTATTTTATTTTTATGATTTTCCTACACAGAGTTATGAATTTTTGAAGTTTAGGGAATTAAATAAATAGAAAATACCCCTAATTTTCTACTTATCCACGCGGCGCCGGCCGAAACATCGGCAGCTCCGAAGTGCCGCGTGGCGCGCTCCCATTCGACGCCGCCATCCGCGTCGGCGCTCCGGGACCCGCCGTGTCGCTCCGTCCTCCGATCCGACGCGATCCCGGCCGTCCGTCCGTGCGTGTATTAAATGGACGGCATCCGTTCATCGTCCCCAAGTGTCCTTACCCGAGAGCCGTCCACACTAAATCCTTAATATCTCACTCGATACGCAATGGATTTTTATGTTCTTATGCTCTATGGATTCGTCTTGAAGAGACGAACACATCTATACGGTTATCATGCATTGAAATTAAGGCATTTGAAATGGAGAATCTCCGGAAGCTCGGGATGAAGAATTAGTTCATACCTTTGCTCGGAGAAGTGTGGCTTCGATCCGAGAGTTGTTGCACCTTCGATTGGATCTCGGCGAAGCTCCGGATGAAGTCTCCCGGTCCGGTGAATCGTCTAGATGTGATTTCGACTAAGCCCGATCACAAAGCTTGGAGGCCTGGAACAAGCTGGGGGCTCGGAGATGGGGCTTTTGCTGGTGGACACCTTCCCTTGGTCCGAGTGAAGGTGTAGAACCAATCAATTTGAGGATTGATCCACTGTGGAGAAGTGTCCCGGTTTTGGGTGGAATTTCAACTCCGAAATTGAGCTCGCGGAGAAGAAATGGCAGGGGGATCTCACTGGGGATCAAGTGCTCTGTGTGTGGGGAGGAGTCTGGAACAATTTTGGCAGAGTTTCAGTAAGGTCTGGTTCAGCACCTCTTCATGGCCGAGAGGGTGAGGGGTTTAAATAGGAGAGGGTGGAGGGCCTCCTGTGGGAAGTTAGGGCTTGGGATCACGCTTGCTCGGTGAGGAGAAGAACAGTCATGGTGACCACTAGGCATGGGGCAGCTCAGCAAGGGAGAATTCCAAAGTTTGGCTCCTCCCAAGGTCTCGACCATGGTGTTTTCCGGCGGCCTGGTGGCTGGCCGGCCAGGCACTGGTCACCATCTTGTTCAGGTGGGTCAGGGCTGGGGTTTGGTGCATTCAATTGAGGTTTGACATGTGTAAAGTGGTTGAATCAAAGTAGAAAGGGGAATGGGCTATTTTAGCTTATTTTGGTCAACCCATGCAAATGGGTTGGGTGCACCTCCCCAAGACCTGGTTTTGGGCTGAGGAGGTCAGGTGGGTCAATCTCCCATGTGTGGTGGAGTCTCCATCAAGGATTAGGTGGCAAAGCATGGTTTAGAGTGTGACATGCTTAAGGTAAAAAAAGGCTTAAGAAGGATTAGGAAAGGGGGTCCTCTTTTTTCCATTAATGGCTTGATCACATGTCAAACTCTCCATGGCTTCATGTGGCTTGTCCATGGCTTGCATGGCTTGTCTTTGGCTTAGGGAAAAGTTTAGTCAATTTCATAAAAATGGGTTTTAAGAATTTTGGATATTTTGGTGAAAATTTGTATGAAGCTTGATTTGGAATGGTTTAATTGATGATTTTGAAACTTAGGGGTGATTTTGATTAAATGGATGATGAAAGGAAGTGTCATGTGGGCTTTGGATGAATTTGGGCTTTTGAATTTGAAGGAGTGGGCTTTTAGGAAAGTTTAAGGAAAATGGGCTTTTTGATTTTAGGATGGGCATTTGGGTAGGGATTTTGTGAAAGGCCTTGTCAAATAAATGTCATAATTGGTTTATGGATGTTCTATGAAGGGCTTGGAGTCAATTTGGTGTGATTTGGAGTTGAATTGGTTTGAATTTGGGTTTATTTGGTAAGTGGGCCTATATGGGTCCAAGTGGGCCAAGTTGGGCCAATGTTGGGCTAGGGTTGAAATTGATGTAAAATTAATGTTGAGAAATGTTTATGGGAGTGTTTCAAAGAGATTTTGGCTTTGATGGGTTTTGATTTTGGGATTTGGGCTCATTTGGGTTAGGTTTGGGTTTAGGTCAAAAATGGGCCTTTTAATTTTGGGTTGAATTTGAGTGGGGTTTGGGTCTAAATCTTGGGCAAATCATGTTAGTGTTTTGTTTATGGGGATGTCAAGGAAGGTTTAGAAAAGATTTGGGTTTAATTGGAGTTGAATTGGGTGAGTTTGGGTTAAGTTTGGGTCATGGGTCCAAATTGGGCTTTAAGGCCAAAAGTGAAATTGGATCCAAATGTCAATAAAATTAAGCTTGGATTTGGTCTAAATTGGTGTTGGGGATGTTGAATTGAAATTTAGAATTGAATTGGACCAGAATTTGGGTCAATTGGGTAGGTTTGGTTTGACATTGGGTTTACTTTAGGTTAAAATGGGTCAAATTAGGGATTTTGATAAAAGTGAGGTAAATTGACAAAATTGGCCCATGGTGTAGTTGAACAAAATGAAATTGGGAATATTTGGGATTTTCTGGAATTTTCTGGGAATTTTCTAAATTTTTGGATTTTTTGGCTAGGAGGGGTATTGGGAGGTATTTATGGAATTTTTGATATTTTTGGGTATGGATGATCAATTTGAGTGATGTGGAAATGTTTGGGAATGATTTTGGAGAATTTTGGGTGATTTGGAAATTTTTGAGAAATTTGGGCTATTCAGGGCTTTGGGTAGGTTAGCGGGTGTTGGGTCCCGGGGGCGAAAATCGAAAATTTGGAAAATTGAAGATTGGGTGGATGTAAGTGGAATGAAATCATTTTTGTTGAGCCATGAAGCCATATCAAGCCCACATGAGCCATGAAGGGACTCATTTGAGGCATCCACTATGTTGTTCCTAACCCTCTTAGCCAAGGGCTTAGGGGTTAAGGACCATCCATGTGAATCACCTACATGAGTCAGGAGGTCAAGTTGGGTATGGGTGTAGTTTTAGGAGGTTTGTGGAAGTGTAGTGTGTAGGTGTAGTGTAAGTCAGCCCCCTTCACTGCACCGGGCCACCTGTGGCGGTCCTAAGGCCAAAGAGTCCTATAGGAACTCATCCTTTAAACTTCCACATTTGATTTCAACCCTCCAGGTGATTAGGGGTCTACGGTCAAGTTTGTGGAGTTTGCGGGGAGTTTAGAAGTGGTTTGAAATTCTAGGTGGTGGGTCCCAATTCTAGTCCTCTAAGATAGTCAAAGGAAAAGCCTAAGGCTAGATCCTAAGTACTAAAGAGAAGAAGAGAAGACCTCATCAAAAATGAGGTCAACAGCTCGGCACGTTCGTTGGAGCTCGAAGAGCTTAGGAATGAAGCCTCTGGCTCTGTCGAATTGTCTAGGCACAACTTCCACCAAACCCGATTTCAAATTTTGGCTGATAGAGAGAATGGCCGGCCTGGTGAGGGGGCTTCCACTGGGGAACTCCTTCTCTTGGTCCTGTGCAGGTGTGGGTGAGTTTAATTTGCTTTTGCTGGAGGTTTGAGAGATGTCCTGTTCTGGCATGAGAATTGAGCTCCAAAATTGAGCTCAATCACTGGGATTTAGGGCAGGAGAACAGTGGGGATGGATTGCTCTTGGCTAGGGGAAGCTCTGTAAGGTGTTTGGAGGAATTCTGTGAAGGTTGATTTCAGCCAAACTTTTGTCCGAGAGGGGGTGGCTGGTTTAAATAGCCATGGCCAGGGCTTCCCCGGGGTAATTGATGGCTGGGATCAGCTGTCTAGAGGAGGAGATGAAGAGATGTGGTGGCCAATTGGGTTAGGACACCTCACCCAATTCAATTTATTTTTTTGAATCAAATTAACCTTCTCAGCCTGGTGGTTTTCAGCGACTGGGGTGGTGGTCCGGCCAAGGTCAGGTCACCCTCAGTGTCAGGGAGGTCAGGGCTTGATGTTTGTGAGTTCAATTGGCTGATTCCATGTGTAAAGGGATTGATTCAAATGAAATGGGGGAAGTGGCTCTTTTGGGTTTAAATGGGTCAAGTCATGGTTTAGGCTAGGTGCACCTCCCCAAGGCTTGAGTTTGGGCTGAGGGAGAATCATTTGGATCAGCTAGGAAGGGTGGTGAAGTCCCAATCCAAGGTGATGTGGCTAAACTTGGTTTAGAGTGTAGCATAAATGGGATTAAAAGGGCTTAATGAAGGCTTAGGAAAGGCTCCCCTCTTCTTGCCATAAATGACTAGGTGAGGTGTCAAAGATCTCATGGCTTCATATGGCTTGTAAATGGCTCACATTTGGCTTACATTTGGCTTGGAAAAGGTTGGCTTGTTTCATGAAAAAGGGTTTTGGTATTTTTGAAGAATATAGGGGAAATTGGCATATGGCTTAGTTTAGAAAAGTTTAATGATGAATTTGAAACTTAGGCAGTGATTTAAATCAAAGGGATGATGAGGTGAAAGTGTCATGTAGGCTTTGGATTGACTTTGGGCCTTTTGGATTTGGTGAAAATGAGCTTTTAGAATGGTTTAGGAAAGTGGGCCTTTAGGTTTGAAAACAAATTGCTGGATGGAATTTTTGTGGAGGATTGGGGCAGAAAAATGTTGGGTTTAGTTTAGGGATGTGTCATGAGTGATTTTAAACAAATTTGAGGTGATTTGGAGTTGAATTGGGTTTGATTTGGGACTTTTTGGTAAAGGGGCCAAAGTCGGTCAAATTGGGCTAAATTGGGCTAAGGTTGGGCTAATGTTAGATTTGATGTAAAACTAATGTTGAGAAATGTTTATGGGAGTGTTACAAAGAGTTTTCAACTTTGGTCGGGCTTTAATTTTGGGATTTGGGCCCATTCGGGTTCATGGTTTGGGTTTAGGCCAAAATTGGGGATTTTGGTTTTGAATTAGGTTTGGGTGGAGTTTGGGTTCAAATTTTGGGAAAATCTTGTTAATGTTTTGTTTGTGGGGATGTTAGGAAGGTTTAGGAAAAGATTTGGGGCTAATTGGAGTTGAGTTGGGTTTGACATTGGGTCCACTTGGGTTAAAAATGGGCTTTAAGCTTCAAATTGGAATTCGATCCAAATGTTCATCAAATTGAGCTTGGATTTCATCTAAATTGATATTAGGGATATTGAATTAAAGTTTAGAATTGGATTGGATCAACATTGAGGTCAATTGGGTTCATTTGGTTTGACATTGGGTCCACTTGGGTTAAAAATGGGTCAAATTGGGGGTATTGGCAAAAGTGGACTAAATTAACAAAATTGGTCTATGATGTAGTTGAACAAAATGAAATTGGGAATATCTGGGATTTTTGGGAATTTTCTGGGAATTTTTGGAATTTATGGATTTTTTGGTTAAAAAGGGCATTTTGGGTATTTGGAGGGTATTGTGGGGTATTTTTGGAATTTTTGGTATATTTGGCTATGGATGATCAAGTTGAGTGGAGAGAAATGTTTAGGACTGATTTTGAGGAATTTTGAGTAATTTTGGCAATTTTGCAAATTTTGGGTAGTTTCAAGGGCACTTGGTAGGTTTGGTGGGTGAAGGGCCCCGGGGTCAAAAATTGAAATTTTGAAAAAATGAAGATTGATCAACTTTAAGTAGAATGGAATCACTTTGGTTTAGCCATGAAGCCATATCAAGCCCATAAGAGCCATGAGAGAACTCATTTGAGGCATTCACTATGTTGTTCCTAACCCTCTTCGCCAAGGACCTAGGGGTTAAGGTCCATTCATATGAATTACCTACATGAGTCAGGAATTCAATCTAGGTATGAATGGTTTTAGGATTTGGAATGTGTGTGAAAGTGTAATGTGTGTGCAAGTCAACCCTCACTGCACTGGGCCACCTGGTGGTAGTCCTAAGGCCAAAGAGTCCTATAGGGAACTCATCCTTTAAACCTCCACATTTGATCTTAACCCTCCAAGTGGCCTGGGGGTTTACAATCAAACATGTGGGGTTCGAAGGGAGTCAAGAAGTGTTTGAATTTCTAAGGAGTGGGTCCCATTTCTAGTCCTCTAGGATAGTCAAAGGGAAAGCCTAAGTCTAGATCCTAAGTACTAAGGAGAGAGATCAGACCTCATCAAAAATGAGGTCAACACCTACATGTCCTAAATTTACCCCCATGGATCAACCCCAGAAGTCCTATTCCTGATGATTATTCTGACGATAAGGAGGCGACTGAGGATGATTAGACTTTCTATTTTTTTTCTTTGCTTTATGTGTGTTTATTACTTTTCATGTTTTATTGTATTAATTGAGAACTTGTAGTAACTCTATTTTATGTTTTTTGTTGTTGGATTCCTTAGACTTAGTCCTTTTCATGCTTCTGTTATTTTTATTTTAGCACATTTGTTTTTAAATATTAAAATTTTCATGTGTTACTTGTTTTGCTACTCTTTTATATATATCTATTTCTGCTTATGCCAATACTATTTTAAATACCTTTAAATGGTATACCTTTTTTTCCTGCTTAATTTAAAATTTCATAGTAAAAAATATTTAAACCTGATTAAAAGAACTAAGTTTGGGGGAGGGAAATGAACTTAAATTTAAATTTTACTTGACCTTAGTAAAAAAAATTTTCAAAATTAATAACATAACCTATGGAAGAAAAATTAATTTAAGATAGATGTTATAATATACTTATAAAAGTATTTTTAAATAACAAAGGATAATTCTAAAATTATAATTATTTATAAAAAGGTGTTAGAATTTTGATTCAAATATCTAAATTAAAAATGTTGTATTTTTGAAAGTATTAAGAAATTTAAATATTTACTTGAGAAGATGGAAATGAAACTCTATGAAAAATATTTTTTCTAAACATATATTCATTAAGTGAAACATGTGTTAAGTCTTTAAATATAAGATAAGGATAGTGAAGTTCAAAATCATTAACAGGCTATCCAGATATAGTAATCCTCACTTAAAAAAAAGAAAAGGGATTGAAAACAATCCCAAAAAAAGAAAAGAAAAATATATAGGATTGGAAAGCAATCCAAAATAGAAAAAGAAAAAGAAAAGTGAGGTGAAGCTTGAGGAAAAGCCTAAATCTAAACTTGGCTTCACTTGAATTATCTTATAGGAAGAGACCTAATGCAAATTTTTACTTAAAGTATTATGTATAAGCATCCTTACTAGTAGAGTTATCATGAAAATAATTTTCCTATAAATTATCTACATGTTCATAGTATGACAATTTGCAATTATTTTTTAGAAATAAATAAGAGAATAAAGTTCTTAACACTTGCATATTAAATATTTTACATATTTTGGTTTTAGTCTAAGTTATATAAAAAGCTTTTTAAGTTTCATTATATTATTTATAAAACAAAAAGTTATAGAAGTCTTAAAGAAATTTTTCTCCATAGATTATAATTTTTAGTAGTAAAAGGTTACTTGAGGACAAGTAACGTTTAAGTTTGGGGGAATTGATCCACCTTAAAATTACTTACAATTTTATATCAAATTTTAAGTAATATTTTAAGGATATTATGCTTTAATGAAAGGTATTTCTTATGTTTGGGTTGCAGGTATAACAAAATGAGTTTATGAAGAAAAAGAGTTAAAAAGGAGCAAAAATAAGCCAAAAGGAGCAAAGAGGCTGATCTGGCGCCTAGGCGCCAGACTCAGCAGATTGATTCTAGAGATTTATTGACGGTTATTGGATGGTTATTGATGCTTTCAAACCAATCTAGAAGCCTTTGGACCTTTTCCCACATGTTATAAACGAAATGCAACGAATATAGACACGGGAGAGAAGTTATTAAATGAAGAGGTGCTACCTAAATGTGAAGGGGTGCATCCATTCACGTAGTAATCCTGGCGCCTAGGCACTAGAACTGGTGCATAAGCGCCACCGTTAATTTCTAGAAAATTCAATGAATGTGGACGAATTTTGAAGAGGTTTCTTAAGCAACTCTTGGTCATTTCTGGAGATCTATAAATAGAGGACCATTTCTACAGTAAGGTGTGTGCTAGAGTGTGCGAGTAGTGTGTGAGGGAGAATTAATTAAGAGTGTTAAGTGTCTTCTTCTTTATGTTATTGTGTGTTCAGTGTGAATTCAAGAGTCAAAGTCTTTGTAGAGTCTGTGGAGTCAGAGAAACTTCAAAGGATTGCTTGGATTACATTCCATATAAGTATTTATCTTGTTTCTTAAGTTTAGTACTTTGGATTTGAGTTAAATGAATATGATTTGTGGTGCAATTTTTATGCTTTCTGAATAGTCTTCTTTTCTTTTTGTTGACCTCATTTTTTATGAGGTCTGATCTCTCTCCTTAGTACTTAGGATCTAGCCTTAGGCTTTCCCTTTGACTATCCTAGAGGACTAAAAATGGGACCCATCACTTAGAAATTCAAAACACTTCTTGGCTCCCTTCAAACCCCACAAGTTTGATTGTAAACTCCTAAGCCACTTTGAGGGTTAAAATCAAATGCGAAGGTTTAAAGGATGAGTTTCCTATATGAATTTTTGGCCTTAGGATTACCCTGGGTGGCCTAGTCTGGTGAGGGTAAGCTTGCACACACCACACTCCCGTACACACACATTCCAAACCCTAAAACTACGTTTAGCCAATTTGACTCCCTGACTCATTTAGGTAACTCATATGGGTGGACCTTAACCCCTAAGCCCCTGGCTAAGAGGGTTAGGAACAACATATTGAGTGCCTAAAATGAGTCCTCTCATGGCTTTTGTGAGCTTAATATGGCTTCATGGCTCAACCAAAATGATTTCATTTCACTCACACTTGATCAATCTTCACTTTTCCAAAATTTCAATTTTTGACCCCGGGGACCCTAAACCCACCAAACCTCCCAAATGCCCTTAAAATTGCCCAAAATTTGTAAAATTGCCTAAATTATCCAAAATTCATCAAAACCAATCCTAAACATTTTCCCCCACTCAAATTGATCATCCATGACCAAATATACCAAAATTTCCAAAAATACCCCCCAATACCCTCCAAATACCCAAAATACCCTTTTAACCCAAAAATTCCAAAAATTCTGAAAATTTCTAGAAACTTCCAAAAAATCCCAAATATTCCCAATTTCATTTTGTTCAACTACAACATGAGCCAATTTTGTCAATTTAACCCACTTTTACTAAAACCCCCAATTTGACCTATTTTTAACCTATGTGACCCAATGTCCCACCAAACCAACCCAATTGACCTCAATTTTGATCCAATTCAATTCTAAACTTCAATTCAATATACCCAATACCAATTTAGACTAAATCCAAATCTAATTTCATCAACATGTGGATCCAATTTCAATTTGAAGCTTAAAGCCCAATTTTGGCCCATGACCTAAACTTACCCTAAACCAACCCAACTTAACTCCAATTAGCTCCAAATATTTTCCTAAGCCTTCCTAACATCCCCACAAACAAAACACTAACTTGATTTGATCCAAATTTGAAACCAAACTCCACCCAAACCTAACCCAAAACCCAAATTCCCTAAATTGGCCTAAACCCAAACCTAACCCAAATAGGCCCAAATCCCTAAATCAAAGCCCAACCAAAGTTGAAAACTCTTTTTCACAACCCCATAAACACTTTTCAACATTAATTTTACATCAAACCCAACATTGGCCCAACCTTAACCCAAGTTGGCCCAATTTGATCCATTTTAAACCCATTATCAAAAAGGCCCAAATTGAACCCATTTCAATTCCAAATGACACCAAATTTTTCCAAATCACTCATGAAACAACCCTAAACTAAACCCAACATATGTAAGGCCCAATCTTTACCAAAAGTTTCATCCATCAACTTGATTTAAAATCTAAAAGCCCACTTTCCTAAAGACTTTAAAAGCCCATTTTCATCAAATTTAAAAGGCCCAAGACTTATTCTAAAGTCCATGTGAAATTCCCATCATCATCCTTTTAATTGAAATCATCCCTAAGTCCTAAATCAATAATCAAATAATTTCAAATAAAGCCTCATGCCAATTTCCTTTAAATCCATCAAAAATTCCAAAATCCATTTTCATGAAATTGAGCCAAGCCATGGGCAAGCCATAGGCTAGCCATGAAGCCATCCTTAAGCCCCATGCAAGCCATGTGAGTGGTGTTCATGTGACCATACCATATTGGGCAAAAGGAGAGAGTCCTTTAATGATTCCCTTAAGAGTGATTAAACTTTTCATGCTTCCCCTAAACCATGCTTAAACTTAAATATGTTTAGATGGTGACTTCTCCCCACTAAGCTAGCTGACTTACCTGACCTCCCTCAGCCCAAATCAGTCCCTTGGTGGGTGCACAAAACCCAAATCCATGACTTGGACACATTTGAACCCAAAATAGTCCTCTCCCCATACCACTTAAATCAATTACTTTACACATGGCTAACCCCCATTGTTTGCAGAAAACTCAATCCCTGGACTCACTGAGTCAAGATGATGACCTGACCCTGCCGGCCAGCCGTCTGGGTCGCCGGAAAACACCATGGCATAGAGCTTTATTTGGATTCAAAAATTCAAATTCACCTGGCTGAGCTGTCCTAACTCAATTAGACTCCATGGCTATTCTTCCCTTGCATAGAGTAGCTGATCCCAAGCCCTAAATCCCTCTGCGAGGCCCTCCAGCCAACTCTATTTAAACTCTACCACCTCTCGGCCAAAGGGGGTGATGAACCAGAACTTAACAAAACTCTGCCAAAATTGCTCTTGGACCTTCTCCTAACCCAGAGCAATTGATTCCCAGTGTCCCTTTACCCTAATCCCCATTAACAGAGCTCAATTTCTCAATAAAAAATCCACTCAAAAACTAGGACAACTCTGAAACCTCCACCAAAATCAAATTAAACTCACCCACACCTGCACAAGACCTAGAGAAGGAGTTCCCCAGTGAAAGTCCCCTCACAGGCTAGCCATCCTCTCTATCGGCCAAGCTTTGAAATCGGCCTTGGTCACTTTCATATCGAGGCAATTCCCCAGAGCTAGAAACTTCATCTGGAGCTTTCTTGGGTGTAATCGAAGGTGCCACAACTCTCTGATTGAAGCTTCACTTCTCAGAGCCAAGGTATGGACCCCTTCTTCCTCTCGAGCTTCCAGCGATTCTCTATTTTGCTTGGTTCAATTTCATAGCATGTAAACCGTATGGATGTGTTCGTCTCCTCAAGACAAATCCATAGAGCATAAGAACACGAAAATCCGTTGAGAAATGAGAGAGATCTTATGGTTTGAGTGTGGACGGCTCTCGGGACACACCAGCGGAGACGATGATCGGCCACCGTTGGATCGAGCGTGTATCGAATGGATGGTGCAGATCGTGTCGGATGAGTGAACGGAACGTGAACCGCGGGCCCCCGGAGCGCTGATTCAGATGGTGACATTGAATAGGGAGTCGACGCGTGGGCTTTCGGAGCTGCCGAGGATGAGTCGGCGTCGCGTGGATAAGTAGATAAATAGGGTATTTTTTTGATTTATTTAATTACCCAAAACTTCAATAATCCATATCTTTGCATAGAAAAATTAGAAAAAAAAACTAAAAATACCCTCTTGCTCAGTGAACAGAGGTGAATAATGTGGAAAAAGAATTAAGTTATTTTGATGAATATTTTATTTGTAATTAATTATTTACTGTTTTCGGTATTTTAATCCTCCATACATGCATACAATTCACCATGGCATGAGACCATAGGGCTTTTGTAGCCTCTGTTCTTGGGAACATTCCCTGAATTTTTTAAGGCCAGAGGCCATCTCTATGGCAAGTTATGTATTTTTCAAGTTTATGTCTCTGTTTTGGAATTTTAATTCCCATAATTAGCATGTTGTTCAATAAATTCTAGGAAAATTTGGGGGGGGGTATCTTAGAACCAGAGGACCCTAGGAAAAATGTATTTTGAGTTAATTCATTAAGAATAACTCTAATTGGCCTAAATACTCAAAACCGAATTTTAATAAATTTGGGTTAACCATACATCAAAATAACTTGAAAACAACTCTCCACTGATCTTTAGGGTCAGGGGAACCTCACATAAAAATTTGAAATCAATTGGAGGTGATTAGCCCCACTAAATGGACTAATTAAGTCACATGACCAAGATTAAAAATTAAAAATTCATAACTTCAAAAATACATTTCAAAAATTCAGCAAATTGATTTTGGGACTTCTCTGATGTTAGTGAAGTCTAAGAAAATTAAAATTAAAATTTTCTAAAAATTTTTATTTTTAACCATATTTTAATATTTTAATAATTAAAAATAGTAAAAATCACAAAAATATTAAAAATCATAAAAATGTCATATTTTACCTTCTAATCACTTAGGAACAAACTAAATATTTTTCTCAAGTCTCTAGGTTATGATATTGAATTTTAAAAGTGTAAAACAATTTTTAATATTAAAAAATGAATTTCCTTACATTTTCACTAAGTTAATTCTAATAAATCAAAGAAAAAATCAGAAAAATATAAAATTTATTTCTCTGAACTCCTTGAGGTTAGAGAGATTTATGAAAATTATAAAATCCATTTTTCAACTTTAATTTTATTTTATAATTAATTAACACTCCAATACTCAAAATAATTATAATAAATAAAATATAATTTAAAAAATTACCAAAATTGGTCCAAATGGTCCTCTAGTTAGTAAGAACAACCCATAATTTTCTTAAGGTCAGAAACCTTACGTTGGTCATGTTGTTGAATTTTTATTGAAAACCCATATTTTTCATAAAAATAAATATATAAATTAAATTAAATTCAGAAAAATCACATTTTCTCTTCTAATGTCTTAATTGACCTGTGAGTGAAGTGACATAAAAACTTTAAGCACATTTGAGCTCAATTTGATAAGTTATGAAATGATTAGGCTTAAAAGGGCATAATAGTAATTAAGAATTTTAACCCCTAATTAAAACTTTAGGTTTAATCAAAATGGAGGGTAAAATATTTTATCTTAATTTTCTATTAGATGATTGAAATTTTGGGAAATTAAAGGGTAGGAACCTATTAATCATTTCTAATAATCAAAGAGAAAAATGAAACCTTAATTAATTAAATAATTAAAATTTTGGAAGATTAATTGAAATTTGAATTATTAAAATACGGGGATGTAATTTAGGGAGACTATAATCACTTAAGTTAAAATCCCTAAATAAATCACTTTAATAATATTCAATTCTTAATCAAATTCAAAAATGATAATTAAAATTAATAAATTAAATAATTAAAAGGAAAATAAACCTTAATTAAATTAAAAGCTTAAAACATTAAGTAATTTAACAATCAAGTTAAAATAAGTTTAAAACATTAAGATTAATCTCAAAAATCACTTAGAAGCAAATCTAAATCAAACTTGATACATCAAAATCAACCTAAAAAATAATTCATAATTAAAAATCAAACCAATTAAAAATTAAACTAAAATATTTCAATTAAATTAAAATTAAATCATTAAAATCTAAATTGAATAATCTAAAAAAAAACACCTCTTTCAACCCAAATTAATCTAATACATTGAGATCATTTAAAATGTAAAGATTTAATTAAATTAAAACAAGTTGAACACTATTCCAAACTTAAAATTATTAAAATTTCATAACGAAATTAAACCATTTTAAATCATCAATTTCATTGTTAAATCATTAAAATCTTTAATAAATTAATCTGCCCTTAAAGGTTTGCGTTGTCATAACTCTTAAATGGAGTATTAAGTGAAATGTCACTTCACTCATAGGATAATCAAACACCCTAATTCACTGAGCAAGAAGCAAAATTTAATTGAATTCTTGGATGATTAATTCACTAGTACAATAAAATTCATTTGGACTCAAAATAATCTCAGAAGTATTGAAAAGATGTTTAGGACTCGTCCTAAGCACTTTCTCAATAGGATGAGATGTTTTAGAAGAACAACTAAACTTAATGGTTCTTTGATGAAGAAAATCATCCATAACAAAACAAAAGAACCTAGACGTCATAGGAATTGACTAGCTATAGGATTAGGACTTTGGTAGACAACCAAAACCTTCCCTTAGTTTTACCTAGGTGTTTTCTTGCAAATATTTATAAATGCCTTAACATGTGCTTTAAGTGTAGCTTGGAATGACGGGAAGACCCTCCAAGTATGCTTTTATTTTATTTCAAGTTACTTAGATGTACTGCACTTTACTTTTCTTGAACGTTAAACAAGATTGTTGCATGAAAACTGAAACCTTTAGGATCGCCACAAAACTGAAACCCAAAACTAAAATTAAAAGTCACAAAAAGATAAAATCCACCGCCACAACATTTCAAAATATAAAACAACTCAAAATTTGATTACAAAGACAACATAAAACTACAACTATAACTAAATTAAAACGTCTTGTTGGATGATCGGGAGTACCTCGGATGATGTAACCTACGTGTTGCTAACGGGATTTCCCACGGTCTAAATGAAAGTGTGGAATTCATTCAGTTGAGTTTAGCAAATTCATCTGGACTAAGTGAATCCGAAAAAAATAACGGTGCCGGAATGATGGAACCGTGGGATCTTAACCGGTGTTGTTATAATCAACTTTAAGATTTTTTTTAATTAAAACATTAAAGATATTTGGACTTTAAAACTTCTAAACCAAAACATTCTCTCATCTTCTGATTTTCGCTTTCTAAAACTAAACCTCTGCAACAACTAGGAGCTTGGACCATAGTGGACAGCACGACCATCGTCGTCAGCAAAACTGGAATCTACATCAGCAACACTCTTCTTAGCATTAAATAACCAAGCCATAGGATTTCGAGGTAGTTTGCCTAGTGCAACATAAATCCTCAACCTTTTCGTTAGGCACTTGCATAATCATTTTATGCAAATTAAGTCCTAACCGGTTTTAGGATTCTGAGGTAGTTGTTCAATACGACATAAACCCTCACATCCTCGAGGCTATTTGCATGATTATGTCATGCAAATATAAGTCTTAATTAACTAAAATTGGTAGGATTGAAACATTAAATAATATTCTCAAATTCAAGCCAAACAATAGGATAATTTGGGAAGTTGCCAAGATTCTTCTTGGATCCTCAGCTTCTCTTACTTCTCTTCCTTTGGACTCCTAAAATTAATTGTTCCAAATTCGAGCCAATCCCTTTTAGAAATTTGCAAAATCCAATCCTTTGAAAACCTTAAACTTTGAAATTCTTGAGAGCGAAACCACTGATCATTATCGAGAGTTTTCTTAAGTGTCTTCAGACATTTAAGATGTAATTAACTATAGGGGCTTGCCCTTTAAGGAACTTTAAGAACCTGAGTAATATAAACCCTGCTTAATTTCTTTATATTAAGTAGGGGAACTTGTCGGCTTATAAAATTGGTTCACAGACCAAACGGATGTCACAAATCTTCTAGTTTATTTAATCGAGCCCCATCATCAAGCAGTGTGTCTATTCTTCAAGATAGATATACAGTTTGTGATGCGGTGCTCGTTTATATAAACTATTTGAGATGTGAGATCGGTTTGATTTCATATCTTAAAATTTTCAAACTTAAAATTATTTTTAATACCAAATGCTACTTTTCAAATTATACATATTTAAATTAAATTTAAAATCTAAAATTCGTCGATAATTTCTCTAGGCGACCCCTTTTCAAAAATACAACTTAACCTAAAAATATGCCGACACTTTCTCCCTACGAATGTGAAATGATTTAATAACAGATTTAAATCAGATTTGAGAACTTAATTTCCTATTTCCTAAAAATTTGCGATGATACTGTACCTTATCTTAATTTACTTTACAAATTGGCCACTTGTATTGTTATAAACTGTGGAGAATTCTTAAGATATGACTGTGGGCTAAGCAATTCTTAACTTGTATGTATCACATTTCTCTTAAAGGGGAAGTGCAAATAAATAGGGAGATAATCTTTAATGGTCATAGAATTGATTATGTTTTTAGCGTAATAGGCTAAATTCAATCAATTTGGTTTTACAAAAGAGATGACGGGTCACTAGTAGGCCATACTATAGGCAACCATTCGGGGGGAACCAAGATGTGAGAGTCTGGAAATTCGTCCCTTTCTACTAATAATACATTCTAATCCAATCTTTAAAAACTAGCTAATGTTCTTTATGACCTGGACCAAAGGGTAAAGGATATATATGCTCCTATTTGTCACAAAACCACATTTTTAAAGTTCTCAAGTAATTTTATCTGCTTATTAATCATGGAATATTTCGTATGGATAAAGAATCTTTGTTTACTTTTTTATCACTAAATAATTTTCATATTCTGCATAATTTAATTAGTTTTAAATTAAAAAATTTTAATTAATAGTTTTCTTTATTTTAACTAAATTAATCCTCGTGGGATCGATATCTGGGGTTTTTAAAAAAGAAAACTCTATATTACTTGAAACGATACGTATAATTGCGTAGTACCCCTAGTGTGCGATTTATATTTAATTAACAAAACTTTAATCTTTAATTATCGTACATTAGCCGCTTAAATAGATTTAGGATCAAGTTTGGCCATAAATTAATAAACTAATTTACTTACGTAATTGTGGTTTGGTCAGTTAATACTAACAAATTTTGTTCTATCAAATACTTCTTTCTCATTTCCCTTCTTAAATTTGGGAGCCATCCTAAATTGTGAAGAAAAATTCCAAATAAATTTTAAAATTAAGATCAAAGACTTCCTACAGTGGTTTTCAAGCTAAAAAAAACTTAAATCCAAGTATTTTTCACTCAAAAATCAATTATTTATGAAATCTTTGGTTCTCCTCCAACGTGTGAAAAATCCATGGTAGATTTGAAAAATAAAAATGCTAAACTGTAGATCTAACCTTAAGATGATGAAATTCAGTGATTTCATGCTAATAAACTCAAAGAATCAAGCTCTAGATGGAACCCTAGGTCTGTTTGTAACGAAATGGAGGAAGAGGATGGAGCTTAAGAATAAAAAATGGCCACGGGCGGTTTAAATCATGAATTTGTCCGATTCAGGTGAACCAGCGCCTAGTTTCCAGGTTTGGCGCCTAGGCGCCAAACATGCTGAGATTTTGAAAAGTTTTAAATTTTCATTCTTAAGTTATACTAAGCAAGTCTAACTCCTGTAAGCCCAAATTTTCATATAAAAATCATTCCATTGTTCCAATAATATCAACAAAAAAAATTCCAAATCCAAATTATCTTCCAACATTCTAACATAAGATTTGCACAATTCTCTTCAATTTCATTCCAGATTTTTATTATTTGGTTCAACAAAGACAAAAAATACAAACATAACGAATCAAAACAAGCTTAACTCACAAATCTAACAATCACACATTTAATATTTTGAACAAATTACAAATAGATAACACACTAATAACACAATTAAATAACGCACTACATCATTTTTAGACTTCATGGATTGTGGTCTGAACCTTCATTCTCACCATCACATGGTAGATTTCTACGAATAAAGAACTGAAAGAAAGAAACACGAGGAAATTCCAAGGATGTTTTCTCATCAATCTAATTGTTTTTGGCACATATAGTTACCAGATAATCCTCAAAGCCAGCCATATGATCATATTGACGCCTCATTTGTCATTCCAAATGCTCATATTGATGGAACATATCATGCTTCATATTACCCAGAAGTGGCAATTCCTCTTTAATCTTCTCAAATCAGTTGATCATCCTCTCAAAACTCATTGCTAAATAAGTATTGAAATAAGTTTGCCAATCCTTGTGCACAAACATATCTTTACTCTCTGCTCCATTATTTCTACTCTCTATGGAATCAAGTAAATCTCATTTCTCCACACAATTTCGTTTCTTCTGGTCGATTAATGGATGGCTTTTTGATTAGGGATGGCTTTTTGAAGATAGGGTAGTTTACGGGGACAGAAGTGGTTAAAACTACAATTGAGTGGTTTTCCCATGTCCAGGAACCGTGGTGCTTAGGTGCCAGCATCATAGGTCTCTAGCGCTTAGGCGCTAAAACTTGTTCCTAGGCGCCAGTATCCTTGAGAACACTGATTTGCCTAACATAAAATTTCTAAAGGTCCCAATCATATTTAAGTCCTCATTTGGTGTTAAATAATTGATACAAACAAAGGATGATCACATCCTTATCACAATCAAACTCAAATCAAATCATAACAATAAAATATGGGTTGCCTCCCACAAAGCACTTAGTTTAACGTCGTCAGCCCGACTTAACCAAATGTTTTACTTGGAATGACTCATCTCTAATGATTCTTTATAATAAGGCTTGTTTTCTCCAATATAAGGTTTCAATCATTACCCATTACTTTAAATAATTTATCAATCTTTGGACCTTTTATATCCACAGCACCATAAGTATAAACTCTTACCAAAACATAAAGTTCAATCCACTTGGACTTCAGTTTTCCAATAAAAGATTTTAATATGGTATTATATAATAAAACTTCTTGTCCAGACTCAAAATTCTTTCTTAAAATCCTTCTGTCATGCAAATTCTTCATTATTACTTTGTAAATTCTAGCATTCTCATAAGACTCATTTCTAATTTCTTCAAGCTCATTTAATTGTAATAATAGCTTTTCTCTAGATCCATTAAGTTATAATTAAATTCTTTTATCACCCTATAAGCTTTATATTCTAACTCAACAGGTAAATAACAAGGTTTTCTATATATGAGCTTATATAGAGACAATTCTATAAGAGTTTTATATACAGTCCTGTAAGCCCATAATAAAGAATCAAGTCTGTCAACCCAATCAGTTCTTTTAGGAGATACAGTTTTCTCTAAAATTCTTTTGATTTCTAGATTTGAAACTTCTGTTAATCCACTGGTTTGGGGGTGATAAGCTGTTGCTATTCTATGCTTAATTCAATCTTTGCTAAGTAATTTCTAAATCTTAAAATTCTTAAAGTCACTTCCGCCATTGGTAATAATTATTCTTGGTATTCCAAATCTAGTGAAAATCTTTTTAGTTAAAAATTTTGAAACACTTTCAGCATTACAATGAGGTAAAGCTACAGCTTCAACCATTTAGAAACCTAATCAACAACTAATAGTATATAAATTTTTCTAGAAGATAGTATAAATGGTCCCATAAAATCCAAACCCCATACATCAAAAATTTCAACTTCCAAAATAAAATTTAGAGACATTTCATCTCTTCTTGAAATATTGCATACTCTTTGACATCAATAACAAGCTTTTACATATTTTTTAATATCTTTGAACAATGTAGGCCAATAAAATCTAGAGTGTAAAATTTTAAATTTTGTTTTATCTATAACAAAATGTCCTCCAAATTCAGAGTTGTGACATTTTTGTATAATTTCAATAGTTTCATTATTGGGTACTTATCTTCGAATGACAGAATCTTTAAATTGTTTGAATAAATAAGATCATCCTAAAAGTAAAATTTGGCATCATATATAAATTTCTTTGTCTGATGCTAGTTAATCCGTATGGTAAAATATTACTAGCTAAATAATTAACTATATCAGCATACCATGGAACCTGTCACCCAGTAATAACATAAAGTTGTTCATCAGGAAAATATTCATTTATGTCTCCTTCAGCATTCTTTTCATTATCATTTTCAATTATTGACAAATGATCAGCAATTTGATTATCAGCACCATTTCTATCCACTATTTGAAAATCAAATTCCTGCAAGAGATAACCCCATCTAATTAACCTTGGCTTTACATCCTTCTTTGACATTAAATATTTAATAGCGAAATTCTCTGTATGCATTATACATTTTTGTTCCAAGTAAATATGGTTAAAATTATCAAAAGCATATACTATTGTCTATAGCTTTGTTTTAGTAGTAGTATAATTAATTTGAGCTTCATTAAGAGTCCTATTGGCATAATATATAACTTTAAAAATCTTATCATATTTCTGTCCTAAAACTGCTCAAATAGCATAATCACTTGCATCACACATTAATTTAAATAGTTTTTCCCAATTAGGTGAAACAATAATAGGTGCAATAATTACTTTTTCTTTTAATAAATTGAAGGCGTTTAGACAATTTTCATTAAAATAAAATTTAGTGTCTTTTTCTAAAAGATGGAATAGAGGTTTAGAAAATTTGTAATATATCTACTATAAAATCTAGCATGTCCCGTAAAAACTTCTTACAGTTGTAACTGAAGTAAGAGGTTGTAATCCAATAATAATTTGAATATTTGCTTGGTCAACATCCGTACCATCTTTAAGAATTTTATGTCCCAATACAATTTCTTCTATAACCATAAATTGACATTTTTTCTAGTTTAGAACCAAATTTGTTTCTTCATAACATTTTAAAACCTTAGCTATTTAATCTAAACAAGAATCAAAAGAGTATTCAAACACAAAGAAAACGTCCAAAAAAATTTCACTTCCTTTCTCAATTAAGTCACAGAAAATAGACATCATACACCTTTGAAAGGTTGCAGGTGCATTACATAACCCAAAAGGCATTCTTCTAAAAAAAAAAAGTTCCACAAGGACTTGTAAATATAGTATTTTCTTGATCCTCTAGAGTTATCGGTATTTCGTGGTAACCAGAATATCTATCCAAAAAGCAAAAATATGAATGTCCAGCTAATCTATCCAACATTTGATCCAAGAGAGGTAAAGGAAATTGATCCTTCCTAGTGGTGGCATTCAATTTTCTATAATTAATACAAATTCACCATCCAACAACTTATCTTATTGGAATTAATTCATTCTTTTCATTTACAACTATAGTCACTCGTCATTTCTTCGGAACACAGTAAAGAGGACTAACCTAAGAACTATAAGATAAAAGATAAATAATTCCAGCCTCTAAAAATTTTAATATTTCTTCCTTACTACCTCTTTCATAGTTGGATTTAATCTTCTTTGATGTTCAACCCTGGGGTTTATAGTTATCTTCCATTAATATTTGATGCATACAGATCGAAGGGCTTCTTCCTTTAATATCAGTTATCGTCCAACCAAAAGCTTTTTTTATAACTTCTTAAAAGCTGTAATAATTTGTTTTTCTGATCTTTAGTTAATTCAAAAGATATTATTACAAGTAAAGTTGATGAATTCCATAAGAATGCATACTTTAAATGAGGAGGTATTACTTTCAACTCAAGTTCAGAAACCTTTTCAATTGAAGGTATTATAGATTCATTAATTTTAGTTGAATTTAAAATTCCCAATTATCATGATATAATTAGTATCTTCAACATTTATTATTATTTTTATTTTTCTTCATAATCACTTTCCATTTGATTACTTATTTCTTCTTGATCTAATAACTCTACAAATTTTTCCTCAGAAATGACTTCACATTTTTCTTTATAACATTTTGCTAACATATAATCAAAAATATCCATCATGCAACATTTTTTAGTAGGATACCTCATTGATTTAAGAACATTAAATGTTACTTCCTGATCATTAATTGTCATGGTTAACTATCCTTTTTGTACATCAACCAAAGTACATCCAGTAGCAAGAAAATTTTTCCCTACAAAATAAGAATCTCTTTATCTAATTCAATATCAAGTATAATAAAAGTTACAGGGAAGATAAATTTATCCACGTTAACAAGTGCATCTTCTATAACTCCTTTAAAATAAGTAATAGATCGATCAACTAATTACAAGGTTACAGTAGTGGGATAAATATCTCATAAATCTAACCTTCGAAAGATGGATAAAGGCATGACATTAAAACTAGCTTCTTAATCACATAAGGTTTTGCCATCCAATAGCACAAGGTATAGTGAAACTTTTAGGGTCTTTAAGCTTCTGAGGAAGCTTCTTTTGAATTATTGCACTGCATTCGTCACTTAGTAAAACATTTTCATAAGTTTCAAATTTCTATTTTTTATTTAAAATATCTTTCATAAATTTATCATAAGTAGGCATTTGCTCTACAGCTTCAACTAACGGGATATTGATTATAAGCTTTTTAAGTATTTCAAAGAATCTTGAAAATTGTTGATCAAGCTTTTGCTGTCAATGTCTTTGAGGAAAAGTGGTGGTAATCATTCGAAATTATTTTTAGTTGGAGATACTGATTGTTCTTCTTTTTCAGAAATAGTATCTTTATGTTTCTCAATTTCTTCAATCTCTCTCTCATCTTCAATTTCATTTTGAATCCCATCCCTTAATTCCTTTCCACTCCTAAGTTGTACAGTTTTAATTTGTTCATGATCTTTCCCATTATCTTTAGGATTTATTTCAACATTACTAGGAAGTGTTCCCTGGGGTATATTACTAATTGCATTAGAAATTTGTCCCTTTGATTCTTAATATTTCTTATTGTTATATTTTAACTTTGTAATTGATTACACATTTGTAAAATTGGTTCTTCTATAGCAGCTTATTTTCCTTAAATTACTGATTATTAAAACAGGAGGATAAGAAGGTCTATAGTTTGAAATTTCTTGATTATTCCAATTCTCAGTTGGGTTTACTTGATTATTCCCCATTATTGATTTCCATTATCCAGTTAAAGTTTGGGTGATTTTTCTAACCTGTGTTATAATAGTTAGAATATGGGTTATTAGTTTTACTAGCATTAACATTTAGAGTTTCTTATGTTTGAGAATCATTCAAATTTCCTAAATTTTCATCATTCACACGAGGTATTTATAAAAAATTCAAAGCATAATTATCTTATTTCTTAGATATCGCAGCCTCTTGAGATGCTAAGATAGAAAAGGCATCATTATCATGAATATTAGCCACTCTTTTAGGATTTACCCTTTCAGAAGGCCATTGAAAATTATTAGTTGTTATATCTTCATTTAAACCATAAGCTTCATTAAGTGATTCCGCCATTAAAGGGCCCTTAGCAGTAGCATCAATTATAGATCTAAGGGAACCTATTAATCCATTATAAAATGTTTAAATGATTAACCAGTCTGGTAAAGCATAGTGTGGACATTTTCTAAAGAGTTCTTTAAATCATTCCCAAGGTTCATAAATTGTCTCCCCCTCATATTAAGTAAACAAAGTTATGTCATTTCCCCTTTTTATTGTTGTTTAGCTTTTTTTCATTCTTAAACTCTTTTTCTTATACCTACAACCAAAAAAATAAAAATACCTTTCATTAAAGCATAATATCCTTAACAGATTAAGCATAAATTGCATATATATGTGATTTTAAAGTAGATCAGCGACTTACAGTTCCCCAATCTAATTGTAAAAATTAAACAAGGTTTATTTTACAGGGGTTCTTAGTTCCCTATAGAGGCAAGTCCCTATAGTTTATTACATCTTGGGAAATCAAAATCACTTAAGAAGACTCTTGATTAAGATCAGGGGTTTCGTCTTCAAGAATTCAAAGTTGACTTTTCAAGGTTGGACATAGGAAAGTCAAATGGGAATGGCTCAAGTAGGAATAATTATTTTAGGAGTCTAAAGAAATGAAAGATAGGGGATGTCATAGATTTTGAGGAGAAGCTCAATGACTTCCAAAGCTATCCTATTATTTGGCTTAACATTTTTGAAGTGATGTCATTTAATGATTACTCCAGCCAATTATTAAAAATTAAGGCTTACATTCACTTAATATACGACCATGCAAATAGCCTAGGAGTATAGGAGGACTTACACCGTACCAAAAGATGACCTCAAAATCCTAAAAGAATTAGGACTTATATTTCACAATATGTTTTTTCAAAATGCTAAGGAGATGGAGTTAGGATATACATCGTGTTAGGTGAAAAACCAAAAATTCCTATGAGTTTATGTTATCTAAGACTATGGAATGTTTTACTGACGTAGTTCTATTTTGTTGTTAATGCTTGATCGTCATCTAAATTCATCCTTCATTTGCTTACATCCTTGTCATTGCTTCATAAAAGATTGCTCCGAGCTCCTTTTCATGATGGTCTTAGGTTTAGGTTTTATTTGTGGGCATGCAATTAGTGCTGAGTCTCATGGCCTATTGTAGGCTTCCACCTAAAATTTGTCATGCAATTGTCTACCCTATGGGTCTTTGCAAGTAAAATAAATTATACATGTTGTGAAATGTAGTAAAGAGAAGTGCATAAAAAAGAAAGTAGTAGTGTGTACGTGGGGCTCCCACCGCTGCTGCAAGGTTAGCATTATAAACATAGTATGATAATGTGCAAGACATTAAGGGAGGCATGAGGAAAAACATAAGCATGTTAAACAAACTAGATGGCACATATAGAATATCAGAGTTGGATTTAAGAACTTAACTTATTAAGGGAGCTCAGAATCAAGACCAGTGGCCATGAAAATTGTTATTGAATGACTCCTCAGGAACCATTCACAGCATGTATGTCAGACCCTACATAAGGTAAAAGGCTACTAGCCAGACAATCATAGGAGGGCAATCATTAACCCAGTCTATGTGACGTACAAATGAATTTATCAAAAGTGACACTTTTAAAAGTGAGTTTTAATTTGCCATGCAAAATAATTTGAGTTTATATATATTTTGGTAAACAAAATATGAGTTTCATTCAAAATGTACATTTTTATTTTATATATGTGTATTTTGAAAATTAGACATTCATGAGTTAGTCACTCAAACGAGCAAGGACTACCGACTACCCATGACAGCAATGGTATCTCCTTACTAAATGTTAGGAAGCAGTAATGCCAATCCTTGACCCTTTTTCTTTCTTAGGTTAGGATATTCAACACTTCCCACATACCTAGATGTTTTTCTCATCATTGTTCTTACGATAAAAACTATCAACTTACACTAGCCTAATGATTCATATGTGGCCATTTTAAATATCCCCAATCATTGAAAGAATTTGAGTGTAATGTTCAAACATATACCCCTAAGCATTAAGTGTTACTGTAGGTTATGTTGTAACAGGACTTTTCATTAATGTGATTTAGTTAAAAGAGTTCTGAATCATATCTTGGATTATACTTATATTTGTGGATGATTCTCTTCAACAAATTAAAGTAATTTCAAATGACCTATCAAATATCCAAAATATTGCTGGGTGGTCCAAAGAGTAAGTCTAAACAACCTTACAATCTCTTGGATTATCTCAAGTTCATATTGGTCTTTCTATATTGTTAAATTGATCATCCTATGTTGACTTAAGGTTACAATATTGTATTTTAAAATGTGCTTTGTGTTTTGTGTCTTAATTGACCAATGAATGGGGGAAGCTAATTAATTTCAATTTTTAATGGAGATTTACGTAAATATAATCCCTAGCGATGTGTTTATAAAGTTCAAGGAATTTTACACTCTTGATACAACTAAAAAATGTTCAATTTTATATATACCTTTAATGCTTATATTTAGTGATATTACACTTTATAGAAATGTATTTTCATGTTTTGTTGTAGGTATACTAATTCTAGGCATTTGGAGCTAAAACAAATAAAAAAGAAGAAATTTGGAGTCAAAAGTTGGCATTTTTTAAAACTGCACTGGCGCTAATGGCGCCTGATGCACCAAATGTATGTTGGATTTTTCACATATATTTTATGCTCATTTTTGGTGATATTACACTTTAAATAAAGGTATTTAAAATTTTTTATTGCAGGTATGTTGATTTTTGGTATTTGGAGCAAAAGAAAGCAAAACGAATGAAAATTGGAGTCAAATGAGGTGATTTTTTAGAATTGGCCCTAGGCACTGCCAACGCCCTCATACAGAGAGCATAAGTCCAAAAACACGATAGCACCAACAGCACCAAGATGGGTGCCAATGGCGCCATTTGATAGAGCCAGGGCACCGACGGGGCCCATGTCCGGCGCCGACGTCGTCGAGGATGGTTACACAAAAATTTTTCATAGATTTGACATATTTAGACAACTTTTGCAGGGTTGTTTGAGGTATCTCTTGCAATACTCGTCACTACACTATATTAGAGTGTTTTAAATGCCAGAAATGTGATTTTTTGGTGCAGAGGAGAAAAGAGAAAAATTACTGAATGCGTAAAAGGGTTTTCTCCAGAGTTGTAGGAGAGGGAGGAAGGTGAGAAATTTCTTCTTTCTTATTTTTCGAAGAGAGAACTTAGTATTATTGTATAGAGAGAAAGAGATTCAAAGGAACTTCAAGGGACTTGCTTTGGGGAAGAGTTACAAAAAAGCTATGTTTTTTATCGTTGTTTGTATGAACTTTTTTTTATATATAAAATCTATATTTTCTCGTATCTGTCTAATGAATTCTAAGTATATTTATTTGTCTTTCTCCTTGCATTGAGATATGGTGAAATGGAGAGATAGATTGGATATGATACATAAATGTTAAATATTTGTGATGATTTTAAACTTCGTTCTTCATTTACTTTTTGATATGGCCAATTGAAATGTTGAAATTTGTTGTGAAACATAAGGTCCGAAAGGGCTATGAGTTCTACAAAAATTTGGGAATCACATTCAGTTCTATGGATGAGAATGTTGTCCATAAGGTTGAGTGTAATTAATTGGGAAATTTACTTTATTAGGCGTAGAATTGGAGATTTTAAGGGTGACTGACTAAAATACACAATTCAGTCTTAGTGCTTGGAAACTAAAGCAAGAGTTAGCCTTTAGGTGAGGGGGAAGTGGGAGTTGTGGAGTGGGAGCTAGTATCCTCTCAGCCTAACAACATATTTAGGGACCAAACATAAAATTAGCCAATGTTCTTTATGCACGTGGAGGAGGGTAAAGAATAGGATTGCTCTTATTTGGCACAATACATTTTCCAACAATCTAAATCTTTCACTAACTATAAACTCATTGCAAGGGGAAGGATACTTTCTCAAATTTGAACCTTTCATTATAAAGTAGTTAAGTTTTATTAAGAATTAGTAAATTTACTTTGAATTATAGATATTTTTTTGGTAAACTTAGCTCTATTATCATAATTAAACATTTTCAACTTGTTCTTTTCACTAGTAAGTTTTAAATAGTTGAACAATGTATTTTAGTACTACTATAAAAAATTTACACTTTCCCCATGGGATCGATAATTAGGACTCCATTAGAGTTATGTATTACTTGTGCGATACATATACTTACATTTATATTCTGGTGTCTATAAGAAAATATATTGAAATACAAAATCACCGCATCAAATTTTTGGCGCCGTTGTTGTGGAAAGGTAACAGTAAATTTAGTAGTATTTGAAAAGAAAAACTTTTTTTATTTATAAAACTTATATTTGTGTTATTGCCTATTTTTAAAAGTGTGTTGATTGTGTTGTTTATACGTAGTATTGGATCTAATGGTTTAATACCTTACGACCCTGAGTTAGAACATACAGTAGAAAAAATCAAAAATAACAAACATCTAAAAATTTCAACAAAATTGCAAACAACTTATGTAATTATAGATTTGATAATGATCATCAACAGAGACCTTTAAGAGATTATGCTAATATTACAGCAGATGAAATTCACTTAACTATTCAAAATATTGTGACTGCTACTAATTTATTTTAGCATAAACCTGCTTTTATCCAAATGGTGCAAAATAATCAGTTTGGGGGAACACTTACTGAAGATCCTAATTTACATCTTGCTAGTTTTTAAGAATCGTGTGTTATTTTTAAATATAATGAAGTGTCAAATGACTCTGTTAGAATTAAAATTTTCCTTTTTCATAAAGAGATATATCTAAGGCATGGTTAAATTTTTTAGCACTTGGATCTATTAGAACTTGGGGAGAACTATCACAAAATTTTTGGCTAAATATTTCCCACCTTAAAAAACTGCTAAGCTTAGAAACGATAATACATCTTTTTGTCACTTGGAAGGGGAATCAATAAATGAAGCTTGGGAAAGATTTAATGATCTCCTTAGAAAGTGTTCACATCATAATTTACCAGATTGGTTAGTAAATCAAACTTTTTATAATGAATTAATAGGATCTCTTTGATCTATTATCGATGCTACTGTTGGTGGTTCATTAATGTCAAAATCTTTTGATGATGCATCTTCTTTAATTGAGGAGATGGCTATTAATATTTTTCAATGGCCTGTTGAATGGGTAAATCCTAAAAGAGTAGCTAGTGGCCATCATTATGATGTTGTAACTATTTTTTTTTCTGAACCTTTTGATGAAGAATATTCTTTAATTGAGGAGATGGCTACTAATATTTTCAATGGTCTGCTGAAAAAGTACATCCTAAAAGAGTAGCTAGTGTCCATTATTCTGATGCTATAACTATTCTGGATTCTCAAATTGTTGTTATATCTAAGAGAATTGATCAGATTGGAATGAACAATTCTCAAACACCCCCTGTGTTTGAGGAAAATTCATTGGGACAAATTATGGAATCTTAAACATCTTAGGATACCTTGAATGCCATAAATAATAGAACCAATAATCCCTATTCTAATTATTATAATTTTGGTTGGAAGAATCACCCTAATTTAAATTAGAATAATAAAAATTCATTGAACATAATAGGAAATTCCAATAACTAAGGAAATTCTAACTATAGACCATATTACTCTCCTGGTTTTATTAGTAACTCACAATTAAATGAGAAGAAATTGTCTATTGAAGAATTGATATTAAACATGGGGAATCAATTACAGAGCCAAGGTAATCAATTACAAAGTCAAGGAACTGCTATTAGAAACATTAAAAATCA
Organism: Papilionanthe hookeriana x Papilionanthe teres; assembly: GCA_022702705.1. NCBI lineage: Eukaryota > Viridiplantae > Streptophyta > Magnoliopsida > Asparagales > Orchidaceae > Papilionanthe > Papilionanthe hookeriana x Papilionanthe teres. The sequence continues at coordinate 116,068,463 of CM040421.1, read as the reverse complement.
ATTGGGACATATTGCTACTTCTTTTAATAACAGACCTTCGAGAATTCTTCTTAATAATGTCGAAAATAATCCAAATGATTAAATTAAAGAGCAAATTAAGGATATTAACCTAAGAAGTGGGAAGAAATTGGAAACAAGAGTGTAAAATGAAATTTAGACTGAAAGGAAAGGGTGGAAATTGAAAAAGGTAACGATGATACATATCCTGATTTAGAATATCCGATTAAACCGATGACAATTACTGTATAAAGTCCTCCACCTCCATTTCCTCAAAGATTGAAACAACTGCAGAGAGAAAAACATTTTTTAAATTTTTTGGAAATTCTTGAAAAGTTAACTATATATATTCCTTTCGTTGAAGCCTTAGTACAGATGCCAAATTCTATGAAGTTTATAAAGGATATACTTAACAAGAAAAGGAATTTCATGGATAACGAGACCGTTGCACTAAGTTAGGAGTGTAGCGCAATTATTTAGAAAAAGCTTCTTAAAAAGTTAAAAGATCCTGATAGCTTCACTATACCTTGTGCTATCGGTGAACGATATTTTGGAAGAGCTCTATGTAATTTGGGAGCAAGTATTAACCTCATGCCTCTATCAATTTTTAAATGGTTGGCTTTAGGAGAGATTTTCCCTACTACTGTAACTCTTCAGTTAGCTGATCGTTCGATCACTTATCCTAAAAGAGTTATAGATGTTGTATTGGTAATGTTGGATAAATTTATCTTTTTAGTGGATTTTATTACTTTAGATATGGAGGAAAATAAAAAATTCCCATTATTTTGGGTAGACCATTCCTTACTACTGGAAGAGCTGTGATAGATGTTCAAAAGTGAGACTATGAGATTTAATGATAAAGAGGTAATATTTAATATATCAAAAGCCATGAAGTATCCAGCAATAGAAAAGATAATGAATGTTTCAGGATGGAAGTTTGTGATTATATGAGTGATGAGCATTTTAAGGGAAAAAATGAAGAGAAATTAGAACAAGAAGATCTGAAATATGAGAATAAGGATGTGATGTTTGGCAAAGACGTTGAGATGGAAAATGAGAAGTTGGATTATGTTTAGGGAAGATTTGAGATGTTGGATATTAGTGATAGTAATAATTAAAATCTCATCCTTCAATTATTAAACCTCCTTAACTTGAAATGGAAACATTACCTACCAATTTGAAATATGTATTTTTAGGAGATTCATCCACATTACCTATTATAATATCCTCAAATTTAACTGAATTGCAAGAGGAAAAACTATTAGAAACTTTAAAAAGATACAAAAAAGGCTTTGGTTGAACTTTAGTTGATATTAAAGGAATCAATCTTTCGATTTGTATGCACAAAATTCTATTGGATGAAAATCATTAACCTAAGATTGATCCTCTAAGGGGATTGAACATGATGATGAAAGAAGTAGTTAAGAAAACAATTTTGAAGTGGTTAGACATAGGAATCATATATCCTATTTCAGAGAGTGCTTGGGTGAGTCAAATTCACTACGTTTCAAAGAAAGGGGGAGTTATAGTTGAAGTAAATGAGAAAAATGAATTAATACCTACAAGACAAGTCACTGGTTGGCGAATATGCATTGATTATTGAAAATTAAATAATGCCACTAGAAAAGATCACTTTCCTTTACCTCTTCTAGAGCAAATGTTGGATAGATTAGCTGGGCACAAGTATTATTGCTTTTTGGATAGCCAGCTATCATCAAATTCCATTTGCTCCCGAAGATCAAGAAAAGACAACATTTAATAGCCCTTATGAAATATTTGCTTTTCGAAGAATGCCCTTTGGATTATGTAATGCACCTGTAACATTTCAAAGATGTATGATGTCAATTTTCTGCAATTTAATTGATAACGAAATGGAAGTGTTTATGGATGATTTTTTTGTGTTTGAAACTTCATGTGAATTATGTTTAAATAAATTGGAAAAAGTTTTGGAGCTCTATAAAAAAATAAATTTAGTCTTAAATTGGGAGAAATGTCAATTTATGGTTGTAAGAGGAATTGTACTTGGGCAAAAAATTTCAGAAAATAGAATGGAAGTAGATCCATAAAAAATTCAGATTGTTGAGAAACTACCACCTCCTACCATAGTGAGAGTGGTTAGAAGTATTTTAGAACATGCCGGTTTCTACAGGCGTTATATAAAAGAGTTTTCAAAAACTACTAAGCCTCTATGTTAACTTTTAGAAAAAGATAAGAAATTTGATTTTAATGAAGAATTTCTCATGGCCTTGTAATTATTAAAATAAAAAATAATCACTACTTCGATAACAGTTTCACCTGATTGCCGTTTGAGTTAATGTGCGATGCTAGTGATTATGCAAATGGATATGTTTTAAGGCAAAGAATTGAAAATATTTTAAAAGTGATATATTATGCTAGTAAAACTCTTAATAATGGTAAAAGTAATTACACCACTACTAAAAGAGAGTTATTAGCCATTGTTTTTGCTTTCGATAAATTTAAGTCTTATTTAATTGGGGCTATATGTATCATGCATACAGACCATTCAGCTATTAAGTATTTAGGGTAAAAGAAGGATGTCGAACCAAGATTAATTTGAGGGATACTTCTAATGCAAGGGTTTGATTTTGAAATTATGGATAGAAAAGGATTTGATAATCAAATAGGTGATCATTTAGCTAGGCTGGAATAGAAAGAATTATCTGATTTTGGAATGAAGTTTTGGAAACTTTCCTTGATGAGCAATTGTATAGTATTAATGGAAAGGACATACTGTGGTATGCTGATATTGTTAACTATATTATGAGTGATATTCTACCTACTGAGTTAACAAAGCAACAATTTAAGAAATTTATTTATGATGCGAAGTTTTACTTTTGGGATGACTCATATCTTTATAAACAGTGTAAGGATCTATTTATGAGGAGATGTGTGCCTATTGAATAAAATAATAAATTATTCAAAGATGTTATGATTCTGAATTTGGAGGAAATTTTGGGACTAATATAGCTGCACATAAGAATTTACAATCTGGATTTTTTTATCCTACTCTTCTTAGAGATTCCAATGAATATATTAAAAGATGTGATCGATGTCAGTGAGTAGGAAATATTTCAAGAAGAAATGAGATGCCTCTGAATTATACATTGGAAGTTGAATTTTTTGATGTATGGGGATTATATTTTATGGGATCATTTATTTCTTCATTTGGAAACTTGTATATATTAATTGTTGTAGACTATGTTTCAAAATGGATTGAAGCAATAACTTTACCTAAATGTGATGCTCGGAGTGTTTCAAATTCTTTAATGAAAAATATTGTTACAAGATATTGAATGTCGATTGTGATCATCATTAATGGAGGATCCCATTGTGGGAATAAGATAATTGAGAAATTGGTTGGAAAAATCAATACTTTGCATAGATTCTCAACAGCTTATCATCCAAAGATTAGTGGCTTAGCAGAAGTAGCAAAACGTGATATTAAAAGAATTTTGAAAAAAAACTATAAATCCCAATAAATTGGATTGGTTTGCTAGACTAAACACTGCTTTGTGGGCATATAGAATAGCTTATAAAGCTCCTACAAAAATGTTCCCGTATGGACTGATTTTTAGAAATAGATGTCACTTGCTAGTAGAATTGGAACATAAAGTATATTGGACTATTAAAGAATTTAATTTCATTTTAAAAGATGTTGGTGAGAAAAGATTGTTGCAACTGAATGAACTTAAAAAGATCATAAATTAAGCGTATGATAATGCTAAAATTTATAAAAAAAATGAAGATTTGGCATGATTAGAAGATATTAAGAAAGAAATTTGAACTTGCATAAGAAGTGTTGTTATATAAAACAAGATTTAGATTATTTCTAGGAAAAATGAAGTCTAGGTTGTTAGGACCATTCACTATTATTAAACGTTATCATTATGAAGTTATTAAAATTGAAGATCCTAAAACTGGGAATATATTTTAAGTTAACAGGCACAAATTAAAACCTTGTTATGAGGGGCAAAGACCACATTTTAAAGTGGTTTTAATTTTTCATTCATCCCGAGTAAAAATTAGATACGTCAGGCTAACGATGTTAAACCAAGTGCTTTGTGGGAGGCAACCCATAGTTATGCTTTTTATTTCACTTTGTTTTGGTTGTTATTGTAGATAATATTAGGATTTAATATTTCTTTGGAGTCCTACATACTCTCTTATGTCTTGAATGACTTCATGTATTGGATTTAATGGAAGATTTGGAATTTATTCGGAAGAAAAATGAATCAGTGTGCAAACCTATTCTGGGTGCCGACAGTGCTAAGATAGGCACCGACGACGCCATCTTACAGAGACTAGGCTCCAACGTGCCCGATTACGGAGGCAACAGCGCCGCAGTTACTAGGACAAGTTTTTTCGTTCAAGAAGTACTTTTTGGTGGATTTCTTCCCCAAATAACTCTCTAAACTTGTTTTTAAAGTCATTTTGGACAGAAAAATGGAAATAGATTCACCATTTGACAGATTCCATTGCTTCTAATTCCAAAAATACTTCAAGATATGGAATATTCAATAGAAGAAAGTGCATCAGTTTTGAGGCCCAGAAACTTTACAACAAAGTTCTTGTGAAGAGAGACTAATCAAGGAAAGAGGCTTTTTGAATCGAGGATTGAGTAATCTAAGTACTCTAGTGGAAGAGATGATTGTACAATGACATTGTGAAGTATTGTGCTACACTACTGCCGTGGTAGTCATTTCTATAGTAAAAGAGTTTATGCAAATCTTCATGGAAGCAATCAAGGAGTTATTTGTGTTCGAGGTAGGTGGGTACCATTTGCTCCTTCTAGGATAAATGATTTATTCATGATTGAAAGTGTTCCAATTTGCCACTACACAAAATTATTTTCCACAAGAGATATCATGAATGAAGTCTATCATTACATGACTGATGAAAGTGTAAATTGGGAGATAAGAAAAAACGGTCATTTAATTTTTTCTTCTACCCTCTTGAATCCTGTGTTGAAGCAATGACATTTCTTTATTTCTACAAAGTTACTCCCTAACATGAAAATCAGTAAAGTTACTAAGGAGAGTGTCATTCTGAAATATTGCATTCAAATGGGAAAACCTATTAATGTGGGTTCTAAATTTGTGAAATCTATTTTGTGCTTGATTGTGCATGAATCTACTTATGGGTTGGGACATCCTTCTACGATATTCTTGCTTTGTAGTCAGTCTTAAGTGCCTTATGAACATTAGGAGATAGTGTTTTTGCCTTTGAAGCCTATGAACCCATCCGATTATTATAAATACATTGGGAATGGAGAGGAAAATGATACGAGCATTGTATTTGATCAACCATCTCAGAATTCATCACCTTTACGGTCCTGAATTCTTATCAAGAAATTGGAGAAAGAAGTTCATAATATTATGAATGCAATAAATAATATTTTTTTATTTATTTGATCATATTGATTGAAGGTTGAAGGAGCATTTTGATCGCACAAGATGCATTGAAAAATGTATCATACATATTGTTAAGAAGAATGCTTAGATCAAAGAAGATCGACCGATTAATTTCTGTACTGACCTTTTAAAAACTTTGTGTGCATCACCAAATCATGGGAGACATTCGAGGAGAAGGTAGTACTGATGATGACAAGGAGTAGCGAGTCTGAAAACTGGATTTCTAGTAGTTAAACTTATATGTTTCTATGTGTGATTGTTATGGATTTGCTTTAACTTTAAGATGCTTTGTGCTTTGCTAAAGTGTTTTTGTTTAGTTTTCAGCATTACGGTGTTATTTTTTAATTTCAACACTGAAATTTTATGTTGTATGGCTTGCATCACTCGTGTTAGAGTGGATAGGAATATTTGCTTGTAAGTGTTGGATTATATATATAAATGTGAAGTTTTGTGCTTTTTGTGGAATTATTGTTAGTAGACCACCTAATGACAAAAAATAATTTTAATTAGGCTAATTAAATGATGGCGTGACGATGAAATGACTGAAATCGCAAAAATTTGAAAAAATTGAAAATTTGGTCAACTACAGATTCTCTTAAAAAAACCATAAAATCTATTCAAGTAAAACCATTTTTACCCATTTTAGTCATCTTCTAACCTATCCTAGGCTAAAAAATCCCTCAAGGGCTAGATTATACTCAGATTTGAGGCAATTTGAAGAGGATATGAACTTTGATTTCATCTTCCCTTGGTAAGAGCTTTACTTTGTACTTGAAATTTTTTATTTTTATCATAGATTACTCTTACATTTTGGAGATTCAAAATTTTGATGTTTTTGGAGAAAACTTAGAGTAAATCCATGGTGGAAAGTTCATACCCATTAGAATGATCTTTGGAGTCTACCACATTGTGTTCTTTGAATTTATCTGACTTTATATGCAATTTTATATATTTTACTATGGCTCCAAGAATGAGTAAGGGGAAGAGGAAGTTACATTTTGATGAGAAGATATTTGTGAATATAAAAGCTCAATACCACTACAATACCTTACTTAGACCATAGAAGATTGTTTAGGACAGGGCTTTCCAAAGTTCAGATGGAGTCGTTAAAAAGGTGACTATTGATCGACATTGGGAAAATTTTTGCCACTTTATCGCTGAGGTTATTTTTGGCATAGTGCGAGAGTTCTTTGCTAATCTGAGAAAAAATTTAGAAGATCTTGTTTTTGTACGTAGAAAAATGGCGGAATTTATCCTAGATCAAATCAATGATTTCTATCAGCTAAGGGTTTCATTCTATGAGTACACCAGGTTCGGTGCTACTGATGCTGCTTTAGATGAGGTGATTGCTTATTTGAATGATGGAAAAGGAGTTTGGATGATGAAGCACAATCAAAAGGTAAATTTTTCTGCTTCAAAGTTAAATGTTCCATTTATAGCCTGACACTATTTCATTTCTGGAAGATTATTACCTACTTATCACAATAACAAAGTCATTAGGGATAGATCCATTTTAAGTATCTGTATTCAATAAATGAAAATGATTAGTATTGACTCTGTCATATATCAAAATATTCGTGCTATTGCTATGGATGATACTACTAGTGGTTTAGGGCATCCTATCCTGATTTTCACTTTATGTAAACAATCAGGAGTTTATTTTGGAAGATATGAAGAAAAGGTCGTGCTTCTAAAGCTTATTGGAAGGGATAATATTAAGACTTATGAATCTCATGTTGGATGGAGATCTAGGAGTAGTAGTCGTGATATTATATTTACTTCTGGTACTCCTACTATTCATGGTATTATGGAACAAATTATGATCTAGCAGGGAGATATTTTGACAGTTCAAGATAAGATTGAAGGTTTGGAGGCTATAAATGCATATAATGATGATTTTATGGTGAGGAAAATGGAATATGATGTTGCTTAAAATGAATCTATGGTCAGATTCATGAGGGGTGATCTTAATGTTGAATTCCCTACTTGCTACAATTTCACTCTGTATCAGCAGCAAGACCTGGATGTGGAAGAAGAAGAAGAAGAAGATGATGATGACGAGAGTGATGGTAGTGATTATTGATAGTGGTTTACGGTTGTATTATTTTGTTTTGTTGTATTGTTTATTTTAGAACATGTAATTTGTTTTATGTTTTATTGCTTGGTGAGACTCTGTGGTCTGTATGGATGTAGTTAAATTTAAAACTGTGTTTAAATTTGGATTTTAAACTGTTTTATGTTTTTATGTTACTGTTAAATGTCTAGTTTAAGTTTTAAATATCTATTTACCCTGAAAATCTTTGATATACTATTTTTAACACACTTTCTATATTGCTATATACCTGTTATTATGAATGCTTAATCAATACCTGCATAGGTTGAAGAGAAAAGAAATGCAAGACCTGGTACACAAACGTTAGTACTTTTTTTTCTTCCTAATTTTATATTTCTTAAATGTTATATATTAAATAATTTAAATTTGGGGGGAAGAAAGACTAAACTTTATTTATCCTTAGATGAAAAAATATTTTTAAAACAATTTTAAGCATGGTTTGTGGTAAGAATTTAACTTTGGAAAGTTATATTTTTGATATTTTTAAATATTATAGTAGACTTGAGAATTAAGTTTTAATAATTGAAGTTAACTTTAGGGTTAAGATGTTTAATATAAGAGTGTAAGACTATAGTTTTCTATTTAAAGTAAAGGAAAGGGTAGTTTTAAAATATTAAGAGTCTTAGGATTACATGTGAAAAGAAAGGATTGAAACTTTATGAAGTAATTTTAATACTGATATTGATGTATAAAGAAAGAAATGTAATGAGTTATAACTTTAGGAAGAGGATGGTGAAGTTGGAAATCATTAAAGATATACTAATCCTCACATAAAAGAAAAAAGAAAGAAAAGAAAAAGAAATGATTGAAAAACAATCCATATATATGAAAAGAAAAAGAAAAGGAGAAAAGCAAAAGAAAAAAAAATATGTGATGAAAAGCTTGAGGAAATGCTTAAACCAAAATTGGCTTCACTTGAATTAACCTAAAGGAAAGAACAAAACCACATTTTTGGATTTATATTGATGTGTTAGTGTCTTTATTAATCAAGTCTTCATGAGAGTTCTTTTTCATATGATTTTGATAAGTGTTCCTAATATGACAAATTGCAGTTATTCTTGAAATGAATAGAAGACTAGAACTAGAAAATTTGATTACTAAATATTGTTACCTATAGTTGGACCCAAGTTATTAACTTAAAAAATTTTGCTATTATATTTATGAATAAAAAATTGTAACAATTATAAAGAAAAATTCAATACCATGAGAAATAATTTTTACATAGTAAAAAAGTTACTTGAGGATAAGTAACAGCTAAGTTTTGTGGATTTTATTGCACCAAAAATATATTGGATTTTTCACCTATATTTTATACTCATATTGGGTGATCGTGTGCTTTAAAGAAGGCTATTTTTCATGTTTGTTGCAGGTATGTTGATTTTTTGCATTTGGAGCAAATAAAGCAAAATAGACGAAAATTGGAGTCAAATAAGGCAATTTTTGGGGAATTGGCCCTAAGCACCGACGGCGCCCTCATCAGGAATGCAAAAGTCCACAAGAAAGCCCCAGCACCGACAACATCATTTGACAGAGCTAGGGCATTGACGACACCCATGTCCGGCGCCGACGGTGCCCAAAACGGTTACGCCTGATTTTTTCACAGATTAGACGTTGTCGACTGCATTTTTTTATTTTGATTTATTTTAAGTATCTACATTTTTAAATGATTTGGAAAGTAGTGTTTGATTTTGTAAATATGAGACCAAACCAATCCCATATCGTTAATAGTTTAAATAAAGAAATCATACACCGCAAGAAAGCACCTATCCCGAGGGATAGGCACATTACCTAATAGTGAGGCTCAATTAAAGACACTAATAGATTTATGACATCCATTTGGTCTGTGATCAACCTAAACATGTACTACTTTTTATGCTATATTTTATAATGATATTGCACTTTAAAGGTACTTTTTCTTGTGTTTTAGGTACATCAAATTGAAGAATTTGGAGATATTGGAGCAAAAGGAACAAAAATGGACCAAAATGGAGCATACTGGAGCAGAATGAGTCGAGCTGGAGCATACCGGAGCAAAACGGGTCAATCCGGACACTTTTGCACTTGTATCTAGTGCCTAGGTGCCACCAGTTGGAGCATAGCTGCCATGCAGTGGCGCCTATGCGCCAAACAATCGACACATAGCCACCAGTGTTGTTTTTTGGCATAACTTCTTCAATATACATCAAATTTAGATGATTTTCGAAGCGTTGCAAAATGTATCTTGTGGGGAATTCATTGGGAATGATAAAAGAAACTTTCTAGAAGATTTTGGGTCGGTTAGAAGGAGTTATTGTGGAAGATATGTGTATGTTGAAAAGGCACTTAAGGCACCCATTGGAAGATTCATTGAACGTGGACTCTTTTTGAAGAGACACTTAAGCATCTATTTGGAAATTATAATTAAGGCTTGGAAAATCTTGAAGGAGAAGATTTTAGAGGAGGAAGATTTGAAGAGGAGAAGAAGGCTTAAAGAAGAATTGAAGGCTTGGGCGTGAGCACATGTGGGGCGACAAGGTGAGAGAGAAAGAGAGAGTGTGAGAGACTTTTTTCTTTTCTTTTCACTTTGTTATTGGAGAGGATTGGAAGGAGATTGCTTTTTTTATATAAGGAGAGTTGAATTTCCATCAAAGATAAGTATTTTCATTGTATTTTGATTTCAATCTAGTAGTTTCTTTGTGCAGTTTCAAAGTCTTGTTCAATGAAAAAATTTTGTTGTTTCTCCATGTATAGTGAGTAGTTTTCTTTACTCTTCCCTCTTACAATGAATTAGTTTGCATGTGTAGGATATATAATTGAGTAGAGTGAGAATATATTGTGATGCTTTTATTTTTTTCTTCATTACATATAAACTTGATCAACTTGCATGTTGAAATCTGTTGTGAGAACATGTGAGAACCAATGCGATATTGTCTCAGCAACTATTGGTAAGAATTGCATGAGATTTTATGGGTGAGAATGTAGTCTATATAATTAAGTGCAAATAAATAGGGAAATATGCATATTTAAGAGGTGTAGAATTAAAGGACTTTAGGGTGACTGACTAAAGCCCCTAATTTGGTTTGATGTGAAAAGTTTTGTTACGAGATGTTATTCCCCATGTGGAGGGAGAAGAGGGAACTCTAGAGTGAGAGCTAGTAACTTCCCTACCTAACCTATCTACAAGATTTCAAATCATCAAATTATCCAATGTTCTTTATAGAACTAAGTATGGGCAAAGAATATAATTGCTCCTATTCGTCACAATCTCTCTCGTTACTTGTTTTACTTGTACACATGTCACTAATTTTATTTTATGAGGAAGAGTACTTTAATACATTAAACCCCACTTTCTAATTTTCACTAAGTATTTTAGTATCAGAGTAGAAGTAGTATAGTGATAGTTGTTAGATATAATCAAAACCAAACTTTTATCGACCTTCCAAACTAAGGAGTGTTATTGTAGACTAGAACTTCTCTTGAAAGCCATCGTGATTAACCGCGATCTCATTGGGATCGATATTCGGGGCTTAATCAGAAAGCTCTATATTACTTGAAAATGTTACGTATACTTGCAAAAAATACCTACTATTTAAAGACTTAATTGAAATCTTAAGTTGCTTTGGAGTCAAGTTTTTGACACCGTTCTAAAGGAAGAAATTTAAACACGAAAATTAAAGGATTAAACTCTTGTATATTGTAATTGGGGATCAAGTTTTTGGTGACGTTGCCAGGGATCGCAACTGTTGATCTTGACTTTTAGGAGGATTTTAGTTGAAGTATTTAGTCTTAGACTTCAAAAATTGTAGTGTCGTAAAAACTGTTTTTGTGTGAAAAGTGTTTTTTGTATGAAAAAGTGTCGTGAACAAACTATTTGTATGAAAAACAAAGTGTTTGTGAAAATGTTCTCTTGTGTTGAAAATATTTTTTGTTTACTTGTTAATGTATTGTATGTTGTGTCATGTATGCAAACTAAAGGATCTGTAGAACTTGTGCCTTATGATCTCGAGTTAGAAAAAAATGAAAAAAATTTAAAAATCAGAAAGGATTTGAAAAACTAGAAATGAAAGTGGAAAAAATTCAAAATAATAAATTGGAAAATCATCATAAATCATTAAGGGATTATGTAAATCCTATGATAGGTGAAATTAACCAAGTATACAAATCTCTATTGTAGAAGCTGACTCGTTTGAACTAAATTCAGAGATGATCCAACTGGTGCAGAACAATTAGTTTGGGGGAACTCCTTTGGAGGATCCCTCTTTACACTTATCATGTTTTCTAGAACTTTGTACTACATTTGGTTATAATGGCATGTCAGATGATGCTGTTAGACTAAGGCTTTTTCCTTTCTCACTAAGGGATAAGGATAAAATGTGGTTATACTCATTAGCTCCTGGCTCTATTAAAAATTTGGAGGAGTTAACTCAGAAATTCTTAGCTAAGTATTATGCACCTTCAAGGGCTACTAAACTTAAAAACGATATTATCTCATTTTGTTAGTATGAACGGGAATCAATATATGAAGCCTGGGAAAGATTTAAGGAACTCCTACAAAAGTGTCCACACCATGCTCTGCCTAATTGGTTAATCATTCAAACTTTTTACAATGGGTTATTAGGATCCCTTAGGTCTATAATTGACGCTAACGCTGGTGGATCGTTAATGCCAAAATCATTTAATGAACCATATGCGTTAATTGAAGAAATGGCTGCAAATGAATTTAAATAGTCCTCTATAAAGGTAAATCTTAAAAAGGTAGCCAATGTTCATGATACAGATGCAATTTAAATTCTTGCATCTCAGGTTGCTGTAATATCAAGGAAGTTGGACCAATTTAGAATGAACCAGCCTCAATATACTCAAGTAAGTGAGGAAAGTTCATTAGGGCATATGACTAATTCTAACTTTTCATATGAGACTTTAAATACCATAAAAACCCCATATTCTAACTTTTACAACCCTGGTTGGAAGAACCATCCTAATTTTAACTGTAATCATACTACTGGGGTAGGAAACCAACAATGGGAATATAATCATGAAAATCCTAATCGAAGTTGGAATAATCAAGGGAACACAAACTATAGACCTTCATATCTACCAGACTATAATAATGATCAACAATTGGAGGATAAGAAGATGTCTATAGAGGAAGTGGTACTGCAAATGGGAAACCAGTTGTAAAGTCAAAATGTTGCGATTATAAACATACAAAATCAACTAGGACAAATTGCTAACTCACTTAGCAATATACCCCAAGGAACACTTCCTAGCAACACAAAGATCAAAATTAAAGAGAACACTAAAGAGCATTTAGAATCTGTCCGATTAAGAAGTGGAAGAGAGATAGAGGATGTGGTTATAAATGAGAAAGAAGTTGTGAGAGAAACAACGGAAACTAAAAGACCTGAAGAACATGTTTCTAAGGATCTGGAAAAATTTATATCTCCAACTAAAATCAATTTAGAAAGACCACCACCTCCATTTCCTCAAAGACTTAGACAACATGAGTTGGATAAAAAAATTTCAAAATTCCTGAAAGTACTTAAGAAGTTAAGGATAAATATTCCTTTCACTGAAGTTTTGGAATAGATGCCAAGTTATGCAAAGTTTATGAAGGAGATTTTAAAAAAGAAAAGGAAATTTGGGGATTACGAGAGAGTTGTACTAAGTTAGGAGTACAGCACTATACTTCATAAAAAGCTTCCTCAGAAACTTAAAGATCCTTGAAGCTTTACAATTCCTTATGTAATTGGAGAAAAATTATGTGGAAAAGCTTTATGTGATTTAGGAGCGAGAGTTAATGTGATGCCTCTATCTATATTTAGAAGGTTAGTCTTAGCTGATATTTCTCCCACTATTGTAACCCTTCAGTTTGCTTATTGATCTATCATTTATCCAAAAGGTGCTATAGAAGATGTGCTTGTTAATGTGGATAAATTTATCTTTCTTTTGGACTTTATTGTATTAGATATGGAGGACCATAAGGATAATCCAATTATTTTGGGGAGACCTTCCCTTGTTAGTGGACAAGTTATGATAGATGTGCAAAAAGGGGAGTTGACTATGAATATTAGTGACCACGAAGTAACTTTTGATGTATAAAAGACTATGAAATATCCAACTGAGAGAAAAGATGATGATTATTTTTGGGTGGATGAAATTGATTATCTAAGTAAAGACCATTTCCAAGAAAGTTTTGAGAGTAAGTTAACATATGAGATCGAAATGGACTTTCATGATGAGTTGAAAACGTTATTTAAAGAAGACTGTATGTATGTTCAGGAGAGGTGTAAAATGATGGATGTTACCAAAAATAGTAAACTTTTAATTTCATCTGAAGAAAAGTCTCATGACACTAAGATGAATGTACGCTATATAATTTTAAAGCCTATCTATTTAGGAAATTCATCTATTCCACCAGTCTTTATATCTTCAGATTCGACTCAATTACAAGAAGAACATGAATTGAATAATGAAATCAGTAGAAGATATCCTAAAAAAGAGTTATTCAAAACACTGAATGGCTTATTTCGTGATATACAGACAAAATGAATGAGATTCTAATGTTGGGGCAACCTGAGTAAACATTGGATACATCGGGTCGTCGAAGTTAGACCAAGCGCTTTGTGGGAGTCAACCCATGGTTATCTTTATTATCTGTTTAGTGTGATTGTTGTTATGTTGGATTGTATAATAGTGAGATGTTGGACTTTGATCCTTGATTGATGTGTAAGAGTGGTTTGGGTTAATATTGTGAGATTATGCCTTGGCCTTGACTAAATTTGTATATGACTTCTGGTATTAGCAGGCTGACGAGTCTGTTACGACTTAGTTCTCAACCGGAGATGAGCATTACCTTGAAACATGTAGAGTTTGGACTTGGACCACTCCATGTCAACTCTATTACTGTTTTTATCTAAATTTGTCTTTACTGAGTAAGGTCATGAACTTACTTAGTGAACAACTTCTGGATGAACTGCACTAATTTTATTTACCAGGTTGTGTATACCTTAGACTTAGAATAAACCTGAAATTGGTAACACCTGAGTTTTTATAATAGAGGAATTTTGGTCCAAGGGTGATAACCATATAAAAATTTTTATAATACACACATGTTATTAGTGTAATTTCTTCCGTTAGAAATTAAAAGTAAGAAGGAGAAATGTGAGTAGAAGGGAGATCAAATTAATCTCAGTTGTTTTTTGTTTATGAAATCTATGAGTTTTTGTATTTGATTTTGCGTGTCTATGTTTGTGAGTCAAGTTGAATGAGTCATTGGAGACAGCATAACTTATCTTAATATTTTTACACTTGTTAGCATCCAGCAATTCCTTTACAAAGTTTAAAATGTGTTCCTGTTTAATCTTCAGTTTGTACCTATTCTATAATTGAAAATTCCTTTATAGTGTTATTTCAAGCATGTTTAGGTTAGATTTACTTTCTACTACAATATTCTATCAAGTGCTATGTGTTGATATTTTTGTAGGATGTGTAGTAAATTGTAAAAGTGATCTTTCCCTGCCGCATATTTTTGTACTTCATTATCACACATGTTTTAGCATAAATTTGTGGGGGGACGAAGAAAAATGTTTCAAATTTAAGCCTTACTTGTTTTCAAAACTACTACAAATAAATTTGTATTTTGTTTCTAATGATTATTGTTATGTGGAGTCACCTTAAGGATGCTAGAATTTTAAGTATAGAAATGGAGTAGAAAAACTTAGTTGATATTTTTAGTGAAAAGGGTGAACCTAGAGTTAAAGATATTTAGTTGACAACATGGTAAAATGAATAACAATCTTTAGTATGAAGAAATGTATTTTTGGAAAATTAAGGATTCTTAGAATTTTTATTTTCAAACATTTAAGGCTCTTTTAAAAAGTAATTTAAAAAATACATCTTTTCAAGTGAAGGAAAGTAATAAGTTTTAACATTAGAGGAGGATAGTGGAATTAAAAATCATTTAAGGACTTTTCCAGATGTAGTAATACTCACATAAAAAAAGGCAAAAAAGAAAAAAATGTATTAAAAAGATCCTAAAAGAAAATTGCAAAAAGAAAAAAAATGTGAGGAGATGCTTGAGGAGAGGTCCTAATCAAAAATTGATTTCACTTGAGTCTTTCTAGAGTAAGGAAGTTAGAACAATCCTAAGCTTTCTTTTTGTACTTATATTATTTAAATTATTTTAAGAGAGTTCTTAAGTCTAGAAAGTAATTTCACAGGATCTGAAGTTTAAAAAATTTGCATATTTTTCTGAATTAGATAGGAAAACAAATTCCCAAGTTTGATGGTAAATATCTTAGACCCTAGGCTAATCTGAATCATTAGATGTTCTTCTAGGTTGAACTATCCATTTTTAGAAAAAAGTTTCCTCAATTCTAATGGGTGACCCATTAACTTTAATCTAAAAAAAATTATTTTAATAGTGTAGTATTACTTGAAGACAGGTAATGTTTAAGTTTGGGCGATTTTGATCAACCTAAAAATGTACTACCTTTATGCTATATTTTATAATTATATTGCATATTAAAGGTATGTTTTTTGTGTTTTTGGTTGTAGTTACATCAAATTGAAGAATTTGTAGTGATTGGAGTAAAAGGAAAAAAATGGACCAAAATGGAGCATACCGGAGCAAAATGAGTAGAACCAGAGCATACCGTAGCAAAACCGATCAATCCGAAAACTTTTGTACCTGAGTTTGGTGCCTAGGTGCCACCAGTTGGCGCATAGCCACCAGGAAGTGGCGCCTATGCACCAAACTATCGGTGCATAGCCGCCAGTGACAGTTTTTGGCATAACTTCTTCAATATACGTTAGATTTGGACAATTTTTGAAGCGTTTCGAAGTGTATCTCATGGAAATGATAAATAAACTTTCTAGAAGATTTTTATTGGTTAGAAGGAGTTATTATGGAAGATATGTATCTCTTGGAATGAAAAGGCACTTAAGGCACCCATTGGAAGATTCATTGAACGTGGACTGCTTTTGAAGAGACACTTAAGCATCACTTGGAAAATTATAATTAAGGCTTGGAAACTCTTAAAGGAGAAGATTTTAGAGGAGGAGAAGATTAGAAGGGGAGGAGAAGGCTTGGAGAAGAAGTGAAGGCTTGAGCGTGAGCCTAAGTGGGGCGACAAGGTGAGAGAGAAAGAGAGAGTGCGAGAGACTTTTTCTTTTCTTTTCACTTTGTTCATAGAGAGGATTGGAAGGAGATTGCTTTTGATATACAATGAGAGTTTGATTTCCATCAAAGATAAGTATTTTCATTATATTTTGATTTGAATCTAGTACTTTGTTTGTGTGGTTTCAAAGTCTTGTTCAATGAAATGTTCTTGTTGTTCCTTCATGTGTAGAGAGTAGTTTTCTTTACTCTTCCCTCTTACAATGAAATAATATGCATGTGTAGGATATAGAAATGAGTAGAGTGAGAATATATTGTGATGATTTTACTTTGTTCTTCATTTACATGTAAACTTGATCAACTTGCATGTTAAAATATGTTGTGAGAACATGTAAGAACCAATGCGGTATTGTCTCAGTCAACTATTGGTAAGAGTCACATGAGATTATATGGGTGAGAATGTAGTCCATATAATTGAATTCAAAAAAATAGGGAGATATGCATGTTTAAGAGGTTTAGAATTAGAGGACTTTAGGGTGATCAGCTAAAACCCCTAATTTGGTTTGATGTGAAAAGTTCTGTTATGAGATGTAGCCCACAGGTGGACGAAGAAGAGGAAACTCTAGAGTGAGAGCTAGTAACTTCCCTGTCTAACCCATCTATATGATTTCAAATCATCAAATTAACCTATGTTCTTTATAGAACCAAGTAAGGGTAAAGAATTTAATTGCTCATATTTTTCACAATCTCTCTCACTACCTGTTTTACTTGTACACATGTCACTAATTTCATTTTATGAGGAAGAGTACTTTAATATATTAAACCCCACTTTCTGATTTTCACAAAGTATTTTAGTATAGGAGTAGAAGTAGTATTGTAGTGAAAATTATTATATATAATCAAAAACAAACTTTTAACGACCTTCCAAGCTAAGGAGTGTTATTGTAGACTAAAACTTCTCTTGAAAGCAGCAGTGATTAATCACGATCTCAGTGGGATCGATATTCAGGGCTTAATCAGAAAGCTCTATATTACTTGATAATGATACATATACTTGCATAAAATTCCTACTATTTAGAGACATAATTGAAATCTTACTTTGCTTTGGAGTCAAATTTTTGGCACCGTTGTAAAGGAAGAAATTTAAACTCAAAAATTAAAGGAATAAACTCTTGTATATTGTAATATGTGATCCGTATGTGTTGACCTCATTTTTGATGAAGTCTTTTCCGTTCTCTCTCCTTAGTACTTAGGATCTAGCTTTAGACTTTCCCTTTGACTATCTTAGAGGACTAGAAATGGAACCCACCATTTAGAAGTTCAAACACCTCTTAACTCCCTTTAAACCCCACATGCCTGATTGTAAACCCCTAAGCCACTTGGAGGGTTAAGATCAAATGTGGAGGTTTAAAGGATGAGTTCCCTATAGGACTCTTTGGCCTTAGGACTACCCTGGGTGACCTGGTCTGGTGAGGGTTGACTTGCACACATTACACTTTCACACACATTCCAAATCATAAAATCATTCATACCTAGCTTGACTTCCTGACTCATGTAGGTAATTCATATGGATGGTCCTCAACCCCTAAGCCCTTGGCTAAGAGGGTTATGAACAACATAGTGAATGCCTCAAATGAGTCCTCTCATGGCTCTTATGGGCTTGATATGGCTTCATTGCTCAACCAAAGTGATTCCATTCTACTCAAACTTGACCAATCTTCATTTTTCCATAATTTCAATTTTTGACCCCGGGGCCCTACACCCGCCAAACCTACCAAATGTCCTTGAAGCTACCCAAAATTTGCAAAAATTACCTAAATTACCCAAAATTCCTCAAAACCAATCCTAAACATTTCCCACCATTCAAATTGATCATCCTTAGCCAAATATACCAAAATTTCCAAAAATATCTCCCAATACCCTCCAAATACCCAAAATGTCCTTTTTAACAAAAAAATCCATAAATTCCAAAAATTCCCAAAAAATTCCAGAAAATCTCAAATATTCCCAATTTCATTTTGCTCAACAACACCATAAGCTAATTTTTCCAATTTAGCCCATTTTTTCCAAAACCCCCAATTTGACCTATTTTTAACCCAAAGTGAACCCAATGTTAATCCAAATCAACCCAATTGACCTCAATTTTGATCCAATTAAATTCTAAACTTCAATTCAATATCCACAATATCAATTTAGACCAAATACAAGTCCAATTTGATTAACATTTGAATCGAATTCCAATTTGAAGCTTAAAGCCCAATTTTGGCTCATGACCTAAACTTAGCCCGAACTAACCCGACTCAACTCCAATTAACCCCAAATCTTTTCCTAAACCTTCCTAATATCCCCAAAAACAAAAAACTAACAAGATTTGCCCCAAATTTGGACCCAAACTCCACCCAAACCTAATCCAAAACCAAAATCCCTAATTTTGGCCTAAACCCACCATGAACCCAAATGGGCCCAAATCCCAAAATCAAAGCCCAACCAAAGTTGAAAACTTTTTGTAACACTCCCATAAACATTTATAAAAATTAATTTTACATCAAATCTAACATTAGCCCAACCTTAGCCCAAGTTAGCCCAATTTGACCCACTTTGGCCCCTTTACCAAAAAGACCCAAATTGAACCCATTTCAACTCCAAATGACACCAAACCTTTTTCAAATCACTCATGACACATTCCTAAACTAAACCCAACATTTTTTTGGACCAATCCTTCACAAAATTTCCATCCACCAATTTGTTTTCAAACCTAAAGGCCCACTTTCTTAAACCATTCTAAAAGCCCATTTTCACCAAATTCAAAAGCCCAAAATTGGCTCTAAAGCCCACATGGAAATTTCTTTTCATCATACGTTTGATTGATATCACCCCTAAGTTTCAAAATCATCATTAAACCATTCCAAATCAAGCTTCATTCAAATTTCCACCAAAATGCCAAAATTCATAAAACCCTCTTCCATGAAATTGACCAAATCTTTTCCCAAGCCAAATGAAGCCATGAAGCCATGCATAAGCCATATGCAAGCCATGGGAGTCACTTTACACCTCACCATGTCATTTATGGCAAATGGAGGGGACCTCTTTCTTAATCCTTCATTAAGCTTTTTAACCCCATTCATGTCACTCTAAACCAAGCTTAGCCACATCACCTTGGATGGGGACTTCACCACCCCTTCCCAGCTGACCCAAATGATTCTCCGTCAGCCCAAAGTCAAGCCTTGGGGAGGTGCACCTAGCGTAAACCATGCCTTGGACCAAATCAAGCCAAATTGACCCTTTTCCCCTACCACTTAAATCAAACCTCTTTACACTTGGCATTGGTCAATTGAACCCACAAACTTCAAGCCCTGACCCTCCTGATCAGGATGGTGACCTGACCCTGGCCGGCCGGCCACCGGGTCGCCGTAAAACACCATGGCCGAGAGGTCTAAATGGATTGAAAAATTCAATTTGAACTAGTCGAGTTGTCCCATACCCAATGGCCACTCGCAATGTTCTTCTCTTCACCAGAGCAGTTGATCCAAGCCATCAAACCCCCATGGGAGGCCCTGGCCATGGCTATTTAAACAAGCCACCCCCTCTCGGCCAAAAGGTTGGCTAAAATCAACCTTCGCAGAATTCCTCCAAACACCTCACAGAGCTTCCCCTAGCCAAGATCAATCCATCCCCACTGTTCTCCTACCCTAAATCCCAGTGATTGAGCTCAATTTTGGAGCTCAATTCTCAGGCCAGAACAGGACATCTCTCAAACCTCCATCGAACTCAAATTAAACTCACCCACACCTGCACAGGACCAAGAGAAGGAGTTCACCAGTGGAAACCCCCTCTCCAAGCCACCCAATTGCTCCAGCCTTCAAATTCTGAAATCGGGCTTGGTGGAAGTTGCACCTAGACAATTCGATAGGGATAGAGGCTTCATCCCTAGGCTCTTCCAGTTCCAACGAACGTGCCGAGCACATTCAGTTGAGGCCTCACCTCCTGAACCAAGGTATGGACATTCCTCCTTCTCGAGAGCTTCTTTCAATTCTCCATTTTGTTTGAGTCAATTTCAATGCATGTTAGCCGTATAGATGTGTTTGTCTCTTCAAGACGGGTTCATAGAGCATAAGAACGTGAGATTTAGGGGAGAAATGAGGGAGATCTTAGGGTTTTAGTGTGGACGGCCCTCAACACACACCAGTCGTAGACGATGACCAGGAACCGTCGAATCGCGCGTGTATCGAATGGACGATTCAGATCGAGTTGGACGAGGAGATGGAGCGAGACCGCGGGCCACGTGGCATCCCAGTCAGATGGCGGCGTCGAATAGGAATGTGCCGCGTGGGCCTTCGGAGACGCTGAGGTTGACGCGGCGCTGACTGGGTTAAGTAGGAAGTTAGGTATTTCATTTTTAATTAATTATTTACTCATTTCAGTATTTTAATTCTCCATTTGCATAGACAATTCACCATTACATGAGACCATATGGATTTTGAAGCCTCTAATCTTAGGAACATTCCCTGAATTTTTCAAGGTCAGAGGCTATCTCTATGGCAAGTTATGTATTTTCCAAGTTTATGTCAATGTTTTTGGTATTTTAATTCCATTAATTAGCATATTGCTTAGAGAATTCTAGGAAAATTTGGGGAAGTTTCTTAGGACCAGAGGACCCTAGGATAATTATGTTTTGAATTAATTCATTAAGAATAACCAAAATTGGCCTAATTACTCAAAACTGAACTTTAATTAATTAGGGTTAATCACACATCAAAAGAACTTGAAAACAATTCTCCACTGATCTTTAGGATTAGAGGGACCTCACAAAAAAATTTGGAATCAATTGAAAATGTTTAACCCCACTAAATGGATTAATTAAGTTACATGACAAAAATTGAACTTTAAAAAAACTCATCAATCTAAAAATACATTTTAAAAATTCACCAAATTGGTTTTGTGGGCTCTCTGATATCAGAGGAGTCTAAGAAAATAAAAATTGGAATTTTTCAAAAATCTTCATTTTCTACCTTATTTTAATATTTTAAATAATTAAAAAATAATAAAAATCATAAAAATAATAAAAATCACAAAAATGTCATATTTTGACTCCTAATCACTTAGGAACAAACTAAATATTTTTCCCAAGTCTCTTGGTTAAGATATTGAATTTTAAATGCTTAAGACAATTTTTAATATTAAAAAATGGATTTTTCAACCTTTTCACCAAATTAATTCTAATAAATCAAAGAAAAATCATAAAATTGTAAAATTTGTTTCTCTAAACTCCTTAAGTTTAGAGAAATTTAGGAAAAATATAAAATCCATTTTTCAACTTTAATTTTATTTTATAATTGATTAATACTCTAAAATTTAAAATAATTATAATAAATAAAATATAATTCCAAAAATCACCAAACTTGGTCCAAGTGGTCCCCTGGTCATAAGGAACATCCCATAATTTTCTTAAGAATAGAAACCTTACCTTGGTCATGTTGTTGAAATTCCATTGAAAATCCCTATTTTTCATTAAAATAAATATATAAAGTAAATTAACTTCCGAAAAATCACATTTTCTCCTCTAATGCCTTAATTGACATATGAGTGAAGTGACATAAAAATTTCAAACTCATTTGAGCTCAATTCGATGAGTTATGAAATAATTAAGCTTAAAAGGGTATATTAATAATGAAGAATTTTAACCCCTAATTAAAACTTTAGGTTTAATCAAAATTGGGGGTAAAATATTTTATCTTAATTCTTTCTTAGATGATTGAAACATTGGAAAATAAAAGGGTAGGAACTCATTGATCACTTCTAATAAACCAAAAAAAATGAAACCTTAATTAATTAAATAATTTGAATTTTGGAAGAATAATTAAAAAAATTTTGATTATTAAAATGGGGATATAATTTAGAGAGACTATAATCACTTAAACTAAAATCCCCAAATGAACCACTTTAATTATATTTAACTCTTAATTAAACTTAAGATGATAATTGAAATTAATAAATTAATAATAAAGAAAAGATAACCCTTAATTAAATTAAAACGTAAAATATTAAATAACTTGATAATTAAATTGAAATAAATTTAAAACATTAAAAAAATATTTATTAATTTTAAAAATCACTTGAAAGCAAATTTAAAGCAAACTTGAAACATCAAAATCAATTTCAAAAAAAAAATTCTTAATTAAAAATCAAACCAATTAAAAGTTAATCTAGAATATTGCAATTAAATTAAAAATTAAATCATTAAAGTCTAAATTAAATAATTTAAACTCCTCTTTCAATTCAAATAGTTTAAAACACTTAAGAATAAAACAACTTGAACACTATTCCAAACTTAAATTTATTAAAATTTTATAACTAAATTAAATCACCTTAAAACATTAATTCTAATTTTAAATCGTTGAAATTCTTAATAAATTGATTTGCCTCTAAAGACTTTTATCATTATAACTCTTAAATGGAGCATCAAGTGAGGTGTCACTTTATTCATGGGATAATCAAATGTCATATGTTCACTGAGCAAGAGTTAAAACTTAACTAAAAATTTCTGGATGATTGATTCATCTCTACAATAAAAATTCATTTAGACTCGAAATAATCTCAGAAGTATTGAAAAGATGTTTAGAACCCGTTCTAAGCACTTCCTCATTGAACTTAATTGTTCTTTGATGAAGGAAATCATCCACAAAATATAAAGAACCTAGACGTCATAGGAACTGACTAGCAGTAGGATTAAAATCTTGGTAGACAACCAAAACGTTTCCCTTAGCTTTACCTAGGTACTTGTTGCAAATATTTAAATGTGCTAACATGTGTTTAAGTGTAGCTTAGAATGACGAGAAGACCCTCCAGGTACGCTTTTACTTTATTGCAATTTACTTTATTGCAACTTATTTACTCCGCACCGCGCTTTACTTTTCTTGCATGATAAACAGGATTGTTGCATGAAAACTGAAACCTTTAGGATAGCCACAAAACTGAAACCAAAACTAAATTAAAAGTCACACAAGATAAAATTTACCACCACAACATCTAAAATATAAAAGAACTCAAAATTTAATCACAAACAGAAGAACAAAACTACAACTTTAACTAAATTAAAATGTCTTGTTGAATGATCGGGAATACCTCGGATGATGTAACCCACATGTTGCTAACGAGATTTCCCACGGTCTAAATGAAAGTGTGGAACTCATTCAGTTGAGTTTAGCAAATTCATCTGGACTAAGTGAATTCGATGAAAATAACGGTGCCAGGATGACGGAACCGTGGGATCTTAATCGGTTCTGTTTAATCAACTTTAAGATTTGTTTTAATTAAAACACTAAAGACATTTGGACTTTAAGATTTCTCTAAACCAAGAAACTTTTATCATCCCCCTCATTTTCACCTTCTAAACTAAACCTCCGCAAAAACAAGGAGCTTGGAGCACAGTGGGCAGCACGGCCATCTTCGTCAGTAAAACTTGGATTGACATCTACAAAACCATTCTTAGAATTAAACAACCAAACCAAAGGACTTCGAGGTAGTTTGCCTAGTGCAACATAAACCCTCAACCTTTTTGTTAGGCATTTGTATAATCATGTTATGCAAATTAAGCACTAACCGGTCTTAGGACTCCGAGGTAGTCGTTTGGTACGACACAAACCCTCACATCTTTGAGGCTATTTGTATGATCATATCATACAAATATAAGTCCTAATTAACTAAAACTGGCAGGATTGAAACATTAAATAATTTTCTCAAATCGAAGCCAAACGATAGGATAGTTGGGAAGTCACCGAAGTTCACTTCAGGTCCGTGACATCCCCTACTTCTCTTCCTTTGGACTCTCAAAATGAATTGTTCCAAATTTGAGCTATTCCCTACTGAAATTCTCAAAATCCAATTTTTTTTTAAAACCTTAAACTTTAAAATTCTTGAGAGAAAAACCACTGATCATTATCGAGAGTTTTCTTAAATGATTCCCGTCATTTAAGATGTAATTAACTATAGGGGTTTGTGCTTATAGGGAACTTTAAGAACCCAGGTAACATAAACCCTGCTTAATTCATTTATATTAAGCAGGGGAACTTGTTGGCTTATAAAATTGGTTCGCAGACCAAACAGATGTCACAAATCTTCTAGTTTATTTAATCGAGCCTCATCATCAAGCAGTTTGTCTATTCTTCGGTATAGATACACGGTTTGTGATGCGGAGCTCGTTTACATAAACTATTTGGGATGTGAGATCAGTTTGATTTCATATCTTAAAATTTTCAAACTTAAAATTATTTAAAAAAATCAAATGCTACTTTCTAAATTATATATATATTTAAACTAAATTTAAAATCTGAAAATCTGCCGACAATTTCTGTAGGCGACCCCTTTTCAAAACACAAACCTAAAAGTAAGCTGACAATTTCTGGCGACTCCGTTGGGGACTGGTTCCTCTCTCCATTTTGATCAGATGGTTTTGCTTTCATAAATAGGTAGTGTATCCATGTCCCTAGTGGAGCAAACTACCATTCTTTCCGTTGGCATACCACGTTCATTTCTATCTTGAACGGGTATAGCCAACTTCTCTCGGATTTAGGAGCCACTGTTTAGACACCCCTAAACAGAGAGGTTCTGAAATCCTTTTAGATCTTTTCTGAGGTGGGGTTGTCCCCCAATAGGTGTTAGCTTAAGAGCGGTCCTTCGGGTTGAGAAGTCTTACAAGACTTTCTCTTCCTTTCCAATTCTGAATCGGGTCCTTTACCTTTTCTATACCTTTAATCATTTTTTTCCTAACAAACAAATCCTCTAATAAACAACCTTCTAATAAACGAATTCTTTTAAAAATCATAAATACATTAAGATAAATGAGAATGTGTTCGGACTCTTTCTTTTTCGTTCTAAGTTTTGTGACGAAAGGAAGCATAATTTGGAACTGACATTCGGAATCTACACTGCAGAAAATAACTGCACCAAAGTTAATTTTCTCCTTCACCAATGGAACGGACTTTGCCGTCTATAAGGATGAACTTCGCGACAATGGAATCATCCATTTTGGATAAGGATTCGGTAATACAGATATCAATTTCACTGACGTCACCCTCTTCACACTAATGGACAAAGTGTCAGAAACTGAGAAGCCCGCAAAAGCATTTGAAAAGAAATCCGAAATCATCGCGGAAGTAGATAAGGGCAAGCAGCAGGTTTAGAGACAGCCAGAGCGGCCACAACCTAGTTATCAACCACCGCAACGGACATACCAACAACCGCAACAGATCTATCAGCACCCTCAGTAGGGTTATCAACAACCTCAACCGGGCTATCAGTCGCCTCAGCATTATGAACAGCCGCCTCGTCCACAGCGTACTCTGAAAGATTTTCTGAATAAGGAATATTCATTCAAAACTAAAGCAGTAGCGAAGATGTTCCACAGTTTAATGAAGACACCGAATTTTCAACTATCAGAGCCCAAGAGGCCGGAGGAAGTCAACAAGAAAGATCATCCAAACTATTGCCCTTACCAACGAATGCTTGGACTTAAGATAGATGATTGCATCACTTTCAAGAGTTGGCTTGACGACAATCTCCGAAAAGGGAACATAACGTTCCCAAAGGAATACATGAAGGAACCCCAAAAAGGAGGTTCCGTCAATGTTATCTCGACGGATCCTATTGTTCCAATAAACCAGTATACGACCGATGATGGATGGAGTACCGTCTGGATAAAGTCTTCAAAGAAACTTTTGTATCACATCCAGACCGCTTCAGTACTCGCTTCAACTCAGAGTTTGAAACCTTCCGAGCCGGCACTATCGCTTGCGATCGAAGAACCACCTCAGAAGGAGGAGAATATCGTAGAAGAGAAGAAGATCGAGGCTCCGAAGGGTAGACTAGGGGCTGCTTATCCTAGGATGGTTGTGTCCGATTCGGGGGAGAAATCCCTCGAACCTCTGACTCTGTATGATTATTTGCTCGCCCCGGCGGGATCTTATAATGATAAGAGTTTTGGTGTTGTCTATGTTTTGACTGTTTCTAACGATTACGTAATTAACGAAAACCAACCTAATCCGGATCTCGATTCCAATATAAATAACAATTCTCAAATCATACTAAACCTCGATGACCATGACAAAGAAGATGTTCATAAAGGAGGCTACGAAAGCTCAACAAGCAACGAGTCTATTTGTGAATTTCGAGGAGCTCCAATCACGATAGAATTGGAGTTATCAGATTCCGAAGCAACGCCGAAGAGCCGACCGTTCCAATTCAAGGGAAACATCTGCAGATCCAAAGCATCGGACTCGGAACAAGTAACCGAAGTCAACCTAAGTAGTAGAAAAGTTCTACCTCCGAGAATGGGTCCAACGGATAAAGGAAAGCGGTGGTTGCTCGGGAGGAGCTAACCCCGACGGAGGAATCGCCCATTCGGGAAGAAATTGAAGAACCCGATAATAAAGTGGACTATAATGTGCTAGCCCATCTTAGGAAGCTACCAGCCAAACTGAGCATATACGACTCTCTGATCCTGTCAAAGGAGACGAGGGAAGCTCTAATCAAGGCTCTACTTGATCCAGAAATTTGCTTAGCTCAAATGGCCGGTAATTCCTTCGACGAGGTTTGCTCGTTAAAAGAACAACGAGGTGTTACCTTCACGGACAATGATCTATTACTGGGAATAGCTGATCACAACCGACAATTGTACATTTCAGTCACTATTGGAAAGTTTACGCTCTTCAGAGTGTTGGTTGATCCGGGAGCATCAATCAACATAATGAATCTTCGGATGCTAGCATATTTAGAAATTGATGCTCGTGAGTTTGAAGCAGACAAGATGTTACTAAGAGGCTTCAATCAGAAAGGATAAGGAGCTATGGGATCGATTACACTATTAATGAAAACCGGTGACCTAGCAAAGACAACCGCAAAATTCCATATAATTGATTCTGAGACATCGTTCAATGCTCTACTGGGTCGGCCATGGATCCATGAAAACCAGATGGTACAGTCGTCTCTGCTCCTTTGCATAAAGTATTACGAAGGAGGAGAACAATGTATCAAAGGTGACTTGCAACCATTCTCCGTACACGAGATTGGAATTCATGAAGATGCAGCCTATTACGCGCCTTCTAAGAAAACAATCTTCTCTAGAAATGTCATATCAAACGAAGCAAAAGAAGTGAAAGACGATGAAGAGCCTGAAATTCTAGTCCAACAGTTACTCACCACTCCCTTACGGCGAGATGGTGAAGGTTTCTCTAGAACTCGCACCCGAGGTCGAGGCCGGGGACGAGGTCGTGGAGAGACGTTGGAACAGTTGGACAGAAGAAACCAGTCATTGACGTTGATTGGGAGATCAGTTCCGAAAAAGAAGAAATCAAGAAAGAAGCAGCGGCGATAAGTCAGAAGAAACCTCAGTTTAAGATCTCTCTTGAAGATGAAAAGAATGAAGAATATAAATCAATGTATGAGAAGATTAACCATCATGTACATACTATGACCCTGACCCCGATCCACCCTAATAAGGTCGAGGGTATGGTGGTCATAGAAGTTCATGGTGGAGGTACTAAACCGATCAAATTCTACCGTGGTGCTTCTTCTTCCGAATTGAAAATGATGTACAATTTGAAGCTGTTGCCTCATCTGAACTAATGGAACTGCCTTTTGAGTGGTACTCTCCCTGTGTTCAAAATTTAATTCAACGTGGTGTCTTACCTCGACGATGAACAAAAGGTCAATCACAACACTTTGAAAAATTATGGAACAATGCCAGTCGGCCTCCCAATTCAAAACACGGTCTCGGATTCGGCACAGTAGGATCAGTTAACGATACAGGATTTGGGGAAGTTTCTTAGGACCAGAGGACCCTAGGATAATTATGTTTTGAATTAATTCATTAAGAATAACCAAAATTGGCTTCATTACTCAAAACTGAACTTTAATTAATTAGGGTTAACCACACATCAAAAGAACTTGAAAACAATTCTCCACTGATCTTTAGGATTAGAGGGACCTCACAAAAAAATTTGGAATCAATTGAAAATGTTTAACCCCACTAAATGGATTAATTAAGTTACATGACAAAAATTAAACTTTAAAAAAACTTATCAATCTAAAAATACATTTTAAAAATTCACCAAATTGGTTTTGTGGGCTCTCTGATATCAGAGGAGTCTAAGAAAATAAAAATTGGAATTTTTCAAAAATCTTCATTTTCTACCTTATTTTAATATTTTAAATAATTAAAAAATAATAAAAACCATAAAAAAAATAAAAATCACAAAAATGTCATATTTTGACTCCTAATCACTTAGGAACAAATTAAATATTTTTCCCAAGTCTCTTGGTTAAGATATTGAATTTTAAATGCTTAAGACAATTTTTAATATTAAAAAATGGATTTTTCAACCTTTTCACCAAATTAATTCTAATAAATCAAAGAAAAATCATAAAATTGTAAAATTTGTTTCTCTAAATTCCTTAAGGTTAGAGAAATTTAGGAAAAATATAAAATCCATTTTTCAACTTTAATTTTATTTTATAATTGATTAATACTCTAAAATTTAAAATAATTATAATAAATAAAATATAACTCCAAAAATCACCAAACTTGGTCCAAGTGGTCCCCTGGTCATAAGGAACATCCCATAATTTTCTTAAGAATAGAAACCTTACCTTGGTCATGTTGTTGAAATTCCATTGAAAATCCCTATTTTTCATTAAAATAAATATATAAAGTAAATTAACTTCCGAAAAATCACATTTTCTCCTCTAATATCTTAATTGACATATGAGTGAAGTGACATAAAAATTTCAAACTCATTTGAGCTCAATTCGATGAGTTATGAAATAATTAAGCTTAAAAGGGTATATTAATAATGAAGAATTTTAACCCCTAATTAAAACTTTAGGTTTAATCAAAATGGGGGTAAAATATTTTATCTTAATTCTTTCTTAGATGATTGAAACATTGGAAAATAAAAGGGTAGGAACTCATTGATCACTTCTAATAAACCAAAAAAAATGAAACCTTAATTAATTAAATAATTTGAATTTTGGAAGAATAATTAAAAAAATTTGGATTATTAAAATGGGGATATAATTTAGAGAGACTATAATCACTTAAACTAAAATCCCCAAATGAACCACTTTAATTATATTTAACTCTTAATTAAACTTAAGATGATAATTGAAATTAATAAATTAATAATAAAGAAAAGATAACCCTTAATTAAATTAAAACGTAAAATATTAAATAACTTGATAATTAAATTGAAATAAATTTAAAACATTAAAAAAATATTTATTAATTTTAAAAATCACTTGAAAGCAAATTTAAAGTAAACTTGAAACATCAAAATCAATTTCAAAAAAAAAATTCTTCATTAAAAATCAAACCAATTAAAAGTTAATCTAGAATATTGCAATTAAATTAAAAATTAAATCATTGAAGTCTAAATTAAATAATTTAAACTCCTCTTTCAATTCAAATAGTTTAAAACACTTAAGAATAAAACAACTTGAACACTATTCCAAACTTAAATTTATTAAAATTTTATAACTAAATTAAATCACCTTAAAACATTAATTCTAATTTTAAATCGTTGAAATTCTTAATAAATTGATTTGCCTCTAAAGACTTTTATCATTATAACTCTTAAATGGAGCATCAAGTGAGGTGTCACTTTATTCATGGGATAATCAAATGTCATATGTTCACTGAGCAAGAGTTAAAACTTAACTAAAAATTTCTGGATGATTGATTCATCTCTACAATAAAAATTCATTTAGACTCGAAATAATCTCAGAAGTATTGAAAAGATGTTTAGAACCCGTTCTAAGCACTTCCTCATTGAACTTAATTGTTCTTTGATGAAGGAAATCATCCACAAAATATAAAGAACCTAGACGTCATAGGAACCGACTAGCAAGTAGGATTAAAATCTTGGTAGACAACCAAAACGTTTCCCTTAGCTTTACCTAGGTACTTGTTGCAAATATTTAAATGTGCTAACATGTGTTTAAGTGTAGCTTAGAATGACGAGAAGACCCTCCAGGTACGCTTTTACTTTATTGCAATTTACTTTATTGCAACTTACTTTATTGCAACTTATTTACCTGCACTGCGCTTTACTTTTCTTGCATGATAAACAGGATTGTTGCATGAAAACCGAAACCTTTAGGATAGCCACAAAACTGAAACCAAAACTAAATTAAAAGTCACACAAGATAAAATTTACCACCACAACATCTAAAATATAAAAGAACTCAAAATTTAATCACAAACAGAAGAACAAAACTACAACTTTAACTAAATTAAAACGTCTTGTTGAATGATCGGGAATACCTCGGATGATGTAACCCACATGTTGCTAACGAGATTTCCCACGGTCTAAATGAAAGTGTGGAACTCATTCAGTTGAGTTTAGCAAATTCATCTGGACTAAGTGAATTCGATGAAAATAACGGTGCCGGGATGACGGAACTGTGGGATCTTAATCGGTTCTATTTAATCAACTTTAAGATTTGTTTTAATTAAAACACTAAAGACATTTGGACTTTAAGATTTCTCTAAACCAAGAAACTTTTCTCATCCCCCTCATTTTCACCTTCTAAACTAAACCTCCGCAAAAATAAGGAGCTTGGAGCACAGTGGGCAGCACGGCCATCTTCGTCAGTAAAACTTGGATTGACATCTACAAAACCATTCTTAGAATTAAACAACCAAACCAAAGGACTTCGAGGTAGTTTGCCTAGTGCAACATAAACCCTCAACCTTTTTGTTAGGCATTTGTATAATCATGTTATGCAAATTAAGCACTAACCGGTCTTAGGACTCCGAGGTAGTCGTTTGGTACGACACAAACCCTCACATCTTCGAGGCTATTTGTATGATCATATCATACAAATATAAGTCCTCATTAACTAAAACTGGCAGGATTGAAACATTAAATAATTTTCTCAAATTGAAGCCAAACGATAGGATAGTTGGGAAGTCACCGAAGTTCACTTCGGGTCCGTGACATCCCCTACTTCTCTTCCTTTGGACTCTCAAAATGAATTGTTCCAAATTTGAGCTATTCCCTATTGAAATTCTCAAAATCCAATTTTTTTTAAAACCTTAAACTTTAAAATTCTTGAGAGAAAAACCACTGATCATTATCGAGAGTTTTCTTAAATGATTCCCGTCATTTAAGATGTAATTAACTATAGGGGTTTGCGCTTATAGGGAACTTTAAGAACCCAGGTAACATAAACCCTGCTTAATTCATTTATATTAAGCAGGGGAACTTGTCGGCTTATAAAATTGGTTCGCTGCACCAAACGGATGTCACAAATCTTCTAGTTTATTTAATCGAGCCTCATCATCGAGCGGTTGTCTATTCTTCGGTATAGATACACGGTTTGTGATGCGGAGCTCGTTTACATAAACTATTTGGGATGTGAGATCGGTTTGATTTCATATCTTAAAATTTTCAAACTTAAAATTATTTTAAAAAATCAAATGCTACTTTCTAAATTATATATATTTAAATTAAATTTAAAATCTGAAAATCTGCCGACAATTTCTGTAGGCGACCCCTTTTCAAAACACAAACCTAAAAGTAAGCTGACAATTTCTGGCGACTCCGCTGGGGACTGGTTCCTCTCTCCATTTTGATCAGATGGTTTTGCTTTCATAAATAGGTAGTGTATCCATGTCCCTAGTGGAGCAAACTACCATTCTTTCCGTTGGCACACCACGTTCATTTCTATCTTGAACGGGTATAGCCAACTTCTCTCGGATTTAGGAGCCATCTGTTTAGACACCTCTAAACGGAGAGGTTCCGAAATCCTTTTAGCTCTTTTCCGAGGTGGGGTTGTCCCCCAATAGGTGTTAGCTTAAGAGCGGTCCTTCGGGTCGAGAAGTCTTACAAGACTTTCTCTTCCTTTCCAATTCGAATCGGGTCCTTTACCTTTTCTATACCTTTAATCATTTTTTTCCTAACAAACAAATCCTCTAATAAACAACCTTCTAATAAACGAATTCTTTTAAAAATCATAAATACATTAAGATAAATGAGAATGTGTTCGGACTCTTTCTTTTTCGTTCTAAGTTTTGTGACGAAAGGAAGCATAATTTGGAACTGACATTTGAAATCTACACTGCAGAAAATAACTGCACCAAAGTTAATTTTCTCCTTCACCAATGGAACGGACATTGCCGTCTATAAGGTTAAACTTCCCGACAATGGAATCATCCATTTTGGATAAGGATTCGGTAATACAGATATCAATTTCACTGACGTCACCCTCTTCACACTAATGGACAAAGTGTCAGAAACTGAGAAGCCCGTAAAAGCATTTGAAAAGAAATCCGGAATCATCGCGGAAGTAGATAAGGGCAAGCAGCGGGTTTAGAGACAGCCAGAGCGACCACAACCTAGTTATCAACCTCCGCAACGGACATACCAACAACCGCAACAGATCTATCAGCACCCTAAGTAGGGTTATCAACAGCCTCAACCGGGCTATCAGTCGCCTCAGCATTATGAACAGCCGCCTCGTCCACAGCGTACTCTGAAAGATTTTCTGAATAAGGAATATTCATTCAAAACTAAAGCAGTAGCGAAGATGTTCCACAGTTTAATGAAGACACCGAATTTTCAACTATCGGAGCCCAAGAGGCCGGAGGAAGTCAACAAGAAAGATCATCCAAACTATTGCCCTTACCAACGAATGCTTGGACATAAGATAGATGATTGCATCACTTTCAAGAGTTGGCTTGACGACAATCTCCGAAAAGGGAACATAACGTTCCCAAAGGAATACATGAAGGAACCCCAAAAAGGAGGTTCCGTCAATGTTAACTCGACGGATCCTATTGTTCCGATAAACCAGTATACGACCGATGATGGATGGAGTACCGTCTGGATAAAGTCTTCAAAGAAACTTTTGGATCACATCCAGACCGCTTCGGTACTCGCTTCAACTCAGAGTTTGAAACCTGCCGAGCCGGCACTATCGCTTGCGATCGAAGAACCACCTCAGAAGGAGGAGAATATCGTAAAAGAGAAGAAGATCGAGGCTCCGAAGGGTAGACTAGGGGCTGCTTATCCTAGGATGGTTGTGTCCGATTCGGGGGAGAAATCCCTCGAACCTCTGACACTGTATGATTATTTGCTCGCCCCGGCGGGATCTTATAATGATAAGAGTTTTGGTGTTGTCTATGTTTTGACTGTTTCTAACGATTACGTAATTAACGAAAACCAACCTAATACGGATCTCGATTCCAATATAAATAACAATTCTCAAATCATACTAAACCTCGATGACCATGACAAAGAAGATGTTCATAAAGGAGGCTACGAAAGCTCAACAAGCAACGAGTCTATTTGTGATTTTCGAGGAGCTCCAATCACGATAGAATTGGAGTTATCAGATTCTGAAGCAACGCCGGAAGAGCCAGTCGTTCCAATTCAAGGGGAAACATCGGCAGATCCAGCATCAGACTCAGAACAAGTAACTGAAGTCAACCTAAGTAGTAGAAAAGTTCTACCTCCGAGAATGGGTCCAACGGATAAAGGAAAGCAGGTGGTTGCTCAGGAGGAGCTAACCCCAGCAGAGGAATTGCCCATTCGGGAAGAAATTGAAGAACCTGATAATAAAGTGGACTATAATGTGCTAGCCCATCTTAGGAAGCTACCAGCCAAACTGAGCATATACGACTCTCTGATCCTGTCAAAGGAGACGAGGGAAGCTCTGATCAAGGCTCTACTTGATCCAGAAATTTGCTTAGCTCAAATGGCCGGTAATTCCTTCGACGAGGTTTGCTCGTTAAAAGAACAGACGAGGTGTTGCCTTCACTGGACAATGATCTATTACCGGGAATAGTCGATCACAACCGACAATTGTACATTTCAGTCACTATTGGAAAGTTTACGCTCTTCAGAGTGTTGGTTGATCCGGGAGCATCAATCAACATAATGAATCTTCGGATGCTAGCATATTTAGAAATTGATGCTTGTGAGTTTGAAGCAGACAAGATGTTACTAAGAGGCTTCAATCAGAAAGGATAAGGAGCTATGGGATCGATTACACTATTAATGAAAATCGGTGACCTAGCAAAGACAACCGCAAAATTCCATATAATTGATTCTGAGACATCGTTCAATGCTCTACTGGGTCGGCCATGGATCCATGAAAACCAGATGGTACAGTCGTCTCTGCTCCTGTGCATAAAGTATTACGAAGGAGGAGAACAATGTATCAAAGGTGACTTGCAACCATTCTCCGTACACGAGATTGGAATTCATGAAGATGCAGCCTATTACGCGCCTTCTAAGAAAACAATCTTCTCTAGAAATGTCATATCAAACGAAGCAAAAGAAGTGAAAGACGATGAAGAGCTTGAAATTCTAGTCCAACAGTTACTCACCACTCCCTTACGGCGAGATGGTGAAGGTTTCTCTAGAACTCGCACCCGAGGTCGAGGCTGGGGACGAGGTCGTGGAGAGACGTTGGAACAGTTGGACAGAAGAAACCAGTCATTGACGTTGATTGGGAGATCAGTTCCGAAAAAGAAGAAATCAAGAAAGAAGCAGCAGCGATAAGTCAGAAGAAACCTCAGCTTAAGATCTCTTTGAAGATGAAAAGAATGAAGAATATAAATCAATGTATGAGAAGATTAACCATCATGTACATACTATGACCCTGACCCCGATCCACCCTAATAAGGTCGAGGGTATGGTGGTCATAGAAGTTCATGGTGGAGGTACTAAACCGATCAAATTCTACCGTGGTGCTTCTTCTTCCAGAATTGAAAATGTTGTACAATTTGAAGATGTTGCTTCATCTGAACTAATGGAACTGCCTTTTGAGTGGTACTCTCCCTGTGTTCAAAATTTAATTCAACGTGGTGTCTTACCTCGACGATGAACAAAAGGTCAATCACAATACTTTGAAAAATTATGGAACAATGCCGCCGGCCTCCCAATTCAAAACACGGTCTCGGATTCGGCACGTAGGATCGGTTAACGATACGAGATTTTGCTTGGTTGTCACTTGCGAGCCTAATGAAGATCGCTTGGAAACTTCAGAAGATCTCGAAGATCTACCAAACGGAGATGCTCCACCAGAATTTGAGGAAGAAATTAAATCTACAATGGACGAGTTAATGGAAGTTAACTTAGGTACTAGCAAAGAGCCTAGGCCGACCTTTATTAGCTCCTTACCAAATAAAGAAGACTCTGAAAATATGATCAAGCTACTAATGGAATTCAAGGACTGTTTTCTTGGAGTTATGATGAAATGCCAGGATTAGCTACCCTTGGACATCCGAAAATATGATCAAGCTACTAATGGAATTCAAGGATTGTTTTCTTGGAGTTTATAGAAAGCGAACGGGTCACTGTTAGGGCTGACCATAGCCACCCTTGGACATCTAGTAGGGTGAGCCTAGATTAACCCATTCTACTAATAAAACATTCTGAACCGATCTATAGATTAGTCAATGTTCTTTGCACCTGGACTAAAGGGTAAAGAATAGGAATGCTTCTATTTGGCACAATACCATAATCTAAATTCCCTACAAAAGATAATTATTCTATAAATCTTGGATTAGTTGAAAAAGAGAAAGTCATTTTTATACTTGCGTTGAATTTTAATTATTGCTTACTTTATTTTATTATCGCTATCGCTTACTTCGCTTATAGTAAAAATTGTTAGTAAATTAAATTTGAATATATATATATATATATATATATATATATATATATATATATATAAAGAGTATATATAAATTGCATTTAATTTGAAAATCCTAAAAAATTTCTTACATTTCTTACTTTTTATAAATTTACTATCCCTGTGGGATCAATAACCAGGACTCCAATGGAGCCCTATATTACTTGAACGATATGTATAGTTGCGTTTAAAATTGTGACTTTTACAATAATTATTATAAAATCTAAATATAAATTAATAAAAGTAAACCTCGCACATCAAGTTTTTGAAGCCATTTACCAGGAATTAATTATTCTAAAAAATGGTATCAAATTCTTGTATTTTAAAGCATATATAAAGTCTCATCGCATCAGTACCCAATACGTAATTTGGGTGATCCAACATCAAGTTCTCATCAGGTCTAAGTTAATCAACTGAAAAATAAGGTTTCAGTTCTATGACCATTTACTATAAATATTTTCTCAATTTTAGGATCTTTAATGTCCACAGCACCATAGGGATAAACTTTCATTATAATAAATGGACCCATCCATCTGGACTTAAGTTTTCCAACAAATAATCTTAATCTGGCATTATATAGCAAAACTTGTTGTCCTGGCTCAAGATTTTTATACAGAATCTTACGATCATGCCACATCTTCATCATTTTTTTAAATATCCTAGAAATTTGATAGGTTTCATTCCTTTTCTCTTCAAGCACATTTAATTGCAATAATCTTTTCTCACTATCATCCTTCAAATGATAATTAAACTCTTTAATAACCCAATATGCTTTATGATCAAGCTCAACTGGTAAATGACAAGATTTCCTAAAAATTAATCTATATGGGGACATTCCTATAGAAGTCCTGTAAGCAGTCCTATTAGCCCACAATGTAAAATTCAGTTTGATTGACCAATCATTTATGTTTGGATTAACAGATTTTTCCAAAAATTATTTTAATTTCACGATTGGGTAATTCAACTAAACCACTTGTCTGAGGATGATAAGCAGTAGCAATTTTATGGATGAAATGATATTTCTTTACTAAATTTTCCATAATTACATTTTTAAAATGACTTCCCCCATTAGTTATGATTACTCTCGGCATTCCAAATCTACTAAATATGTTCTTTTTTAAAAACTCTGCAACACTTCCAACATCACGTCGAGGTAATACAATAGCTTTTATCCATACATAGTCTACTGCCATCAATATGTATAAATTTCTGAAAGATGGTATAAATGATCCCATGAAATCTAATCCCCAAACGTCAAATATTTCAGATTCCAAATATAATTGAGGGGTATCTCATTTATTCTAGAAATATTGCCTACACGTTGACATCAATCACAATTTTTAATATAAGCATTAACATCCTTAAAAATTATAGGACAATAAAATCCAGATTGTAAGATTATATATGTAGTTTTATCAACACCAAAATGTCTCTCATAATCAGAATTATGATATTTTTTTAATAATTTCATAAGGTTCTTGTAAAGGTACACATCTTCGAATAATCAGATCATTTCCTTGTTTATATAAAAATGAATCATCCCAAAAATAAGTCTTAGCTTCTGATAAAAATTTCTTCCTCTCTTGGTATGTCAAACCATAAGTTAAACTATCACTGACAATAAAGTTTACAATTTTGGCATACCACGGAACACGCCAGTCATTGATAGTGAACAATTTTTCATCAAGAAAATGTTCATTGATTTCATTTTTAAGCACAGAGATTTTTCATAGTCAAGCCTGGATAGACGATCAACAATTTGATTATCAGCACCCTTCCTATCTACTAATTCAAAATCAAATTCTTGCAAAAGAAGAATCCATCTTATCAGTCTCGGTTTTGCATCCTTCTTTTTCATTAAAAATTTAATAACAGAATGGTCAGTATGCACCACACATTTTGTTCCAATTAAATATGATCTGAATTTATCAAAGGCAAATACTATTGCTAATTACTCTTTCTTAATTGTGGTATAATTATTTTGAGCTTCATTAAGAGGTCTATTAGCATAGTAGATCACTTTGAAAATATTATCATATTTTTGACCTAAAATAGCTTCAATAGCATAATCACTGGAATCACAAATTAATTTAAAAGGTTTTCCCTGTTTGGTGAAACTATAACAGATGCAGTGAATAATTTTTCTTTTAATGATTCGAAAGCTTTTAGGCATTCTTCATCAAAATCAAAAATCACATCTTTTTCCAATAAATGTCATAAAGGCCTTGAAATTTTTGAAAATTCTTTAATATAACGCCTTTAGAATCTAGCATGTCCTAAAAAACTTCTAATTCCCCTCACATTTGTTGGGCAAGGTAAATTAGAGATAACTTGAATTTTTAGAGGATCTACCTCCATACCATTTTCTGATATACGATGTAACAATACAATTCCTCCTACTACAATAAATTGGCATTTTTCCCAGTTAAGGGCTAAATTAGTTTCTTAACAGTGCTTAAGAACACTTTATAGTTGTTATAAACATGATTTAAATGAAATTCAAAACACTGAAAATTCATCTATAAAAAACTTCAATTCCTTTTTTCAATTAAATTACCAATAATTAACATCATACATCTCTGAAATGTAGTAAGGGCATTACATAAAATAAAGAGAACTCTTTTAAAAGCAAGTGTAACATAAGGACTGGTTAACGTTGTTTTCTCTTGATCTTTAGGAGAAATTTTTATTTGGTGATAACAAGTATATCCATCCAGAAAATAGAAGTATTTATGCCCAGCTAATATATCCAACATTTGATCAAGAAAGGGAAGTGGAAAATGATCTTTCCTTGTGGCAATGTTTAATTTTCTATAATCAATGCATTTTCGCCACCCTGTAACTTGTCTTGTTGGTATTATTAATACATTCTTCTCATTAACAGTCACAGTTACTCCTCCATTCTTAGGAACACAACAAACAGGACTAACCTATGCACTATCTGAAATAGAGTAGATAATTTCAGCATCTAACCACTTTAAAATTTCTTTCTTAACAACTACTTTCATG
The DNA here is from genome assembly GCA_022702705.1 of Papilionanthe hookeriana x Papilionanthe teres. Classification (NCBI taxonomy): domain Eukaryota; kingdom Viridiplantae; phylum Streptophyta; class Magnoliopsida; order Asparagales; family Orchidaceae; genus Papilionanthe; species Papilionanthe hookeriana x Papilionanthe teres. The sequence continues at coordinate 116,029,120 of CM040421.1, read as the reverse complement.
ATAGGATTTAATCTCTTCTGAGGATCAGCTCGAGGTTTGTAGTTATCTTCCATAAGAATTTGGTGCATTCAAACTGAAGGACTGATTCCTTTAATATCAGCTATGGTTCATCCAAGGGCTTTCTTATATTTCTTTAGAATATTAACCAAACTCTCTTCTTCTTCTGTAGTTAAATTTGAGGAAATTATAGCAAGCAAAGTTGAGGAATCACCTAAAAAAACATATTTTAAATGAGTAGGAATCATCTTTAGTTCAAGTTCAGGAGGTTTTTCAATTGTTGGACAAAAAGATTCATCTTTTTTCAGTCATGTCCAACAATTCAAAATTTTCATGAACATTATTTAAATCTTCCTCATGAAAATCTTCAAAATGTTGTAATTCCTCTTCTTACTAGTATTCCAATTTTTCAATTTCAGGTTTCCTTTTATAAGTTGATTTGAAATGGTATTCACTTAGATATCTGATAACATCCATCCTACTGCATTCATTATCTTTACCTTATGCAGGATATTTCATTGATTTTGAGATATTGAATGTAACAATTTGATCATTGGTGCGCATAGTTAATTCCTCAAATTTAGCTAGTAAAGGTATCCCCAAAATAATAGGTATTTTTTTATCTTCCTCCATATCAAGCACAAAGAAATCAATAGGAAAGATAAATTGTTCAACCTTTACTAAAACATCTTCTATAACTCCTTTAGGATATGTGATCAAACGATCTACTAACTACAGAGTTACAATAGTAGGGGTTATTTCTCCTAATCCTAGTTTTTTAAATATAGATAATGGCATAAGGTTAATGCTTACACCCAAATCACATAAATGTTTTCCAAAAATTATGTCTCTGATTGCACATGGAATTGTGAAGCTACCAGGATCTTTAAGCTTCTTCAAGAAGCTTCTTTCGAATTATTACACCGCATTCTTCTCTAAGTGCAAAGTCTTATTATCTTCAAACTTTCTTTTCTTGTTTAACATATCCTTCATAAACTTCACATAGCTTGGCATTTGTTCTAATGCTTCAACAAATGGAATATTAATTATAAGCTTCTTAAAAATCACCAAGAACTTTGAAAATTGCTTATCTAATTTTTGTTGTCGAAGTTTCTGAGGAAATGGTGGTGGTGGCTTTTCTAAATCAATCTTAGGTGGAGAAATAGGTCTTTCCAAACCTTTTTGAGTGTCCTCATTTGGTTCTTCAATCTCCTCTTTCTCTACTCCAATTTCTTTTTGAACTCTACCTTCCAACTCTCTTTCACTTTTCAATTGAATAGCTTTTACTTGCTCTTTATTTTTGTCTCTCGGATTTACTTCTAAATTACTAGGAAGTGTTACTTGGGATCTATTACTTAATGAATTGGCTATCTATCCCAATTGATTCTCAATATTTCTATTTGTAGCTCCTGGACTTTGCAATTGGTTTTCCATCTATAACACCACTTCTTCTATAGACAACATCTTCTCCTTAAATTATGAAGCACTGTTAGAACCTAGAGGATAAGTAGGTCTATAAAATTATTATTCCCTTGGTTGTTCCAATCGCCTAATGGGTTTACTTGATTGTTTCCCCATTGTTAAGTACTACCATCCTGATTATTGGTATTCCAGTTAAAGTTTGGATGGTTCTTCCAACCTGGGTTATAATAATTCAAATATGGGTTATTAGGCATGTTTATGGAATTTAAAGTTTATGAAGATGATTTAGAATCTACAATTTGGGCTAATGAACTTTCTTCAATAATTAGAATTGGTTGAAAAAAATTAATTCCAAATTGGTCTATCTTCCTTGAAACTATACCAAATTGATTTGCTAGCATAACAAAAGCATTAGAATCATGAATACTGGCTACCTGATTACGATTTAACCTCTTAGAAGACCATTGAAAATTATTTGTAGTAATCTCTTCAATTAAAGCATAAGCATCATATTTACCTCACTTTTGTGAGGATCATTTATAAATCATTTTGAGAAAGGAAGTCTACTAATATTGATCTCCTAAATCTTATCAGTGGTCACTAAACCCTAATTTCAAGGATAAAATCTAATAAAGCCTTTTTAACCTAAATCTTAATGACATCCTAAATTGATCAAATCAGCAATGGTAAACCCTGATCTGATCATCTGTTGACCAAAACGGTCAATCTTTGACCCAAATGGTCAAACTAGGTTAAATTGGTCAATCCTATACCCAATGACCACCCCATTGACCAAAATGGTTAACCTTTGCCCTAAATGGTCAAATTAGGTCAAAATATTCAATTCATGACCCAATGACTACAACAATGAGCCAATGCCAACCCCATTGACCACCAAGTCAACCTAGACACCAAATTTATCAAATTTGACTCGTTTGATCAATTTGGGATATTATAATGATTAAACATGATCATTTGTTTAACCTTAGTCAAATCTAGGTCCCATTACCAAAATCAATGACCCTATGATTAAATTAATCATGACAAGCTTAAATAAGTCACCTAGGTTAACCCTGGACTTGGATTTGTCAACCATGGTTAGCCCTGATCAACCATGGTCAACTTTAGTTAAATTTGGTCAAAATACTCAATTTTGAACCAAATTAATAAAATTAATCAAATGATTAACTTTCAAAATCATTTTGATTAATTTATGGGTTAATATTATAATTTTTACATTTTTAATTAATTACATAATTAATTAAATGAAATTATGTTTAAATAATCCTAAAATGAATTTGAATTTATGACATAATCCATGACATCAAAATCCATAATAAATTTTTAAAAATAAAATTCCATTTATGAAGAATCACCCATGGGACACTCATGGCCCATGAAACTTACTATGACATGATAAATACTCATAAGAAAACCCATGAGCCACCATGGTTAACCTAGGTTAAAGCTCATCATGACACCATCATGAAGGGTACAAGAGGTGTCACCCCTTTATGTATTGCTTAAATGATAACATGGTTGAGTCATCACTCACCTTACAAGACATCCAATGGAAAAGAAGCTTGGCTTAAGTCATCCCTACAACATGGAATGAACTAATTATTACTAAATTTTGTAAATAATGAGAAAGGGAAATTATTTTTCATTCTTTTATAAAACCATGGATGAAATGTTAGCACACTTTGGAGTCACCATGCAACTTATCTCTCACCCAATAAATATGAGCTAAAGCATATTCAAATTGTATGTCACTAAATGGAGACCTCATCATAGCTAGCTATGGAAATAAAAAAATATGTGCTTATGTTTCATTCTCCCTTGACTCTATTAATGAATTAATAAATTTAAATGGGGGATGTTAATCCAGTAGGATATAACCAACCATAGCCACCTCACAAGATAGCCAATGGAGGGAAGCCAAAAATGAATCAGGTTTTCACCTTAGTTGAGTATAACATGGATTAGGCTTAGGATATTCAGCCATGATCATCTCTTGGCCAAAATCATATCCTCAAGCCATTATGACATAGTTACATTCATCCTCAAGCAAACCCAAGCTCAGCCATGGCCATTCATGGCTATAAAAGGAGCTAACTCGAGAGCTTTATGAGAGAAGAAGGACACACATACAATCCCCAAACCCTAAAAAACTCAAGACCAAAACTGCTCCCCATATCCTGAGCAGTTGATTCACCATAGAATCAAGCCTTCAAACCCACTCTCCTATCTCAATTTAGCCACTAGAAACAACCTAAAACATGACACTTTTTGGGTCTTACATAAAACTACCTCAATCTCCAAATTCACAGTTCCTACACCTTCCCTAAGTTGTATGAAGAAGATTCCAATCAAAATTAGATCTTCCCGAAGGCTTCGAACAAGTTTCCCATCAGGCCGTGTTTGGTGTATTCCTACTTAGACCCAATTTCATCCCAAATCAAGCATACCAGAAGCTTCGCAAAGAGTAGGTGATCATTCCAAACAAATTTGATTAATGCTTCACCTCATCAAACAAAGGTATGATTAAAATAATTCATTTTGTACTCAGGTTAAGACTTTATGAAATGGATTGATCCAAAGCATCCATAACTTTGTATGGATATGATCGTCATGAAGCTCATGGAACAATCCCCATGAGTTTTCATTAAGATCCGAGCGAGATCTTGCGCTCAGATCACAAACGGTTCACAGAAAGAACAAGATGTGGAAGACGAACGAATGTCTTCCATTCTAGTGTTTTGGAAATAAACTGAATAGATTGAGTCAGACAGTTGATCCGTCTAGACCAAACAGATTAAACAGTGGGTTAGCTCAACGCTTGCGTGGAATGCCCAGCCAAGCTCACGGTGCCGCGTGTGAATTCGATGGATCTGAGGATTTAATCAGCGCCTGTGTGAATAAATAAGAAAATGTGGATTTTCTTATTTTATTAAATGCTAAAATATTTGAAAATTCATAACTTGACACAGAAAAATCATAAAAATAAACTAAAAATACATCTGGATTCAGGAAAATAGAGAGAATTTTATAAAAACAAAATTTAGAATTATTGAATTATATTTAATTTTTAATTAACTAATTACTCTATGGAGTGATTTAATTATACAATTACAAAAGTTATGAAAGTTTTACAAAATGATCTTTCCACCCTTAAAAACATTATGTGATTTTTCTAGGGATAGGAAAATTATCTAGGATCTAATTTCCTAATTTCTAGCAAAATTTGTAATTATTTCCAAAAATAATTATAAAAATTAAAGAAATTGAAAATTAAATTTAAAAATGGTTAGAAAATTTAGAGTGATACCTTTAAACACTCAATGAAAATATTTAGCCATTTGAAAATTTGAAATGACATCTTTAATCTTAGAGTTAAAATTATAAGATTTAAACTTGCCAAAAACCTAAAAATTCTTTAAGGTTTAAATATTTACATTAAATCATCATACTTAGTTCAATCTATAGTGGACTAAGTTGAAACCATTAATGTTTAAGGCTAAAATCAAATAGGTCTAAATCAAATCCATGACCTAAGTTCAACCAATGTGAACCTAAATCTCATCTAAACCCTATTAGGTCTAAGACACCAATTAGACCTAACTAAATCAAGTTAAACCTTAATCACATTAGGTTTAACTTAATAAAAATTAATTAGGTCTAAGACACTAATTGAACTTAATTAAATCAAGTTAAGCCTTAATCTCATTAAGTTTAACTTAATAAACCCTAATTAGGTCTAAGACACCAATTAGAATTAATTAAATAAAGGTAAGCCTTAATTACTTTACGATTAACTTAATAAACCTTAATTAGGTCTAAAACACCATTTAGAACTAATTAAACCAGGTTATCCTCTCATTATACCTATCTAATTCAATTAAACCTTACATACATTAGGTTTAATCAATCCTAATCCCTAATTAGATCTAAACACTAATTAATATATTAAACCATAATATAATTGGACTTAACCAAAGTTAAGTCTAATTAATCCAGTAAACCCTACCTAAATTAGGTTTAATTAACCTTAACGTAATTAGACTTAACCACAATTAATTCTAATTAATAAATTAAACCTTACCCAAATTAAGTTTAATTAATCATACCCAATTAAACTTGACCACTACTTAAGTCTAATTAATTAATTAAACCTTACCCAAATAAGGTTTAATTACCCTTAACCAAGTTAGACATAAGCACAATTAAGTTTAATTAATCAATTAAAAATTACCCAAATTAGGTTTAGTTAACCTTAACCCAATTAGGCTTAACCACTATTAAGTATAATTAATCAATTAGACCTCACCCAAATTAGGTTTAATTAACCTTAACCTAATTAGACTTAACCTCTATTATGTATAATTAATCAATTAAACCTTACCCAAATTTGGTTAATTAATCTTAACACAAATTAGACTTAACCACTCTGTCTAATTAAACAATTAAACCTTACCCAAATTATGTTTAATTAACCTTAACCCATTTAGACTTAACCATTATTAAGTCTAATTAATCAATTAAACCGTACCCAAATTAGTGTTAATTAATCATAACCTAATTAGACTTAACCACTATTAAGTCTAATAATTATTTAAACCTTACCCATATTAGGTTTACTTAACCTTAACCCAATTAGACTTAACCACTATTAAGTCTAATTAATCAATTAATCCTTACCCAAATTAGGTTTAGTTAACCTTAAACCAATTATACTTAACCACGATTAAGTCTAATTAATCAATTGAACCTTACCAAAATTAGGTTTAATTAACCTTAACCGAATTAGACTTAACCACTATTAAGTCTAATTAATCAATTAAACCTTACCAAAATTAGGCTTAACTAACCTTAACCCAATTAGAATTAACCGCTATTAAGTCTAATTAATCAATTAAAACTTACCCAAATTAGGTTTAATTAATCTTAACCTAATTATACTTAACCACTATTAAGTCTAATAAATCAATTAAACCTTACCCAAATTAGGTTTAATTAACCTTAACCTAATTTGACTTAACCATTATTAAGTTTAATTAATCAATTAAACCTTACCCAAATTATGTTTAATTAACCATAACCTAATTAGAATTAACCACAATTAATTCTATTTAATCAATTAAACCTTACCTAAATTAGGTTTAATTAACCTTAATCTAGTTAGATTTGACCATAATTAAGTCTAATTAACCAATTAGACCTTACCCAACTTGGATTAATTAACCTATACTTAGGTTCAAGCTACTTGAATCTGAGTTGAACATAAACCTTTTAGGTTCAACATACAATGAACCTAACCTTAACCTATATTAAACCTAATTTTAACTTATACTTAGGTTTAACTCAACTTAAACCTAGGCAAACTCAAACCTTCTAGGTTCAACATACATTAAACTTAACCTTAACCTATAATAAGGTCAACTCAATTTAAACCCAAGTCAAATCAAACTTGAACTTAAGTCAAAACTTTTAACTTAGGTTCAACCTAACTTGAACCCAAGTTAAATCAAACTTAAGTATCAACCCATATTGAACTTATGTCAAAACTTCTAACTTAGGTTCAACCTAACTTTAATCCAAGTCAACTCAAACATAAGTTCAACCCATATTTAACTTAAGTCAAAACGTTTAACTTAGGTTCAACCTAACTTGAACCCATGTTAACTTAAACTTAAGTTTTACCCATATTGAACTTAAGTCAAAACTTATAACTTAGGTTCAATCTAACTTGAACCTAATTAAAATCAAACTTAAGTATCAACCCATATCGAACTTAAGTCAAAACTTCTAACTTATGTTCAACCTAACTTGAACCTAAGTTAACTCGAGCTTAAGATCAACCCATATTGAACTTAAGTCAAAACTTCCAACTTAAACTCAAGTCAACCAAACCTATATTTTCAATCTATATTGAACATAACTCAATCAAACTTTAAGTTCAACATAATTTGAATTTAATCAAAACTTCAGGATCAATTTAAAAATTATTCTGAACCTCAGACCAAAATTTAAATCTAACACATATTAGACTTAAAAATTTTAGATTCAAAAGTCATCCAATCTAATATTTTAAAGTCTAACTTATGTTAGATTTTACTTAACCTAAGTATAATCTATATTAGACTCAAAACTTTAGATTCAAAAGACATTGAATCTAAATTCTTAAATCTAATACATATTAGATTTAACTCAAAAAAAATTTTAGATTGAAATGACACTAAATCTAAAATCCGAAGTCTAATTTATATTAGACTTAATTCAAAATTTTTAGATTCAAAAGACATTGAATCTTAATTCTTAAATCTATTTAATATTAGATTTAACTCAAAAATACTAGATTCAAACAACACTCAATCTAAAATCTTACGTCTAATTTATATTGGACTTGATTCAAAACCTCTAGGTTCAAAATCCTTAAATCTAATACATATTAGATTTAACTCAAAAATATTAGATTCAAATGAGAATGAATCTAAACTCCTAAGTCTAATTTACATTAGACTTAATTAAATACTTTTTAGATTCAAAAGACAATGAATCTAAATTCTTAAATCTAATCCGTATTAGATTTAACTCAAAAATATTAAATTCAAACGACACTGAAATTCTAAGTATAATTTATATTAGACTTGATTCAAAACCTTTAGATTCAAAAGACATTAAATCTAAATCTTTAAATCTAATTCATATTAGATTTAACTTGAAATCATTAGATTCAAATGACACTGAATCTAAAATTCTCAAGTTTAATTATATCTTACAAACATTAGATTTAAATAAATTTGAATCTTTTCTTTAAGTCTAAATTACATTAGACTTAAATAAACAAATCAAAACCAACATATAAAAATTGATTAAAATGACACATGGAAAATTTTAATTAGTTAATAAATTCTGAACAACCTAAAATCCAAAAAGACATTAGAACTTAAATGAAACCTTAATAAACAAAGATCACCAAATGCAACTTGAACCCCCAGCGTTTTTTATCTACGAAGATGATGCAATTCTAGTTGTTGACACGAGTATTTTGGTACTGGTTTAAACACCTTTCGAACTATGTAGATCAAAGTATCTGATGACCCTGGGATGACAGAACCATGCACATCTTGACCGAGTTGTCTAAAATTAGAACTTAATCTACTAAATTAACAATTTAAGAAATAAAATTGATATTATTTTGACACTATTTTCTTGTAGGTTGAAGACAAGTTCCTCTTTAGACTTAATTTACATGTTATTAGGGTGTGCTAACTCTGTTTTGTAGGAAGACATTCTAAAGACAGGATAAACAACAAAAAAACAAAACCAAAATAGCATCAAAACAATTACATTAACAAAACAAAACAAAATAACATTGACAAAACAAATCACAATGACAAACAACGAAACAAAACATAAAACTTTTAGGATAGTCCCAAAACTTAAAACTTTTAGGATAGCCACAAATAAATGACAAACTACATGATAAAATAATAATGAAATGACAAAAACAAGACAAAAACTGACATAACAAATGACATTTACAATATCAAACCTTTAGGGTAGTACGTAACATTTAGAAACATATTACCCCTAGGATTTAATATAGACATTTCTTAGAAAATAAGTGATTTACATTAATCATAAGTTTTCTTAGACAATCCTAGTTATCTAAGATGTTATTAACTATAGGAGCTTGGTTTTATAGGAGATTTGAGAACTCAGAATATACCTAGAAATCTCTAGTTATTAAAATTTCATATGTGATATTCCTTATATAAAGATTTTTAGAATAAGGCATTCTAGAATCTCCTTTTATAAAGATTATCACCAATATTTCTTATTCTACTGTTTTCTATTTTATCAGCCCTTATTTTCTTCAAATTTCTTAATATTTGAGGATCCTTTACATGATTTGAAGAAATAAGATCTCTTGAAGACTGAGGTGATATGATAGATAAACAAAGTAACAACTCCAAACAATGACATTGACATCAACATTAGAAAATCTCGGTGGTTCCAAATGCCACCACATCATTAAACTATTTAGGCAACAATGACCAGCAACAATAGCATCGATAATAGATCTAAGAGATCTAACTAATCTATTATAAAAAATTTAAATTATTAACCAATCTGGTGTTGAATGATGTGGACACTTTCTTAAGAGATCTTTAAAACATTCCCATGCTTCGTAAATAGATTCCCTTTCAATCTTGTAAAAAGACGTAATATCATTTCTAAGCTTTACAGTCTTTAATGGTGGAAATTATTTAGCAAGAAACATTTGTGCTAAACCACCCCAAGTTTTGATAGATCCAGGTGCTAACGAATTTAACCACATCTTAGCTTTATACCTTAACGGGAAAGGAAAATTTCTAAGCCTAATAATGCCATTAAAAACACCATCATATGTAAATGTATCACACAATTCTAGAAAATTGGCAAGATGTAAATTTGGATCCTCAGTTGGTGCTCCCCCAAACTGATTATTAGGTATCATTTCAATAATAGCAGGTTTAAGTTCAAATGAATTAGCCGCTACAGTAGGATTTTGAATACTATCATGAAATTCATCTACTGTAAGGTTAGCATATTCTCTTAAAGGTCTAAATTCTTGACGGATTTCAACATTTTCATTTCTCATTTCTTGAATATTTTTATCTATTTTTTGTTTTTTAATTTTTCTGATTTTTCTTATGGTTCTCAGAATCGTAAGGCATAAGTCCTTAAGAACTAGAACTACGCATATACTATTATAAAACAAAATTAAATTAAATTAAACAACAAAAACAAAAAAACTCTAAAATAAATCTAACAAGTTTAAATAAGACTTTAAAAAGTAAAAATTAAAATTTCTTAAAATTTTTATTCTTTCCCCGGCAACAGCTCCAAAAATTTGATCACATGATATTTATGCTTAGGTTTTTGTATATAAATTGATAGTTCTCTAAATGATATTATAAAATGGGATTCTACACAAGCATACATATCATTATCAAGTAATATAGAACTTTCTGATTAAGCCTGAGATATCGAACCAACAGGGAAAGTGTTAATTATAAATTTATATTTTTAGCAGAGAAATTAGAAAAATAACTTTTTACTTTTTTTTAGAAAAGATCTTACCCAAACTAAAGAAAATATTTTAGGAAATAAAATTCGATTATTTTTTTTAATTATTATAATTTGAAATGAAATTAAGCAACCAATTTAACTAAATATTAATAATATGTAAGTAAATGCAAATAAAATATATTTTTTCTTTTTTGGAATCAATAACAAGTAATGGAAATTATTGTTGTGGAAGTATCTAAAATATATTGTGCCAAATAGGAGCAATTATATTCTTTACCCTTACTAGAGATGCTATAAATAACATGAGTTAATCTGTTGTTTCATAAATCTTGGAGACGGGTTAGGCAGGAAAGATACTAGCTCTCACTCAAAGGTTTCCTCTATTCCCACCACCTGGGGGCTAGCATCTTGTACCAAAACATAAAACAATAAATCAAATTGGGGGCTTTAGTCTGTCACTCAAAATTCCTCTAATTCTACACCCACCAAAGTATATCTCCCTTTTTATTTGCACTCAACTATATGGATTACATTCTCACCCATATAATCTCATGTGATTCTTTCCAATTATTGACTGAGACAATATCATACCAGTTCTTACATGTTCTCACAACATAATTTAACATCTTAATTGGCCAAATCAAGAAGTATATGAAGTAAAAGGTTTTGAATCATCACAACTTCTTCCAACATTGAAATCCTATACTTCACACAACAAACTTCCATGACTTTATTAGTACATCATATTAAGGATAAAGATAAAGAAAACTACTCAGAATTCATTAAGAAAATACAATCACAACTTGATTTAAAGTAGAAACCAGAATGTAAACATAAGAAGTCTTAGTTAAAAATCAAATGTAATAACAATGATAAAGACTTATCTGAAAATCCTCTCCACCAAGCTCTTGAAGTTCTTTCAAAAACTTTGCTTTTCCTTACAATGATTCTTAGAGATTGGTGCCAAACTCTGAGGACTCCAATTCCCTAATGTAATCCTAATACAAACTATAGTAAAGCAAGTAGAAATGGTTAAGTGGAGTGGTGTGTTTCTACAATAACTCTCTTACATAATAAACATAAACCATACTCTCCAAAAGTAACCACTTTTCTGATCTAATAGTCCTCTTTTTATACTTCTCTAACAGGTGCCTTCGTACCTCTTCAAAATATGTCTAGATTCATTGAATCCTCCAATAGATACATCCATTCAAGTTTAATTTAACTTAATTTTGGTGCCAATAGGGAGTTACCCACGTTCTGACCAAGAGATGCCTCAAATATCTCTTCAAAATGGTGTCAAATTAAATAAATCCACTTTTATAACTCCCGTGCGTAAGCTCGAGGTCCCAGCGCTTAGATGTGGGTGTTCTGGAGTGTAAGCTCCAGATCTAGGGCATAGCCACGGGACTCTGGAGCGTAAGCGCGGGTTCTGGCGCTTAGCGGCCAAGATCAATCTTTTACCTTTCTTCATTTTTTCTCCAATTTTGATACTTTTTCACTCCTTTCATCACATTTATCTATTTAATAATACATGCAAGAAAAATACACATATTACCTTCCATTAAAGTGCAATATCATCAAAAATAGGTATAAATGTGTATAAAAATACTATATATTTTAGGTGTATCAAATAACAAAGTAAAATCATCACAAAATATTCTCACACTACTTAATTCTATATCATACACATGCATAATAATTCATTATAAGAGGGAAGAGTAAAGAAAACAGCTCACTACACATGGAGAAACAAAAGAACGTTTCATTGAACAAGACTTTAAAACCATGAAAACAAAGTACTAGATTCAAAATCAAAATACAATGAAAATACTTATCTTTGATGGAATCAAACTCTCCTTATATAGCATAAGCAATTTCCTTACCATCCTCTCCAAGAACAAGGTGAAAAGAAAAGAAGAAATCTCTCACACTCTCTCTCTTCTTGTCTCACCTTGTCACCTCACTTGGGGCTTCGCCCAAGCCTTATTCTTCTTCTCTTCTAATTAATTATCTCCTTCTTCATGAGTTTAAAGAGTTATTTATAATTTCCCAAGAAGTGCTTAAGTGTCACTTCAAAAGTGTCCGTATTTAATAAATCTTTCAAAGGAAGTCACAAGCATCTATTCAATAATAACTCCTTCAAACCATGCCAAATCCTTCTAGAAAGTCCATTTTATCATTTCCAATAAATTCTTCAAGAGGCACACAAAGCACCGCTTCAAAAGTCATCCAAATCTGATGTATATTCTAGAAGATTGTCAAAAATCATCACCGACGCTTAAGCGCAAATTTTGGGTGCTTAGCCACCCTCTGGAGTCGCCTAAGCGCCATGTTTAGGCACTTAGCCACCCGGTACAGTACATAAGTGTCTTGTTCAGCCCCCATGGCTCAAGTGTGCCTCGGTTTGACCTGTTTTGGTCCATTATACTCCATTTTGGTCCTCTTTTGTTCTTTTTGCTCCAATCACTCCAAATTCTTCAATTTTTTGTACCTACAACCAAAAACACAAGAAAGCATACCTTTAAAGTTCAATATCATTATAAATATAGCATGAAAAATACAACTTTTTTTAGCGTATGAATGACCAGTAAGGGTTCTGATCAGGTTTGTTTAAAAATACGATCGAATCCTCTAAGTAAAGATAATTAGAGCAATTTCTAGCAATTCCATGACAGGATACCTAACTTCAGTGCCTCTAAGGAACTAATTTATGTTGTAGACGAGGAATTATTTTACCAGCTCCTCTCGAACCAAGACTGAACTGATGGCCTCTACCCAACTCGCAAATATAGTGAGTTCTTCCTTCGACTTCCATCATTGCAAAAATAGAAGTGAAGCTAGAGATTTTTATAGGCTTTTGAATGCTTGCTCACGTTCAGTCGTCAATTCAAAGCTTTTAGCTTTCCTCAATGTTTTGAAGAATGATGCTCATTTGTCACTCAATTTTGAGATGAACCAAATTAGTGATATTATCTAACGAGTCAACATTTGCATTTCCTTGGCATTTCTATGAGAAGTCATATCCAAAGGCACTTTATCTTCACTTGGTTGGCATTTATTCATTTGGACATTAGGCGATATCTGATGAATTTTCATGTTGACCTTCAAATGTACAATTTAATGGATTTAATTTATTTTCTTAATGTTTGGATTATTTTTTTATATTTTTTTATGTGTTATTCAGTAGATCAACTTTTAACTAAGATTTTGTTGACATTGGCTTCAATATATTTTTTTTTCTTTTTGATTAGTAAAGATTACATCCATCAAACGCTAGTAGGAAAGCCAAACATTTTTTAGCCCAAAAGATATTACAATATAACAAAATAAACTTTCTTGAAACAAAGATGGTCTTCTCCATATCAATCATGTGCATATTGATTTGGCTATAGCCAAAGAAAGTGTCTGAGAAACTCATTACTGAATGTTTGATAGAAGAATCCACCAGTGTATTAATCCTCTAGAGGGGGTAAATACCCTTTAATTAGATTTGTGAAGTCTGGGCACATTCTTTATTTTTCGTTTGACTTTTACAAAATGACAAAATTGATGATCCAGGATGGGTATTACACCTCTAAGAAGTAGCCCACCTCCTTGAGCTTTTGTACTTTCTCCTAAATCAGTACAGCCATAGTCACGATCGATATTCAAACCTTCTGCTTTCTTGGTCATGCAACAAAATTGACATTAAGGCAATGGCATGCTACATCAATCGAGATGCCTCACAACTCTACAGCTGACCAGGCAAAAGCATCTCAATGTCCTAGAGAGCCCAGATCAATAATTCATGTCGCAATACATTAAAACCCTTAATAATTAAAAAATTAAATTACTTGGTGTTGACCTCAATTTTTTTAGGTCTATTTTTTCATCTTAGTGCTTAGGATCTAGCCATAGGACTTCTCCTTGACTATCCTAGATAACTAGAGATGGAACCCATCTTTTAGAAATTCATACCAAATCTTGAATCTCTTTGGAACCCAACATATATGGTCATTAACCTCCAAATCACTTGGAAGGTTAGGACCAATGTGTAGGAAGATAAGGATAAATTCCTATAGGATGTTCAATCCTTAGGACAGCCCTGGGTGGCCTGGTCTTGGTGAGGTCTAGCTTGCACACACTGCACTTCTACACAGATCCTAAACCCTGAACCATCTTTACCCAATCTTGACTCCTGGTTCATTAGAGCACTCATATTGATGGATCCAAACCCCTAGTCCTTGACTAAGAGGGTTAGGAACAACCTGTGAGATGTTCAAAATGGACACTACCATTGGTCCATGGCTCAATCTAAACCACTTCACTCCAGTCAACCTTAACCAAAATTTCAATTTCTCAAAATTTCTGGCTTTGACATTGGGTCCTTAAGCCTACCTAAAATTACCTAAATTGCCCCTAAAATTACCAAAATTCCAAAATTTCCCAAAAATTACCCAAAATTCCCAAAAATCCTAAAACTCATTTTAAAACAATTCCCACCTCTTAAATCCACCAAAATACCCTAATACCCTATAAATAACCTCCAAATACCCTAAATACCCTTTTGGCCCAAAATTCCACAAATTCCAAAAATTCCCAAAAAATTACAAAAAAACCTGAATATTCCCAATTTCATTTTGTCCAACTATACCATAACCTAATTTTGCCAATTTGACCCAATTTTATCAAAATTCCCAATTTGACCCATTTTTAACCTAAATGGACCCATTGTCAAACCAAGTCAACCCATTTGTCCTCAATTTTGCCCAATTTCAATTATAAACTTTAATTGAGAATCCCCAACACCAATCTAAACCAAATACAAGTCCAAACTGATTCACATTTGAGTTCAATTCCACTTGAAATCCAAATCCCTAATTTTACCATTTTAATCCAAAATTCCCCAATTAACCTAATGCCAACTATTCCTCCCCAAATTTTAATCCTAAACTTTCCATGGCATTCCTATGAAACCCATGCAACATTCAATTGCCTAGCCTAAATCCATTTGAAATCCAAGGTTATCCCATTTTAATTTAATTTGAACACATGCCCTAAATATACCAAATTGATTGGCCTAATCATAAAATTTCCACCCAATTGATATTGGAAACTCTTCAATACATTCCCCTAAACCATTTGAAACATTCAATTGGGTCTAAACCCCACCTTTAACCAACTTAGACCCAAGTTGACCCAACCTTACCCAAATTAGCCAAAATCTCAAAATCCACCTAATGGTCCCTTCAATTGAAATCAAAACCATTCCATGTCTTCATAAAATTTCTTCATGGAAATCATTTGCACAATGTCGCTCAAGACACTTGAACCCAAATAAAACCCAAACTCAAGCTAGCCCAAGTTGAATCCAAACCAAGCCATGTGCACACATGAGCCAAATTGAACCTAACCAAACCAAATTTGACCAAACCAACCTCTTAGTAGCTAACCCTAGGCCTCCTAGGGTTTGACCTGACCTAGCCCATGCCTCATGAGCCATGGACCAAATGTCCACCACTTGGGACCATTGTGTTTAGCGATTTTCTAAAGGCTAAGTCCCATCCTCTAACTCTCCTTAAGCAACTTCCTCAACCCAATTAATGTAGCTGAACCTCACCTCCACTCCTCCTCAGCCTGCCTAGCTGCATGACTGTCCTTGCAAGCCACCCCAGCCGCCGGAATAGCCACGCTCAAGCACCTTCTTGTCCTTGAAATTTTAATATTGAACCTTAGCAGTGTGCCATCTCCTCTCCAGCCACCTTACCTGCTCAGCCCTCACCTTAAGCGGCCTAAACCACTCATTGCCTGGCCCTGAGCTCCACCAGACAGCCATGACTATAAAACCCACACCGTTCGGCCTTGCACCAGGTGTTGAAATGTTTCACACAGAACTCCCCCAAATTGCTCCCAAACCTTCTCCCTGCCTAGAGAAGAAAAGCCCCACTGTCCTCCTGCCCTAAATCCCCCCGGCTGAGCCCAATTTCTCAGTCGAAAATCAGGTTAGAAATAGGACACTAATTGAAGCTCCACAGAAATCAAATTAAACTTACCACACCTTCACCAGAGGTAGAGAAGGAGCTCCCCAGTGAAAGCCCCCTCACCAGGCCAGCCATTTGCTCTATCGTCCAGAACACCAAATTGGGTTTCAACACTTTTATAGACAGACATTTCACCATCGTTCGAGGCTTCATCCGTAAAGTTCTGTGACTCCAACGAACATGCCGAGCACATCAGATCCAGGCTTCACTTCTTGGACCATTTTCTCCCGAGCTTCCAGCGATTCTCCATTTTATTTAACTTAATTTCAATGCAGGTTAGCTTTATGGATTTGTAGCTCTTGTCTAGTCGAATATATAGGATCAAACCTCGTGTGATTTGTTTAAAAGATGAGTGAAATCTTAGGGTTCTAGGGTGGACGACTCTCGGGATGAACTAGACGGAGATGATGACCAGAGACCGTTCGATCGCGCGTGTATCGAACGGACGGCGAAGATGGAGCCGAATGGAACCGCGGAATAGAAAGTGCGTGCTGACTCAATGGAGGCTTCGAATCAAATCGTGCCACTTGGAGTTTCGGATCTACCGAGGATGACACGGTTCCGCGTCACTTAAGTAGGAAAATACCTCATTTGAATTAATTAAATACCTGAAACTTTAAAAAATGCATAACTTCGCATAGAAAAATCCTAAAAATAAACTAAAAAAACCCTCTTGATCATTGAACAAAGGGGAACAATGTGAAAAAAGAATTAAGTTGTTTTTTTGAGTTTATGATTTTTAATTAATTTAATAATATTCAAAATGTTTTAATTCTCCATTAGCATGCATAATTCACCCTGGCATGAGACCATAGGGCTTTTGTAGCCTCTGCTCTCTAGAATATTCCCTGAATCTTTCAAGACCAGAGGCTATGTCTATAGTAAGTTATCTATTTTCTAAGTTCAGAGTTATTTTGTACAAATTTAATTATGAAAATTAGCATGTTGATCATAAAAAATTAGAAAAATTAGGGGAAGTATCTCTGGACCAGAGGACCCTAGGAAAATTGTAACATGGCTTGATTCACTTAAACAAATCCTAATTTGGTTAAAACCTCAAAACTAAAATTAAATTAATTTGAAACAACCACCCTTTAAAATTACATGAAATCAATTCTCCACTGATCTTTAGGGTCAGGGGAATCCCACATAAAAATTTCAAGCCAATTGGAAAAGATTTAACCCACTAAATGGATTATTCAAGTTACATGGCCATTTTTGGAATTAAAAAATTCATAAAACTCAAAATAAATTTCAAAAATTCACCAATCATTTTTTGAGGCCTCTTTGATATCAGAGGAACCCAAGAGAATTAAAATTAGAATTTTTCTAAAATTTTCATTTTTAACCTAATTTTGAATATTTTAATAATTAAAAAATTATAAAAATCATAAAAATCTTAAAATGCATAAAAATATCACATTTGGTCCCCTAGTCACATAGGAACCAACCAAAAATTTTTCCCAAGTCTCTAAGTAAAGATATTGAATTTTAAAGGCTTAAGGTAATTTTTAATATTAAAAAATGGATTTTCCAACCCTTTCACTAAAATAATTATAAAAATTCAAACAAAAATCAGAAAAATAAAAAAATTATTTCTCTGAATTCCTTGAGATCAGAGAGATTTATGAAAAATATAAAACATAATTTTCCACTTCAATTTTATTTTATAATTAATTAACACTCCAAAACTCAAAATAATTCAAATAAATAAAATATAATTCAAAAATCACCAAAATTTATCCAAATGGTTCTCTGGTCAGTAGGAACCTCCCCTAATTTTCCTAAGGATAGAAACTTTACCTCGGTCATGTTGTTGGATTTTTATTGAAAATCCCTAATTTCTACTAAAATAATTATATAAATTAAATTAAAAATAGAAAAATCACATTTTCTCCTATAATGTCTTAATTGACATGTGAATGAGGTGACATAAAAATTTCAAAGTCATTTGAGCTTAATTTAATAAATTATGAGATGAACAAGCTTAAAAGGGCATAATGGTAATTAAGAAATTTAATTTTAATTAAAATTTAGGCTAAAGCCAAAGGGAGGGGTGAACCTTTGATCCCAATTTTCCTATTAGATGATTGAAACTAAAGGAATTAAGGGGTAGAAACCCATTAATCACCTTTACCATTAAAAAAAAGGAAACCTTAATTAATTAAATCATTAAACTTTAGAAGTTAATTAAAAAAATGAATTATTAAAGGTTAAGGGATGTTGAATATAGGAAAATTCTAATACTTCGAAATTGAATCCCTTATCAATAAATTGATCAAACATCACTTAATCTCTACTAATGAGGTCATGACAAATAATGTTTGAAATTAAAAGGAATAATTGTAAAATCTTACAATTAAATTTAAAGCTTAAAAATACTTAAGTTAATGAAAGATGATTTAAAATCAAGATGACTTAATATATTAAAATCAATTTTAAATCACCCAAAACTAAGATCAAAACAAAACTGAAATATTAAGACCAACTCAAAACAATTCATAATCAAAATATTATAACAAACCAATTAAAAATTAATTGAAAACATCATGATTAAGTTACAACAAACATAAGTCATTAGAACTTGAACTGAATCAAAGAATTCAAAATACTTTTTCAACTTAAAAGACCTAAAACATTTTGAAAATCAATTTGAAAATTTATAATTGAATCGCTTTTAAATCATCAATTCAATTTCAACTAAGAATGGTTAAATCCTCTAATGAACTGATTTTCCCCTAAAGGCCATCACTCTTATAATTTTTAATTAAAGCACTAAATGAAAATGTCACCTTACTCACAAGGATAATCAAACAACCAAACTCACTGTGCAAGAGTAAAAAAAATCAGAACTTTAAAGTGACCTGGATGATTGATTCATCACCACAATGAAACAAACTGAACTCGAAATAATCCCTAAAGTGTTTAAGAAGATGTTCAGAATTCAGTTCCGAGCACTTCTCTAACTAGATGAGATGTTTTAAAAGGACAATGAGACTTCATTATTCTTTGATGAAGAAAATCATCCTTAACAAAAAAAAAGAACCTAGACATCATAAGAATTGACTAGCAATAGGATTAGGATTTAGGTAGACAACCAGAACCTTCCCTTAGCTTTACCTAGGTATTTGTTACAAATATATATAAATACCTTGACAGTGTTTTAAGTGCAGGTGAAAATGGCGGGGGTGCCCATCAGGTACGCATTTAAATTTATTGCAATTACATTTAGCAATTTATTTAAATGCCTAACTTTCCTATACTTATAAATGCATGAAAATGATCGAACCCAGCATGTTTAAACAACTCAAAATTTAGTAACCCACAAAAATAAACTGCAATTACAACTAAAATTAAAACATCTCATTGGATGATCGGGAATCCCTCGAATGATGTAACCCACGTGTTGTTAATGAGATTTCCCATGGTCTAAATAAAAGTGTGGAACTCATCCAGTTGAGTTTAGCAAATTCAATTGGACTAAGTGAATCCGATGAAAATGGCGGTGCCGGGATGATGGAACCGTGGGATCTTAACTGGTTCTGCTTAATCACCTTTAAGATTTTTTTAATTAAAACACTAAGCCATATTTTTTTCAACCTCTCTAAACCAAAACACTTCTCTCTTCTCTTGATCGTCATCTTCTAAAACCAAACATCTGTAACAACAAGGAGCTTAGAGCACGGTGGGCAGCACGACCATCTTCAATAGCAAAACTTGGGTCTTCACTAGCTTAACCTTTTTTAGAATTAAATAACCAAGCAATGGGATTTC
Source organism: Papilionanthe hookeriana x Papilionanthe teres (assembly GCA_022702705.1). Taxonomy (NCBI): domain Eukaryota; kingdom Viridiplantae; phylum Streptophyta; class Magnoliopsida; order Asparagales; family Orchidaceae; genus Papilionanthe; species Papilionanthe hookeriana x Papilionanthe teres. The sequence continues at coordinate 116,008,826 of CM040421.1, read as the reverse complement.
GAGGTAGTTTTCCTAGTGCAACATAAATCCTCAACTTTTCGTTGGGCATTTGCATAATCATATTATGCAAATTAAGCCCTAAGTGGTCTTAGGACTCCGAGGTAGTCATTTGGTACGACATAAACTCTCACACCTTTGAGGCTATTTGTATAATTATGTCATATAAATATAAATCCTAATTAACTAAAATTGACAGGATTGAAATATTAAATAAACCCTCAAATTGATGCCAAATCATAGGATAGTCAGGAAGTCACCGAAGTTCACTTCGGGTCCGTGACATCCCCTACTTCTCTGCCATTGGACTTTTAAAATAAACTGTTATAAATTTAAGTTATTCCCTATTGAAAATTTCAAACTCCAATTTGTTTGAAACCTTAAACTTTGAAATTATTGAGAGCAAAACCACTGATCATTATCGAGAGTTTTCTTGTGTGTCTTCGGACATCTAGATGTAATTAACTATAGGGGGTTGCCCTTATAAGAAACTTTAAGAACCCAGGTAATATAAACCCTGCTTAATTCCTTTATATTAAGCAGGGGAATTTCTCGACTTATAAAATTGGTTCGCAGACTAAATCGATGTCACAAATCTTTTAGTTTATTTAATCGAGCCCCATTATCAAGCAGTGCATCTATTCCTTGGGATAGATACACAGTTTGTGGTGTGGTGTTTGTTTATATAAACTATTTGGGATGTGAGATTGGTTTGATTTTATATCTTAAAATTTTTAAACTTAAAATTATTTTCAAAAAATCAAATGCTACTTTCTAAATTATATATATGTAAATTAAACTTAAAAATCTAAAATTCACAGACAACTTCTGTAGGCGACCTCTTTTTTAAAAATATAACACTCAACCTATAAAAATATGCCGACACATTTCTAGCGACTCCGCTGGGGACTAGTTCCTCTCTCCAATTGGATCAGATAGTTTTGCTTTCATAAATTGATATTGAGTCCATACCCCTAGTGGATCAAACAATCATTCTTTTTGTTGACATACCATGATCATTTCTGTCTTGAACGGATACGGTCAACTCTTCTTTTATTTCGGAGCCACTATTTAGACATCCCTGAACAGAGAGATTCCAGAATCATTCTGCCTCTCGGAGGTGGGGTGGACCTCCAATAAGTGTTAGCTTAGGAGCGGTCCTTTATCTTTCCTTACTCTTCACCCTTCAATTATTTCGTTCCTAGCGAACCTTTTTAACTATGAACAAACGAACCTACTAAATTACAAACTAAGCAAACATATAAAATGAAATTTGAGATACTTTGTAACCAAAACAAAGAAAATGGATAAGAATGTGTTCGGACTCTGATTTTCTTTTTCGTCCTAAGAATTTTATGACAGAAGGAAGCATAGTATGGAACTGACGTTCGGAATCTACCCTGAATAAGATGTCTGCCTCGAAGTTGATTTTCTCCTTTACCAATGGACTGGATTTGGCAGTCAGAAAAGACAAACTACCTGATGATGCGATCATTCGCTTTGGACAAGGATTCGACAACATGGACATTAAGTTCGCAGATGTTACTCTCTTCGCTCTGTTCAATCTGAAGTCAGCACAAGAGTTTCCTCACCTGTAGAGGGCCCCAGTTGAGGAACACACCACTGTCTGTAGAGGACTAGCTGCCACTCCCAAGACTGTTGTCTCTACCCCCACAGGTCATGTCATCACTGCACCTATCCCCGCCAAATGGAAAGGGAAGGAAGTCCAAATGAGTGATGAGCCTGTTACCGTGGAGGGTTCAACTTTTGCTGCAACACCGTCTATTTTCGAGATAGGGTCCAGTTCGAGATTTGCACCCTTAACCCGGACACAGAGAAGGAATGAGAACAGAAAGATTGCTAAAATCAGAAGGACCAGGGCTGTTGAAGCTGCATTTCTTGAAGAAATTCCTAAAGAAGAAGAAGAACTGCCAGAGATCTCACGATTGTGAGAAGGAAGTAGGTTCCACCCTCTCTCAGCTACATCTGATGAAGAAGATGCTCGAAGGATCCCCACTGCATTACCCCGAACTGCCTACCATGATGATTGTAAAAGGGAGAAGGTGAAAACTACGCCGTTTGCCCGATTGCGAGCGGTGATGGAGAAGTTGGCGAAGAAAGAGGGATGCCCCGTGTCAGACCTTTTGAGAAGGATGGGGCAAATAGCAGTTAAATCCCGCCTCGGACCGAAGTTGACCCCCATCACTATCATAGAGAGGCCAAGGAAGAAATTACAAGCTAGCGAAAGGAGTTCGCCTGTCATTGTATCAGGTCATCATATTAGGGAACACACCACCTACCGATGTACAACCGATAGACCGTCTGGTCCCAGGCTCCCTACTTCAAGAAGGATGGTGTGGCAACTTATTATTGCCAAACCGATACCGACAGAACTTTCTGGAAAGATAAGTTTCTCCAGAGAGCCCGGATCTGTGGAAAGTGTCGCAGCATTGAAAGAAACTCTAGAAGATGAAGTTCAACAGTCGTCACCTGATAACCTCAAGACCATTTGAAAGAGACCGCTTAAAGACACTATGGGAAAGTTAAGAACCAATATTCAACGGGTGGTGAAAGAAAGAGAAGAAGAACTGGGAAATGAAGAGGATTCGTTAGAGTTCATGAATGAAGAATTTGCTGAGATCAACATGGTTGAAACTCGAGCGTCATCAGCTCTACAGGGAGCACCATCAATTTCAGAAGGAGAGCAATGAAGCTATGTCTTCGAGAAAAGGACGATACAATTTAGTGAATAGAGAAGAAGATGGAAGAGATGGAGGCTGCCTTAGCCACACTCCAGAGTCAGCCTCAAACTCAGAAGGAAACACCCCCAGAGATCATTCACATTGTTGATGGAGGAAAAGAAATTACATCAGTCAATGAAGATGAGCAACCAAAGAAAGATTCGGCTCAGAGTATGATTTCCGAAAAGGACATTAAGAACATGGTGAAACAGCATATGCGAGAAGCCCTAGCCCAGTCAAAGAGTGGAGCATCTGTTCAGACGTGTAGACCTTACCCCGAATAATTCGATGCAGTCCATTACCCAAATGGATTCGCACCACATCTGTTTAAGACTTTCTACGGTACGGGAAAACCCCGTCAACATGTCGCACATTTTCGTGCTAGTTGCTACAATGCCTGTGGGAGTGATGCTTTGCCTTTTCGCCAGTTCGTCAGAAGCTTGTCAGGGATCGCCTTCAATTGGTATGCAGAATTACCAAATGGTTCGGTTAAGACTTTCTCGGAACTGGAGAATCTTTTCGTTAAACGGTTTGTTGGGGCTCAGCACCACATCACTATCGGTGATCTAATGGTGGAGCAATAGAAACCGAATGAAACCTTGGTCGATTACATTCTTCGATGGAGGAACCTAAGCATGAAGTGTGAACCACAACTTCAAGAATAGCATGCAGTTGGTATCTTGCTGAAAAGTATCCACAGCCTGATAGCACTTCTCCTCGAAGGATTTACAATTAAAATTTTTGATAAGTTGCTTAGCAGGGTCGGGAGCTTGTAAGAGGAAGCAAAACTACTGAGTTTTGTCGACAAGACTGAGAAACAGAAGCTAGTGAAAACATTTGAGAAGAAATCTGGAATCGTCATAGTAGTGGATAAAGGTAAACAGCAAGTGCAGATATAGCCAAAGCGACCGCAGCTAAGTTATCAACCACCGCAACAGACTTATCAACAACCTCAGCAAAGTTACCAACAGCCTCGGCCGAGTTATCAGTCATAGCAGCATGATCAACCGTCACCTCACCCATCACGTGGCATGAAAGAGCTTTTAAATAAGGAATAACCTTTCAAGACTGAAGCAGTGGCCAAAATGTTTCGCAGTTTGATTAAGACACCCGACTTTCAGTTGTCAGAGCCCAGGAGGCTGGAGGTCGTCTACAAGAATGATCATCTGAATTACTGCCCTTACCATAAGATGCTCGGACACTAAATAGAAGATTGCTTCACCTTCAAGAGCTGGCTCGAGTATAACCTCGATCGAGGAAACATAACGATCCTAAAGGAATACATGAAGGAGCCCCAAAAGGATGTTCCGTTAATGTTATTTCAACGGATCCTATTGTTCTGATAGACCCGTACATGACCGACGATGGATGGAGTACTATTTTTACAAAATCTTTGAAGAAAATTTTGGATCACATACAAACCACTTCGGTGCGCGTTTCGGTTCAAATTTTGAAACCCTGCCAAGCTAGCACTATCGATTACGATAGAGGAACCACCCCAGAAGGAGGAGAAGATCGCGGAAGAAGAGAAGGCTGAGGCTCCGAAGGGTAGAGTAGGGGTTGCTTTTCCTAGGATGGTTGTTTCTGATTCAGGGGAGAAATCCCTCAGACCTCTGGCTCTGTATGATTATTCACTCACCCCGATGGTATCTTATAATGATAAGAGTTATGATGTTTGCTACGTTTTGACTGTTTCTAACGATTACGTAACTAACGACAACCAGCCTAACACGGATCTTGATTTCGATATGAATGACAATTCTCAAATCATACAAAACATTAATGACGGCGACGAAGGAGAGGATGTTCACAAGAGCGGCTACAAAAGCCCAGGAAGCAACGAGTTCACTTGTGAATTCTAAGGAACTCCGATTATGATAGAATTGGAGTTATCAGACTCCGAAGCAGCTACAGAAGAGCCAGTCATTCTAATTTAGGGAGAGACACCAGCAGATCCAGCACCAGATTGAGATAAAATAACATAAGTTAATTTCAGAAGTGGAAAAGTCCTACCCCCAAGAATGGGACCAAAGGATAAAGGAAAGCAGGTGGTTGCTCAGGAAGAGCCAACCCCAGCGGAAGAAATACCTATCCGGGAAGCAGCTGAAGAACCTAGTAATAAAGTGGATTATGATGTACTATCCCATCTTAGGAAGCTACTAGCCAAACTAAGCATCTATGATGCTCTGATCCTGTCAAAGGAAATGAGGGAAACTCTGATCAAGGCCTTACTTGATCCAGAAATTTGCTTAGCTCAAATGGCTGGTAATTCCTTAGATGAGGTTTGCTCGTTAAAAGGACAGTATGGTGTTACCTTCATGGACAATGATTTACTACTCGAAAAAGTTGATCACAACCGACCTTTGTACATTTCAGTCACTATCAGAAAGTTCACGCTCTCCAGGGTGTTAGTTGATCCAGGAGCATCAATCAATATAATGAATCTCCAGACGTTAGCATACTTGGAAATTGATGCCCGCGAGCTCCAAGCAGACATAATGTTACTAAGAGGTTTCAATTAGAAATGAGAAAGAGCCATTGAATCAATAACACTATCAATCAAGATCGGTGATTTGACAAGGAAAACCACAAAATTCCATATAATTGATTCTGAGACATAGTTCAACGCTCTACTGGGTCGACCGTGGATCCATGAAAATCGGATGGTACCGTCATCTCTGCACCAGTGCATAAAGTATTATGATGGAGGAGAAGAACAATGCATCAAAGGTGACTTGCAACTGTTCTCTGTATAAGAAATTGGAATCCATGAAGATGCTGCATACTACGCACCTCGAAAGAAAAATATCTTCTCCAGGAATGCCATACCAAATGAAGCAAAAGAAGTTCAAGACGACAAAGAACCTTAAATTCTAGTTCAACAGTTACTCACCACTCCCTTACGGCGATATGGTGATGGTTTCTCAAGAACCTGCACTCGAGGTCGAGGCCGGGAACGAGGTCAAGGAAGAAACGGTGGAACAGTTGAACTAAGGAAACCAATAATTAATGTTGATTGGGAGAACAACTTCGAAGAAGAAGAAATCAAAAAGGAAGCAATGAAGATAAATCAAAAGAAACCCCAGGTCAAGATCCCTCTCGAAGATGAAAAGAATGAAGCATACAAATCATTGTACTAAAAGATAAATCACTGTGTACATACTATGACCTTGACCCCGATCTATCCTAATAATGTCAAGGGTATGGTGGTCAAGGAGGTAAATGGTGGAGGTGTTAAGCCAATTAACTTCTACCTTGGTGCTTCTTCTTCCAATACTGAAAACGATGTAAAATTTGAAGATGTTGCTTCTTCCGAATTAATGGAATTGCCTTTTAAGTGGTATTCTCCCTATGTTCGAAATCTAATTTAGCGTGGTATCTTACCTAAGCAGTGGTCAAAAGGTCAATCACAGCGCTTTGAAAAATTATGGAATAATGCCAATCGACCTCCCAATTCAAAGCATGGTCTTGGATTCGGCACAGTAAGACCAGCCGATGATACAGGATTTTGCTTGGTTGTCACTTGCGAGCCTAATGAAGATTGCCTGGAAGCTTCAGATGATCTCGAGGATTTTCCAATCGGAGATGCTCAGCCAGAATTTGAAGAAGAAATTAAATCTACAATAGTTGAGTTAATGGAAGTTAACTTAGGTAATAGCGAAGAGCCTAGGCCAACCTTTGTTAGCTCCTTACTCAATAAAGAAGACTCCAAAAGTATGATCAAGATATTGATGAAATTCAAGGACTGTTTTTCTTGGAGTTATGATGAAATCCTAGGTTTAGCTCCAGAAGTCGCAGTTCATAAACTAGGAGTGGATCATACTGTTGTTCCAGTTAGACAAGCTCCCAGAAAAATGCGTCTGGAAAACGAACAACAAGTAATAGTTGAAGTTAAGAAGCTCATCAATGCTAAATTTGTCTGTGAAGAACAATACCCGACTTGGTTGGCCAGTGTGGTACTCGTCAGAAAGAAGAACGGTCAGATCAGAATCTATGTGGATTTCAGATATTTGAATAAAGCGTGTCCAAAGGACGAATTCCCGCTACCAATTCCAGAGTTAATGATTGACATCGCTTCGACACACAAGGTCTTCTCTTTCATGGATCATCAAGATACAATCAAATAAAGATGGCACCAGAAGATGAGAAGCTCACAGCCTTCAGAACGCCAATCGGAGTATACTCTGTATACAGTGATGCCTTTCAGATTGAAGAACGCAGAAGGAACATACCAAAAAGCGATGATGAGGATTTTTGATGATCTCATTCACAAACAAGTCAAGTGCTACGTGGACGATGTGGTCATCAAAAGCAAACAAAAAGGAGATCACTTGTATGATTTGAGAAAATTTTTTCGAGTGATTAAGACAAATTACCTTAAGATGAATCTCCTGAAATGCGCCTTCGGTGTCGCCTCTAGGAAATTCTTAGGATTTGTTGTCCGACATCGTGAAATTGAAATCGATCTGGAGAAGATTAAAGCTATCTTAGAAATGTCGCCTCCCAAAACTTTGAAACAACTACAATTCTTTCAAGGGAAGATGGCATATCTTCGACGCTTTATTTCTAATTTGTCAGGTATGTGTCAGCCCTTCTCGGCATTAGTTAAAAAGGACGCCAAATTCATTTGGGAAGAGAAATGCCAGCGGGCCTTCGAAGATATTAAACAATATTTAATGACACCTCCTGTATTAGCAGCCTCAGCCTCGAGTAGACCGTTGATACTTTATACCGCAACTTTAGATGACTCTCTCAGAGCCCTGCTAGCCCAGGTCAATGACAAGGGTAATGAAAATGCTCTCTACTACTTAAGTCATCATCTATTTTCGACGAAAGCAAAGTATCCTTCTATTGAGAAGCATTGTTTGGCCCTGATCTTCGCTGCTCAAAACCTCTGGCATTACATGCTTTCTCATAAGGTCAACCTTATCTCGAAGTTTAATCCATTGCAATATTTGATGACCCGCCCGACGCTTTCCGGCAGACATGCGAGGTGGTCGATGATATTATTGCAATTCGATATAACTTTCGTTCCTCTTCATGTCGTAAAGGGATATGTCCTAGCAGACTTCCTCCCAACACACCCTTTACCGGCAGAATCACCTCTCAACGATGAATTTCCAGATAAACCGATAATGAGCTTAGAAGACCCCGATGATCAATGTTGGGAACTGTACTTCGATGGAGCGTCATCAGTACAAAGAGATAAAGAATTACAAATCATAGTGCCCGCTAAGGCAGGAATCGGACTAATATTTATAACACCGGAGCGGGGGATGTTAAGGTGCTCCTACCATTTAACAGAACCGTGTACGAACAATGAAGCAGAGTATGAAGCTCTTATAACTGGATTGGAGTTAGCTGTTCAAATGGGGATAACAGACATCAACATCTATGGTGATTCACAGTTGATCATACAACAGGTCGCCGAGCAATACAAAATTCTAAAACCAAGACTCGAGCAGTATTTTCAGTATGCGATGGAGTTGCTAAAGCATATTCTGAATGTAACGATATACAAGATTCCTAGAAGAGAAAATGCTCTCGCAGACACGCTAGCCCGCCTTGCAAAAGAATTTTCTTGCTTACAGTATGAATCAATTGAAATGTCAATTCAGGAACGATATGTCCTATCACAGCTAGACATGGATGCAATACACAAATTAGAAAAAGAAGAAGAAACAGTTGCAGCAGTAACAGAAACTACAGAAGACTAGCGGCAGCCATTAATAGACCACCTGCAAATAGGAAACCTACCGGGCGATAAGTCAGTTGCCCATCAGATCAAGAAAAGAACTCTGTCTTAATACTTAATAAATAATACCTTATACATAAGGTATTTCGATCAGATGTGGCTAAGGTGCCTGAGTGGGTCTAAGGCTCGTGAAATTGTTAAAGAGGTGCACTCAGGACTTTGTGGTGCTCATCAGTCAGGTCCGAAGATGAAAATGAAAATTAAGAGACTTGGGTACTATTGACCCTCAATGATGACCGATTGCATGAAGGTTGCCAAGAGCTGTCCCCAGTGCCAAGTGCATGGAGGGGTTCTACATCAACCTCCAAATGTGCTACATCCGACAATCACGTCGTGGCCATTTGAGTGTTGGGGCATAGACATTGTGGGCCCGATAGAATCGTCTTCTTCGAGAGGACATCGCTTCATTGTTGCAACTACAGACTACTTTTCCAAGTGGGCAGAAGCAGTACCACTCAGAGAGGTGAAGGCACACCATGGGTTGTAATTTTTCAAGAATCAAGTCATCTACCATTTCAGGGTACTGCGCAGAATTATCTCAGATAACGGGTCCGCATTCAAAAGCATGAAGATCAACAATTTTGTCAGAAGGCACGGGATCGACTGGCGCTATTCGACGATCTACTACCTAAGAGCAAACGGCTTGGCTGAGGCATTTAATAAAATTCTCGTCCAAATCCTAAAGAAAACTTTGGACTAAAACAAGAGAAATTGGCATGAGAAGTTATTAGAAGCCTTATGGGCCTACAGGACAACTTTCAAAACACCCACTTAGTCTACACCCTACGCTCTAGTGTATGGGTCCGAGGCCGTCTTACACTTAGAGGTTCAGCTTCTGTCGCTCAGAATTGCAGTTGCAAACAAGATTACTACAGAAGAGAATGCCATACTACGGCTAGAGGAATTGGAAAGCTTGGAAGGGAAATGTCTTTCAGCACAGTAGAATTTGGAACTATATCAAGCCAAGTTGATCTAGGCCCATGATAAACTGGTCGGCCCAAGGACGTTCAAAGTCGGTGACATAATTCTAGTTCTCAGAAGACCTATTCTTGTACACCGCGAGATAGGAGGTAAATTTTAACCGACATGGCAGAGGTCGTTCATGGTCGAGACAGTCTACTTAAGATGTTCCTACCAGCTTGTAAATTATCGTGGAGAATGATCTATGCTTCCAATTAATGGACGATATTTAAAGAAGCATTACGCAACCTGATGTTTCAAAGGATGAACTTTAAAAGATGAAGTTTCATTCCTAGAAGCACTAGCACAGTAGTCACTTGTAACTGGGTCCGAACCCAAAATTGATAAAAGATGGATAAAAAATGATGATAAAAAAAATGTGTGTTAAAAGAAAATATGTGAAAGAAATCTTCTGAATAATAGAATCTCGAACTTTCCTTTAAAATCACTCTTTCCTGATATTCTCTTATCTTTCCCTATTTTATTAAAACTCAAACAAAATAAATAACTGAAAATTTTCCATTAATGAATAAATTTTCTTATTGTTCTCGTTCTTGATACAACCCCTGATCCTTTCCTTGTTTTTGCGGGGAAATGTCGAATTGGCGGATGATTCTAAACTTCAAGAATGATGTGAGTCTAGCACTCGACGAAGAAAAGATGAAGGATTAGGGCCGTGATTGAGATCGACTCTGAATTCACACCGGCCGACTTACAGTACGAGGAGGCCGATTGGGTAGCCCGAGTCAGCCAGCTACCGACAAGAAAAGGAAAATGAACACTGCTCGTGTAGCCGGAGTAGACAATAAAATCAAGTCCATGGTTACTACAGCAGAGGGCAGACTTGTCAGTGCTGTGCCCACAGAGGTCCAAGAAGTAAGGAGAGCTACTCTCACTCCTACCCAGCGAAGAAACAAGAACCGGCGCAACCATAAGATGCTGAGCAAGCTAGAGGCAGACCAGTAGAAAGAAATAGTTGCTACCGTTAGTGCGAGTATATCAAAGAAACCGGTTCTGCAGGAACCAGAGAATAGGAGATCAACTCCAAGGACAACAGAGAAGATGAAAGAAATTCCAAGAAGAGCAGAAATAGAATCAGCACCATGGCATCAAGCAGACATACCAGTTCTGAAGAGTCTTGTTGCAAAAGCAACCCCAGAGCATATCTTGACGGAGACTATCCCCGAAGAGGTGAGACACGTAGGAGAGCATGCTGGGTTTGAGTCATACATCCCACAGTACGTTACCAGACCTTGAAGACTTCAGATAATTCCAGGATATGAGCTTGAGAAACTTCAGAAAGTTGAGAAGAAGACATTTGAATATTTTGAAAGAATTTGAGGCAAGAAGATCAATATCCTGGAGGACCTTGAGCTACATACAAATGTGTTTTCAGACTACGATCAGCAGTAGATTGTGGACTGTGTCTTAGATCTTCAGAATTTGGGCCGAGCGGGTCGTCTGAGGGCAAATACCTACTCAGAACCCCGGAAATTGATGAAAGGAAAAGTAAGAGTTACAATTCAGTGTAGATGTTATTACAAATTTGCTGAGGACAGGAAAGGAAATCCACCAAGGATTCTCTGTCACAGCAATGTTGATCCGATGCCAAGAATCATTAAAAGCATGGTTAAGAGGATGGTGACATGGAGGGTACTACCTGCTGATTGCATACCCAACGGTTGCATTATCAACATATATGAAGAAGGCGACTGCATACCGCCACACATAAATCATCATGATTTCTTCAGACCCTTCTGCACTCTGTCCTTCATAAATCAATGTAACATCATGTTTGGATCAGACCTCCGGATAGCAGGTCCCAGAGAATTTTGAGGGCCAGTAGAGATACCTCTACCGGTAGGTTCCATTCTGGTGCTAAAAGGAAATGGAGCGGACGTAGCAAAGCACAGCATCCCGGGGTTACCTATTCAGCAAATCTCCGTCACTTTTAAGAGGATGGACGATAGCAAGATGCCTTTCCGCTTTTAGCCAGATCCAGAGTTAGAGAGCCTCCAGCCTTATGAGCTGTGAACTACATGGAAAATAGCACACCTCCAATACACATCCGAATGACATTTCCTGCCAAGGATGGCTTGGAAGGTGATGTTATTACCCATGTGCCTCACTATTCAGACATGGATTTTGACAGATGCTTTTGGAAGAAACCTGCAAGGATCTTACACAGTCCATTTTTTGGATTTATGTGGATTGTATGAGATACTTAATTTTCATGGAAAATATCATCATGTTTTGGATCAAACTATATGATGTATTTTGAGAAAATTGAATGGAAACGACATGTCGTATTTTGCCTTCGCTTATTTTGTGCAAATTGACTGGGAAAAGCCATAATGTTGAATGAACCTCGAATGAAGAACGATTTGAAATAAACAAATAAATGAGATAAAATGAAATTGAACATAAATTAACAAAAAAAGAGAGAAAGAAAAGAAAATGATAAAAGAGAAAATGAAAATGAACGAGAATTCTTTTAAGAATCTCAATGTCAAAACAAATTGCCACTAATATGAACCATAATTAAACAAAAATAAAATCAAATCACTAAAATGAACGAAAAAAATCTAAGTCTCGAATTGAATTTCGATTTAAATCCTTTGATTTGAATCTTTTAATTCTTATTCAAATTGAATCCATTTTGAACTCCTCCGAAGTTCAAATCCTTTCCTCGACTTATAGCTAGGTCGAGTCTTTTCAGCTTGGTACATTTACAGGTCCCTTTCAAATCTTTTCTCTGTGTGTTGGAAGATTGACTGTTCTATTGACACGGAGCCACAAATTTTATTCGATTTGGTTTTGTTGGCATGAAGCTGGGTCCCTCCTCGTACGGATCTCTTTTTGAAAAACCCTTCGAGCGGGATTTAAACACCTTCATATCCCATTTTCAATCTTCGAGGCTGGAGCCTAAATTCCAGTTCACTGTCAAGCTTCCGAGGCTAAAGCCTAAATTCTAGTTCTCTTTCAAAGTTCCGAGGCTGGAGCCTAACTTCCAGCTCTCTTCTTGAGGCTAGAGCCTAAATTCTAGTTCTCTTTCAAATTTTCGAGGCTGGAGCCTAACGTCCAGCTCTCTTCTTGAGGCTAGAGCCTAAATTCTAGTTCTCTTTCAAATTTCCGTGACTGGAGCCTAACTTCAAGCTCTCTTCTTGAAGCTAGAGCCTAAATTCTAGTTCTCTTTCAAATTTCTGAGACTGGAGCCTAACTTCCAGCGCTCTTCTTGAGGCTAGAGCCTAAATTCTAGTTCTCTTTCAAATTTCCAAGGCTGAGCCTAACTTCCAGCTCTCTTCTTGAGGCTAGAGCCTAAATTCTAGTTCTCTTTCAAATTTCCGAGGCTGGAGCCTAACTTCCAGCTCTCTTCTTGAGGCTAGAGCCTAAATTCTAGTTCTCTTTCAAATTTTCGAGGCTGGAGCCTAACTTCCAGCTCTCTTCTTGAGGCTAGAGCCTAAATTCTAGTTCTCTTCAAATCCCGAGGTTGGAACCTAGGCTCCAATTCTCATTTCAAAATCCAGAATTTCCACGGAATAAATCTTAAATCAAATTTAAATCAAAACTCTAATCAAATCAAAATTAAAACTTAAAATTAAAACTAGAAACAAAAAAAAAATGAAACGAATCTAAAATCCAATCTCTTGAAATCTTGTGATTTGAAATTCACTTCCTTTTTCCCCAGTGAGAGTTCTGGAATCTTTAGTCATGGAGATTTACCTGATATTTCCCAGCGGAAATTTTCTACCCTTTGTTCTAAGTGTGTCACTTAGACATCTGTGTTGGTTTTGTTGATCTCTTCGGTCAACACCAATACGATTGGTGTGCTTAGTTAGCACACCACACCTATTGGGGGTCCATTTGTTGACCTCATTTTTGGTGAGGTCTTTTCTTTCCTCTTAGTGCTTAGGATCTAGCCATAGGACTTCTCTTTGACTATCCTATAAGACTAGAGATGGAACCCACCTTTAGAAATTCAAACTAAATCTTGACCCTCTTTGGAACCCTACATGGATGGTCATTAACCTCCAAATCACTTGGAAAGTTAGGACCAATGTGCAGGAAGACAAGGATAAATTCTTATAGGACGTTCAAGCCTTAGGACAGCCCTGGGTGGCCTGGTCTTGGTGAGTTCTAGCTTGTACACACTGTACTCTTACACACAACCTAAACTCTAAACCATCTTTACCCAATCTTGACTCCTGGTTCATTAGAGCACTCATATGGATGGATCCAAACCCTTAGCCCTTGGCTAAGAGGGTTAGGAATAACCTATGAGATGTTCAAAATGGACACTCCATTGGTCCATGGCTCAATCTAAACCACTTCACTCCAATCAACCTTAACCAAAATTCCAATTTCCCAAAATTTCTGGCTTTGACATTGCGTCCTTAAGCCTAACTAAAATTACCTAAATTGCCCTTATAACTACCAAATATCCAAAATTTCCCAAAAACTACCCAAATTTCCCAAAAATCTTAAAAATCATTTTAAAACAATTCCCACCTCTTAAATCCTCCAAAATACCCCAATACCCTCTAAATAACCTCCAAATAGCTAAATACCCTTTTGGCCCAAATTCCAAAAATTCCAAAAATTCCCAAAAAATTCCAAAAAATTTTGAATATTCCCATTTTCATTTTTTCAAACTACAACATAACCTAATTTTACCAATTTGATCAATTTGACCCATTTTTAACCCAAATGGACCCAATGTCAAACCATGTCAACCCATTTGACCTCAATTTTACCCAATTTCATTTATAAACTTTAATTCAATATCCCCAACACCAATCTAAACTAAATTTAAGTCCAAACTGATTCATATTTGAGTTCAATTCCACTTGATATCCAAATCCCTAATTTTGCCAATTTAATCCAAAATTCCCCAATTAACCTAATGTCAACTATTTCCCCCCAAATTTCAATCCTAAACTTTCCATGGAATTTTTATAAAATCCATGCAACATTCAATTGTCCCAATTTGAGCCTAAGCCTAGCCTAAATCCATTTGAAATCGAAGGTTATCCCATTTTAATTTAAATTGAACACATGCCCTAAATCTACCACATTGATTGGCCTAATCCTAAAATTTCCTCCCAATTGATGTTGGGAACTATTCAATACATTCCCCTAAACCATTTGAAACATTCAATTGGGTCTAAACCCCACTTTAAACCAACTTAGACCTAAGTTGACCCAACCTTACCCAAATTATCCAAAGTCTTAAAATCCTCCTCTTTGACCCTTCAATTGAACTCAAAACCATTCCATGTCTTCATGAAAGTTCCTCATAGCAATCATTTGCACAATGTTTCTCAAGAAACTTGAACCCAAATCAAACCCAAACTCAAGCTAGCCCAAGTTGAATCCAAACCAATCCATGTGCACACATGAGCCAAATTTGAACCTAACCAAACCAAATTTGACCAAACCAACCTCTTGGCAGCCAACCCTAGGCCTCCTAGGGTGGGTTTGACCTAACCTAGCCCATGCCCCATAAGCCATGGACCAATGCTACACCATATGGGACCATTGGGTTTAGCCATTTTCTAAAGGCTAAGTCCCATCCTCCAACTCTCCTTAAGCAACCTCCTCAGCCCAATTAATGCAGCTGAACCTCACCTCCACTCCTCCTCATCCTGCCCAGCCGCCTGACTGTCCTTTCCAGCCACCACAGGAGCCGGAACAGCCACGTCCAAGCACCCCCTTGTCCTTAAAATTTCAAAATTGAACCTTGGCAGTGTGTCATCTTCTCTCCAGCCACCTTGGCTGATCAGCCCTCACCCTAAGCAGCCTAAACCACCCATTGCCTGGCCCTGAGCTTCACCAGGCAGCCATGGCTATAAAACCCACACTGTTCAGCCTTGCACCATGTTTTGAAATTTTTCTCACAGAACTCCCCAAAATTGCTCCCAAACCTTCTCCCAGCCTTGAGAAGAAGAGCCCCACTATCCTCCTACCCTGAATTCCCCTGGCTGAGCCCGATTTCTCAGTCAAAAATCAGGCCAGAAACATGACACTCACTGAAACTCCATAGAAATCAAATTAAATCTTCCCACACCTTCACCAGAGGTAGAGAAGGAGTTCCCCAGTGAAAGCCCCCTCACCAAGCCAGCCATTTGCTCTATCGGCCAGAACACCAAATTGGGTTTCAACACTTTCATAGCCAGACATTTCACCACTGTTCGAGGCTTCATCTGTAGGCTTTTGTGACTCCAACAAACGTGCCAAGCAAATCCAATCGAGGCTTCACTTCTTGGACCAAGGTATGGAGACTTCTCTTGCTCCCGAGCTTCCAGTGATTCTCCATTTTATTTAACTTAATTTCAATGCATGTTAGTCGTATGGATTTGTAACTCTTGTCTAGAAGAATACATAGGATCAAACCTTGTGTGTTGAGAGATGAGCGAGATCTTAGGTTTCTAGGGTGGACGGCTCTTGGGATGAACCAGATGGAGACGATGACCAGAGACCGTTCGATCACGTGTGTATCAAATGGACGGCGGAGATGGAGCCGAATGGAACTGCAGAACAGAAAGTGTGCACTGACTCAGATGGCGGCGTCGAATCAAATCGTGCCACGTGGAGTTTCAAATCTGCCGAGGATGACACGGCGCCGCATCACTTAAGTAGGAAAATACCCCTTTTTTGAATTAATTAAATACCTGAAACTTTAAAAATGCATAACTTTGCATAGAAAAATCCTAAAAATAAACTAAAAATACCCTCTTACTCAGTGAATAGAGGGGAACAATTTGAAAAAAGAATTAAGTTATTTTGTTGAGTCTGTGATTTTTATTTAATTTAATATTATTACTGAATGTTTTAATTCTCCATTAGCATGCATAATTCACCACGGCATGAGACCTAGGGTTATTGTAGCCTCTGATCTTTGGAATATTCCCTAAATGATTCAAGACCAGAGGCTATGTCTATGGCAAGTTATCTATTTTCTTTGTTCAGAGTCATTTTGTGCAAATTTAATTATGAAAATTAGCATGTTGATCATAAAAGTATAGAAAAATTAAGGGAAGTATCTCTGAACCAGAGGACCCTAGGAAAATTGTAACTTGGCTTGATTCACATAAACAAACCCTAATTTGGTTAAAACCTCAAAACTGAAATTAAATTAATTTGAAACAACCACACTTTAAAATTACATGAAATCAATTCTCTAATGATCCTTAGGGTCAGGGGAATCTCATATAAAACTTTCAAGCTAATTGGAAAAGATTTAACCCACTAAATAGATTATTCAAGTTACATGGCAATTTTTTGAATTAAAAAAATTCATAAAACTCAACTTCTTGTTAAGCATTTGCATAATCATATTATGCAAATTAAGCCATAACCGGTCTTAGGACTCCGAGGTAGTCGTTTGGTACGACATAAACCCTCACATCTTCGAGGCTATTTGTATGATTATGTTATAAAAATATAAGTCCTAATTAACTAAAATTGGTAGGATTGAAACATTAAATAAACCCTCAAATTGAAGCCTAATCATAGTATTCGGGAAGTCACCGAAGTTCACTTCAGGTCTGTGACATCCCCTACTTCTTTGCCATTAGACTTTTAAAATAAACTGTTCCAAATTTGAGTTATTCCCTATTGAAATTTCCAAAATCTAATTTATTTGAAACCTTAAACTTTGAAATTATTGAGATCAAAACCACTGATCATTATCGAGAGTTTTCTTGAGTGTCTTCGGACATTTAAGATGTAATTAACTATAGGGGCTTGCCCTTATAGGGAACTTTAAGAACACAGGTAATATAAACCCTGCTTAATTCCTTTATATTAAGCAGAGGAATTTTTTGGTTTATAAAATTGGTTCGCAGACTAAATGGATTTCAATTTTAGTTTATTTAATCGAGCCCCATTATCAAGCAGTGCATCTATTCCTCGGGATAGATAGACGGTTTGTGGTGTGGTGTTCGTTTATATAAACTATTTAGGATGTGAGATTGGTTTGATTTCATATCTTAAAACTTTCAAACTTAAAATTATTTTCAAAAAATCAAATGCTACTTCATAAATTATATATATGTAAATTAAACTTAAAAATCTAAAATTCGATGACAATTTCTGTAGGCGACCCCTTTTTTAAAAATACAACACTCAACCTATAAAAATATGTCGACACTTGGTTCTTTGAAGGAAGTTAGGATGTCAATTAAAATTTTGTCAATTTTGAGGCCCCCTTGTTGTTTATTTTGGATGTCAAACATTTTTTGCTCCAAACTGTGGACTACCAAAGGTAGCACGTCTAAGACTACTCCAAATTGGCCTTAATGCCCAATTTCTCCATCACACTGAAATTGTACTGCCACATAGTAATTGTATATCATGATCTACATTATTAGTGCATAAATCACCAAAAAGTCCTCCCTTTTAATGAACTAACTGATACCCCGATTATACCTAAAGCCACCTTTTATTCACCAAAAAACCCATACATCTGGGAAGTAGTCACAACTAGGCGATCGCCTGACAGATGAATTTTCTCAAAGACTTATTTGAATATTATGTTTCCTGAATTGTCACTATCAACCAAAATGCTACCTACCTAGTGTGTTAATTAATCATCACTTTAACTGTTATTGCATAGTTGTAAGGATTCTAAGTATCAAGAAAATTTGTATTACTAAGGATAATTTGGAGATGGGGATCTGCTTTGATATAAAGTAATGGCATAATTCTCCCCTACTCAAGGCCTCTTATAGTTGGCACTTCTGACCTAGTCTATATGCAATATAGCTGACACTATCCCTATGATGTGAATAATATTAGCTCGGATGATTTCATCCAAGTCATCATCTACTGGTGCTTTCTCTGGCCTTTGGGTTTGTGAACTAGGGGCTATAAACTCTTTAAGCATTTTAGCCCAATTTAGTTATTTGATCAGGATTTGGAGGTGTTTGTACTCCTCCATGTCATGACCATGATAATTATGTTATTTACATAATTTTTTACTTTACTGGAGGAAGGCTTAGGTTCTTAACGTTAGAGAATTTTTGAAGTACTTATCTCTAGCTTCAACCAACTCCATTTTTTATGTACCTTGGTCTTCAGTCAATGGTCATTATATCGACTCCATTAGAAAATTTATCAGCCTTTCAATCACCGTGAAATGGCCAACCTCATTGATATTTGGGCTGAGGGCATCCTTCTCCCTTTGCCCACATCTCATAAGATCTATCAAGTTAAGTAGCAGTCTAATTTATTGTCATTTTGGTAGGGAGAGTAAACATATTCCTCCATCATTATATAATTATTCACCAACTCTAAGAGTTTTCTAGACTATCGGTTTGACTTAAACCCAGAATGTATTTAAGTTTTACACTCCTTAGAACTTGTCAAGAAAGTCTTGAATAATGCAAGATTTGGATTTTGCACTTCCATCATTGTCTAATGAAATCAAGTGGCATATGTTTAATGGTTCTCATTCAATCCCTACTTGACATGCCACAAGGCATGTGTGCCCTTACAGGGTTTTGGGTTCTAGCAAACTACGCTGTAAATAGTAACTAAAACTCACTAAAAAAGTAATTTTTCTTGTCGAGAGTTCAATAAAACACTTGCGGGTCAAATACTCTAGTGTGTTATAGAATAGTCAGTGCTTAAATGAGCTGAAAACTTTAATATGACATATAACTGACTCAAATGAAGTTTTGCGGTAAGCTAAATCACCGTGACCCTTGTAGGGTCTCGAGGATTGAACCTTTAATTTGTTGGGGGTAATGGGGTTGTGTGGGGGAGGGTGGCTCAACATTGTTGATCTATCTAGAGAATGCACTCTCATGCTAATGATGAACTTTTAGTCACCCTTATTATGGTTTTGTCCTTTCCATGGACCAATACTTCTTGTTACTTGGATTCTTCAATTCATTTGACCTTTATGCCACCTGGTGGCCGTGAGATTCAGGTGCTCAAGGGTTTGGTTCTTGAGGAGCTTGTGCTCTCCCCTAAATTATAGCTTGAATCAGTTTTTTTCATTTATCTCGCTATTCAATTTCAGAGTTCTTTAACTTGTTGTTGCAAAAATTCTCTAACAGACTCCATGTTCAAGAATTCTCATACATGGGTTCCTTCTCCGTGGCACATTCCTCTTCCTTTTTATGAAATGATTACATGCTCACCACACCCTTTAGAATATTCAATCCAAAAAGTTCTGTGGATCACACTTAAGGAATAGTGTGTTGGACAGACGAGAAGAACAAAGAGAGAGAGGTTGAGAAAGAGAGAGAGAATTACTGTGCGTAGTAAAACAAATCCCCCTCTATCTATAGATCATACGGATGTATTGTAAGTTACATATTTATTCCATTTTTAATAGAAATGTTAAAAGTAATGCACTCTTCATATTTGTAACTAACTCTGGGACCTATAACTCGTGCTATCTGATACACCTAAAATAAATAGTAGTTTTAAATACACTTTTATACCTATTTTTGATGATATTGCACTTAATGGAAGGTATACTTATGTTTTTCTTGTTGGTATGATTAAAATGACTAACTATGATGAAAGGAGAAAAAGAGGATCAAATTTGGAGCAAAAAATTAAAGAATAAAAAATTTAACCTGTGGCGGCTAAGCGCCAGACCCTTGGTGCATAGCGCGGTAGTTAAAAATATGAATTAAATCAAATTTGGCCCCATTTTCAAGCGGTGTTTGAAGCAACTTTTGATGGTAAAATCCTTAACTTCTTTTGGGTGGTAAATTTGAGTGAAGAGATGCATTCTTTGGTGGATACATTGAATTTGGACATGATTTGAAGAGACACCAAGGCACCTTTTGAAAAATTTTAAAAAGAAGACTTGAAGATCAGAAAAATGGTTGTAGTTGGAGAGTGTGATTAGTGTTAAGAGTAAAGTATATGTTAGAGAGTTATTGAGAGCACACCTTTCCACTTCACCTCTTTTATTATCAATTGTATCTAGTTTTTATTAAGAGTAAAATAGAGATTTGGATTCAACAGAGTTGGGCGCCAACCTCTATCGTATCTTGTAAAAGGAAAACAAAGTTTCAAAGGAACTTCAAGAGTCTTGTGGAGAGGATTTTTGCATTAGTGTTTATCTTTGTTTTACATTTATTTTTAAAGTAAGACTTGTTGTGTTTTCACTATGATTTCTAGTTTCAAATCAAGTTGTGATTATGTTTTCTCCATGAATGCTGAGTAGTTTTCTTTATCTTTTTCCTTTTAAATGATAAAGTAATTAAATTATGGATGGAAGTTGTGTGAAGTATAGGATTTCAATGTTGAAAGAAGTTTTGTGAAGTATAGGATTTCAATGTTGAAAGAAGTTGTGATGATTCACTACCTTGCACTTCATTTACCTCTTAATTTGGCCAATTAAAAAGTTAAAATTTATTGTGAAAACATGTAAGAACCAATGTGATATTGTTTCAATCAACAATTGGAAAGAATCACATGCAATTGTATGGGTGAGAATTTTAGTCCATATGGTTGGGTGCAAATAAATAAGAAGATATATACCTCTTAATTTGGCCAATTAAGATGTTAAAATTTATTGTGAAAACATGTAAGAACCAATGTGATATTGTTTCAATCAACAATTGGAAAGAATCAAATGCAATTGTATGGGTGAGAATTTTAGTCTATATGGTTGGGTGCAAATAAATAGGAAGATATATTTTTAATGGGGAGTAAAATTAGAGGACTTTAGAGTGACAAGCTAAAGTCCTCTAATTTGGTTTGATGTTTTAAATTTTGTTATATGATGTTAGCCCCTTAGTGGAGGGAATAGAGAGAACTCTAGAGTGAGAGCTAGTATCTTCTCTGCCTAACCCATCTACATGATTTTAAAACTTCAAATTAACCAAGGTTCTTTATAGAACCAAGTAAGGGTAAAGAATATAATTGCTTCTATTTGACACAACACACTTAGATACTTCCACAACGAAATTCCATAATTATTACTGATTCATTGAAAGAGGAAAAATATATTTTATTCTCATTTTATTTCATACTATTTTATAGTTGTGTTAACTTTAGTTGTTTGCTTTACTTTTTATTCAGAAATATCAAAAAAAAATTTGAAAAACTTTATATCTTAAAACATACTTTACAAAATTATTTTAAAAAGTAAAAAGTTCTTTTCCTTATTTCTTTAAAATTTTAGACATTTCCCTGTGGGTTCGATATCTCGTGGCTTAATAAAAAAAGTCATATATTACTTGATAAATGATACGTATACTTCCGTAGTATCCCGTATTATAAATAATTAAAGTATAATTTCATATCTAAATCATAAGTATAAATTTTTGGGGATCAAGTTTTTGGCGCCGTTGCCGGGTAAGTTAATTAAAATATCATTTAAAGAAATTTTAAGAAAAATTAAGTTTTTACATTTCATTATACTTATTATTGTGTTTTATTTTATTTTGTTAATTGTGTATGCATAGTTCAGGTTTTGAGGGACTTGTGCCTTACGATTCTGAATTAGAGAGAACTATCAGAAAAATTAAAAAAAAACTAAAAATACAGAAAAAGATAAAAATATTCAAGAAATGGCAAATCAAGATAATCAAAATGTTGAAATCCATCAAGAATTTAAACCTTTAAGAGATTATGCTAACCCTACAGTGGATGGACTTCATGGTAGTATTCAACACTGTGTTGTAGCTGCTAATTCATTTGAACTTAAACCTACTATTATCCGGATGGTATCTAATAATCGGTTTGGGGAGTACTAGTCGAAGATCCTAATTTACTTCTTGCCAATTTTCTAGAATTGTGTGATGCTTTTAAATACGATGGTGTTTCGGACGATGCTATTAGACCTAGACTTTTTCCTTTTTCACTGAGGGATAAAGCTAAGATTTGGTAAAATTCGTTAGCACCTAGATCTATTAGAACTTGGGGTAATTTAGCACAAAAATTCCTTGCTAAATATTTTCCACCACTGAAGACTGCAAAGCTTAGAAATGATATTACATATTTTTGTCAGTTTGAAGGGGAATCTATATATGAAGCATAGAAACATTTTCAAGATCTCCTAAGAAAGTGTTCATATCATTCGATACCAGATTGGTTGATAATTCAGATCTTTTACAATGGATTAGTTGGATCTATTAAATCTATTATTGATGCCGTTGTTGGTGGTTCATTGATGTCTAAAAGTTTGCTGATGCTTATGCTTTAATTGAAGAAATGGTTACTAATAATTTTTAATGGCCATCTGAAAGGTTAAATCCTAAAAAGGTAGCCAACATTCATGAAAATGGTGCTTTTGCGATGCTAGCAAATCAAATTGTTGCAATTTCATGGAAGATAGACTAATTTGGGATGAATTTTTCTCAGCCAACTTCCATGATTGAAGAAAATTCATTAGGCCAAATGGTTGATTGTCAATATTCATCAAAAAACTTGAATGTCTTAAGTAAGCTTAATAACCCATACTCCAATTATTATAACACAGGTTGAAAAACCATCCAAAATTTAATTGGAATACCAATAATTAGAGTGGTAGTAATCAACAATGGGGGAACAACCAAGTAAACCCATTGGGAAACTGGAAAAACTAAGGGAATAACAATTATAAACCAACATATCCTCCAAGTTTTAATAATACTTCACAATTTAAGGAGAAGAAGTTGTCTATAGAAGAAGTGTTGTTACAAATGGTAAATTAATTACAAAGTCAAGGAGCTACAATAAAAAATTATTGAGAATCAATTGGGACAGATTGCCAATTCATTAAGTAATAGATCCCAAGGAACGCTTCCTATTAATACTAAAGTAAATCCAAGAGACAAGACTAAAGAGCAAGTACAAGCTATTCAGTTGAGAAGTGGAAGAGAGCTGGAAGGCAGAGTTCAAAAAGAGACTGAAGTAGAGAAAGAAGAGATTGAAAAATCAAAAGAGGATGCTCCGAAAGGTTTGGAAGGACCTATTTCTCCACCTAAGGTTGATTTAGAAAAGCTACCACCTTCATCTCCTTAGAGACTTCGATAACAAAAATTAGATAACCGATTTTCAAAATTATTGGAGATTTTTAAGAAGCTTACAATCAATATTCCATTTGCTGAAGCCATAGAAAAAATGCCAAGCTATGTGAAATTTATGAAGGATATTCTTAATAGAAAGAGGAAGTTTGAAGATAATGAGACTGTTGCACTTAGTGAAGAGTGTAGTGGTGCAACTTTTTTAGTTTGCCAAAATTTATGAACTCAGATTTATATATATATATATATATATATATATATATATATTGGAAAAGGAGCAAACAATGGCTCCTTACATGTTAAAATAAAAATGTAGTGCAAAAGAGGTAAGAGAACCACCTAGGACCCCTATGATTCTCTCCCAAGTAAAATGAAGCCGATACAAGAAGATACAAAAAAGGAAACACTGAATACAAGGAAGAGTTGGGTGTGGAAAGGCTTCCACCAAGAGCAGCAGAAGGCCAAACAATCTGAGAGTTGTCAGTCCATCAGATGGGCTAAAGAGAAGTGGCATTAACCAGTCTGAGATGGGGAAGGCTCAGCATATCTCCAGCAATGATCAAGTTTAACTCTGATGTGGGGGTAGTAGATACCCTCACCTGCTGAGAAGTTGCACCCTTACTTGCCAACCAGTGTGCAGCTTTGTTACCTTCCCTAAAAATTGAAGAGAAAGTAGTCTGGGGGGATGTGATCTGATGAATCTGGCAGGTCCAATATTTTTGCCTCCAAGAGGAAGCACTCACCTGATGTAAGCTGTGGACAAGAGCAGTAGAATCAACTTCAATCCAGAGGTTTGACTAATGAGCAGAATGGGCAAGCTGCCGGGCATAAAGGACTGCAATATATTCAGCTTCCAGAGCATCCATAGCTAGTACCGGAGCATGGAAATAGAGAAGGCATTGACCAAGGAAGTTCCTGAAGATGCCACCAACACCTGCTCTCTCATTTAAGAAATTGCCATCAGTGTTAATTTTGATGATTGGTCTAGTGGGGGGAAGCCATCTGACCAATATGACCTTGGGGGTAGGAGTAGTAGTAGTAGGTAGATCAATATTTAAAAGGTTGGTGAATCTTTTATAACTAATGATTTTATGTAAATAAGCTTTGCAGTTTTTCACCACCTTGGTAGTAGTGGCAACAATGCCATTGAACTTAGCATTGTTCACTGGCCATCCACGAAACCGGATGACAATGAGATGGATGACTTGAATTTTCCGGCTATTCCCCTCCAACCGAAACTACTAAACACTTCCCGAGTGGCAATTCTTAATTTGCTCGTTGTCGGATAGCTGCCGCCAAACGGATATAGAGAAAGGGCAATTGAAGTACGGATGTGGAATGGATTCTTCTTTAGAGTTGCATAAGACACATTTGGAAGGGCCTGCGAGCCCTTTAAGCTTGAGAATGTCATCGGTGGGAATTAATCTATGGAGGGTTCTCCAACAAAGGAAGGCCATGGAGGGGGACGAGCCGATTCCATACGGCAAGATTCCAAGGCACGGGGGTCCACTGGTATAGGGTGTTATAAAAGATTTTGGAGATACTCGATGTTGATGTATGGGCTCGCAGATGGAGTCGGGATGCATGCTCTATTAAATTTGATGGTAGAAATCGGTGAAGCGATTGATCTTGGAGAATGTCTTTGAGGTGAGGAATGGACCGATTGTGCCCATCCCGGAAATCGGAGACTTTAGAGGAGTGCTCGATGTGTGGGCCTTTAGCAACCAACCAATCTTTGGGACACCAATTGTCGAGCCGGAAGTTGATTTCACCCCTACCCGGGTTCCGGATATATAAATCCTCTGCAGTCTTTCTAACATTAAGAAGTTTGACCCAAGTTCTGGAATCTCCCAGTTTTCTTTCCACCTGGGAGGGGTGTGAAGATCTGCAGTACTTCCCCATCATGTACATTGCCCATAATGAAGTTTGGGCTCTGAAATGTATCCAGAGTTTACAAAAATTCACTTGTTGGATGTGTGGGAGACCTTTCAATCCCAGGCCACCTGCAGCAGTTGGTTTGGCAACAGTTGCCAAGAGGTCCAATGGGGTTGCTTTGTCCGCCAGCCCAAAGAAACCTGTTAAATGCCCTCTCCATCTGTAGTTGGGTACTTTTCTTCATGGTGACCATTTGGAGTAGGTATGAAGGGAAGGTGGTCAGGATACTCTTGAGAAGAGTGATCCTACCTCCATTGGATAAAAAAGAGCTGGTCCAGCTGCTGAGTTGGGAGTTAATTTTGGCTATAATATCATCAAAATGTATCTGTTTGGATCTGCCCAGAGTGAGGTATGCTCCAAGGTATTTAAGAGGGGGAGAAACACTTTGGAAGCCAGTGTAGTTCAAAATCCAGTGCTTGATTGGACTAGCTGTCAAATTTGAGAAAATCAGTTGACATTTATCAGTATTAAACACCATACCTGATTGTTGTTGAAAGGAGTCCAGACACTGTTTGACCTTCTTAACAGCTGATTTGTGAGCACTGGAAAACACCATGATATCATCAGCATACATCAGGTGAGAAATGGAGATATTAGATCTGTGGTGGAACCTTGCATAGGATTTGTTCAGCAACTCATGATCAACCATCCTGGAGAAATAGTCCACTGCAAGGATGAAGACAGTGGGAGATAAAGGGTCTCCTTGCTGTAATCCTCTAGTGGCTTTGAACTTGCCTCTAGCAGTACCATTAATTAAAATGGAATGTTCATTGGAATTAAGCCACCTTGAGATGAAATTACAGAAGTGATGATTAAATCCTCTAGCAGTCATTACTTCAATGATGAAGTCCCAATTTATAGTGTCATATGCTTTTTGGATATCAAGCTTATAAATCAGGTTACCCCCCCTATCGGCTTTGTTTAGATCCAATAGGAGTTCTTGTGCAAGCAAAACATTATCAGTAATCAGTCTGCCTTTAACAAATGCAGATTGATTCAAGCTAATAATCTTATCCAAATGAGGTTGGAGTCTCCCCACCATAATTTTGCTGATTACTTTGCTGATCACAGAAGTAAGGCTGATGGGTCTATAGTGTTCCCACCTTTGCAAAGTAGAGGTTTTTGGAATCAGTACCATGCTAGAGGCACAGAAATAACTAGGCAGAGATTGTCCTTGGAAGAAACTTTGAATTGCGGCTACAACATCATCCCCCACCGGATTCCACTCCTTCTTGTAGAAGTCGGCGGTGTACCCATCGGGGTCTGCGGTTTTAGAGGAGTCGATTGAATTTACGGCCATCCGGATCTCCCGAGTCGAGGGTATATCAGATGAGGTGCAGATTGCTGGTGTAATGGAAGTTCTCATGGAACAAAGAGCTATCAATAGGTTTTCTGCACAAGGGGTTGTGATTAAGGAGTCCTTCAAAATATGAGACAGCATCCAGACCAATCTCATGGTCATCAAGAAGCTTTCTCCCCTCAGAGGATAAAATGGAGTGAATGGTGTTGCATTTTCTTCTATATTTGATACAGTCATGATAAAATTGGGTATTTCTATCCCCATGAAGAAAATGGTTAAAGGCAGCTTTACGTATAAGATGCCGATCCGGTTTTTACGTGGGCGTGAGGAGATTCAATTGTGCGAGAATAGAAAAGGTCTTCGGGTTCAAGTCCGGCTTCAACGGCGGCTTCCACTCCGGTCGGCTCCCTCTCGGCTTCCTTAACGAGCGAGAAAAATCCCCGATAGATGTCCAGCTCCATTTTCTAAGGGCTTTGCTTAAGTTGTTCGCGGCATGCTTAGTTTAATTAAGGGATCATGCTTGGTCCTCACAAAGCCGGTTATCCTTCACCACATTGTGAAACCCCTCATAAGTGGACCAAACATTTAGGTATGCTGAATGGAGGAGGAGTATTAGAGCGGCTAGGAGAAGTTATAGAGATAAGGAGGGGCACTGTGATCGGATCCGGAGAAATTTAGATGGGTAACATAAGTTTGAAGCCAATTTGCAAGCCATTCATTGTTCACCAGGACCCTGTCAAGTCTCTCCCAGATTTTGCCCCTCTTCCAAGTGAACTCAGAACCTCTAAAACCAATATCAAAGAGATTGGCAGCAGTGATGTTATCAATGAACCTAGTCATATCTGAAAGCTCAGGAGGCACACGCCACCTTTCTTCTCACCTGGTAGACCCAATGCTTGTTAAAATCCCCTCCAACTAACCAAGGTGAATGCAAGTGGACATTGATCTCTTGAATCTGGTCCCAAAGCAGTTTTTTATCATCCCTATTGCAGCCACCATAAACAAAAGTTGCAGTGCCTGCTCTCCCATTAATCTGAAATGAAGAGTGAATGAATTGACTGTTGTCTATGAGAACAGTCCAGGAAACCTCTTTTCTGCAGAATACCCAAATTTTATTATTGCAATTAGCATAATGAGAGAATCCATGTAATTTGCTGATTATCTTCTGGGGAAATTTGTGAACCAAGGGTTCCAAAATTGAAATGCACCAAAATTTATATCTTTTATTAAGATACAAAAGCCTTTTGAAAGTTAGGGGATTAGCAATCCCCCTAATGTTCCAAATTAGGAAATTAATCATATGTTAGGTAGGGGGTGAGGGAAGACTGAGAACTAGATCTAGATCTACCCCTAGTTACAGAATTGTCGGCCAGTTCCCCCACTGATAGAGGAGTACCCAGCTTCTGTACTTCAGAGAGAGCCTTTTTTTTCTGTTTCTTGGAGATCTGGGTGAGCCATTTTCCTTCCACATCTGATTGCATCTGGTTAACTTCAACTTGATTTGGGACCTGTGGGTCATTAAGCTGCTCAAATGATGGAGTGGGTGTAATCATTCTAACTTCCAAGTCCTCCCTTCTGCACCAGTCAGAAGAAGATCTGGTAGCAGTAGGGGAAACTGAATCATCCTCTGACAAGGAGGGGGAAGCAAATCTAATTGGGACATTACCTACAACAGTGTTAGGAGGAGGGATTGGGGCCTGTGGAGGAGGAAGACCAGTAGAAGCTGGGGGTAAATCAGCAGGCCTGGAGGCCCCTAGAGCTTGTTGTGCATGGGGTGGGGTAGTGTCAGCTGTGGCTTTTCCAGAGTTCTGAACCTTCCTGCTTGGAGGGTGGAGTCTAAAACATCTCTCATTGGTATGTCCAAACATTTTGCAATGAGAACGAAAGTAAGGTTTTTGTTGCATGATAACTTCTTGCCATTGTCCTTCACTAGCTGACCCAATCCAAATCTTGTGAATCTCAGGCAATGTAATATCTCTTTCAACTTAGATTCTAGCTGCTTCAGGTTTAGCCTTATTTAGAGTTTCAGCATCAAGTCTTAGGGGTGTGCCAAGAGATCTCCCAATTTGGAATAATCTTCGTTTGATTAAAATATCTATATGGAAGTTTTGGTAATTTGAACCAAATAGGAACAATAGGTGGGTCTTTGCTAGGATCAAAATTGGGGGTCCACTTTATGATTTTCATTTCCACCCCGACTATACTCACCACTTGTTTAGCAAACAAGAGTGCATAATCCTCTTCGATAGAGAAATTGATTAGCAAATGCCTGCCATCTAATAGCCCAATTTTCCAATTGCCTTTGAAATTGAGGGATGCAAAGAAATTTCGACGATTCCATTTTGGGGTGTCCCGAGCATGAATTTGCCAATCAATGTGAGTTTCACCTCATCATCCAAAGCAGACAGTTCTTCATCAGTGAAGATAACAGCAGGACATCCTTCTTTTACCTCAAGAGGGTGGATGAAAGGGTAGGAGAGCTTCCCAGCAGCAGCCTCATGAAGATTTTGAGGGAAAATGAGTTTAGAGGGATCAGAAGTAGAAGGAGCATTGCCTACCACTCCAGCATAAGTGGCTTTAGCCCAATTTATATTGGTTTCCAGATCTATAGGGCAGGCCATTAGGGAGAACCCAGTCAGAAAAATCCCAACCAGCAGAAACAGGAATTGACTCCAGGTAATAAAAACCAGAAAACCAGTTAAACAGGATGGCCTCATCAACCAAGAAAACCTTTGCAGCCAAGAACAGCAGGAGATAGTGCTCAGAAATCCGGCAATGGAACAGTAGAATTCAAATAAACAGTAGCCCGGGAAAACTCAAACAGCCAGAAGTAAAGCCAAGGGTCAGAAACACTCTTCACTAGAGACCAGAGGAGGAGGAACCAAGACTGAGAACCCACCTGAGAGCTCACCTGAGGCTTAGCCGCCGGCTAGGTCATGGCTGGAACCCTAGCAGAGCAAAAACCTTACCGACCGCCATTTGCATATATATATATATATATATATATATATATATATATATTGATTTAGTTTTCTATTAAGTCACACAATTAAACACAAGTATATGTATAGCTCAAGTAAAACAGAGCTCTAGCGGAGTCCTGGATATCGATCCCACAGGGAGGCAATTAATTTTTATGTTGTAGCACAGAAATCATTTCTCGAATCACAGCACAATTGCCAGTAATTACAATTCTTAAAATAGAGACAAACAGTTGTAGTTACTAATTATACCAAAGTACGTTCTAACCTTCTAGCAAGTTAAACTAACACAAGACTAAATTTATAACAAAGTTCAATTGTAAGAAAGAGTCTTCCTCCTCTCAAATTATAATATGATGATTTTTGTAATATAGATCAGTGATCCAAATGTATTGTGTCAAATAGGAGAATTCCTATTCTTTAACCTTTTTTAAGCGCATAAAGAACATTGACTAATCCTAAGTTTAGTCCCCAAATCCATGGTTAGGCTAGGAGAATACTGGCTCTCACTCCAGAGCTCCCACTTCCCTTCCCCTGAAGGCTAACTCTTGCTTTGGTTTCCAAACCCTAGGACCAAATTGAGGATTTCAGCCTTTTACTCTGAAATCTCCAATTCTACGCTCATCAAAGTATATTTCCCTATTTATTTGCACTCAACCCCATTGAACTAGGTCACTCATTCATGGACATTTGAATGTGACCTTCACTTTTATTGTTGAACCCATAATCTTTTCGGCACATATGTTTCCTAACAAGTTTTAACAATTTAATTGGCCAGATAAAAAAGTAAATGAAGTACGATGTGAAAAGACCATCACAAATTCTCTATAATAAATCGACACATCATTTCCATATCACAACATCAACACATCACATGAAAAGGAGGAAGACGAAGAAATCTACTGAAGACTCGTGAGGAAAAGATGACAAAACATGGATTTTATATATAAAAGCAACATCAAACAAACAGAGTAAAGAAAAGACAACTTATCTCAAACTCTTCCCAAAGGGAATCTCAAGAAATTCCTTTGACTCCTCTTCTTTCTACACAATAACACACAATTTTCTCTTTAGATAAGTAAGGAAGAAGAAATTTCTCGCTTTCCCTCTCCTCCTACACTCCTTAGAAGAGAACACACAAATCTTAGATTTCCTAAAAAATGAAAAGACACACTCACTCTTCACTCTCTCCACACTCTAAACTCTCTCCCCCTCTCTAAATTTGGCTCTAAAGTAGTTTAAATCCGGTCACAACTGATTTCCCAAGATTTTCTTCAAGCATCCCTCTAAAATCCAGCCAAATACATTGAATCTTGTTTGAATTCGGGATAGGGCACGGTCCGGCGCAGGATAGGGTGTCGTCCGATGCTATTTTTTTCCTTTCGGGTCCAAAGTCTCTGTAAATTGGCGCAGTCCGGCTATGGTGATAGCGCCGTTCAACGCTAGTTCAATAAATTGCACTTTTGCCCCATTTTGGTCTAAATTTGCTCCTTTTTCCTTCCTTTTGCTCTAAAGGCCTAAACTCATTGTACTTGCATGAAATCATAAAAAATACCTTTCTTTAAAGTGCAATATCATCAAAAACATGTATGAAATTGACATTAAAAAGCTATCCAATTTTCAGTGGATCAAGATCCCCCAAACTTAATTATTACTTGTCCTCAAGTAATTTTAGTTAATACATAAAAAAATTATCCACTGCAATGAACTTTCTTTCTAGAATACTGTATTTTTGACTTAGATAAGTACAATAGTAAAATTTTCAGAAAGATCTTTGAATAATTTAAGTAAATTCGGCAGGTGTAAGACTATCTAGTAATCAAGTCTAAGAGTTCTAGCCTTCTATTCATTTTAAAAATGACTGTAAATTGTCCTATTAAGGCACTTAAAAGTATTACATGATAAGAAATTTATGAGAACACTACTATTAAAGATGCTAATCCATACATATAAGTTTAGGAAAGTAATTATGTTCTTCCCTTTAGGTAGATCCAAGTGAAGCCAATTTTTGATTAGTCATCTCTTCAAGCTTCTCCTCACTTTTCTTTCTTTTCTTTTTCTTATTTTCTTCTTTCTTTCCATTTTTTTGTTTTCTTTTGTTTTTTTCTTTTTTCAAGTGAGGATTATTGTATCTAGATAGCCTTTAATAATTTTGAACTTCACCTTTCTCACCCTAAATTTGAAACATACCATGATCCTTTACCTTACAGGCATTTCTTTAGCTTATTATTGATTCATCATAGAGTCTCAATTCTTTCCTTTCACATAAAGTTTTAGGATTCTTAATACTCAAAATATACATTTTTTCTTACTTTGAATAGTTGACTATAGTCCTTTTTTCTTTTACCAAATATCTTAGCCTACAATATTTACAAATCAGAGAGAGACTCAGGTACATCACTAATACAAAATATAATGAAAAATTAAAACACATAAACTACCAATCATCATCTCTAGGAGCTCCACCATCATCAGTTTCATCAGGCTGGTATGGAATATAGAACTAGTATCTCCTCTGAAAAATCTCATCTGTGCGTCAAGTTATCTCATATTCTCGTTACTGCACTTGATAATCATCATTTATCTTATTTCTTGTTTCTAGTCCTTATACTCTGGTGTTCAACTTTTCTAACTGATCAATAACATCATACATAGTAGGTTCCCTAGATGTAGACGGTTTCGAGTAAGGGTAAATTCAACAATTTGTCCTCTAACAAGGATATATTAGCTCTCAAAATAGTACAAATTTACATAAAATTCTCCTACAATCCCCAGCATTGCTTCAGTAGTAAAATAACAGAAAATTTCTCATTGACAATTTGCAATAAGTTCATCAATCACACCTCTTGGATTTTTAAAGGCTTTCTCTTGAATACACTTCTTATTGCTAAGAAATGTACTGAAGTGGGAATAAGCCTTGAAATTCACAAATTTATTCTTATCGTAATTAAATTTTCTCTTCCCTTATACATTAATGGAGCCATTTGTCTAAAAATATCAAATTTATCCAAATCAATTTCAAAATTGCAATGTGAAGGACTCTAAGGTAAATTTAAATAGATAAGAACTCCAATACCATGAAAAAACACCAAATTTTCTCTAAAAACCTCAAAATTCAAATCTTCCTAATGCAAGAGATTTTCACGATCAAAATCAAAGAAATTTAAAGTGTAGCTCTTACCAAGAGAACATGAAATCTGGACTTTTCCGGCCACGAAATCACTTCAAATCCAAACGCAAGTGAGCCCTGGTGCGAAAATCGGCCTTATCTAGAGGTAGAAGACAATGGTTTGGGCAAAAATGGCGTGTCCCAGGGTTAAATCGTGAAATTTTTGGGTTTAAGGCATTTTTTCTGGTCTAGCGCGGTCCAGCGCTGGTGACAGTGTCGTTCGACGCTATTTTCTGCTCTTATGGCCAAACTCTCTGTATTTTGGCGTGGTCCGGCACTGGTGACAGCGCCATTTGGCTCTAGTTCAAAAACTAGGCTTCCGAATTTCTTTTGCAATTTTGATCTTTTCAAGCCTGCTCCGACGTCTAATTAGTCCAATTAAGCATTGAATAACATACTAAAACCATGGAAAATGATATTTCTAAACACAAACAACACAAAACATCACTTTGATATATAAAATCCAAATTAAAAACACATACAAATAACACTAAACACTACACATCATCAAGCCATAAAATTCTAAAATTCAGCGTCGCTCACAACCACAACACTAACACAGAAAACTAAACAAGAATGCAAGTCCAAATATTACATCCAAGAAAAGCAAAGCAAAGTAATCAGTTCAAATACATAAACACGAAAATACAATAATTAAGTCTTCATTCTTCCTCAAAACTATCATCAACTCTTAATTCTCTAATTGATTGAGCGTGAATGAACAGATTGTAGAATGGACGAAACGAGAATTCTTCAGTGGAATCCTCTTCAATCCAACCTTTCCTTTTCATCAACCGTATCAAACATCCTTCGAGATACCCAGAATGACCAAAGTGCTCCTTCATTCTCCAATCCAGATAATCAAAGAATTCATATAGATTGTTGATTGCATTCATCAGGTGTTGAACATCCTTCTCCTTTTTCTTAATTTTCTTCAAGATGATCTGTGAAATTTCAGGAAAGTAAGGAGGAATAGTTGTTAACCTCTGAGATGGTTGATCTTCAATGATACTCATGTCATTCATATCATCAACTGCCTGGTTACTATGTTCATCTGTTGGGTCTATAGGCTTCCATGGCAGAAGTACTCATTCCTAATTCTCATATAGCACTTGTTATTGACTGCAGAGGAGAAATATGATGGAAGGATATCCAAGCCCATACATTGATCCATGAACAATCAATTCCAAAACAGATTTAACAATTATTGAACCAACATCAATAGGCATCCCCAGTTGAATATAATAGTTTAAAATAACACACTCCTTAGTTACTTTATTGATTTTCATAGTTGGGAGCAATTATGCACATATGAAATAATGTAAGTGCTTCGACATAGAATTTAACAGTGTGGTCGAATAACTTACATACATGTTATCTCTTATCTCTCATTCATCACTTTCATCTGTCAAATATTCGTATATATCATTCATGTTGTCCTTTAATGGGGCAAAGTTTGCATAGTGGAAGATTGACACATTCTCAATCATGTATAAATCATTAATCTTTGCAGGAGAGAATGTGAAAAACCTACCTCGCACATAGACTGATCCTTGGTTGATTCCATGAAGATTTGCATAAAACTCCTTCATAACTGGGACAACTACAGTGATAGTAGTATTACAAAACACTACCTAACAGATCTAAATAATGATTTTATCAATTCTAGTAGTAGTAGAATTTATACCTCGATTCACAAAGCCTTGCTCATTAATCAACCTCATCATTGAGATATTCTTGTTGAATAGACGTTGGGCTTCAGAACTTACAAACTTTCTACATTTGAAAACTTGAAGTTTCCATCAAGTCAGAATCATTTGGATGAGATTTCAGATCTTCCTTTTTGTTCCTCTGGTAGTTTCTGCATCTCGAAGAGGTTTTGTGGTAGTTCAGGTGGAAGAATTGCCGTCAAGAACTGGCAAAACGAATTTAAAGATGAGAAGCTATTTTCTGAACAGCGGCGTGGTCTGACGCTGATAACAGTGTCGTTCAGCGCTAGTTCAAATTTTAATAAACATTTTTTTGTCTAAATTCATCCCAAACTTCGATTTGATTCATTTCTTTAATGTTTTTAATGATATCTAAGGAAGGGTAGGACTTAATTAAGTAACAAACAAACACAAATAACACATCAAACAAACAAACACTCAATAACTGTGGGTTGTCTCCCACAAAGTGCTTGGTTAACGTCGTCAGCCCGACATAACTTCAAGTTATTCAGGTTGATCCAACAATAAAACCTCTTTAAAATTAGGTCTATTGCCTTCAAAATATGATTTTAATCTTTATCCATTTACTTTGAATATTCTTCCATATTTATGGTCTTCGATAATCACAGCTCCAAATTGATAGAGTTTTACGACAGTGAAAGGTCCTGTCCATCTAGATTTCAGTTTCCCAGGAAGTAATTTCAATCTTGTATTATTTAGTAAAACTTTTTGTCCTGGCCCAAATTCCTTCTTAACAATCTTCCGATCATACCATATTTTTCTTCTCTCTTTGTATATTCTATCATTATCAAATGATTCATTTCCAATTTCTTCCAATTCAATAGATTGCAACAGTCTTTTCTCACCAGCATCCTTCAAATTAAAGTTCAATTTCTTTATCGCTCAATATGCTTTATATTCTACTTCAACTGGCAAGTGACAAGTCTTTCCAAAGATTAATTTGTAAGGGGACATTCCTATAGGAGTTCTATAAGCAATTCTGTATGCACATAAAGCAATGTCGACTCTAGCAAACCAATCAAATTTCTCAGGATTTATGACTTTCTCTAAAATTCATTTAATTTTACAATTAGATACCTCTGCTAAGATATTAGTTTCGGGATGATAAGCTAAAGAGATTCCATGCATATTATTATATTTTTTCACCAATCACAGAATCAGATTATTCTTAAAATAGAATCCTCCATCAGTGATGATTACTCTAGGCATTCCATATCTTGTGAAAATATTTTTCATTAAAAACCTTGAAACACTTCTAGCATCACACCTAGGTAAAGCTATTGCCTCAATCCATTTTGATATATCATCAATAACAATCAGTATATATGTATTTCCAAATGAAGGTATAAATGGTCCCATAAAATTCAATCCCCAAGCATAAAAAATTTCAACTTTCAAAGTAAAATTAAGATGCATTTCATTTCTTCTAGATATATTGCCTATTCTCTTACATTGATCACAAGTTTTGATAAATCTATAAACATCTCTAAAAATAGTAGACCAATAAAATCCACATTGCAAAATCATATGTGTAGTTCTATCAATTCCAAAATGTCCTCCAAATTCAGAATCATGACATTTTTGAATAATTCTTTTAGTTTCTTCATAAGGCACACATCTCCTAATAATAAGATCTTTACATTGCATATACAGATAAGGATCGTCCAAAAAATAAAATTTAGCATCATGCTTAAATTTTTTCCGCTGTTACATTGTTAATTCAGGTGATAAAATATTACTAATGATGTAGTTTATAATATCAACATACCACATTAAATTTCCTTCAGTAATATTATATAATTGCTCATCAGGAAAACATTCTATTATTTGCCTTTCAAATTCATCTTGATTAGGTTGTTCAAGTCTTGATAAATGATCAGCTATTTGATTATCGACCCCTTTTCTATTAATCATCTCAAAATCTAATTCTTGCATTAAAAGTATCCATCGAATCAGTCTTGGTTTAGCATCCTTCTTTTGCATTAAATACTTAATAGCAGAATGATCAGTATGCACTATACATTTAGCTCCAATTAAGTAAGATTAAAATTTTTCAAAGGCGTAAAAAATAGCTAATAACTCTCTTTCTATAATAGTGTAATTAATTTTAGCATCAGTAAGAGTCTTGCTAGCGTAGTATAAAACTCTAAACATTTTGTCGTTCCTTTGCCCTAAAACCACTCCAATAGCATAATCGTTTGCATCGCACATTAATTCAAATGGTTTCTCCCAATCAGGTGAAACTATTATAGGGGCGGCGATTAATTTTTCTTTTAATAAATCAAAAGCTTTTGAGCATTCATCATTAAAATCAAACTTCCTATCTTTTTCCAAAAGTTGGCATAGAAGCTTAGTAATATTTGAAAAGTCTTTAATATATTATCTGTAGAATCCTACATGTCCCAAAAAGCTTATTGCCCCTCTCACAGTTGTTGGAGGTGGTAATTTTTCTATAATTTGAATCTTTGCAGGATCTACTTCCATTCCATATTCATATATTTTTTGCCCAAGCACAATTCCTCCTGCAACTATAAATTTACATTTTTCTCAGTTTAGGACTAAATTTGTTCTTTCTCATACATCTAAAACTTTTTCTAAGTTGCATAAGCATGTATCAAATGAATCTCCAAATACTGAGAAATCATCTATAAACACTTATATTCCATCATCTATTAATTTGCTAAATATAGACATCATACATCTTTGAAATGTTGCAGGCGCATTACATAATCCAAAAGGCATTCTTCTAAAAGCAAAAATTTCATAAGGGCTAGTAAATGTAGTCTTCTCTTGATCCCTAGAAGGAATAGGTATTTGGTGATAACCAATATATCCATCTAAAAAACAATAATACTTGTGTCCAGCAAGTCTGTCTAGCATTTGGTATAAAAAAGGTAAATAGAAGTGATCTTTTTTGGTGTTGGCATTTATTTTTCTATAGTTAATACATATTCGCCAACCAGTGGCTTGTCTTGTCGATATAATTTCATTTTGTTTATTTACCTCAACAGTCACTCCTCCTTTCTTAGGAATAAAATAAATTGGGCTTACCCAAACACTATCAGAAATAGGATATATAATTCCAGCATCTAACCACTTTAAAATCTCTTTTTTAACCACTTCTTTCATTATTGGGTTCAGTCTCCTTTGTGGATTAACTCTAGGTTTATGTTGTTCATTCAACAAAATTCTGTGCATACATATTGATGGACTGATTCCTTTAATATCAGCTATGGACCAATAAAAAGCCTTTTTGTATCTTTTTAAGGTGTCCAGTAATTTGTGTTCCTGATATCCATTTAAATCCGAAGATACAATGACTGGTAAGGTAAATGATTCTCCTAAAAACATTTACTTCAAATGATTAGGGAGTATTTTCAGCTCAAGTTCAGGAGGTTTAATGATAGATGGAATTAAACTTTAATCTCCATTTTCCATAGTATCCAATCTTTCAAATCTTTCCTGAACAAATTCTAACTTTTCATTCTTCATATCTTGCAAATCATCTTCACTTTCACTTTCATCCTCACATTCTAAATTCTCTTCAAATACTTCTTTAAAATGGTCTTCTCCTAAATAATCACAGATTTCCATTCGAAAGCACTCATCGCCTTTTTCAGTTGAAGGGTATTTCATAGATTTCAGAATATTGAAAGTTACCTCTTGATCATTAATCATTAACTCTCATAGTTAATTCTCCTTTTTAAACATCGATCATAGCTCTCCTTGTAGCAAGGAATGGTCTGCCTAAAATAATTGGAATTTCTTTATCTTCCTCCATATCTAATACAATAAAGTCCACAAGAAAGATAAATTTATCCACCTTCACTAATACATCTTTCACAACTCCTTTAGGATAAGTGATAGAACGATCAGCCAACTAAAGAATCACAGATGTAGGTGAAATTTCTCCTATTCCCAATCTTTTGAAAGTTGATAAAGGCATAAGATTAATACTAGCTCTAAGATCACATAAAGCTCTTACAAAAAAATTTCTCACCGATAGCACACTGGATAGTGAAACTACCTGAGTCTTTATGTTTTTTTAGGAAGCTTCTTCTAAATAATTGCACTACACTTACCACTAAGTGCAACAGTCTCATGCTTTTTGAACTTCTTTTCTTTTAATGAATATCCTTCATAAACTTTGAATATTCAGGCATCTGCTCTGATGCTTCAACAAAGGGAATATTAATCGTTAATTTCTTAAGAATTTCTAAAACCTTTGCAAATTATTTATCCATGTTCTGTTTCTTTACTCTTTGAGGAAAAGGAGGAGGTGGTTTTTCAACAGTTATCTTCATTGGTTCAATCGGATATATATCCTATAAGAACCTTTCTCAATGATCACATCCTCTCTTTCAACTTCGACTTTTTTTTGAACTCTTGATTCCAATTCTTTTCCACTCCTTAATTGAATAGCCTTAATTTGCTCCTTGTTTTGATCTTTTGGGTTAATCTCAACATTGCTAGGATGATTTCCAGAAGGTCTATTATTAAGCACAGTAAAGATATGTCATAATTGCTTCTCAACGTTCTTCATTGTAACATTTTGAGCTTGAATTTGATTACCCATATTCAGAATCATTTCTTCAGTAGAAAACTTCTTTTCCTTAAATTGTTGGTTACTATTAAAACCAGGAGGATAAGAAGGTCTATAATTGGTATTTCCTTGGTTGTTCGGATTTCCAACTAGATTCATAAATTGTTTCCCCATGGCAGGTTAACATCAGCATTTGTATTATTCCGGTTAAAGTTTGGGTGATTTCTCCAACTAGGATTATAATAATTTGAATAAGGATTATTGACTTTGTTATTTATGGCATTCAAGGTTTCATAAGATGTTTGAGAGTCTATCATATGTCCTGATGAATTCTCTTTTAACACTGGGAGTGTTGGAGAATAATTCATTCCATATTGATCCATTTTCTTATAAAGTACAGCAATTTGAGAGACTATCATAGTTATCGCATCAAAATCATGAATACTAGGTACTCTCTTAGAATTTATCCACTCAGAGGGCTATTGAAAATTATTAGTAGCCATCTCTTCAATTAAAGAATATGCTTCATTAAAAGGTTTAAACATTAATGATCCACCAGCAGCAGCATCGATAATTGATCTCAAAAATCCCACTAATCCATTAAAAAATATTTAAATTATTAACCAGTCTAGTAAAGAATAATGTGGACACTTTCTCAGAAGATCTTTAAATCTTTCCTAAGCTTCATATATGGATTCTCCATCAAACTGACTAAAAGATGTGATATCATTCCTCAGCTTAGCAGTTTTTGAAGAAGGAAAATATTTTGACAGAAACTTTAGTGAAAGTGCTCCACAAGTTCTAATAGATCTAGGTGCTAACGAATTTAACCATGCCTTAGCCTTATCCCTTAATGAAAAAGGAAAAAGTTTAAGCCTAAGAGAATCGTTTGACACTCCATCGTATTTAAAGGTAGCACACAGTTCTAGAAAACTAGCGAGATGTAAGTTAGGATCTTCATTAGGTGTTCCTCCAAATTGATTATTTTGTACCATTTGGATAATAGCAGCTTTAAGCTAAAATGAATTAGAAGCAACATCAGAATTTTGGATAGTTAAGTGAATTTTATCTGTCATTAGATTAGCATAATCTCTTAAAGGTCTTGGTATATTTTCATTTGATTATTTTAGTTGTTCTCCATTTTGTGAGAATTTTCAGATTGTTTTTGTTGTTTTTGAACTTTTCTAATAGTACGCTCTAATTCAGAATCGTAAGACACTAAACCTAAGATCTGATACTACGCATACAAATACAATAAGCACACTAACAATAAACAAACACACACAATTATGACTTGTAATTCAAATATTAGATTTTAAATACTATAAAATTAATTTCTAGCAATTACCTTTCCTTCCCGGCAATGGCGCCAAAAACGTGGTGCGACTTTTTTAATTTGTCAAATTTTATTAACTAAGATTTATATATATATTGATTTAGTTTTCTATTGAGTCGCACAATTAAATGCAAGTATACATATCACTCAAGTAATACAGGGCTCTAGTGGAGTCCTGGATATCAATCCCACAGGGAGGCAATTAATTTTTATGGTGTAGCATAGTAATCACTTCTTGAATCATAGCATAATTGCCAGTAATTACAATTCTTAAAATAGAGACAAACAGTTGCAGTTACTAATTCTACCAAAGTACGTTCTAACCTTATAACATGTTAAGCTAACACAAGACTAAATTTATAACAACGTTCAATTGTAAGAAAGAGTCTCCCTCCTCTCCAATTATAATATGATGATATTTGTGACATAAATCAGTGATGCAAATGTATTGTGCCAAATAGGGGCATTCCTATTCTTTACCCTTTTCCAAGCGCATAAAGAACATTGGCTAATCTAAGTTTAGTCCCCAAATCTGTGGCTAGGCTGGGAGGATACTAGCTCTCACTCCAAAGCTCCCACTTCCCTTCCCCTGAAGGTTAACTCTCACTTCGGTTTCCAAACCCTAGGACCAAATTGAGGATTTCAGCCTATCACTCTGAAATCTCTAATTCTACGCCCATCAAAATATATTTCCTTATTTATTTGCACTCAACCCCCATGAACTACTTCACTCATTCATGGACTTTGAATGCTACCTTCACTTTTGTTGTGGAACTCATAATCCTTTTGGAACATATGTTTCCCAACAAGTTTTAACAATTTAATTGGCCAGATCAAAAAGTAAATGAAGTACGAAGTGAAAAGGCCATCACAAATTCTCCATAATAAATCGGCACATCATTTCCATTTCACAACGTCAACACATCACATGAAAAGGAGGAAGACAAAGAAATCTACTCAAGACTCATGAGGAAAATATAACAAAACATGGATTTTATATATAAAAGTCATGTCATACAAACAGTGTAAATAAAAGACAACTAATCTTAAAATCTTCCCTAAGCGAATCTCAAGGAATTCCTTTGACTCCTCTTCTTTCTTCATAATAACACACAATTTTCTCTTTAGATAAGTAAAGAAGAAGAAATCACTCACTTTCCCTCTCCTCCTATACTCCTTAGAAGAGAACACACAAACCCTACATTTCCTAAAAAATGAAAAGACACACTCACTTTTCACTCTCTCCAAACTCTAAACTCTCTCCCTCTCTCTAAATTTTGCTCCAAAGTAGTTTAAATCCTGTCATAACTGATTTCCCAAGATTTTCTTCAAGAATCCTTCCAAAACTCAGCTCAATACATTTAATCTAGTTTGAATTCAGGATAGGGCGCGGTCCAGCGCAGGATATGGCGTCGTCCGGCACAATTTTCCCCCTTTTGGGTCCAAAGTCACTATAAATTGGTGTGGTCTGGCGCTGGTGACAGCGCCATTCAGCGCTAGTTCAATAAAATGCACTTTTGCTCATTATACTCCAAGTTTGCTCCTTTTTGCTTTCGTTTG
The DNA here is from genome assembly GCA_022702705.1 of Papilionanthe hookeriana x Papilionanthe teres. Taxonomy (NCBI): domain Eukaryota; kingdom Viridiplantae; phylum Streptophyta; class Magnoliopsida; order Asparagales; family Orchidaceae; genus Papilionanthe; species Papilionanthe hookeriana x Papilionanthe teres. The sequence goes on along the minus strand of CM040421.1, from coordinate 115,966,840 downwards.
CTTCAAAGGCCTAAAATTATTATACCTGTATGAAATCATGAAAAATACTTTTCTTTAAAGTGCAATATCATAAAAAATATGTATGAAATAAACACTAAAAAGCTATCAAATTTTCAGTGGATCATGTAGCGCTATAATTAGAAAAAGCTTCCTGAAAAGCATAAAGATCCTGGATGTTTCACAATTCCATGTGCAATTGGAAATAGATTTTTTGGAAAAGCTTTATGTGATTTTGGTGCAAGAATTAACCTTATGTCTTTATCAATATTCAAAAGACTAGGATTAAGACAAATAACCCCTACTACTGTAACTCTGCAATTAGCTGATCGTTCGATCACATATCCTAAAGGAGTTATAGAAGATGTTTTTGTGAAAGTGGATCAATTTATCTTTTCTGTTGATTTCATTGTGTTGGATATGGAAGAAGATAAAGAGATACCCATAATTTTATGGAGACCTTTCCTAGCCACAGGTAAAGCGATCATAGATGTGCAAAAAGGGGAAATGACGATGCGAGTTAATGATCAAACTGTTACATTCAATATTTCAAAGTCAATGCAATATCCTACAAGAAGTAAAAATGACGAATGTTATCGGATGGATGTTATCAAATATTTAAGTGAATTTCATTTCAAGTCAACTTATGAAGAGAAATCTAAAAGTTAAGAATTGGAACACAAGTAAGAAGAGGAATCACAAGATTCTGAAGATTTTCATGAGAAAGATTTAAATTATGTTCATGAAAATTTTGAAATATTTGGCATGACTAAAAATGATGAATCTTTTGGTCCATCAATTGAAAAACCTTCTAAACTAGATCTAAAGAGGCTTCTTAAGCATTTAAAGTATGCCTTTTTAGGTGATTCCTCAACTTTGTCAGTTATAATTTCCTCTCATTTAACTGAAAGAGAAGAAGAGAGTTTGCTTGAAATTTTGAAGAAATATAAGAAAGCCTTTGGATGGACAATAGCAGATATTAAAGAAATCAGTCCTTCAAATTGTATGCATAGAATGATTATGTAGGATAATAACAAACCTCGGGCTAATCCTCAATGAAGATTAAATCTTATCATGAAATAAATTGTTAAGAAAGAAATCTTAAAGTAGTTGGATGTTGGAATTATCTACCATATTTTAGATAGTGCATGAATTAGTCTTATTCACTGTGTACCTAAGAAAGGAGGAGTTACTGTGACTTTGAATGAAAGGAATGAAATAATACTAGTAAGACAAGTTACTGTGTGGCAATTATGCATTAATTATAGAAAATTAAACATTTGCACTAGGAAAGACCATTTTTCACTTCCTTTTCTAGATCAGATGTTGGATAGACTAGCTGGGCATAAATACTTTTATTTTCTGGATGGATATACTGGTTACCACCAAATTTAAATTGCTCCTGAGGATCAAGAGAAAACAATGTTTACCAGTCCTTATGGTACATTTTCTCTTTGAAAAATGCCCTTTGGTCTATGTAATACCCCTGCTACATTTCAGAGATGTATGATGACAATTTTTTTGTGATTTAATAGAAAAAGTAATTAAAATTTTTATGGATGACTTTTTAGTGTTTGAAATTTCATTTGAATCATGTTTAGAACATCTATCTAAAGTTCTCAAACACTGTGAAGATACTAATTTGGTCCTTAACTGAGAGAAATGCTAATTTCTGGTAGCAGGAGGAATTATTTTGGGACATCGTATATCAGAAAACAGTATGGAAGTAGATCCTGCAAATATTCAAATTATCTCTAATTTACCTTACCCAACTAATGTAAGGGGAATTAGAAGTTTTCTAAAACATGCTGAATTTTACAGGCGTTGCATTAAAAAATTTTCATAAATTTCGAAGCCTTTATGTCGTTTATTGGAAAAGATGTGATTTTTAATTTTGATGATGACTGCCTAAAAGCTTTTGAAACTTTAAAAGAAAAATTTATCACTGCACCTGTTATAGTTTCACCTAACTGGGAAAAACCTTTTAAATTAATGTGTGATGTTATTGGATCTGTTGTTTGAGCTATTTTAGGTCAGAAATATGATAAGATTTTCAATGCGATTTACTATACTAGTAAAACTCTTAATGAAGCTCAAATTAATTATACCACTATTGGGAAAGAGTTATTAGTTATAATATTTGCCTTTGATATATTCATATCATATTTGATTGGAACTAAATGTGTGGTGCATATTGATCATTCTGCTATTAAGTATTTAATGAAAAAGAAGGATGCAAAACCAAGATTGATTAGATGGATTCTTCTTTTGCAAGAATTTGATTTCGAGATAGTAGATAGGAAGAGTGATGATAATCAAATTTCTGATCATCTGTCCAGGCTTAAAACTATAAAATCTCTCTGTTATGCTAAAGAAATGAATGAACATTTTCATGATGAAAAACTATTCGCAGTTAATGAGTGGTGTGTTCCGTGGTATGCCGACATTATAAATTTTATTGTCAGTGATATTTTACCCTATGGTTTGACAAACCAGGAGAAGAAGAAATTTCTATCTGAAGATAATACTTATTTTTAGGATGACCAATTTGTATATAAACAGAGAAAGTATTTAATTATTCGAAGATGCGTGTCTTTAGAAGAAACCTATGAAATTATTCAAAAATGTCATAATTCTGATTATGGGGGACATTTTTGGAATTGATAAAACTACATATAAAATCTTACAATCTGAATTTTATTGGCCTATAATTTTTAAGGATGTTAATGTTTATATTAAAAATTGTGATTGATGTCAGCGTGTAGGCAATATTTCTAGAAGAAATGAGATGTCCCTCAATTATATGTTGGAAGTTGAAATATTTGACGTTTGGGGATTAGATTTCATGAAACTATTTATGCCATCTTTCGGAAATACATACATTTTGATAGCAGTAGTTACTTTACCTCGATGTGATGCTCAAAGTGTTGCAAAGTTTTTAAATATTTTACATATTTGAAATACCAAGAGTAATCATAACTGATGGGGGAAGTCATTTTAGAAATGTGATTATGGAGACGTTAGTAAAGAAATATTATATTAACCATCGCATTGCTACTGCTTATCATCCGCAGACAAGTGGTTTGGTTGAATTATCCAATCATTAAATTAAAAGAATATTGGAAAAGACTGTTAATCTAAATAGAAAGGATTGGTCAATCAAATTGGATTATGCTTTGTGGGCCTATAGAACTGCCTACAGAACTCCTATAGGAATGTCCCCATATAGGCTATATTTTGGAAAAACTTGTCATTTACCAGTTGAACTTGAGCATAAAGCATATTGGGTTATTAAAGAGTTCAATTTTAATTTGAAAGATGCTAGAGAAAAGAGATTGTTGCGATTAAATGAGCTTGAAGAGATAAGGAATGAATTTATGAAAATGCTAAGATTTATAAAGAAAAGAAGAAGTTGTGTCATGATCGGAAGATTCTTACTAAAAATCTTGAGCCAGAGAAAAATGTTTTACTATATAATGCAAGATTGTGAATTCTTGTTGGAAATTTTAAGTTCATGTGGATAGGCCCAATTATTGTGATGAAAGTTTATTCATATGGAGCTGTGGATATTAAAGATCCTAAGACTGGAAAAATATTTAAAGTGAACGGTCATAGACTTAAACCTTACTTTTTCAGTAAATCAATCTAAACCTGATGAGAATCTAATGTTGGGTCACTTAGAATAAGCTCTGGGTATGTCAGGCTGATGATGTTAAACCAAGCGCATTGTGCGAGGCAACCCATATTTATCGATGTGATTTGCTTTATGTTTGCTTTGTATGCTTTTATTTGGTTTGATTTGAGAAATGTGGTAGAATTTTGGTGTTTTTTATGTTATAGTGGTGTTTATTTGACCTTATTTGATGACTTAGAGGAGTCAGAATGAAGATTTTGACGTTTGGCAGAACTGTGCAAAAATGTGCAATGGCGGCTACGCGTCACTGGTTTGCGCATAGGCGCCACAGTTATAAAAAACGTGAAAAATGAGGTTCTAGAAGCCAAAATCGTGGGTGAGTTTTAACACATCTAGGGTCAGTTTTGTGCCTTCCCAAGTCTATATAAAGGCCCTAAATTTATGAGATACTTGGCCCAATTCTTATTTTCATTCTTGATTCTTAAAAAGAGTATTTTGAGTGAAAAAATGTCTTCTTGTGAGAGTGATGTTAAGAAGAAAGTAGATGCCAACAAGAAGAAGTTTATTTGTGATAGTGCGCAAGAGTTATATAATGGATCTCTGGCTGTGTGTATCTAATGAATAATAGAAAGGATTACGAAGATCGAGGCCGATGTGGAGTCTATTGATGCAAAGTTAAATGAAACTAATGCACATTTAGCGGACATTGGATGGAAACTAAAAATGCAATTCAATCATACAAGTCACATGGAAGAAGCGGATAAAGCGATGTTTCTGAAGATCAAATGAATATAAGATGTAGATGTTAGAGTTTTCAATCAACGCCCGTTTTATCAGATTTACATTCCAGATGGTTCAAATGCAACTAATGGTGGTTCTGGATATAATCTACCTAATGGAGAATAGAATTAAATTACGTGTGGTCTTGTGGTTTAATTATGTGTGTTTAGTGTTTTAAAGTGTGTGGTTCTTTTTTTATGTTTGTGTTTGTTGCAGTTTACATGTGTTTACTACATCTCAATGATGTAAATTTGTGTTTAATTACATGTGTTTGAACTTATGTATTGAGGAATTTCATCCAAAGTATTTGGATAAAAATTTATAGTTTATATTAAGTGTGTTTTGATATTTAAGTAATATAAGTTTTTTTGTGTGCGATTTGTGTGGAATCATTGGAGATTAAAGTGAACTTTTGGAGTATTAGAAGAGTTTTTAGGGAGAAATAATTATTTGAAGTGATTAAAGGTGATTAACTTAGATTTTTGATGGAATTAACTTAATTGCCAAAATCTGGGCACTGGCGCCTAAGAGCCAAACTGATGGCGCATAAGCGCCAGATTTCACGACTAAGCGCTATATGCCTCACGCATAGGTGTCGTTTCACGAAAATCAATTTTCTACAGTTAAAAACCCAAAATTTTCTATTTTTAATACCCTCATCACCTTCAACCTCTCGATTTCGTAAAATAGGAGCCTAGGGCATCATCAAATTGGATAATTTTAGGGTTAATTTCGTCAAAATTTGTTGGATTTGAATTCCTTAAGGTATGATCACTACTCCTAAGTAAATTTTTTTTATTTTCACCATGTATTTTGAGTACATTATTGAAAAATTTGAAAATCACTATTCATGGTGAAAATTTGAGGAGAAGAATGAGAAATTGCTTGGATTTAATGGAGTTTGTCTTTAGAAGATGAGTTAACAAGTTTAGTTTAAATTTGGAATTTATGGTAAATTTTTTGAATTTTTAGTGATGGTACCAAAGACAAAACACTCGAAAGAGAAACCAAGATTTGATTCCGACAAATTTGTCAGTTTTAGAGCAGAGAATTGTTACGTCGATGCACTCGCATCACGAAAATTTATTCCAAAATGAGTTTTTAGCAAGCTAGGAGGAGATATTGAGGAGATGATTGCTAGAAGGAATTGGAAAAGATACTGTTGCTTCTCCGCTGTTGTAGTTGTTTCTGTGGTGAGAGAGTTTTATGCTAACTTGCCAGCAGCTGAGGACAAATGGGTAATGGTTAGGGGGTAACAAATAGATTTTTCACCTGCGGTAATTAATACTTTTTACCGATTACCTCCTGCAATGTTTTGTTTTTATGTGAATTATCATCCTTCTGAGGGAGAGTTGGATGAGATTATGGCCTTTCTTAGTGATGGAAGAGGTTTGTGGAAGATTAAAAATGAAAGATGTGTGAATTTTCAAGCCTCTAAGTTGAATGCCACTTCAAAGGCATGACATTACTTTATCTCATCTACCCTTCTGCCATCAAGTTATGTCAGTGAAGTTATAAGGGAGAGAGCTGTTTTGAACCATTGTATTCAATAGGGAAAGCCTTTAGACATTGGAGCTATTTCTTTTTATTATATTTTGAATTATGCCAGAGCTACTACTACTGCACGTATGGGATTATCTTCACTGATTTACTCGATTTGTGAGCAGTTTGGTGTTAATTCTGAAACATGAGAAGAGGTTCTTTAGCCACTTAGACCTATTACCAGTGTAAATGTGAATACTTACATTGTACATTCAGTATTTAGCTGGAAAGGAGGATATGTTAAAGCATCCAATTCTTCTGCTGTTGCTGTTCTACTTCTCGTGCTTCTACTGCACATGCATCATCCTCCAGAGATTCACAACTGGATTTTTTACAGAAGATTTTGAAGAAGGTGAGTCATACCAGAGAGCATATTGGAGATATGGATGGAAAGGTAAAGAATATTGAGAGGTATATACAGAAACATGATGATTATGAGGAGAACTATCATCAGTACATGGATAAACTGATTAGAGGAGATTATAGTGCCGAGTTGTCTCCTCATCCTTATTTTATACCTTATGTGTCATCCAGAGATTGGAATGTGAGAGATGATGATGATGAGGATGATGAGAAGAATTTTATTTTTTTTGTGTGCTGTTGAGTTTGTTATGTTTGTATTTGTGTTGTAAGATGTATGGATGTTAATTTGTTGTTGTGTTTTGATATAAACTCTGATATTGTGTTTTGATTATAGTGCCGAGTTAGACTATTTCTTTAATGCACATCCAGATGTTTTATGTTGTAATATGTGATGTGTTTGTGGTAGTAAATATTTTTATGTGTTTCTAGTGTTTGAGTTTTTAATAGTATCTAATTTAACTCCTATAAATATTAGAAAATTTTAGAACACTATTAGAAACCACTATTTATATAGCATGTTTAAACTTTTCAAAATTTGCTACCATTTATTTTCTAGTATGTTATGATTTGTGTTATGTTAAGTTTGTGTGTATTTGCTTTAAAAAAATCCACTATTGTAGAAGTCCTTTCAAATTTCTATTTTATGAAAAACTGAATTTGATATATTGTTTACTTCTGTTTTTCAATTGTTATACTTGCATATTTAGAGTATTAAAATTCTTGCAAGCATGTTATTCTAGTTTTTTAATTATTACCCATGTATCATTTTTATTCTTAAATGTTTTATCCTAATTAAAAATTAAAGTTTGGGGGAAATTTAAAGCAAATTTTCAAAAACTAAAATTTTATTTGTTTTTAAAAATACTTAAATAAAATTTGATTTTTGATTGAAAATAATTAAGTATATGAAGTTATAATAGGGAAGCAAAGCTTTGAATATAGAAATGAGTAAGAGAATTTAGTTAAAATTTATAGTAATGATGAAAATTTTAAAGTTAAAATTTTCTTAGTAAAGAAATGTTAAATATAGTTAAACTATCTTTAGTAAGAAGTGTTGTATTTTTGGATAAATAGAAGATTTGACTTTTATTTTTCAAAGCTTAAATTTCTTTTATTGAGAAATAATTTTCAACACTATTATTATGATTTTTAAGTGAAGGATATTTATAAGACCTTTGTTTAAAAATGAAATGGTGGAATTCAAAATCATTAAAGGTCTATCCAGATACAGTAATCCTTGTCTTATATAAAAAAAAGAAAAAGAAAAAGAAAAAGGAAAAGAAAAGAAACGAAAAAAAAATAGTATGTAAAAAGGAAGGAGAAGCTTGAGGATTTATGGGTCTAATCAAAAATTGGTTGCATACCTAAAGTTTAAAATATAAGTTTTGAGAAAATCTAAAGCATAAGGTTATAATATAGTAAGTAAAATTATTTCTAAAAGAAAATTTTTTAGTGAGGAAGATGAAATGTTTAAATCCTATATTTTAAAGAATCTCAAAGTATTTCTGAATTAGATAGAAACCAATATTTTTCATTATCCTTTAATTTATAACTTTCTAAACTTTAAGTTGGTCTCATTTACTAAAATTTTTTCTAAATTGGACTATTTCATTTCTAGAACAAAATTTTGAAACCTTTCTAAAGAAACTCATTTACAAAATTTGAATGTTAAGATTTTCTATGTGATTAAGTGTCACTTGAGGACAAGTAAAATTTTAAGTTTGGGGGATTTTGATACACCTAAAATATACAGTGTTTTTAAATACATTTTTATAACTATTTTTGATGATGTATATTTGTGTTTTTCTGGTAGGTATGATTAAAATGACTAACTATGATGAAAGGAGCAAAAGATGATCAAATTTGGAGCAAAAATTTGAAGAATGAAAATTTTGTCCTATGGCGGCTAAGCATCAGACCCTTGGTGCTTAGGCGCAGCAGTTAAAAAATATGAATTAAATCAAATTTGTCACCATTTTCAAGGGGTGTTCGAAATAACTTTTGATGGTAATATTATTAACTTCTTTTGGGCAGCAGATTTGAATGAAAAGATGCATTCTTTGGTGGATACATTAAATTTGGACATGATTTGAAGAAACACCAGGGCACTTTTTGGAAAATTTTAAAAAGAAGACTTGAAGATCAGAAAAATAGTTGTTGTTGGAGGGTGTGATTAACATTAAGAGTAAATTTTATGTTAGAGAGTTATTGAGAGCACACCTTTCCACTTCTCCACTTTTATTATCAATTGTATCTTATTTTTATTAAGAGTAGAATAGAGATTCGGAGTCAACAGAGTTGGGCCCCAATCTCCATTTTATCTTGTAAAGGTAAAGTAAAGTTTCAAAGGAACTTCAAGAGTCTTGTGGAGAGGATTTTCAGATAAGCGTTTATCTTTGTTTTAAATTTGATTTTAAAGTAAGACTTGTTGTGTTTTTACTATGATTTCTACTTTCAAATCAAGTTGTGATTGTGTTTTCTCCATGAATTCTGAGTAATTTTTTTATTTTTTTCCTTTTAAATGATGAAGTTATTAAATTATGGAAGGAAGTTGTGTGAAGTATAGGATTTCAATGTTGGAAGAAGTTGTGATGATTCGCTACCTTGCACTTCATTAACCTCTTGATTTGGCCAATTAAGATGTTAAAATTTATTGTGAGAACATGTAAGAACCAATGCGGTATTGTCTCAATCAACAATTGGAAAGAATCATATTCAAGTGTATGGGTGAGAATTGTAGTCCATATGGTTAGGTGCAAATAAATAGAAAGATATGTTTTTCATGGGGAGTAAAATTAGAGGGCTTTAGAGGGACAGGCTAAAACCCCCTAATTTAGTTTGATGTTTTAAATTTTGTTATGTGATGTTAGCCCCCAAGTGGAGGGAACTCTTGAGTGAGAGCTAGTATCTTCCTTGTCTAACCCATCTAAATGATTTTAAAACTTCAAATTAACTAATGTTCTTTATAGAATCAAGTAAGGATAAAGAATATAATTGCCTTTATTTGACACAACACACTTAGATACTTCCACAATAAAATTCCATAATTATTACTGATTCATTGAAAGAAGAAAAATATATTTTATTCACATTTGCTTTCATACTATTTTATAGTTTTGTTAACTTTAGTTGTTTTCTTTACTTTTTATTCAGAAAATATCAAAAGCAAATTTGAAAAACTTTATATCTTAAAATATGCTTTACATAATCATTTTAAAAAGTAAAATGTTATTTTTCTTATTTCTTTAAAATTTTAGACATATCCCTGTAGGTTCGATATCTTGGGGCTTAATCAAAAAGTCACATATTACTTGATAAACAATACGTTACTTGCGTAGTATCCCATATTATAAATAATTAAAGTATAATTTCACATCTAAATCGTAAGTATAAATATTTGGGGATCACTTTCACCGTTCCACTTTCATAACTGCTAAAATGAAAAGCACTTAATGACTTGTTGGTGTTCTTAATCGGACATCAAACAATTGCTCGATCAGCTAGAGGGTCTTCAGTCAGCCTCCTTGGAAGAATCCTCTATATAAGCCCTCTTGTCGTTTGGCTGAACATGAACCATCATGAGATGGTATATCACTGTAATCTGACGGGGAGCCCATTTCGCACAAGAGGGTTTCTGAGAGGATTGAAAGGATACAAGATTGCCTTTGGCCATCTCTATGAAGGATCCTGAAATTATTTGAGGAATCTAACAATAGAAATTTGTCTTTTGGTTCTAGTGCCTCCTGTGCTTTCAATCAGTTGACCCTTTGTTCGGTCGGCCAGCGGTTCCGATTGAAGAGAGTGATATTTAGTGTATCTTCTTTTGACTCGATGCAATTATTTGGTGCCTATTTAGCGAGATCCGTTGAATCTCGAGTTTGGTGCAATCATACTATTGATGTATAGTTTGACCAAGGAATTGAAGTAAAGGTGGAAGTTGAGCCAGTTCTAAGTCGCACCCCTTTTTATTGAGGATCTTTTCCCTCTTTTCATAGGATTCAATTGTTGAATTGCTTTATAATGACTGCAATGATATATGATGGAAGCTTTGGAGCAATTAAGAAAATTGGAAATTACTTATCACAAGTTGGAATTTGGTTTAAATTCTCCATACATGAGCCCTTAAACTAAAAGAAAAATTACAATTATCTCTTAAATTATTCACTACGAATGCACTTAACCTTCCCCGAACATTTGGATTGCTTAGAAAATACTCACTAGCAACCTTTCTTTATTTTTTCATCCTCAAATATGCTCCCTCAAATATGCTCCCACTTTTAGTCTTTTACTGGGTATTGGCCAACCACCTTAATCCACTTTCATGCCATTACAATCCACCAACCATCTGTGGGCTTTTCACTACTTTGAGAACGCCCTTTTACCATAAATTAGTGCCTGGTAGACCACCACCCAAAGCATTTTTATTCACCATGATCACACCTTTTGTTTATCGCATACACTTCTACACATTCATGTTGTGCATTTAGTTTTATTAACGTACATAGTTCTTGATTTTTAAGTACATAGTTCTGTATATTTGATTGCGAGGATTCAAGTTGGATGGATTTAACATAATAATATTGTGTGAGTGCCATCATATATCTCCTCTGACTATACATAGCATAACTAATCCTGAGTTACATTTAAAAACTTAACAGCGGAAGCTTATATCGACTATTATTATTCATGTCTAGGCAGCCAGCTTTCTAACCAAAATTAAGTACTAAACTAACAATATAATTTAAAAATAAAACGAAAGATTTACATTACACAGCTAAAAATTTGTACGCTAATGATTTTATTAATCAACACCTAACTTAATGTTAAATGAATATGCGCGCACTAAGAAAATATGCATTTATATAGTAAAAAAACTAATTAAAGGTTAAAACTTCATTTATAAAATACACCGGAATTTGCACGTCATTAATTACGACTAAAATCGTCCAACATAATAATCTCGATATGAGATTGCATTACACGGTTCCGATATTTGTTTAATTCTTTTCTACCAACTTCACTAACGTGTTCTATATAAATCAGTATTCAATTACATCTTCAGATGACCAAATTCTTCCCACTCTCACCTTCTCCAACTACTGTCTAATACAATCACCTTCCATTTTTAACTACATAAATATCCCACCCATTCTTTCTCCTCCTACCTGGAATCTCCCCATTTAAGCTAGCATGTCTTTAGCTATGCCAATCTTCCTCCTCTTCCTTCTACTTTGCGTCAACCCTCATCCAACAGTCTCTGCAGACGAGGAAGAGACTCACATCCACTTCTACTTCCACGACGTCGTAAGCGGGTTCAGTCCCACCGCCATCCGTGTGGCGCAGGCCCCCACCACCACATTCTCCGCCACCGGTTTCGGATCGGTTGTGATGATAGACGATCCCCTCACCGAAGGCCCCGACAGGAGCTCCAAGCTGCTCGGCCACGCACAGGGAATGTACGCGCTTGCGTCCCAGGAGGAGGCCGGACTCCTTATGGCCATGAACCTCGCCTTCGTCGACGGAGACTACAATGGCAGCACGCTTACCGTGCTCGGCCGCAACACTGTATTTTCCGACGTGAGAGAGATGCCGGTGGTTGGTGGCAGTGGTAAGTTTCGTTATGCTAGGGGATACGCGCTGGCTCGAACGCACAAGTTTGACCTGCTCACGGGTGATGCAGTCGTAGAGTATGACGTCTATGTTCGCCATGAGTGATAATGGGATACTACATCTTCGTATCTATTTATCTATGGATATATACGTTTCTTCATAGTGAGTAACTGATATGTGCTTACCTTATAATGTGCTGTTGATGTTTTGATGTCATATAAGAATTATTGATGCTTAGTTAAAATTTATTTTGTTTTTGTTGCTCTGCGAAGGAATTATATTATTTTTCAGAAGGATATTTTTATTAATTATCAGCAATTTATTTAATATTTAGAACATAGTAGAAACTTTTGCAATTAAAATTAATTATTTTTGTATAATATGGAGCACGGACTTGATATTTGACTGACATATAAGTTAAATTTAGAATGAGATTTCTTAAGCCAATTGTTGGAAACTTTTGGAGAGAAAATGGTGAATTTTAATTCTAAATTTCGCTGAGTAGTTTTCAATTTTTATGATAACAAGAAGTAATGCCTATTTACAGACATCAGAGACTATATCTAGAATCTTCTAAACTCTTACAAATTTTCTCTAAAAAATCATATTCTATATTCTTCGTCTTAAAAAGTCTAGAGCATTCTCATTTAATACAAATATCTTAGAATCTTTTACTTGAGATTACATAAAATATTCTAGATGATTGGAGAAATTGCATCAACCTTATCACTCTTCTTTGATATGAATTTGGATTACTCCAAATCATGTTGCATAATATTTCAAACATTCCTTTTGGAAATGTGATTGTAACCATATCTACTACTTGTTCCCTAGTCTTGAAGTGCTTGAGTTTAATTTCTTGATTGGTTTCAGCTTCTCTAATGAAATGATATTTGATACCAATATATTTAATTCTATCATGAAATTAAATATAAATTTTTTTTGCCATTGTTATAGTTGATTTGCTATCACAAAAGATTTTTGTATCTCCTTTTGGTGCCTCGCCCATATCTTCCAGTACATATTTTTTGTCATATAGCTTGTCGTGTTGTTGTGGCAGCTGCAATATATTCTCCTTCAGCTGCTTACTATGCAACACTTGCTTGTTTCTTTAATACCCAAAATATTATTTTTGAACCTAGTGTGAATGCATATCCTAAGGTGCTCTTTATGTGATCAATTGATCCAACCCAATCACCATCAATATATCCAATTATCCTTGAGTTAGGAATTTATTCATACCAGGTGCCATAGTTCTACGTTTCTTGTAAATATCTAAGAACACTCTTAGCGGCTCATTGAATAATTTGGCTTGGACTTTGCATATCTTGAAAGTAGACTTGTTGCATACTTGATATCTGGTCCTATCGTCGTTAGTAAAAATAAACTTCCAATGAGACTTTGATCGAATGTCTTGTGAGACTTTGTTGCATTATCATCTTACTTTAGTCTCTTTTTGTCTAGTGGAGTATTTACAATTTGGTAATTATTCATCTTACTCTTTTTTAAAGATTTTATGTTATTTCTTTCATGAGAAGATCCCTCTTTCATTTTCATTTACTTCTATCCCAAGGAAATAATGCATGATACCTATGTCGGTCCTCTCAAATGTCTTCATCATGTTTTCTTAAGAACTTTGACCTTCTTCTCATTATTTCCTGCATAGATATGATCATCTACATATAAGGAGACATTGAGAGTGAAGCTTGTAACTTAAGTCCAATGTTGGCTCACTGGCTCGCTTTTGCTCCTTCTAAAGACTTTCTTTCTAAAGTTATTGTCAATGAGACTATACCAACATTTTAGAGCTTTCTTTAATCTATACGATGCCTTTTTTCACTTGACAACTTTGTCTTCTTGACCTTGTACTACAAACCATGTAGATTGTTCCACATAGATCTCTTTTCCAAGTAGTAATTTACAAATGTAGATTTTACATCTAGTTGATATATCTTCCATTTATTTTGTGCAATAAGTGTAACTATTGCTCTTATTATTTCATGTCATGAAACTGGAGTAATTGTCTTATTAAAGTCAACCCAAAATTTTTGTTAGCTTCCCTTAGCAAGTAATCTTGCTTCTGAATTGATTTATCAGGACTGAGTTTTGTCGTGTAAATCTACTTGACTCAAACTACCTGTTTTTTTTCTTTTGAAGTGTCTATTAGTACCCACATCTTACTTTTATTGATCACCTTTATTTCTTTTTCCATAGCTTGCCTCCATACTTGTTGATTTCAAGCTTCTTCAAACTTTTTGGCTCAATGATTGTTAAGTTACAATGCACACAAATTTATGTTAGAGATTTATTTTCTAATATGTGGTGATTCTAGAAAAGAGTCTGCATCATGGTGTGGCTCTTGTATAAGTGCTTGTGTTAATGATCTCAGCTGATTTTTTACTTCTTCAACTTGTTAATGTGTTATGGATGCCATTTGTACACTCCTTATTTCAATATTTTTTGTCTTCTAATTGTATGTAGAATCTTCATCAAATTCGACATCTTTGCTATTGATAAGCTTTATTTTTCTTGAGTTATGGACTCAATATACATTAGATTGAGTACTATAGCCTAACAAAACTTCCTTTTCTATCTTTGTCAACTGTTAAATTTGAAAGGTGGAGGTTGATATTTTATGAAAAGGATTTTAGAATATAGTTTTATAAAATAGAATTTTGATTTAATTTAACATATGTATATATATATATATATATATATATATATATATATATATATATATATATATATATATATATATATATATATTTAAAAATAATATTTCAATTTTGAAGAATATGAAATCAAACCGATCTCATATAAATGATAGTTTAAATAATCAAGCATTTCACCGCGAGACATGTATTTATCACGTAGAATAAGTATGTGGCTTGAGGTGAAGCTTGATCAAATAAACTAAAGGATTTATGACTTCCGTTTGATCTGTGAACCATTGTTGACCGACAATTTCTCCTACATAATATGAAAAAATTAGATAGGGTTTATATTAATTTGTGGTATGTAAGTTTCCTATAAGGGCAAGCCCCTATAGTTAATTACATCTTACGCAACTAAAGTTACCTAAGAAAACTCTTGATATAGATCAGAAAATATTTATATTCATGACTTCCAAAGGTAAGGTTTTCAAAGAAAATGTGATAGTTGGAAACTTAATAGGTGAATGGCTCAAATCTTTGAACATTTCATTTTTATCAGAATTCAAAGGAGAGAAGGCTAGGGGAAGGACATGGATTCAAGGAAAATCTTGATGTCTTCCCAAAATATCCTATGGTTTGGTTTTGATTTAGGAAATTTATTTAGTGTTTCATCCTATCAATTTTATTATTTAAGTCTTACATTCACTTGATACCGATCATGTGAATGGCTTGGAAAATAAGAGGGTTTTTGTCATACCCGATGATAACCTCGAAATCCTAAAGCGAGTCAGGACTTATGTTGCACAACATAGTTATGCAAGGGCCTAAAGAAAAGGTGAGGATTTATGTTGCACTAAGCAGGCAACCACGAAGTCTTATGGCTTGTTATTTTAAACTAAAGAATTGTTTTGTTGGTGTAGACAAGAGTTTTCCTATTGAAGATCGTCGTGCTGCCCACTATACTTGCTCCAAGGTCCTCGTCGTAGCAGGTTTAGTTTAAAGAGGTGTCAATTGAGGAGAAGAGAGAATGTCATGTTTTGAAAATATTTAAAATGAGGTGTCTTAATATTTTATTAGGGGAATATTAATGTTGATTATAACAACATCGGTTAAGATCCCACGGTTCCATCATTTTGGCATCACTATTTTTGTCGGGTTCACTTAGTTAAATGAATTTACCAAACTCAACTTAATGAGTTCCATACTTTCATTTAGATCATGGGAAAACCCTGTTAGGAACACGAGGGTTACCTCCTCCAAGGAATTCCTGATCATCAAACGAGATGTTTTCATTTAGTTATAATTGTGGTTTTTGTTGTTTATTTTAAATATTGTGGCGGTGGATTTTATCTTGTTGTGATTTCTTAATTTTAATTTTGGTTTCAGTTTTGTGGCTATCCTAAAAGGTTTCAATTTTAATGCAGGATGACATTTTTGTTTAACATGCAAGTTTGCAAGAAAGTAAAGTACATTAGAGTGCAGGTACGTAGATTGCATTAAAATAAAAGCGTGCCTGGTAGGTCTTCCCGTCATCTCCTCCTGAAACATTAGCATTCTTTGCAATAAACATTTATACTTGCAGGGAAGTAAAACCCTATGGATATGTTCGTCACGGGCCTAGCAAACTGTATTCCATAATCCGGTGAACTCCTATTCATTTATGAGATTTCTTCATTTAATAAATATAATAAGTACAATGGTCCTACAAGGTGTCTAGAAGACTTGTGAAAAGTTCAGGAGAAATCTGGATATTTCACAATACTTTTGATCTTCCTTGAGGTACTTTTGCACTTATTATAGTTATTAGACGATTTATCCCTTTCATACCCTTATGCTCAGTGAACCAATGTTTTAATCATCTCTAAGAGTAGGGTAATTCATCATTTATTATTTAATTTAAGAATTATGTGGGTGAAGACCCTGAAAGGACATATTAAGGTTATTAGGGTACTTAGTCAAATTTTGATTTGGGGCTTGTAATGTCTCAGAAATACTCTAGTTTTGATTATATCAGCTTTTCTAAACCTCTTTTGATTAAATTTGATCAAGCCTAGCTCACTACTAAGCCCCTTAAGATTTTAGGTGAGTGTATTTTATGATTTTAAGGAATATAGAACTTTAAGTGGTGAGAACTTCTATCAAAAGATCATAATAATAATTTGAACTCCAAGTAAAGGGGCTAGACGGGTGGTTTACTAATTTCCAAGATCATGCCCTTAACCTTAAGATTCTCGTAATTTGATTTTTCTTCCAAATTATAATAATTAAGGAAATTTAGATGCTTAATTTTGATGTGACAAAATTACAATGAGTTTCTACCATTTATCCCTTAATGTTTCAACCATTCAGATGAACTTATTAAATCAAAATTTTACCCATTTTTCCCTCTTGAATTTAAGCCTAAATATTAATTAAGGCTAAGTATCCAAACACACCTTTTTGCTCTTAAGGTCCTATCACCTCATAATTCATCAAATTTGATTAAAATGATTTTGAAATTTTTATCCTACCTTACTAATGTGTTGATTAAAACATCAGAGGTTAAAATGTGATTTTTCAAAATTTAATTTAATTTATATATTTATTTTCATGCAAAAATAGGATTTTTAATGAAAAATCAATAACTTTACCAAGACAAATCCTAATCCCTTGAAATTTTTACTAGAGATAGCACTAAATTAGTGAATTACTTAGAATAAATTTCATGATTTATTGAATTTTAATTTAATTATTAAAGTTATTTTAATTTTTGGAGTTTTAATTAATTATAAAATATTTTAAAAGTTAAAAATTCAATTTTATATTTTTCAAAAATCTCTCTTAGGTCAAGAAACCTAGAGAAATAAATTTCATATTTTTCAGAATTTTCTTTTAATTATTAGAATTATTTAAGTGGAAAAATCAAGAAAATTCATTTTTAGCCTCTTAAAAATTGATTTAAGCCTTTAAAAATTAATATTTTAATCTTGAAACACAGGAAATTTATGAAGATAGTTTCTAAGTGATTAGGAGACCAAATGTGACAATTTGATGATTTTTAATATTTTTATGATTTTTATTATTATTTAATTATTTAAATATTAAAATATGATTAAAAATAAAAATTTTATAAAAATCCTAATTTTATTTTTAAAAGAATTCTCTGGGGATTTTAGCATTTTGGGGGCATTTTAGGTATTTTGGGTACTTTGGGTATTTTGGGGTAAAGGGTTTAGAAATTTGGAATGTTTGAGAAAATTGAGGTTGGTTGAATGTAAGTATTATGGAATTGTTTAGATTGAGCCATGGACCAAGGGTCACCCTTATTTGGTTTTCTATAGAACTAACCAAACCCTAGCCTGAGGCTAAAAGCTTGGGAAAACCACTTATATGAGTTTCCAAGGAGTTAGGGGCTCAAAAGGTGATGTGCCTTGTTTAAGGTTGTGAGTGTGTAGTGTGAGTGTGGTGTAAGCTCCAGACCTCCCAGGGTATATCCTATGGCCTGACCACCTATAGGTGACTTCCCATGGGCTTCCTTATGCTTGGTCTCTTCCTCCCAAAAGCTGGAGGTTAGGCCTTAAGCATATAAAAACTCCCAGTGAAGTGAGAAAAGTTTGAATTTCTATGGGGAGGGTTCCATGACTAGTCTTCTAAGAAATTCACCAAGAGAGTCCTATAGCTAGACCCTAGGATATTCTAAAGAGAGACTAGACCTCAACCAAAGGAGAGGTCAACAAATGGACACCCAATAGGTGTGATGTGCTGGGCAAGCACACTGCACGTATTAGTGTTGACCGACGAGATCAACAAAACCAACACAATTGTCTGAGTTTAAACTCAAGGCAAGCATAGAATTTAGCGAATAAGTTTCCACTGGGGATTATGACATGAATCTTCAAGTCCCGGGAACTCTCGCTGGGGAAGGAAAACGGAATACATTCATGAGAGAAGATATGGATTTCAAGCTTTCAAACTCTGAAGGAGTCCGATCTGAATCAATTTCGAGTTAAAATTTGGATTTGGAATTAGGATTTAGAATTTGGATTTGATTTCAATTTAAATTTTGAGTTTGAATTTTAATTAATTTTGAGTTTTAAATTTTAACTTTAAGTTTCATGGAATTTACGGAAATTTTAGAAATGAGAATCTAGATTTCGATACTGACCTTGAAATTTTCGTGGATGTGGAAAAGTTTCTCGAAAGGGAAATGGAAAATTAGGGAATTTTGGGGGAATCGGACGACTAAGCTCTGTTACCTGAATTTCATGGAAGACAGAAAAATTTCTCGAAAGGATGATGGAAAATTAGGGAATTTTGGAAAATCGGACGACTAAGCTCCGTTCCTGAAATTTTATGGAAGGGAGAAAAACTTCTCAGAAGAAAGATGGAAAATTAGGGAATTTTGGGGAAATCGAACAACTAAGCTTTGTTCCCAGAATTTCATGGAAGGCGGAAAATTTTCTCGGAAGGAAGATGAAAAATTAGGGAATTTTAGGGAAATCGGACGACTAAGCTCCGTTCCCATAATTTCATGGAAGGTGGAAAATTTCTCGGAAGGATGATGGAAAATTAGGGAATTTTGGGGAAATCGGACGACTAAGCTCCGTTCCCGGAATTTCTTAGAAGGCAAAAAATTTTATAGGAAGGAATATGGAAAATTAGGGAGTTTTGGGGAAATCAGACGACTAAGCTCCGTTCTCAGAATTTCATGGAAGGCAGAAAATTTTCTCTGAAGGAAGATGGAAAATTAAGGAATTATGGGGAAATCGGATGACTAAGCTTCGTTCCTGGAATTTCATGGAAGGTAGAAAATTTTCTCGGAAGGAAGATAGAAAATTAGGAAATTTTGGGGAGATCAAACAACTAAGATCCATTCCCGAAATTTTATGGAAGGCGGAAAATTTTCTAAGGAAGATAGAAAATTAGGGAATTTTGGGGAAATCGGACGATTAAGATTCGTTCCCATAATTTTATGGAAGGCAAAAAAATTTCTCGGAAGGATGATGGAAAAATAGGGAATTTTGGGAAATTGTAGGACTAAGCTCCGTTCCTGGAATTTCATGGAATGTAGAAAAATTTCTCGGAAGGATGATGGAAAATTAGGGAATTTTAGCGAAATCAGACGACTAAGCTCAGTTCCCAGAATTTCATGGAAGGCGGAGAATTTTCTAAGAAGGATGTGGAAATTTAGGGAATTTTGGGGAAATCTTCGGAAGGAAAGCTCAAGGACTCATATCCGGCCCAAGGTATCACATTAGGAGGGAAAGCTCAAGGACTCACATCCAACCTAAGTGGTGATAGAAGGAAATCAGAATTTAGGTCCTCATCCCGGAATTTCATTTGAGGAGAATTTGGTAAAACATGGTATTGACTTTCTAAGAAAGCAATTCGGTTGAGACCGGTAGTCATTGCAAGATTTGCAAAATTTCATGATATTTTAAATTTGTGAGAAGTGGCGCTGTGTGAAAAATGCCAAATTTTGCGGAGAGCCCGCAGAAGTGAAGGATTCGAAAATGAGTACAAGGACACATAATCTCGAGAGAGAGAGAGAGAGTATTATCATTTGTTTGTTTTTAATTCATCAAATTTTTTTTAGTTTGTTTTGTTTCATTTTGTTTCATTTGATTTACATTTCGATTTTAAATTTTGATTTAATTTCATTTTCGTTATCGTTTTATGATTTTCTTCTGCATTATTCTTTTTTCCTTTTCATTTTGGAACCAAACACATGGTTCAACGGCTTTCGACTATCGTACTGAAAAGAAAGCATTTCTGAAAATAGAAATCTTCATTAATTCTACTAAAAGTAGTACAACTAATCATATATTGACAAGCATCCAAAACTAAATCATGTGTACAATACTAAACAGAGTTGACATATCATATCATCTGGCTGCTGCAAAAGTGGTGACAACGACTGTCATGATCCACTGAAGGGGTGGTGGATTTCTGCTGTCTCAGAATGATGCGGGGACTAGCTAACCTGCCAAGGTTACGCTCTGGAACAAAAGTTCCCTCGCGAACATCTGGAGGTACTGCCGTCACAGTGTCAAAGGATGAAGGCTCTTCAGTTCTGGATCCGGCTCATAGTAAAATGGCGCTTTATCTTCATCCATTCTTCCGAAGGTGGCTTACACCCTTTTCCTTGTAACTCCTAGGATGCAAGGTTTTGCTAAGTCTGCACCATTTCCTTTTAATACCAGTATTGATCTGACTGGTAGGGGAATTTCGACAGAACCTCGAAATTCTCCCGGTCTGACAAACTGGATTACTCATCCAAAAAAAATGTTACATTCACTTATAAAATAGACTGTGCAAAAGGGTCTCACAAATTCATGGTGGTCGATATGAGGTGGGATACAGTCTCTGTCTTCATAGATATTTATGATGCAGCTGTTAGGAATGCAGTCTGTAGGCAACACCTTTCACTCGACCATCCTCTTTATCATTTTCTTGATTTGCGGTGGCGTCAGATCCATTTCATCATGTTGTAAAATCCCCGGGGGATTGTCTTATCAATCTATCGCAAAATTATATCAACATCCACACTAAATAGTGACTCTGCCTTTTCCTCGTTTCCATTTTGACGGCTCTGTATAAGTTCTTAGCCTCAGACGACCTGCTCTATCCAATGTCTGAAGAGTGTCGATGCAGTACAAAATTTCTTCTTCATCCTTCCGGAGAATACGTCGGTGTATAGCTCGAGTCCTTCCAGGATATTGACAAACTTTCCTTGTATGTCTTCGTAGTGTTGAAATTCTTGCTTTCTGATTCTCCTAATCTTTGCCATGACATAGTCCAGAACTCCTCGCGGTGGCGCAGCGATAGGACAAACTGTGGTGCGTACGGCTCTACCTCAGGATATTCCCGGCTCCTGAGTATCATTGAGGTAGCCGCATATGCCTCAAACATGCCATATTCTTCAAGTTGTAAAACATGACATTCTGAGTATTCTAAAAATGCCCTTGACACCATAGGCAATGTGGGTAAACCTAAGTTGCAAGTCGGACACCCAATCAAAATTTCTTCCATTGGATTAAATTTCGGCACGACATCCTCTGCAGCCTCCGGCTCAGTATCGGTCCACGATGCACTGTCATCAATTTCTTTTATTTCAGGATTGTGAGAATCTTCTGGAATGGGACCTAGCTTGTCTTCTCTCCATTCTGTCTAAGAGGCGACGCTTGCGGTGATTTGCATTTCTTCTTTTTGTACGTGCCAACGGTGCATCTAAAACTCATTCAGCTGAAGCAGTAACAAGATCACCTTCTAGAGTAGTGATCATGGATGGAACCTGATTATGTCTCGTGTCGAGGAGGTGTAAGTCGACGAATCCCCCAGTTCCTCCGTATCCTGATGTCTGTCCGGTCTCTCTGTGAGCACTCTTCTTCATCAACTTCATGTCTGTAACCTCCTTTTATGTATTTCTTTTTCAAGACATGAAGTCCAAGCCATTTATGAAAGCAAACACCAACTCGCAACTCGGCACCGTCTACATAAGTAAACAGGGGAAATGTCAGTGGGTGGTGTTGTGCACGAATAAGAACAAGGACAAAAATTATTATCTTTCATTTTTTAAGTTTTAATAAGTTTCATAATTGTTTTGATGCCATTATCTTATTTAATATAATTTTATGAGTTTTAGATTTAGAAATTTCAAAAAGCGTATTTTATTTTGTGAGAAAATTTACTATATTTCATTTAACTTCATTATTTCAAGATTTGGACCCAGTCACAGACACTGGCCCTATTCTACATCGGAATGAAAATCTTTCTCCAAATTCCTCATGTCGCATAGTATTTATTGAGATATCATCCATTTATCGGCAACATGGGTCTCTCCCTTTCAAAATCTACCAACTGGTATGATTCTCCAGAGTAAACCTTTTCCACCAGAAATGGTCCCTCCCAGGTTGGTTCAAATTTTCCACCTATCTTGTGGTGTGCAAGAATAAGCCTTCTGAGAACAAGAACGAGGTGACCAATTTTGAACGACCTCGAGCGGACCAACCTTTCGTGGGCTTGAATCATCTTTTCTTAGTAGAGTTGCAAATTCTGCTGTGCAAGCAATCTTTTCCTTTCGAGATTTTCCAGTTTTGTCAGACATAATTTGGCATTCTCTTCTATTGTAATTTGATTGGCGACGATGATCCGAAGTGACAGTAGTTGAACTTCTAGTGGAAGGACTGCCTCGGACCCGTACGCAAGTGCATATGGTGTAGACTGTGTCGGTGTTCTGACTGTCATCCTCTAAGCCCACAAAGCTTCTAGCAATTTCTCATGCCATGCTCTTTTGTTGTCATCAAGCATCTTCTTTAGAATTTGAACGAGCGTCTTATTGAAGGCTTCTACCAAGCCATTTGCTTTAGGGTAGTAGATCGTAGAGTATCTCCAATCTATCACTTGTCTTCTGACAAAATTATTTATTTTTGTGCTTTTGAAGGTAAACCCATCGTCATAGATGATCCTACGCGGCACACCGAAGCGGTAGACAACTTGATTTTTGAAGAACTGTAGAACTTATTGTGCTGTAACTTCCTGTAGTGGAACTGCCTCTGCCCACTTGGAGAAGTAGTCTTTAGCTACGAGTATGAATTTGTGTGTTTTTGAAGACGACGGGTCTATCGGACCCACTATGTCTATGCCCCAACAATCGAATGGACACGAGGCAAACGTGGGGTGTAGAACATTCGGAGGTTGGTGCAAGACCACTCCATGTACTTGGCATTGATGACATTTCTTTGTTGTGTCCATGCAGTCTATCATCATTGTCGACCAGTAGTATCCGAGTCTTTTGATTTTCATTTTCATCTTTGGTCCTGACTGGTGAGCTCAACACAATCCAGCGGGTACTTCTTTGACGATTTTCTGTGATTCTGCTCTGTTGAGGCATCTAAGCTACATATGATCGAAGGATCTTCTGTACAGAATACTGTCAATTAAGGCATATGAGCGAGCTCTCTTCTGAATCTGATGTGCAGTTGATTTGTCTTCTGACAACCTTCCTATTTGTGAATATTCTATCTTAGCTGGCACCAATCTTCTTTATCATCCGCCATTGTGGCTGATATCTCTTCTTTTTCAATCTTGTGTAGACTGTCGAGGTCGATCTGTGACAAAGTCTGACATCCCTGTACTGTAATATCTATAGAATCTTTGGTGGACAAGCCAATTCTTTAGTGAGTTTAGCTAAAGTATCTGCGTGGGCGTTTTCTGCTCGAGGAACTCTATAGAATATCACACTTGGGATCTGCTCGAGCAATTTCATCGTGTACCGGTGGTATTCTTCTATTCTCAGTTTCAGAATTTTGTATTGTCCTGCCACTTGTTGAATGACGAGTTATGAGTCGCCAATCAGTTTCCAACTTCCAAAATATTTTCTAAAAATTTTAAAAATTAAAAATTAAATCCATCAATTAAACACAAGTTTAAGTCAAACTCTTCTAATTCCATTCATAATCATCAATTTGGCTCAATACAATACAGATAAGTATAATAATAATATTCAAGTCCTAACAAACAATAAAACAACACAATTTCAAAGCAAATACAACACGCATTGAACAATAAAACAAACACACAAATAATACATTTGATTTACTAAATCGATGCAATGACACACTAGATAAAGTCTTGATCTAACCACATTTACTATCTAATCTTCAAATTTGAAATTTCCATTCTCATCGCAATGAAGATTATTCGGCCCACTTGGGAAGAACACTAACGCCCTTGGAAAATTCGTAGCCGTTTTCTCGTCGATCCATTTGTTCTTCGCATACATCTCCACTTGAGCATCTTGATAGGCCACTAGATGATCGAATTGAAGCTTTTCCTGACATTTCAGATGTTTAATTTGATGATACATCTCATGGAGGTGATCTCCAATACTTTTGAATTCCGCTTCAAACTTATCTAGGCGACTCGAAAATTTCTCCAAACTTACAGCAATAAAACCATTAAAGAAAGGTTGAGGATCCTTAGAACACTTATCTCTAGTCTCTTCTCCATGATTTCTTCTCTCCATTTCTTTAAAATCTTCTCTTATCTCCTCAAGAATGAACTGTAAAGGTCGTAACTATGGTTGCTTAGGGATTGGGAACGAAGATGGGGTAGTTTATAGGACAAAATCGTGTGAAAATTTGAAATTTTTTGGTTTTTACACGACTCAGTAACTGTGGCGCTTAGGCGCCAAATCTGGCGCCTAGGCGCCGGACCCATCGACACACAGTCTACTCTGGCGCTTAGGCGTCGGATTTTGGCGCCTAGGCGCCGGAACCATGTTCGACTCTGTTTCCCCTAACGTCAAATTTCAAAGTTTCGATCTCCAAAATAGGTAAATGATAAGATCCCTATATACTTAATAATAAAAATTATCTTAAATAATAAACAATCATAATGAAGGTTAACTTGATCTCCTTTTTACTCACATATGAAATGGAGTAATCCAAAGTCCAAACTTTTATACTTCGAGATAATCTTTTGCTTAAGTCAATTAAGACTTGTTTGGCATCCAATTTTCTACAGTTATATAAAATTAGTCAAGACCGAGGCATAACCTTACATTAAAAATGTAAAAACATACAAAAATAACTATGGGTTGCCTCCCACAAAGTGCTTGGTTTAACGTCGTCAGCCCTACCTAATTATGTCTTTAATCAGGTAGACTCAACTCGTAAGCCTCTTTATAAATCATTTTTATTTCTCCCAAATAAGACTTCAGTCTTAATCCGTTAACTTTAAATATTTTTCCCTTGTTAGGGTCTTTAATATCCACAGCTCCATAAATGGTATACTTTCTCAATTATATATGGTCCCATCCATTTAGATCTTAATTTTCCAGGAAAAAGTCTTAAACGAATATTAAATAATAATACTTCTTGTCCAGGCTCGAATATTTTTCCTGAAATTTTTTTATCAAGTAATATCTTCATTTTCTCTTTATAAATCTTTGCATTTTCATATGACTCATTTCTTATTTCATCCGTCTCATTTAGTTGTAATAATCATTTTTCTCCTGCGGTATTCAAATCAAAATTAAACTATTTTATCGCCCAATAAGCTTTATGTTCAAGTTCAACAGGTAAGTGACAAGGTTTACCATAAACTAACCGGTAAGGTGACATTCTGATTGGTGTTATAAGCTATTCTATAAGCCTATAATGCAGAATCAAGTCTATCAATCCAATCAGTTCGTTTAGGATTAACAGTCTTCTCTAAAATTCTTTTAATTTCTTTGTTTGATACTTCAGTCATTCCACTTTTTTGTGGGTGATAAGCTGTTGCAATTCTGTGTTTGATTCCAAATTTTTCCAGTAATGACTGAATTCTTATATTTCTGAAATGACTTCCACCATCTGTGGTAATTACCTTAGGCATTCCAAATCTTGAAAAAAATCATTTTCTTTAAAAATTTCGAAACACTTTTTGAATCATAGTTAGGTAAAGCTACAGCTTCAATCCACTTTGAATCATAATCAACTGCTAATAAAATATAAATCTTTTCAGATGATGGTACAAATGGTCCCATAAAGTCTAAACCCCATAAATCAAAATTTTCAACTTTCAATATATAGTTTAAAGGCATTTCATCTTTCCTAGACATATTTCCCATCCTTTGACATTGATCACATGTTTGAACATAATGCCTCACATCTTTGAACAAGGTAGGACAATAAAATCCTGAATTTAAAATTTTAAATGCAGTTTTATCTACTCCAAAGTGTCATCCAAACTCAGAATCATGACATTTTTGAATAATAGCAAAAGTTTCTTTATAAGGTACACATCTTCGAATTACAGAATCTCTTCCCAATTTAAATAAATGAGGATCTTCCCAAATATAAGATTTAGCATCATTTTTAAATTTCTTAATATATTTGTTATTCAATCCATAAGGTAGAATATTGCTAACTAAATAGTTAACTATATCCGCATACCAAGGTGTTTGGCATCCTTGAATAACATATAACTGTTCATCAGGAAACTTCTCATTTATATTTTCTTCAATAATAATATCATTCTTAATTCTAGATAAATGATTAGCAATTTGGTTGTCCGTTCCTTTTCTATCCACTATTTGAAAATCAAATTCTTGCAGAAGTAAAACCCATCTTATCAGTTTAGGTTTAGCATCCTTTTTTGACATTAATATTTAATAGCGGAAAGATCAGTATGAACTATGCATTTGGTACTAAGAAGATAAGGTCTAAATTTATCAAAGGCATAGACTATAGCTAAAAGCTCTTTTTCAGTAGTAGTGTAATTTCTTTGAGTTTCAGTAAAAGTTTTACTACCATAATATATATCTTTGAAAATTTTCTCATATTTTTG
Organism: Papilionanthe hookeriana x Papilionanthe teres; assembly: GCA_022702705.1. Taxonomy (NCBI): domain Eukaryota; kingdom Viridiplantae; phylum Streptophyta; class Magnoliopsida; order Asparagales; family Orchidaceae; genus Papilionanthe; species Papilionanthe hookeriana x Papilionanthe teres. The sequence goes on along the minus strand of CM040421.1, from coordinate 115,939,948 downwards.
TCCCAATACAGCTCCAATTGCAAAATCACTTGCATCGCACATTAATTCAAAAGGTTTATTCCAATTAGGTGCAATAATTATAGGTGCAGTTATTAATTTTTCTTTTAAAATATTGAAAACATTAACAAAATCTTCATTAAATTCAAATTTAGCTTCTTTTTTGAATAAATGACTAAGAGGTTTAGCAATTTTAGAAAAATCCTTTATATATCTTCTATAAAATCCATCATGTCCCAGAATACTTCTCACATCAGTAATAGTAGTAGGTAGTTGCAATTCAACAATAATTTTCACTTTTTCTTGATCAACTTCCATCCCTTTTTGTGTCATTTTGTGACCAAGTACAATGCCTTCTGTGACCATAAATTGACATTTTTCCTAGTTAAGAACTAAGTTTGTTTCTTCACATCTTTTCAGAACTTTGGAAATATTTTCCAAACAAGATTCAAAATAAGTTCCAAAAACTGAAAAATCGTCCATAAATATTTCAATTCCTTTGTCAATCAAATCACAAAATATTGACATCATACATCTTTGAAAAGTTACAGGTGCATTACATAAACCGAAAGGCATTCTTCTAAACGCAAATGTTTCATAAGGACTTGTAAATGTTGTTTTCTCTTGGTCCTCAAAAACGAAAGGTAATTGATAATAACCAGAATATCCATCCAGAAAACATAAATATGAGTGTCCAGCTAATTTATCAAGCATTTGATCCAAGAAAGGTAAAGGAAAATGATCTTTTCAGTGGCGTTATTTAATTTCTGATAATTAATGTAAATTCGTCATCCAGTAACTTGTATTGTAGGAATTAGTTCATTTTTATCATTGACAATGACAGTTACTCCTCCTTTCTTCGGAACACAATGAATAAAACTCACCCATTGACTATCCAAAATAAGGTAAATAATTCCAGCATCTAACCATTTTAAAATTTCTTTTTTAACAACCTCTTTCATGATAGGATTTAATCTTCTTTAAGGTTCAATAGTAGGTTTAAAATCTTCTTCCATTAAAATCCTATGCATACGGATGGAAGGGCTTATTCCTCTTATATCGGTATTAGTCCGACCAAAAGCTTTCTTATAATTCTTTAACACTCCTATTAATTTTTCTTCTTGATCTAAGCTTAGTTTAGAAGAAATAATAACGAGTAAAGTTAATGAATTTCTAAGAAAAGCATACTTTAAATGTGCGAGTAACATTTTTAATTCCGAGTTCGGGGGCTTTTTGAATCGAGGGTAAAAGTATATCATTTTGAGTTATGTCCAAAATTTCCCAGCTATCTTTAATATAATACGTTTCTTTAAATAATTCTTCTTCTTTTAGTTCTTCATTTTCGTCAGTTAATAATTCAATTTTATCTTCAAAAATTACTTTACATTTTTCTTATTAATATTTTTTAATTTTATAATCAATAATATCCATTCGATAGCATTTTTCTTTATCAGGGTACTTCATTGATTTAAGGACATTGAATTTAATCTCTTGATCATTAACTCTCATAGTTAATTCTCTTTTTTGCACATCAATCATAGCCTATCTGTTAGTTAGAAAAGGTCTCCCTAAAATAATTGGTATTTCTTTATCTTCTTCCATATCAAGTACAATGAAATCCACGGGGAAAATAAATTTATCCACTTTAACAAGAACATCCTCTATAACGCCTTTAGGGTAAGTGATAGATCTATCGACTAATCGAAGGGTTACAGTGGTGGGAGTAATCTCTCCTAAATTCAACCTTCGAAAAATAGAAAATGACATGAGATTAATACTTGCTCCTAAATCACATAAAGCTTTTCCACAAAATTTTTCTCCAATAGCACAAGGTATAGTGAAACTTCCAGGATCTTTAATTTTATGAGGTAATTTCTTTTTGAATTATTACACTACATTCTTCACTTAATGCAACAGTTTCAAAAGCTTCAAATTTTCATTTCTTACTTAAAATATCCTTCATAAATTTTGCATAAGTTGGCATCTGTTCCAAAGCTTCAGCAAAAGGTATTTTAATAGTAAGTTTCTTAAAAATTTCAAAGAACTTAGAAAATTGATGATCAAGCTTCTGCTGTTTTAATCTTCGAGGAAAAGGTGGTGGTGGTTTTTCAACTTCCACATTAATAGGAATAACAGTCTGATCTTTACTAGGAGAAGGAGTTTCTTTAGGTTTTTCAATCTCTTCAACCTCAATCTCATTTTCAATTTCATTCTGAATTCTTTCTTTTAATTCCTTTCCACTTCTAAGTTGTACAACCTTAGCATGTTCATGTTCTTTTCCAGTTTCTTTTGGATTGATTTCAACATTACTAGGAAGTGTTCCTGGAGGTTTGTAATTAATTAAATTAGCGATTTGTCCCATTTGATTCTCAATATTATTAATAGCAGTGTTTTGATTTTGTAATTGATTACTCAGTTGTAAAATTAACTCTTCTATAAATAACGTTTTCTGTTGATTATTAAATCCAGGAGGTGTTGACCTCATTTTTGATGAGGTCTTCTCTTCCTTCTTTAGTGCTTAGGATCTAGCCTTAGGCTTTTCCTTTGACCATCCTAGAGGACTAGAATTGGGACCCACCCCTTTAAAAATTTGAACCACTTCTTGCCTCCTTACAAACCCAACAAGCTTGATTGTAGACCCCTAATCACCTAGACGGTTGAAATCAAATGTGAAGGTTTAAAGGATGAGTTCCCTATAGGACTCTTTGGTCTTAAGATCACCCTGGGTGGCTTGGTCTGGTGAGGGTTGACTTACACACTCACTACACTCACACTCTACACTCTCTCACACACAATCCAAATCCTAAAACCACACTCATACCCAACTTGACTCCTTGACTCATGTAGGTAATTCATATGGATGGACCTTAACCCCTAAGCCCCTGGCTAAGAGGGTTAGGAACAACATAGTGAATGCCTCAAATGAGTCCTCTCATGGCTCATATAGGCTTAACATGGCTTCATGGCTCAATCAAAGTGATTCCATTTCACTCATATTTGATCAATCTTCTTTTTTTTAAAATTTCAATTTTTGACCCCGGGGACCCTACACCTACCAGACCTACCAAAAGCCCTTAAAATTGCCCAAATCCTCCAAAATTTCCAAATCACCCAAAATTCCCCAAAATTAACCTTGAACATTTCCTCATCAATCAAATTGATCATCCATAGCCAAAGATACCAAAAATTCCAAAAATACCCCCCATACCCTCCAAATACCCAAAATACCCCTCTTGACCCAAAAATCCAAAAATTCAGAAAATTCCCAGAAAATTCAAAAAAATCCCAAATATTCCTAATTTCATTTTGTCCAACTACACTATGGTCCAATTTTGTCAATTTACCCCCACTTTTACCAAAACCCCCAATTTAGCCCATTCTCAACCCAAGTGAACCCAATGTCAAACCAAATCTCCCCAATTGACCCCAATTTTGGTCCAATTCAATTCTAAACTTCAAATTAATATCCACAATATCAATGTAGACCAAATCCAAGTCCAATTTGATTGACATTTGGGTCCAATATCACTTTTGAGCTTAAAGCCCAATTTGGACCCATGACCCAAGCTTAGCCCAAACCAAACCAATTTAATTCCAATTGACCCCAAACCTTTTCTAAACCTTCCCTAACATCCCCAAAAACAAAAAACTAACATAATTTTCCCAAAATTTGGACCTAAACCCCACTCAAATTCAACCCAAAACCAAAAAGCCCAATTTTGACCTAAACCCAAACCTAACCCAAATAAGCCCAAGTCCCAAAACCAAAACCAAACCAAAGTTGAAACCTCTTTGAAACACTCCCATAAACATTTCCCAACATTAATTTTACATCAATTTCAACCTAGCCCAACATTGGCCCAAATTAGCCCAATTTGACCTATGTTGTCCCCTTTACCAAAGAAGCCCAAATCCAACCCAATTCAAACCCAAACCACCTCAAACTTGCTTCAAATCAATCATGGCACATCCCTAAAATAAACCCAACATTTGTTTGGCCCAATTGTTCACAAAATTCCCATCCATAAATTTATTTTCAAACCTAAGGCCCACTTCCTTAAGCCTTCCTAAAAAGCCCATCCAAAATGATTTCAAAAAGCCCAAAATCCATCTTAAAGCCCACATGACAATCCTCTATCATCATCCCTTTGATTTAAAACACTTCCTAAGTTCTAAAATCCATCATCAAATAAACCCAAATCAAGCCTTATGACAATTCTCCTTAAATCCATGAAGAATTCCAACACCCTTTTTCATGAAGTTGACTTAGCTTTTCCCAAGCCAAAGGTGAGCCATGAAGCCATGCATGAGCCACATGGGAGCCATGAAAGCCTTGGACACCTCACCATACCCAAGATGGAAAGAGGAGGAGGCCCTTTCCATGTTCCCTTAAGGGGATTAGCCACTTCCATGACTCCACTAAACCTTGCTTAAACTTAATTGTACTTGGATGGTGACCCTTCCCCACTAATTAAGCCGACCTAAACCACTTAATCTTCAGCCCAAACTAGCCATGGGAAGGTGCACCTAGCCCAATCCATGCATTTGACCAAACTTAGCCAAAATACACCCTTACCCCATTGTACTTTGATTCAAACACTTTACACATGGCAAAGCTCGATTGCTCGCACAAACCTCCAGCCACGACCCACCTGAACTTAAGGGTGACCCATGCCTGCCGGCCAGCCGCCTGGATCGCTGGAAAACACCATGGCCGAGACCTTGAGATGAGCCAAAGTTTGAAATTCCCACCTGTTGAGCTGCCCCATGCCCAATGGCCACCATGGTTGTTCTTCCCTTGACCTAAGCAGCTGATCCCAAGCCCTAACTCCCCCTGGGAGGCCTTCCAGCCATGCCTATTTAAACACCACCTCCTCTCGGCCAAGAGAGGTGCTGAACAAAAACTTACTGAAACCCTGCCAAAATCATTCCAGACCACTCTCTACACATAGAGAACTTGATTCCCACTGAAATCCCCCTGTCATTTCCTCTCTGCGAGCTCGATTTCGTAGTTGAAATTCGAGCCCAAAACCAGGACACTTCACCACAATGAGCCAATCTCCAAATTGATTGGTCCTACACCTTCACCAGACCAAGAGGAGAAGTTTCCCAGCAAAATTCCCCTCACCAGGCTAGCCATTGCTTCCAGCCTCCAAGCTTTGTGATCGGCTGTGGTCGAAATCATACCTAGACAATTCACCAGGCCAAGGGACTTCATCTGGAGCTTGCTTGGACCCAATCGAAGGTAACACAACTCTCAGATCGAAGCTTCACTTCTCTGAGCAAAGGTATGGACTTGCTCTTCTTCTTGAGCTTACAGAGATTCTCCATTTAATTTGAATCAATTTCAATGCATGTTTACCATATGGATGTGTTCGTCTCTTCAAGACGAATCCATAGAGCATAAGAACACGAAAATCCGTTTAGAATCGAGTGAGAAATTAGGGTTAGAAGGTTGACGGTTACGGGTTCACACCAGTCGTAGACGATGACTGGGAACCGTTGGATTGCGCGTGTATTGAGCAGACGGCCAGGATCGCGCCGGATGGAGCAACGAGACATGAACCGCGGGCCCCTGGAGCGCTGAGTCGGATGGCGGCGCCGAATCAAAGCGCGTCGCGTGGCCTTTCGGAGCTGCCGAGGATGTCGTGGCGCCGCGTGGATAAGTAGGAAAATATGGATTTTTCTTATTTATTAAATACCCAGAACTTCAAAAATCCATAACTTTGTGTAGAAAAATCCTAAAAATAAAATAAAAATACCCTCTTGCTCAGTGAACAGAGGAGAATAATGTGGAAAAGAAATCAAGTAATTTAATTCCATATTTTATTTTTAATGATTTATTTACTCTCTGCATTGTTTTAATTATCCATTCATATAGGAAATTCACCATGGCATGAAACCATAAGGCTTTTAAAGCCTCTGAACTTGGGAACATTCCCTGAATTGTCCAAGGTCAGAGGCCATCCCTATGAGAAGTTATTGATTTTTCAAGTTCATGTTACTATTTTGAGTATTTTAATTCCAATAATTAGCATGTTGAGAAATAAATTCTAGGGAAATTTGGTGATGTTTCTTGTGACCAGAGGGACCTAGGAAAAGTAAGTTTTGAGTTAATTCACTTTGAACAACCATAATTGGCCTAAATACCCAAAATTGAACTTTAATTAATTAGGGTTAACCACACATCAAATTAACTTAAAAATAATTCTCCACTGTCCTTTAGGGATAGGAGAACACCACATAAAAATTTGAAACCAATTAGACTTGATTAACCCCACCAAATGGGTTGATCAAGCCTCTCAAGTAATAATGGGTAAAATTAAACTTTAAAAATTCATAACTCACAAAATACTTTCAAAAATTCACAAAAATGGTTTTGGAGCTTCTATGATATCAAAGGAACTTAGGAAAATTAAAATTATAATTTTCTAAAAAAGTTGATTTTTATCATTATTTTAATATTTTTAATAATTAAAAAATAATAAAAATCACAAAAATATTAAAAATCACCAAAATGTCATATTTTGAATTCTAAACACTTAGGAACAAACTAAATATTTTTCTTATGTCCCTAAGATAAGATATTGAATTTTAAAGGTTTAATGTAATTTTTAATATTAAAATTGTATTTTTCAACCTCTTCACTAAAATAATTCTAATAAAACAAAGAAAAATCAAAAAATTATAAAAATTGGTTTTTTGGTTTCTCTGATATCAGAGAGATTTTTGAAAAATATAAAATTCATATTTCAACCTTTATTTTATTTTAAAATTAATTAATGCTCCAAAACTCAAAATAATTCTAATAAATAAAAAATAATTCAAAAAATCACCAAAATTAGTCTAAATGGTCTTCTGGTCATTAGGAATGCCCCATAATTTTCTTAAGGATAGAAAATCTTCCTTGGTCATCTTATTGAATTTTCCTTGAAAATCCCTATTTTCCACAAAAAAATAATTATATAAATAAATTAAATACAGAAAAATCACATTTTCTCCTCTAGAGTCTTAATTGACATGTGAGTGAAGTCACATAAAAATTTCAAAGTCATTTAAGCTCAATTTAGTGAGTTATGGAATTATTAAGCTTGAAGGGCAAAATGGTAATTAAAATTTTAACCCTTAATTAAAACTTTATAGGCTTAATAAAATGAAAGAGTAAAATATTTGATCCTAATCTGATTTGAATGATTGAAATTTAAAAAATTAAAGGGTAGAAACCCATCAATCATTTTTAAGAATAAACCTTAATCAATTAATTAATTAAATTTGGAAGATTAATAAAAATTGAAATTATTAAAATAGGGATATTATTTAGAAGACATTTATTCTTTAATTTAAGAGTCCCTAAATTAATCACTTCAATAATATTTAATTCACAATGAAAATGATAATCTAAACTCAAGATTTAAAATACTAAAAGACTTAATCATTCAATTAAATTAAAATTAAAATATTTAAACTAAATTAAATCAAAACTTCAATTAAATTAATACTTTAATAATTAAATTAAATCATCTTTAAAACATTAAAAATAAAAAAAATTAAATCAAATTAAAATTAAATTAAATCACAATTAAATCAAAGTAAATTCAAGTTAAATTAAATTAAATTAAAATACATTAAATTAAATTAAATTAAATTAAAAATAAAATCAAATTAAAATAAAATTTAAATTAAATTAAAATTAAAATTAAAATTAAATTAAAATTAAAACTAAACCAAATTAAATTAAATCAAATTAAATTAAATTAAATTAAATTAAATGTAACATCACCTAAGACATAAAGAATGCAAAATAGGTCTAAAAACAACTTGAACACTATTCCAAACATAGACCCATTAATTAAAATTAAATTAAATCACAAACCACTTAAACATCAATTTGCCCTCAAAAGCTTTTGTTGTCATAACTCCTAAATGGAGTATTAAGTGAAGTGTCACTTCATTCATAGGATTTTCAAACATCTTAGTTCACTGAGCAAAAGAACAAAACTTAATTAAACCGCGGATAATTAATCTACTTGATTAATTAAATCCATTTGGACTTAGAACAATTCCCGCAATATTGAAAAGATGTTTAAGATTCGTCTTAAGCACTTCCTCAATATGATGGGGTATTTCATAAGAAAAATTGAACTTAATTATTCTTTGGTGCAGAAAATCATCCATAAAACAAAATTGAAAACCTAGACGTCATAGGAATGGCTAGCTATAGGACTAGGATCTTGGTAGAAAACCAGAAACCTTGCCCTTAGCTTTACCTAGGTAATTGCTATAAATACTTAAATGCTCTGATATGTGTTTCAAGTGCAGCTTGGGATGACGGGAAGACCCTCCGAGTACGCTTTTATTTTATTGCAATTTACCTTCTCGCAATTTAATTAATCGCATTGCACTTTCTTTTCTTGCATGATAAACAACTGTTGCATGAAAATCAAAACCTTTAGGATAATCCCTAAACTGAAACCAAAACTAAATTAAAAATCACTGCAAGATAAAATTTACCGTCACAACATTTCAAAATATGAAACAACTCAAAATTTAATCACAAACAGAACAACAAAACTACAATTGCAACTAAATTAAAACGTCTCGTTGAATGATCGGGAATACCTCGGATGATGTAACCCACGTGTTGCTAACGGGATTTCCCACGGTCTAAATGAAAGTGTGGAACTCATTCAGTTGAGTTTAGCAAATTCATCTGGACTAAGTGAATTCAATGAAATAACGGTGCCGGGATGACGGAACCGTGGGATCTTAATCGGTTCTGTTATAATCAACTTTAAGATTTGTTTTAATTAAAATATTAAAAAACACTTGGACTTTAAGATTTCTAAACCAAAACACTTTTCTCATCTCTTGATTTTCACCTTCTATAACTAAACTTCTGCAACAACAAGGAGCTTGGAGCACGGTGGGCAGCACGGCCATCTTCGTCAGCAAAACTCGGGTCTACTCCAGCAATACCTTTCCTAGTTTTAAACAACAAAGCCATAGGATTTCGAGGTAGTTTGCCTAGTGCAGCATAAATCCTCAACTCTTCGTTATGCATTTGCATGATCATTAAGTCCTAACCAGTCTTAGCACTCCGAGGTAGTCGTTTGGTACGACATAAACCCTCACATCTCCGAGGCTATTTGTATGATTTTATCATACAAATATAAGTCCGAATTAATTAAAATTGGCAAGATTGAAATATCAGATAATATTAGGATTTTCTTAAACTCGAAGCCAAACAATATGATAGTTTGGGAAGTTGCCAAGATTCTTCTTGGATCCTCAGCTTCTCCTACTTCTCTTCCTTTGGATCCTCGAAAATAAATTGTTCCAAATTTTGAGTCATTCCCTTTTGAATTTCCAAAATCCAATCCTTTGAAAACCTTAAACTTTGAAATTCTTGAGAGCTAAATCACTGATCATTATCGAGAGTTTTCTTAGATGATTCCCGTCATTTAAGATGTAATTAACTATAGGGGCTTGCCCTTATAGGGAACTTTAAGAACCTGGGTAATATAAACCCTGCTTAATTCATTTATATTAAGCAGAGGAATTTGTCAGCTTATAAAATAGGTTCGCAGACCAAACGGATGTCACAAATCTTCTAGTTTATTTAACCGAGCCCCATCATCAAGCAGTGTGTCTATTCTCCGGGATAGATATACAGTTTGTGGTGCGGTGCTCGTTTATATAAACTATTCGAGATGTGAGATCGGTTTGATTTCATATCTTAAAATTTTCAAATTTAAAATTATTTTCAAAATCAAATACTACTTTTCAAATTATTTATTTAAACTAAATTAAAAATTTGCCGACAATTTCTGTAGGCGACCCCTTTTCAAAACACATAACCTAAAAATATGCCGACAGGAGGTTTATAATTTGAATTTACTTGATTGTTCCAATTTCTAGTTGGATGAGATTGATTATTACCTCATTGTTGTTGTGAATTATTCCAGTTAAAATTAGGGTGATTTTTCCATCCAGGATTATAATAATTTGAATAAGGATTATTTTTACTAGCAATAGCTTGTAAAGTTTCAATAGTTTGAGAATCTTCCATATTAGCAGAGTTGTTATGTGATACATTGATAGCAAAATTATCTAATTTCTTAGATATTGCAGCTACTTGTGAAGCTAAGATAGAAAAGGCTTCGTTATCATGAATACTTGTCATTCTTTTAGGATTAATCCTTTCAGAAGACCATTGAAAATTATTGTTAGCCAATTCTTCAATTAAAGTATAAGCTTCTTCAAATGATTTTGCCATTAAAGAACCTCTAGCAGCAACATCAATAATTGATTTTAGTGATCCAATAAGTCCATTATAAAATGTTTGAATAATTAACCAATCAGGTAAAGCATGATGAGGACACTTTCTTAATAGTTCTTTAAATCTTTCCTAAGTTTCATAAATTGTCTCCCCGTCAAATTGACTAAATGAAGTAATGTCATTTCTTAATTTAGCAGTTTTAGAAGGAGGAAAATTTTTAGCAAGGAATTTTTGTGCCATTTCAGCCATGTTTTAATAGAACATGTTGCTAATGAGTTCAACCACATCTTTACTTTATCTCTTAAAGAGAAAGGAAAGAGTCTAAGTCTAATAGCATCATCAGAAGCATTGGTATATTTAAAGGTAGCACAAAGTTCTAAAAAACTAGCAAGGTATAAATTTGGATCCTCATTTGGTGTTCCCCCAAATTGATTAGTTTGAACCATTTAATAACGGTCTAAGCTCAAAAGAATTAGCATCTACAGCAAGTATTTGAATACTATTATGAATTTCATCAACTGTAAGGTTAGCATAATCCCTTAATGTTTTGTAAACATTTTGCTCATTAATTTCAATTGGATTCTGTAAATTGTTATGTAAATTAGCCATCTCTTGATATTTTTGAATTTGTTTTCCTTTTTTAATTCTTCTAACAGTTCTTTCTAATTCAGAGTCTAAAGGTAATAATCCTTCAGAACCAGAACTACGCATAAAAAGTAAATAAAAAGTAAAATAAAATAGCAAGAAATAAAATCTCTACTTACTTTTTTCTTATTTTTGTTATTTTTGTTTTTCTTTTATTTTTGTTTTTATAAATGTTTTTGTATTTTAAATTTTTGTATTTTGACTATAAAAGAAATAAATAAAATAAAAATAAAATACATATTTAAAATCTAAAAATTTGCCCTCCCCGGCAACGACGCCAAAAACTTGACCTCGATCCGCGGACAACGCAGTAATTTATGCTTTCAAAAATATGTTATATCCAAAACTTTGACCCAAATAATAATAGTGGCTAGTGTATATAAATATAATTTTATGGAAAATATTTTACACACTAGAGGTACTACGCAAGTATACGTATCGTTTCAAGTAATATAGGGCTTTAAATAAAGACCATAGTATCGATCCCATGAGGAGGTTTATAGATTTTTAAATATTTTAATTTTATTTTTATGTATTTCTTTTAAAGTTATAAATTTAATATTTAATTTACTAAATGCAGAATTAAAGCAATAATAAAATAATGAGTGATGCAAATAATAATAAGCAAACAACTTCCTTCCTTTCAATTAATCTAAGACTTTTTAGATAATATAATATTCGTGGAGAATATAAATTTATGGTATTGTGCCAAATAGAAGCATTCATATTTTTTACCTTCGCTCGATAGTATAAAGAGCATTGGCTAATCTATAGATCAGGTGTGGATGAATTGTTAGTAGAATGGGTTAATCTAGGCTCACACTACTAAATGTCCAAGGGTGGCTATGGTCGGCCCTACTAGTGACCCGTTCCCTCTCTATAAACCAAATTACAATAATTTAGTCTATCACACTAAAAACTTATCAATTATATGCCCATTGAATAATATTTTCCTATTTATTTGCACTTCACCTTGAATAACTCGCACAAGGCCTTCGACTACCCAAGGATTCATGTGATATCTACTAGTTAAGAATTCATCTCCTTCTAGGTCTCAAAATTCTTCAACAGATTTTAAAAATTTAAATGGTCAATTTAAATAGTAAATTAAGATCCAGTATTAATATCATCACAATATTTAAACATATTTAGTTTTTAATTCTCCGACGAATTTAATATTATCTTATTTATCTTTTCATAATTGAAAGGAGAAAGTAAAGTAACCACTCAGAACACATTAAATTTAAATAACAAAACATAACAATAAAACTTTGAATCAAATTACAAATACTTATCTCAAGTGTTTCTCCAACTGAACCTCTGATTCCTTCTGACTCCAAAGTGAAATAGACTTCAAAAGCACCAACTCTTTCAAACTCTCAATACAAACTCTAAATAAAATAAACTCACTAATTTATGAAAGAAAGTAAACTACAAATGTGGCCCTTAAAATTATCTCTCTAATTCTCTCTCTGATTGGAGCAGACTAGGGCGGGCTTCTTATTGGCATTTTTCTCTGTAGAAATGGCCTCTTATTTATAAGCTTCAAGGGTTGCCTAAAGCATCTCTTCAAAATGTGTCCAAGTTTAATGAATCTTCTAGAAAGTGTGTCTGGCGCCTAGGCGCCGGCACTGGTGCCTAGGTGCTGGACTCCGCATCCAGTTCTTTGCACCTATTCACTTTGGATCCACCTCTTCGCGATCTAAACCGTTTCCAATCATCTAGATATAATGTATCACATGTCCTATAATCCATGAATAACTGCCAATCTTCTAGATGGTCCAATAACTGCTCTGACCGTCAAAATAACCGTCATAAGTAGTTACAAAAACTGTCACAGATTTGGTATCGAGCTGGCGCTTAGATGCTGGATTCTGGCGCCTAGGCGCCAGATTCTGGCGCCCGGCCCATTATTTTGGCAATTTTGCATTTTGGCTCGATTTTTGCTCATTTTTGCTCCTTTTTCATCCTTTTTCCTTTTTGAACATTTTTGCATCACCTACATCCAAAAACACAAAAATACCTTTCATTAAAGCATAATATCCTTAAAAATTTGATAAAAATCAAGGCATAAAAATAGGTATTTTTTCATGGATCAATTAATCAGATGGATATTACTGATGCAAGAATTTGATTTTGAAATAATTAATAGAAAGGGAACTGATAATCAAATTGCAGATCATTTGTCAAGATTATAATATTATGAATTATCTGACACTGACAATGAAATTATAGATAGTTTTTCTGACGAACAACTTTATAATGTAAATGAGTGGAAAATACCATGGTATGCTGATATAGTTATTTATATTGTAAGTGAAATTTTACCACCCATGCTAACTCTACAATAACAGAAAAAATTCATTTACGATGCTAAAACGTATTTTTGGGATGAACCATATTTATATAAACAATGTAAGGATCTAATTATTAGAAGATGCGTGCCTTATGAAGAAACTGAACAGATTATTCAAAAATGTCACGATTCTGAATTTGGAGGACATTTTAGGATCGATAAACTCGCTTATAAAATTTTACAATCTGGATTTTATTGGCCTACTCTTTTTAAAGATGTTTATAGATATATCAAAACTTGCGATAAATGCCAACGAGTAGGTAATATATCTAGAAGAAATGAAATGTCTCTGAATTTTACATAAGAAGTTGAAATTTTTGATGTTTGGGGATTAGATTTCATGGGACAATTTATTCATTCATTTGGAAACTCATATATATTAGTTGTTGTTGATTATGTTTCTAAATGGATTGAAGCACAAGTCTTACCTCGTTGTGAAGCTAAGAGTGTTTCAAAATTGTTAATGAAAAATATTTTCACAAGATATGGAATGCCGAGAGTGATTATCACTGACGGAGGATCCCATTTTAGGAATAAATATATTCAGAAATTGGCAGAAAAATTTAACATTATTCATAAAATATCGACTGCTTATCATCCACAAACTAGTAGATTAGCTGAAGTTTCTAATCGAGAAATTAAACAAATTTTAGAAAAAACTATAAACCCTAGTAGATTAGATTTGTCTACAAGACTAGACACTGTATTATGGGCATATAGGACTGCTTATAAAACCCCGATTGGAATGACTCCTTACAGGCTTATTTATGAAAAAACTTGTCACTTACCAGTTGAATTAGAGCACAAAGCGTATTGAGCGATTAAAGAATTCAATTATAATTTAAAAGATGCTGGTGAGAAGAGATTGTTGCAGATGAATGAATTAGAAGAATTAAGAAATGAATCCTATAATAACGATAGAATTTATAAAGAGAAAATGAAATTATGGCATGATCGGAAGATTAACCAAAAAAAATTTGAACCAGGACAAGAAGTTTTACTTTATAAGACAAGATTGAAATTATTTCCTGGGAAACTAAAATCTCGATGGTTAGGACCTTTCACTATAACTCAAATATTTACATACGGAGCTGTAGAAATTGAAGATCAAAAGACTGGACACAGATTTAAAGTAAATAGACATAGATTAAAACCATATTTTGAAGAAAAAAGATCAAATTTTAAAGAGGTTTTAATGCTCAGTCAACCTGATTAATAACTAGAATAGGTCGGGCTGACGACGTTAAACCAAGCACTTTATTGGAGGCAACCCATAGTGATCTTTATTTAGGTGTAATAATTGCATATTTATTTGATTTATTACTATTTTTGGTATAAAATGAATTCTACTACTCAAATTTATATTTATAATCATCATGATATTGGATACATAGAAAAAATTGGAAAGCATTCGGACCAGAGTGAAATTGGGCAATTTTACCTTAGCCCGCCGACGGCGAGATTGACGCCGTCGACGGCGAGTTTTGCCCGCCAAATTCAGTTCATATTTTTAAGAATCCCACCTACGGAAAGATCGTTGCCACGACGGTGAGATCGGTGAATGAGCAGTTTAGGGAGTTATTTTGACGGTTTCTGGCGATTCTAATTGTTTTAACTCTTTAAGAACGCCTAAAACTCGAAATCTAAACCATTTACTTCCTGAAAATGATTTGAAACTCCACAAAAACTCATCATTATGGCATCCAATCCACTTGAAATCACTAGATCCCGAGTGTTCAATCGAAGAAAGTTTGTCAGTTATGAGGCCTAGCGAATCTTCAACAAAGTTATGATGAAGAAGAGATTAATCAAAGAAAGAGGATTCGTGAATAGAGGAGTGGAGAATTCAACAACGTCTATTGAGGATATTATTATGCGACGACGTTGGGAGGTATTATGCTATGCAACTTCTGCAGTAGTCATCCCCGTAGTAAAAGAATTCTACTCCAATCTTCATGGAATCAACAACGGAAGCGTTTATGTGCGAGGCAGATGGGTAACTTTCACTCCTTCTAGAATCAATGAGTTATATTCAATTGAAAATACACCTGTTTGCCACTATTCCAATTTTGTTCCTACAAGAAATAATATGAATGAGATATATCAATATTTGACTGATGAATCAGAAGATTGGGAAACAAGAGAAGATGGGTATGTTAGCTTTTCTGCATGACTTCTAAACCCCGTCTTTAAACCCTAGCGCTTCTTTATTTCTTCAAAATTATTACCCACTATGAGGGCAAACAAAGTTTCTAAAGAGTGTGCAATTCTGAATTATTATATTCAAGTGGGATTACTTATCGATGTTGGTTAAATTATTGTGAAGTCTGCTTTAGGCCTGATTGTGCATGGATCGATTTATGGGCTTGGACATCCTTCAAAAATTTTTGCATTATGCAGTCAGTACCAATTTTCTTATGAAGCCTAGGAAAAATTACTTTTTCCTTGGAAACCATTAGATCTAACTGATATGTTCCCTACTCTGGATAACAATAATGAGATAGCCATTACTGCGAATCAAGCATCTCAAAACTCTCTTTCAATCAGGTCCTTTAATGATAAAACAAATCTGATCTTACGAAAACTCAATGGATTGGAAAAAGAGGTACAAAACGTGACGACTTCCATTAATAATATCTCTGATTTATTTGATCATATTGATTGGAGGATGAAGGAACACTTCGATTATTCTTGATATCTTGAGGCTAGTTTCATACGGCTTTTGAGAAAGAAAGGATGGATTGAAGAAGATTCTACAGAATAATTTCCATACAAGCCTTTCTACAATCTATTAGTTCATCTACGTTCTATCGGAGATATCATAGATGAATTTAGTACAGACACTGATGAGTAGAAGACATTCGTATTTGTTTATGTGTTGAGTTAGTTTGAATTTAATTTTTATGAAATTTGCACTTTTGATATTTTAGATTTTAAGATTTGATCTCAGTATAGATGAGATTATGTGTTGTTTGTTTAGTCTCAACGTTTTGAGTACTGTAGTTTAGATTGCGACGCTGAATTTTATTTTTTAAGTAAATGTGGTGTATACATATTGTAAAACCTTGGATTTCATATATAAAATTGTTATGTTTTGTGTTGTGTGAATTTATGTGAGTTAAAATAGTATCTAATCATAACAAAATGTATTTAATTGATTGATCGGACATTATCAAGGCTTAAAATAAATTGAATACATTATAAATATTAAAAATATTAATTCCCAAAAAATCCCACCGACAGCGAGAATGATGTCGCCGACGGCGAGATTTTCCAGAAACTTTAAGCCTATTTGAATTAATTAGCCCGCCGACGGCGAGATTTTTCCCGCTGACGGTGAGATCCCAAAAAACACTTTATTTTGATAGGTCAACCGTCACTATTCATCGTCCCCTTCCTCAAAACTTCAAAAAACCGACCTAGGGCTTGAGAGATCGTGGATTTGGAACAATATCAACACATTTTGACACCGGATTTTATCTTCCCTTGGTAAGTGCTTCACTCTCATGCAAAAATTTTTAATTTTCACCGAGTATTTCTTCCATATTTGGGAATTTTGGAAAAAATTGAAATATAGAAAAAATAGTTGGAAGAAATCCGTGGAATTCATTTTAAATTATTTTAAGTCAACTTTAGAAACCATTCTAGTATTATTTTTAAGTTTAGTCAAGATTTTTGTAAATTTGATAGATCGAGAAATGGCTCCACGACAAAAGAGGCGACTAGATTATGATGAGACACGATTCGTGAATGCTAGAGCTCAATCAAGATACAATTTTAATATCAAAGAAAGAAAATGCATTCAAGATAGAGTTTTTAAGAATCCAGGAGGCGAAGTGGAACGAACGATAAAAGAGAGAAGATGGGAAAATTTCTGTTATACAATAAATAGAGCTGCAGTTGAAATCATGAAAGAATTTTATGCCAACTTGACTGAGATAGAAGATGTACCAATAAAGGTTAGAGGATTTTTAGTTGATATTAATGCTTCAAGAATAAATTCTTTCTACGAAGTACAAGATCTGCATACCAGCGAATACGATACATTCGGAATAATGAAAGGACCGCTGGAGGAGGTGATTAACTTTCTCACTAATGGGAAAGGGACTTGGAAAATTAAGCAGCGTGAACGGGTAAACTTCCCTCTGTCTATGTTAAATGCAACCTCTAAAGCTTGACATTATTTTATTTGTTCTACTTTGTTACCTACCTATCACCATAGTAAAGTAACAAGAGATAGAGCGGTTCTGAATTTTTATATTCAGAACCACAGAAGTATTAATGTGGGAAGTATTATTTACAAAAATATATTAGCTACTGCATGAAGTGAAAGTGGAGGAGGACTAGGACATCCTGGTCTAATTTATGCACTCTGCCAATTATCTAGAGTAGAGGCTAGAGATGATGAGGAATGGGTTGAACCTATAAAACCCATTACCTTGGCTAATATAAAAACTTATGAACCCCACAAAGGATGGAGATCTGGGACTAGGAGCTATGCACCTTCAACTAGTAGGGATATTCCCTCTACCAGTTATGACCCTCCTACCTATAGTTCTCCTACCCTTTATGATTTGATGAATGAAATGACCTCGCAACAGAAAAAGTTTTGAAAAGATTGAAGAAAAATTGGAACATATTGATCAGAGAATTGGAGGATTAGAACGGAGGCATAATTATGACAGCGATTATCTCTAGAGACATTCTGAATTTGAGATAGCCAACTATGATGTTGAGAATCGTTATCGGAGAGGAGAGCCTGATGTTATATTTCCTGAGTGCCCTCGTTATACTCACTACTAGCCTACTCCACCTGCTGAACAAGGAGACGAGGATATAGTTTGGGATTTTAATGTTGATGATTAGATTCTATGCTTAGGTATTTATGTTATGTGATTGTTTGTTTATTTTCTTAGATTCAGTATTGATGTTTAGTTTATGAACTTTGATTATTATGTTGTGTAAGAAATTTTAATGTTGTTGTATAAGTTAAATTTGTGTGGCTTTTAAATTTTAATATTTCAATTTGTGATTGTAACTCTAAAACTGGATTTGTGAAATATATGTGGATGTTGTGTTATGTTGTGGTATAAATTGTGTTAGTAGTTGTACTTATTTCAAAACTTTTTTACCCAACAATTTCTTTGATATTATATATGTATAGAAAGTTATTAATAGTACAGGTTAATTAAGTGATGAAAAGAACCTGCAGAACTTCAAAAAGGAGAAATACCTAAAGCACGAAGGTATGATTTAAATTTACAGTTTATTTTCTTTTCACCCTATATAAATAGATATAAAAATTTAAGTTTGGGGGAGGAAAAAAATAAAAATTTAATTATTAAATTGTTCTCAATTTATATTTTCAAAAATTATTATAAAATGATTTTCTGTAATGAATTTAATTCAGTAAACTAGAATTAATTTATTTAATTATCATAGAAAGTTAAAAGAAATATTTCTAGTGATTAAACTAATTTTGTAAATTAAGAAATTTGGTATAAGAGGATAAGAATATAGTTAACTATTTAAAGTAAGGAAAACTATATTTCAAAATATGAAATTCTTAAGTATTTAGTTGAGAAAGAAAAGATTGAAACTCAATGAAGTAAAAACTTTGAAATACATATAAGGTAAGTAAATGTTTTAAGTTTCAAATTTAGGAAGAGGAAGGTGAAGTTCAAAATTATTAATAGGCTATCCAGATACAGTAATCCTCACTTGAAAAAGAAAGAATGATTGAAAAATCAAACCAAATGAAAAGAAAAGAAAAAGTAAGTGAGGAGAAGCTTGAGGAGATGCCTTATCAAAAATTGGCTTCATTTGAGTCAACCTAAAGGGTAAACTCAGTTATATTTCTGAACTTATATATATGGATTAGTATTTTACTAAGTAGTGCTTTCATGAAATTCCTATCATCTGAATATCTTAAGTAATTTAATATTGCAAAATATAGTCATTCTTGAAGTAAATAGAAGACTCAAAATCTTAAACTTGATGACTAAATAGCCTTACATCTATAGAGTTAATTTAATTATCTAAAAATCTTTCTAATAAACTTTACTATAATATTTTACTTAAATCAAATTCATAGTATTTCTGAATTAAAGTTTTATTACAAATAATCATTACTTTTATATAGTATCAAGAATAATTGAGGACAAGTAATAGTTAAGTTTGGGGGATTTTGACTATAGGAAAATGTATTAAGAAATTCATACCAATTTTATATGAGATTTCACTTTAAAGAAAGGTATTTTCTATGTTTTATTGCAGGTATGAAGATTTATAGGTATTGGAAGCAAAAAGATCGAAAAGAAGCAAATCTGGAATGAAAAGGACTAAAAAGAGATGGAAATTGAACTATCCCGCCGACGGCGAGGAATAGGCCACCGACGGCGTGATTTTCCCGAACATTTTGAATATATTATAAAGGAGCCTGCCAACGACGAGATCAAGCTCGCCGACATCGAGCTTTAGCGGTTAGCCAAATTCTAGAAGCCCACCGACGGCGAAAATGTCGGTTCAAGCCAAATATATTGAATCTGGACGCTTTTTGAAGAGGTGCTTAAGCAACCTTTGGATATATTCCATCTTCTTTAAATATAGACGAATTTAGGTTGAAAAGTTTGTGTCTTGTGGAAGTCAATAGTGTGTGTCTTGTGGAAGTCAATAGTGTGTGGTGAGTCTATTTTGTGTGTATTAGTGTGTTTTAGAGTATATTAGTAAGTATAATTAAGTGAGTTGTACAAGAAGGAAGAGTTAGAGGAACTTCAAAGAGTCTGCTTGGGGAGAAGATTCGAGTTAATTTTTTATTTATTGTTTTATAACTTTAAATAAAATCCAAGTTTTGTGTTATTTTTCCTATGCTTTCTGAGTAGTTTTCTCTGTCTTTCTCCTTGTTGTTGAGATTTTTTGAAATGAAGAATTGAATTAGTTGTGCCTAAAAATATTAAATAAAATTGTGATAATCTTTTTACTTAAATCTTATTTTACTTTCAATTTGGCTAATTGAATTGTTACAATATGTTGAATTATCAACTATAGTAAAGATTACATCTAAGATTCAGGGAAGTCAAAAGCCTTGGAAGGAGGGTGCAAATAAATAGAGAAATATTATTTATTGGGCGTAGAATTGGATATTTTAGTTTGACTGACTAAAATCTTCAATTCAGTCCTATTGTTTGGGAGCTGAAGTGTAGATGTTAGCCCCCAGGAGAGGGGAACGTGGGAGTTCCGAAGTGGCAGCCGGTATCCTCCCAGCCTAGCCGCATATTCAGTAACCAAGCATAGGATTAGTCAATGTTCTTTATGCCTTGACCAAAGGGTAAAGAATAGGAATGATCCTATTTGGCACAATATAATTCTAACTAATTTAATTATTCATTCACTTAATTTTCTTAACAAGGAGAAAGATACTTTTTCTAAATTTTAATCTTCTATTTAAAAATTAAGTAATAGAGTTTAGTATAAACGTTCTTTATTTCCGTACACTAGATAGTAATTGCATCTGCTGAAATTAGTTCTTAATCTCTATACTTCCCTGTGAGATCAATATCTCCATTAGAGCAATTTATTACTTGAACGATACATATACTTGCGTTTATAAAAGGGGGGACACAATTGCTAATTTTACTCTGATAATCATTTATAAAATATATAATATAAAGCTCCGCAATCATATAAACCCTGCTGCCTCGCGACTCCAGGTCAATAGGATTCAATCTTCTTTAAGGATCAGCCCTAAGATTATGATTATCTTCCATCAAAATTTGGTGCATATAGATTGAAGGACTGACTCCATTAATATCAGCTAAAGTCCATCCAAAGGCCTTTTTATGATTCTCTAATACTTGCAATAATTTTTCTTTTTGTTCTATAGTTAATTCTAAGGATATAATAACTGGTAATGTAGATGAGTTTCCCAAATATGCATACTTCGGATAAGTAGGTAAAACTTTCATCTTGAGTTCTAGAGATTTTTCTATGGATGGAATCAGAGGATAACTAGTTTTAGTAGTATCTAAAATTTCATAATTTTCCTGAAAATAATTTGAATCCTCAGCAATTATCTCATTTGATTCATCTTCAAAATCTCTTTTAGTCTCAGCTTCTTGTTCCTTCTCTTCTGAAATGACTTCATCTTCTTGATGGAGTATGACTTCACATATGTTTTGGAAATTATTGACTATCATTGCATCAATGATATCCTTTCTATAACATTCTTCATCAGGATACTTCATTTTTTTAGAACATTAAATGTAACTTCGTGATCATTCACTCTCATGGTTAATTCCCCTTTTTTCACATCTATCATTGCTCGTCCGGTAGCAATAAAAAGTCTTCCAAAAATAATAGGAATTTCTTTATCTTCTTCCATATCTAATACAATAAAATTAACAGAGAAAATAAATTTATCTACTTTAACCAACACTTCTTCTATTGCCCCTTTAGGATAAGTGAAAGATCGATATGCTAATTGTAGGGTTACAGTAGTGGGAGAAATATCCCCTATTCCTATCCTTTTGAATATAAATAGTGGCATAAGGTTAAAGCTCTCTCCCAGATCACAAAAATTTTCCACCAAAATTTTCTCCAATTACACAAGGTATGTTTAAGCTACCAAGATCTTTAAATTTTCAAGGAATTTTTTTTTGAATTATTGCACTACATTCTTCACTAAGTGCAAAAGTCTCATAATCTACAAAATTCTTCCTTTTGTTTAAAACTTCTTTCATAAATTTGTCATAACTAGGCACTGTTCTAAAGGCTCAACAAAAGGGATATTAATTGTAAGCATCTTGAGTATTTGAAAATAAATTTATTATTGTTGATCCATTTTTTGTTATTTAAGTCTTTGAGGAAAATTTGGTGGAGGCCTTTCTAAATTAATCTTAGTTAGAGAGTTAGGTGTTTCTGCTTCCTTAGGAATAATTTCATCTAGTCGATCAATTTCTTCAACTTCTCTCTCAAACTCCACCTCTTTTTAAACTTCAACATTTAATTCTTTCTCAGTCCTTAATTGGACCACTTTAACATGCTCTTGCTCTTTACATTTGTCCTTAGGATTAATCTCCACATTACTAGGAAGTCTTCCCTGAGGCTAATAGTTAAGTGCGTTAACAATTTGTCTCAGTTGATTCTCCATATTTCTAATAGTAGCACTTTGATTTTACAAATGATTATTAATTTACAACACCACTTCTTCTATAGACCACTTCTTCTCCTTAAACTATTGATTAAATCTAGAAGGATAAGTAGGTCCATACTTAGCACTACCCTGTTTGTTCTAATTTCTTAATGGGTTTACTTGAACATTCTCCTATTGTTCACTTCCACCACTAGAATGGTTGTTCTAATTATTTTTCCAACATGGGTTGTAATAATAGGAATATGGGTAATTGGATCTGTTGATGGAATTTATAGTTTCCAATGAAGTACGAGAATCCATCATTTGTCCTAATGAATTTTTTTTAACTATTATGGGTGTTGGAGAAAAAATCATTCCATATCTTCTTAGACAATGCAACACTTGACATGCAATCATTGAAATAACATCATTATCATAAATACTAGCTAGTTTCATAGGATTTACCCAATCAGAAAGCCATTAAAATTTTTTTGTAGCCATTTATTCAATTTATGAATAAGCTTCATCAAGGGGTTTAGACATTAATGAGCCTCCAATAGTAGCATTTATAATAGATCTAAGGGATCCTACTAACCCATTATAAAAAGTTTGAATGATTAACTAGTCTGGTAAAGCATAATGTAGACACTTTCTAAAGAGTTCCTTAAAACTTTCCCAAGCTTCATATATAGACTCTCCTCCATACCGAGTAAAAGAAGTAATATCATTTCTAAGATTCACTGTTTTTGAAGGTGGAAAATACTTAGCCAAAAATTTTTTAGCTAAATCTCCATAAGTTCTGATAGATCAAGGTGCTAATGAATTTAACAACATCATAGATTTATCCCTTAATGAAAAAAGAAAAATTCTAGTCTAATGGCATCATTTGATACGCCATCATTTTTAAATGTAGCACAGAGTTCTAAAAAACTTGCTAACTGTAAAATGAGATCCTCAGATGGTGTCCCTCCAAACTGATTATTTTGTACTATTTGTATAATTGAAGGCTTAAGTTCAAACGAGTTAGCCTCTACAGTAGAAGTTTGAATGCTTAAATAAATTTAATCTACTGTAGGGTTTGCATAATCCATTAAAGTTTTTTGTAAATTATGATTTTTCATATTCAACTTTTTTAATTTCAATATTATTTTGCAATGTGTTAGCAATTTCCTAAGAACTATGAAGTCTTCATTGTTTTCGAATTTTTCTAATAATCCATTTTAATTCAAAATCGTAAGGCACTAAATATTTAGATCCAGAACTACACATAAACAATTTTAAAAAATTGCAGAAAAATAAAACAACACACCAAAAATGAAAATATTTAAAATATAATTTTAATTTCTTAAATTTTTTAATTTTTAATATTTCAATTTTTTCTTCTTTTTTATATTATATTTATAATTATATATATTAAATTCACAAATAAAATAAAATTTTAAGTCAAAAAGTTACATTGCTTCCTCTGCAACGGCACCAAAAACTTGACCCGACCCGCAATTACGTGTATTTTTAAACTCCAAAAATTTACTAGAAAATATGTCTCAAATTACGCTTAACAAAATATAAAGATTTATGAAATTTATAATAGATTTTCACACTAGGGGTGCTACGCAAGTATATGTATCGTTTTAAGTAATATAAGATTTTTCTTAAAAACCCAAGTATCGATCCCATGGGAAAGTACAGCTCTTAAATATACTTACAGAATTTTTATTGAAATTATAAATTAAACAGATAAATGGTATATAATGATATGCTTACTAAAAATTTCTACTAAAAAGAGAATAACAACTAAATGTAACAGCTTAATAAAATATAACAGCAAGTTTGGAATTTATGGAAAACCTTTCTCCTTGCAAAGAGATTTTAATCTATGTAGGATTCTAATTATTTAAGATAAAATTGATGTATCATGACAAATAGAAGCAAAACTATTTCTTTACGCCTCTGGTGCTAGAAAAGAACATTGGCAAACTTAAAGCCGATTCCTTAACATCTTGATTCTACATCGTAGAATCTAGCCTCTTACCTCTATATGCCCTAGCCTAAGTAAATATATTGACTAAATCCCAGTGTCAGAGTACTAAAACTTAAGCCAAACTAGAAAGAATGTAGCCTGTCACCCTACAACTAACCAATTCTACACCCATCAAACCTTTTCTCCCTATTTTTTTTTAGTCCCCCTTGGTGATTGCAATCACGAGTTGGGTGAAATCATAGCCCTCCCAGGTCATTATGTTTCTCAACAGATTTTATCCTCACAAGTGACCAGTTAGTAAAGTAAATGAAGATTTGGTGAAAATACTATCACAATTTTAAGAGTAAAAAGAAGTCTTTAAATCATTCTCATCCGACAAGATTAATTCCCATATGCAAGGAGAAATAAAAGAAACTACTAAGAATCCATTAAGATTAAACAAAAACAAAACGTTTACATTAAAATCCGAGTCTTACAATAAAAACTTAAACACAAATATAAAGTACCTTATGTCTTCTCTCCAGGTAAACTTCTGAAGTTTTCTTTGAGCAATCTCTAAACTTTTACCTACTAAAACACTCTCAAGGTTAAACTTAAAAAAATAACAAAAACCTAATTTACTATTGCATCCCAATTGAAGTTTTGAGGCTCTAAAAGGTCTCTAAATTCAGCCAAAATTTTCTCATTTAATAGAAAAAAGAAAATAACTAATGGTTTCTTCAAACACCCCTTTAAAATTTGGCCAAATTCAATTGATCTTCTAGAAAGGTAGTTTTTGGCGCTATAGCGCCAGTCTGTGGCGCTATAGCAAAACTCTGGTTGGAGACTGGCACTATTAGCGCCAGGGGTGGTTTTATAGCGCCACCAATATTTGTCCAATTTTTTCTCCCATTTTTCTAACAGTTTCTCTAAATGTCCTTCCAAGTACCTGAAACCAAAAATATGCAAAATACCTTACTTTAAAGTGCAATATTATCAAAAATGTATAAAAAAAGGCTTATAAAATATGCACTAAAAATAGGTTATTTTAGGTGGAACAGATCCTAAGCTCGACACATTTAGCATAAAAGATATGGGTGATATTCCATGAAAAGGAAAGCCATTTTCTAAGGGAAGAGTTTTCTGGACCTGGAAGTCAATGCTAACATGAAAAGTGTGAGTAATAACCTAGAGGAAGCAAATCATCTTTCGATAGAAGGACTGCCAAAACCTAGAGGTCATCACATTTAGCTTGAAAAGTATGGTAGTAACCCATAAAGTGGTGAATCATCTTTCGATAGAAGGACCACCAGGACTATGAGGTTAATGCATTTAGCACAAAAAGTATGGTTAGTAACCCATAAAAAGGTGAGTCATCTTAAAATAAAAGGACCACTAGGACCCGAAGGAAAACACATTTAGCGTGAAACGTATGGGTAGTAACCCATAAAGAGGCAAGACATCATTTGATGGAAGGACCACAAGGACACGGAGTTTAACAAAATTAGCACTAAGAGTATGGGTAGTAACCCATAATGGGGCGAGTAATCATCTGATAGAAGGAGCGCCAGGACTCTGAGGTCAATGCATTTAGCATAGAAAGTATGGGTACTAATCCATAAGGAGGCAAGTCTTCTTCCAATAAAAGGACTGTCAGAACACAAAAGTCAACACGTTTAATGCAAAGGTATGAGTAGTAACCCATAAGGAGGCAAATCATCTTCCAATAGAAAGAATGCCAGGACCTGGTGATCAATGCATTTAGAACAAAAAGGTACGGTAAGAGAGATACATAACTTCTCTTATACTGATTACTATGAGTACCAGGAATAGGCCACTCTAAGGACTTCCACTTTGCTTAGATAAAACCCATAAATCAATTTAAGAGAAGCATATGTCTCCTCTTACATATGCACTTTGTGAACCATGCTAGGTTGTCTCCTAGTAAGTATAGAAACACATCATCACAAGTGATTTACGCAAATGAACCACCAAAATAAGAAAAATTTATTGCTCCTTAAAGTATCAGAGATATCATTTTATTAGTTGATAATAAAGTTCATAAGTACATCAAATTTGAAGATACATCATGTACAAACGTATCAAGTATGCCTAAACATAATACATCTTCAAATATTTCCTGTTGATCGGAGGCATGGCTTCTCATCTTTCGTAGACCTTCTAGATCACAAAAGGACCTTTTTAGGTGAGTTTAAATATTTCATGTGTTTAGTGGTGCATCACTATGGGACATCACACGACCAATACCATGTCTCCAATAGTAAACGTGTGGGGCCTCACGAGTTTATCGTGGACTCTAGCCATACGAGCGTGGTACGTGTCAAGGAATTGTTGAGCATGTAACCTCAGCTCATCAAGGTTATCCAACTCTTTCAATTGAATTTAGATTTTTGGTTATTGTTTATATTTTTGCTTATAACAACCCGTAATGAAGCTATTCAACTTCCAAGGGAAGGATTGCTTTGGACCCAAAGATTAATGCATATGGACTAGAGCCTATAGGTACAATATGTCGTACGATATGCCACAAGGCTTTCAAGAGTTTCTCATGCCATTAATTTTTATTAGCATGCAAAGTATACTATATAAGATTGACTAAAGTCTTATTAAAAGCTTCAGTAAATTCATTAGCTCACATATATTATACGGTAGAAAACCATCAATCAATGTGGTGGTGATGAACAAACCTATTGATTTTGGTGTCCTTGAATGTCAACCCATTATCAGATATGATATGGTGCAGCACAACAAAATGATATAAGATGTTGTTCGTAATATAGTGAAACACATTTTTTGCCTTCACCTCCCTTAATGGAAATGCTTCTACCCGCTTGGACGAGTAGTTAGTGGTTGTAAGAAGGAATTTATGTTCTTTAGAGGATGAGGTTTAATAAGCCCAATAATATCTGTTTCCCAGACCTTAAAGGGCCAAGATGCTACTGTCATATGCAGGGTAATAGGAGGATGATGCCTCATGGGGTTAAATACTTAGCACTCATAGCACCGCTTGATTTATTCCATACAGTAAAGGGTAATTGAAAGCCAATAATAGCCAAGCCTCTTAATTTTTTTTTCATTTTAGACTCTAATTGATGTAATCTACATATAACCTCGTGAACTTCGGTCATGAAATTTTGAGCCTCTTCAGATTGACACATTGAAGCCATATCTGCTCAAAATAATGGCAGTACAACATATCGTTCATAATAGTGAATGAGGCACTCTACTTTGAATTTGAGAGGTCTGGGAGAGATCATTAGGGAGTATCCTCTTTAACAAATATGTGATGAAGGCAAGGTCCCTATTGACATATGACTCATTAGAAGAAAAAAGGACTATGCTTTTATCACTCAATAGGGAGGCTTCTAGAGTGCTAAATAGAGCTGGTGATAGGATCCTTCTATCTTAGATCTCTACTATCAATAGATCCCATTAGAACTAGATAATTATTTGGATAGCTTCGTAAGAGCATTAGTTTCTCCGTTGAGGGAATGAGGTATATTGATCTAATTCACATCGAGGATGTGCTTTTGTAATGTCATTACTCTTTTATGATATGAAAAATAGTCAAGCTTGAGGACTATATAAGCCCCAACACTTGAAAAATTATGAGTTGCGAATCTCCATATACTTTAACCTTTTTGTTATTCATCTCGATGAAATTTTCCAACAAAAGAATCAAGTTTTCATATTCTACCTAGCTATTATAAAAGTTAAGATACAATGCTCTGGGGATAAAAAGAGCAACCTGGTCCTTGAATGTACTATTAGGAGAGATCCAAGCGGCACTTCCTTCAAGGAAGATGCCCCGATCAAATACAATTCCCACTCAAGGGTCTATGGCCAACATGTGCTCATTAGGAAACTCATCATTCATTGGTGAATCGGATGAAATTCAGTCAGATGCTAGAAGTCATCCAAAGCCTGTCCTTTAACTGCTCTCCGAGGGACATATAAAATGTCAAACTGTGGTAAGATCATGGCACATCAAGCTAACCATCCAAACACTGTAGGAAAAGTCACCAAGTACCACAGGGCATTTAGCCTTAAGATCACATTAATATGACGTAAGTGTTTTAATTCCTTTCTCTTTTTTATTTTCAAAGCATTTGACAGCTTGTCCATTGCTGTATACATTCCTTTTCTGAATAAGTCTCTCTTCTTGATCTTGTAAATGATCAGAGGAAGAGAGGAACCAAAAAATTAGGAATACTACAAAGGCAGACAAATAATAAAAACAACGCGGAGAACTTCTATGTTGCAAACCCCACAAGGATAAGGCAAGCATATACACCCGAACAAGTTCAGACTGAAAAAGCTTGTGCCAAGTATTTACAAAGGAATGTCTACAAAAGCTACTCACAACATAAGATTCAGGTTTGTTTACCTATTCTTGGGTCTAGAGCACTCTCAAGGGGACTGATCACAGAAAAATTCATTAACAAATTCATATCTATTTTTGATAAAATTTCACTTTAAAGAAAGGTATTTTCTTTATTTTATTTCAGGAATGCAGATTTATAAGTGATGGAAGAAAAAAGCATGAAATGGAGCAAATTTGGATCAAAAAGGAGGAAATTCATGCAAATATAACTACTTCGCTGACGGCGAGATCGAGGCCGCCGACGGCGAGATCGTAAAGAGAATTTCTGAAGGAATTATAACTACCTCGCCGACAGCGAGCCCGAGCCCGCCGACAGCGAGATCGCACGGTTTGAAGACCTTCTAGAAGCCCCGCTGACGGCGAGGTCGTTTCCCGCCGACGGCGAGCCAGTTCAAAATGCAAATACATTGAACCTGGACACTTTTTAAAGAGGTGTTTAAGCACCCCTTGGACCTTTGCTTAACTCTATAAATAGAGGCCGAATTCTAGTGTCTTAGTGTGTCTTTTGAGTCTTCAAAAGTTTCTCTAGAGTCTTTTATGTGTCTATTTTAGTAAGTCTGAGTGTGTTTAGTGAGTTTCTTTAGTTTATTTGAGTGCTATTTAGAAGTTTGCTGTACTAGAAGGAAAAGTTAAAGGAACTTCAAGGAGTCTGCTTGGGAAGGAAATTAAGATAAGTATCTTTGTTTATTATTGTTAACTTTAAATGAAATCCATGCTTTGTTTTATTCCCATGCATTCTGAGTAGTTTTCTTAGTCTTTCTTCTTGTTTATGAAAATTATGCGGATTGATGAAATTAAATAGAAGCACCTAATATATTAAAATAAATTATGATAATTTTTACTTAAAACTTAATTTACTTTCAATACGGCCAATTGAGTTGTTAAAATATGTTGAATTATCAACTATAGTAAAAATTACATCCAATATTCGGGAAGTCAAAAGCCTTGGAAGGCGGGTGCAAAAAAATAGGGAAATATTAATTATCGGACGTAGAATTGGACATTTTAGTGTGACGGACTAAAATATTCAATTCGGTCCTACTTGTTTAGAGTCGAAGTGTAGATGTTAGCCCTCGAGTGAGGGGAATGTGGGAGCTACGAAGTGGCAACCGGTATCCTCCCGACTTAGCCGCGATTCGATAATCAAACATAGGATTAGTCAATGTTCTTTGCACCTGGACCAAAGGGTAAAGAATAGGAATGCTCATATTTGTCACAATACAATTTAAAAATTCTATTTAAATTCATCATTCACTTAATTTTCTAAAAACAAGGAGAATGATACTTTTTCTGAATTATTTAAAACAACTTATTTCAAGCATTAGTTTACTTTAGTTTGCGATAGTTACTTTTAATTTCCGTTTACTATATTAGTAAGTAATTCCTTTTAATTTAGCTGATAACAAATCTGTTAAAAACTTCCCTTTGGGATCGATAACCAGGACTCCACTAGAGCCCTGTATTACTTGATATGATACGTATACTTACGTAGAATCCACATTATACATTAAATCATATATCTATATTTAAAGCGGGATCAAGTTTTTGGTGCCGTTGCTATAAACATAAATTGCATACATATTAAAATTGGGTCAAGTTTTCGGCGCCTTTGCCGGGGAAGTAAAAAAAAATATTTACTAGAGTAACGGACTATTTTAAATTTATTTTATAAAATTGTATGCGAAAATTTGGAAATGAAAATTTAATACTTTACGATTCAGAATTAGAGCGTACAATTAAAAGAATTAGAAAACAAAAAAAAGAAATTATAAATTTAACACAAATGGCAAATATTCCTGAAAATGAAAATATCAATCAACCAAGACCATTACGAGATTATGCCAACCCTACATTAGATGAAATTCATTTAACTATTCAAAACCCTGATGTAGCTGCTAGTTCATTCGAACTTAAACCTGCAATTATCCAAATGGTACAAAATAATCAATTTAGTGGTTCACCTACTGAAGATCCTAATTTACAACTTGCTAGTTTTTTAGAACTATGTGCTACTTTCAAATATGAAGGAGTATCTAACGATGCTATTAGACTTAGACTTTTTCCTTTTTCTTTAAGGGATAAGGCTAAAATGTGGTTAAATTCATTAGACTCTGGATCTATTAAAACTTGGGGAGAATTATCACAAAAATTTCTATCCAAATATTTTCCACCATCGAAAACTGCTAAGCTTAGAAATGATATAACTTCTTTTAGTCAGTTTAATGGAGAGTCAATATATGAATCTTGGGAGAGATTTAAAGAACTTCTTAGGAAATGCCCACATCATGTGTTACCAGATTGGTTAATTATCCAAACTATCTATAATGGATTAGTAGGATCTTTAAGATCAATCATCGATCTGTCTTCTTGGAGGATCATTAATGTCAAAACCATTTGATGAAGCCTATGCACTAATCGAAGAAATGTCAACCAATAATTTTCAATGGTCTCGCTGATAGAATGAATCCGAAAAAAATAGCTAGTATTCATGACAATGATGCAATATCTATGTTAGCCTCACAAATTGCTGTTGTATCTAAAAAATTAGATCATTTTGGAATGAATTACTCTCCAACTATATCAGAAGAAAATTCATCTAGACAACTTATAGAATCCCAATCTCAATATGAAACTATTAATGCAATTAACAACAGACCCAATAATCCTTATGTAAATTATTATAATCCTAGATGAAAAAATCATCCTAATTTTAATTGGAATAATAACACAACTAATCAACCATGGATGAATAATATGACACAACCATTAGGAAATCCATCTAATCAAGGAAACCCTAATTATAAATCTAATTATCCACCTGGATTTAATAACCCACAATTTAAAGATAAGAAATTATATATAGAAGAATTAATATTAAATATGGGTCAACATTTACAAAATCAAGGAAATCAATTACAAATACAAGGAAACCAATTACTAAATCAAGGAACAGCTATCAAAAATATTGAAACTCAACTTGGACATATCGCTACTGCACTTAATAATAGAATACCCGGAACATTTCCTAGTAATGTAGAAATAAATCCCAAAGACAAAGGAAATGAACAAATTAAAGTGATACAATTACGAAGTGGAAAAGAATTATAAACTCGAATTCAGAAAGAACTTAAAAGTCAAAAAGAGGAAGTGAAAATTGAAAAGGAAAAAAATCAACAAGATCCAAACTTAGAAAATAAAATTTCTGTTGAAAAACCTCCACCACCATTTCCTCAACGACTAATTCAACATAAAAAAGATAAACAATTTGCTAAATTCCTTGAAATTTTAAAGAAATTAACAATAAATATTCCTTTCGTAGAAGCTTTAGAACAGATGCCAAACTATGTAAAATTCATGAAAGATATTCTAAATAAAAAAAGAAAATTTACCGATAATGAAATGGTCGCACTTAGTGAAGAGTGTAGTGCTATTATTCAGAAAAAACTTCTTGAAAAATTAAAAGATCCTTGTAGTTTCACTATACCCTGCGCTATTGGAGAAAATTCTATGGAAAAGCTTTGTGTGACTTAGGAGCAAGCATCAATCTAATGCCTCTATCAATTTTTAAAAGATTAGGATTGGGAGAAATTTCACCTACTTCTGTAACTCTTCAGTTAGCTGATCGTTCTGTTACATATCCTAAGGGAGTTATTGAAGATGTATTGGTAAAAGTGAACAAATTTATCTTCCCTGTAGATTTTATTGCTCTAGATATGTAAGAAGATAAAGAAATTCCTATCATTTTAGGAAGACCATTTTTAGCAACGGGAAAAGCTATGATTGATCTTCAGAAACGAGAATTAACTATGAGAGTAAATGACCAAAAAGTTACTTTTAATATTGCTAAATCAATGAAATATCCTGCGCTAGGAAAAGATGATGAGTGTTTCGAATGGAAGTACTCGATCATTTACAAAAAGAACATTTTAAGGAATATTATGAAGAAAAATTTGAAAAAGAAAATATTGAATTAATTGAAAATTTTGAAATAAATGAAGAACTAGATTATATTCAAGAGAAATTTGAATTTTTGGATAACACAGAAAATAATAAAAAAAATATAGTTCCATCAATTATTAAACCTCCTGAACTTAAGTTAAAAATGTTACCTAATCATTTAAAGTATGCTTAATTAGGTAATTTTTCAACTCTACCGATTATTATTTCATCCGAATTAAATGAATCTCGAAGAACAAAAACTCTTAGATATATTAAAAAAATATAAAAAAATTTTTGGTTGGACTTTAGCAGATATTAAAGGAATTAGTCCTTCAATTTGTATGCACAGAATTATTTTAGATAATGAACATAAACTTAAAGCAGATCCACAAAGGAGATTAAATCCAATAATGAAAGAAGTAGTCAAGAAAGAAATTTTAAAATGGTTAGATAATGGTATTATATATCCTATTTCTGACAGTTCTTGGGTAAGCCCAATTCACTGTGTACTCTAAAAAAGGAGGGGTGACTCATCAAAGCTAATGAAAATAATGATCTTATCCCTATAAGACAAGTTGTTGGATGGCAAATATGTATTGATTATAGAAAATTAAACACGACCACCGAGAAAAGATCACTTCCCTTTACCATTTCTAGACCGGATGTTAGATAGATTAGCCGGACATAAATATTTTTGTTTCTTAGATGGATATACCAGGTTATCATCGAATACAAATTGCTCACGAGGATCAAGATAAAACTACATTTACTAGTCCTTATGGAACTTTCGCTTTTCTAAGAATGCCTTTTGGATTATGTAATGCACTCGCAACATTCCGAGAGATGTATGATGTCTATATTTAGTAAATTAATTGATAATGGAATAGAAGTATTTATAGATGATTTCTACGTATTTGGAACAACATTCGACACATGCTTAAATCATCTTGAAAAAGTATTTGAAGTATGTGAGAAAACTAATTTAGTTCTTAATTGGGAGAAATGTCGATTTATGGTTACGAGCGGCATTGTATTAGGGCATAAAATTTCGGAAAAAGGCATGGAAGTAGACTCGCAAAAATTCGAGTTATAGCTAAATTACCACCTCCAACTACGGTGAAAGGGGTAAGAAGTTTTCTTGGACATCTTGAATTCTACCGACGTTATATTAAAGATTTTTCAAAAATTACTAAACCTCTATGCCAACTTCTTGAAAAGGACAAGAAATTTGAATTTACAACTGAACGCCTGAATGCTTTCGAATTATTAAAAGATAAATTAATTACAGCACCTATAATAGTTTCATCTAACTGGGAGAAACCATTTGAGCTTATGTGTGATGTAGTGATTACGCTATAGGAGCAGTTCTTGGGCAAAGATATGATAAGATTTTCAAAGTTATATACTATGCTAGTAAAACTCTAAATGATGATGAAATAAATTATACGATTCTTGAAAGAGAATTATCGGCGGTTGTATATGCTTTTAATAAATTTCGGCATTATCTAATAGGAACTAAATGTATTGTACATACCGATCATTCTAGCTATTAAATATTTAATGCAATAGAAAGATTCTAAACCAAGATTAATCGGATGGATATTATTAATGCAAGAATTTGATTTTGAGATCATTAACAAAAAGGAACCGATAACCAAATTACGATCATTTATCAAGATTAGAAAATCATGAATTATCTAATATTGATAATGAAATTTTAGACGATTTTCCGATGAACAACTTTATAATATTAATGAGTTGAAAATACCTTGATATGCTGATATAGTAAATTATATTGTAAGTGACATTATACCACCTATGTTAACTTTGCAACAATAGAAAAAATTCATTCACGATACTAAAACATACTTTTGGGATGAACCATACTTATATAAGCAATGTAAGGATCTAATCATTAGAAGATGTGTGCCTTATGAAGAAAGCTGAACCAATTATTCAAAAATGTCATGATTCGATTTTGGAGGACATTTTGGGACAGATAAAACTGCATATAAAATTCTACAATCGGATTCTACCGACCTACTCTATTTAGAGATGTATATAGATATATAAAAACACTGCGATAAATGCCAAAGAGTAGGAAACATATCAAGGAAAAATGAAATGCCTCCGAATTTTATATTAGAAGTTGAAATTTTTGATGTTTGGGGATTAGATTTCATGGGACCTTTTATTCCTTCATTTGGAAACTCATATATATTAGTAGGCTGTTGATTATGTTTCCAAATGGATTGAAGCACTAAGCTTTACACTAGGTGTGATGCTAAAAGCTGTTTCGAAATTTTTAATGAAAAATATTTTTACTAGATTCGGAATGCCGAGAGTGATTATCACTGACGGAGGAACTCATTTTAGAAACAAATATATTCACAAACTAGTAGAAAAATATAATATTATGCATAAGATATCAACTGCTTATCATCCACAAACTAGTGCATTAGCTGAAGTTTATAATCGAGAGATTAAGCGTATATTAAAAAATCTGTAAACCCTAATAGATTAGACTGGACTATAAGACTAGATACTGCATTATGGGAATACAAGACTGCTTATAAAACTCCGATTAGAATGACTCCTTACAGGCTTATATATAGAAAAACTTGTCACTTACCAGTTGAATTAGAACATAAAGCATATTGGGCGATTAAAGAATTTAATTATAATATGAAAGAAGCTGATGAAAAGAGATTGTTGCAATTAAATGAATTGGAAGAATTAAGAAACGAATCATATGATAATAATAGGATTTATAAAGAAAGAATGAAATTATGGCATGATCGGAAGATTAATCAGAGAAATTTTGAACCAGGACAAGAAGTTTTGCTTTATAATACTAGATTGAAATTATTTCCTGGGAAATTGAAATCTCGATGGTTAGGAACTTTCACCATAACTCAAATATTTTCATATGGAACTATAGAAATTGAAGATCTAAAAACAGGACATAGATTTAAAGTAAACGGACATATATTAAAACCATATTTCGAAGGTAGAAGACCAAATTTTAAAGAGGTTTTAATGCTTAGTCAACCTGAACACAAACTAAATTAGGTCGGGCTGACGACGTTAAACCAAGCGCTTTATGAGAGGCAACCCATAATAGTCTTTTATTTTAATTATCTGCAAATTAGTGAGTCTATATTATTAAAACAAATCTTACTACTCATTTTTTTATTAGAATCATCACAAAGTTGAACTTATATGATGAGATCAGAAAATATTCGGACCAGAGCGAAATTGGGCGATTTTTACGAATCTCGCCGACAGCGAGCCCGAGCCCGCTGACAGCGAGATCGTGTGCCATGACCTGAGTCAGTTTTATAACTAAGTCGCCGACGGCAAGGAACTTCCCGCCGACGGCGAGGCAGTTGAAAATTTGGTTTCTTAAAGATTTTTCGTGCAGTTTTTGACTGATCTAAGCCATTCCTTCGTAAGAAATTATTCCAAATCTGATTTTACACCATTTTCTTCCTTAGGAACGACTAGAGACTAATCCTTTCCATCCAAAATGGCCACCAAATTCTTAGAAACCACAAAAGCGAAGTTTTCAACAGAAGAAAATTCGTCGATTCGGAGGCGCAGACATATCTTCGACAAAGGATTGATGAAGAAAAGACTTATTAAAGAAAGAGGATTTGTCAACGAGAGGAGTAGAGAATTCTACTACAAAAATCGAAGAAATGATCGCACGGCGGCATTGGGAGGTATTTTGTTATACGACATCCGTCGTAGTTATTCCGAGTAGTTAAAGAGTTTTACTCTAATTTACATGTGATCAACAATGGAAATGTGTACGTCAGAGGAAGATGGGTAACATTTACTCCTTCAAGGGTAAATGAATTGTTTTCTATAGAGAATACCTCTGTTTGTCATTATTCCAACTTTGTGCCTTCAAGATACAATATGAATGAGATCTACAGATACCTGACCGACGAACCAGATGATTGGGAGTTACGAGAAGACGGGTATGTCAGTTTTTCTGCATCACTTCTAAACCCTATCTCGAAGCACTGGCATTTCTTTATATCATCAAAATTATTACCTACCATGAGAGTAAATAAAGTTTCAAAGGAATGCGCTATTTTAAACTATTGTATTCAAATTGGATTACCTATCGATGTTGGATCAATAATAGTAAAGTCTGTGTTGGGATTAATTGTGCATGGGTCAGTGCATGGACTTGGACACCCATCTACTATATTTGCTTTATGCAGTCAGTACCAAGTTTCTTATGAGGCTTGGAAAAAAGTACTTTTACCATGGAAACCACTGGATCCTACTGATATGTTTCCCACTTTGGATAATAATGATGAAATTACCATTATTTCTGACAGAGCATCACAGAACAATCCTTTAGCAAGGCCCTTTGCGATAAGACTAATTTCATTCCGAAGAAGATTAAAGGATTGGAGAAAGAATTGCAAAATGTGATGAATTCCATTAACAATATCTCTGATATGTTTGATCATATTGATTGGAGAATGAAGGAGCACTTTGATCATAGTGGACATCTGGAAGCCAGTTTTATTCATCTACTAAGACAGAAAGGATGGATTAATGAAGAATCTACTGTAGAATTTCCTTTCAGGCATTTCTACAATTTATTTGTGCACATGCGTCACATCGGAAATATCAGAGAAGATGTTAGTACATACACCGAAGAGTAGGAAAAATTTCTATATTTAAGTTATATTTGTATATATATATATGTGTGTGTGTTTTGGAATTAGATTTTATTATGAGTCGAAGTTTGATCTGATCATCTCAGATTTGATGAGATTTTATGTAAATTGTTATGTCTCAGCATTTAGAGTGTTGTGATGTGGATTGTGATGCTGAGTATTATGGATTTGAACATTTAAGTTAAGTATGTGTTAAAGTTGTTAGTGTAAAAATTGTAAGTTTCATGGATTTCATATATAAAGTTATATTGTTTGTGTTGCGTGATTTTTTGTGAGTATAAGTATCTAATCTTTGTATTATTATTAAATTAAGTGATCGGAAGATTGATTAAAGGCAATTCGATGTTGAAAATGATTGACGAATTTCAAAAATTTAAAATTTTTAGAACCTCGCCGACGGCGAGAATTATCTCGCCGACAGTGAGAAAACCCACTGACAGCGAGACCGATCTCGCCCACGGCGGATTTTTCCCAAAACTTTTGCCTTATGAAATTAATTAGCTCGCCGACGGCGAGAAAAATCTCGCTGACAGCGAGATCGCGAAAAGACCTATAGTTGACCAGTCAACCGACACTATTCATCATCCCCTTCCTCAAAACTTCGAAAAAACCGACCTAGGGCTTGAGAGATCTCGGATTTGAGGCGATTTCAACACTTTTTGACACCGGATTTCATCTTCCCTTGGTAAGAGCTTCACTCCTATGCAAAAATTTTTGATTTTCACCATGGATTTCTTTTACATTGGGGAATTTTGAAAAAATCTGAAATGTGGAGAAAATACTTGGAAGAATTTCATGGAAGTTGATTTAAATGGATTTTAGATGTTGTAGGAAGCCTTCTTAGTAATATTTTGGAGTTTAGTTAAAATTTTTGCAAATTTCACAGATCGAGAAATGGCTCCATGACAAAAGCGACGAATAGATTATGAGGAAACCCGATTCATTAATGCAAGAGCACAAACTCGATATTTTCAAAACATTCAAGCAAGAAAGTGCATACAAGATCGAGTTTTCAAAAATCCTGGAGGAGAAGTGGAGCGAGTTATAAAGGAGCGAGGATGGGAAAACTTCTGTTACGTGACCAACAGAGCCACTGTGGAAGTGGTGAAGAAATTTATACAAATTTAACACAGGCTGAAGATGCACCCGTTAAGGTTAGAGGATTTTTTGTAGATTTCAATGTTGCTAGAATAAACGCTTATTATGAAGTACGAGACACCTACACCAGCGAGTATGAAACTTTTGGAACTATGGAAGGACCACTGGAAGAGGTGATCGACTTTCTCACTGATGGGAAAGGAGTACGGAAGATAAAGCGACGAGAACGGGTAAACTTCCCTCTTTCTTTGCTAAATGCAACATCTAAAGCCTGACATTATTTTATTTGTTCTACTTTGTTACCTACCTACCACCATAGTGAGGTAACAAGAGATAGAGCAGTTCTGAATTTCTGTATTCAGAACTAGAAGAGTATTAATGTGGGAAATGTTATTTATAAAAACATATTAGCCACAACTAGAAATGAAAGTGGAGGAGGACTAGGACATCCTGGTCTTATCTATGCACTTTGCCAATTATACGGGGTAGAGGCAAGAGATGATGAAGAATGGATTGAACCTATGAAACCCCTTACTCGAGCTAATATAAAGAAATATGAATCCCACGAAGGATGGAGATGCGGAACAAGGGATTATGTACCTTCTTCAAGTAGAGATATACCCTCTACTAGTTATGATCAACCCCCTCAATACACCACTCCTACCCTTCAAGATCTGATGAATGAATTAACCCTGAGTAGAAAGAGTTTTGAATTATTTGGAGAAAATATGGAAAGAAGATTTGAGCATATAGACCAAAGGATCGGAGGCTTGGAAAGAAGACACGATTATGATAGCGAATATCTCCAGCGACATTCAGAGTACGAAATTGCATACTATGAAGCTGAACGTCGATATAGGAGTGGTGATTTAGATGTTGTCTTTCCCGAGTGCCCCGATATTCACGGAACTAGCTTCGCTCGGCCTTCTCAGCTTGGAGATCAGGGAGATGACATAGCTTGGGATTTTGATGCAGAAGATTAGAATCTTTGTTCAGTTTATTTAGTTTGTTTAGATTTATTGTTTTGCAAACTTTATTATTCTGTGTGTAATATTTTAGTACTTTCTGTGGACTTTGGACTTGGTATATTTATTTGTTTGCTTGAGCTGTGATATTAGATTTCTTATGTGTGTTAAATTAGTTTGCAATTTTTTTTAGGATGTTAATTTAAAGTTTTTATAAGTTATAAATGTTAAACATTGTTTAGGATGTTTTAATATGTTTTAAAATAGATTAGTTAAATGTATATGTAGTAATAGATTAAGTTTTCAATTGTTATGTTTAATACTTATTTTAAAATTTCCATCCCTGCACTTTCTTTTAAATATTATATGTGGAAGAATACTAACAGTACAGGTTCTGTAAGTAATGAAAAAGCCTGCAAAAAATTTCAAAGAAAAGAAATACCTAAAGCTCAAAGGTATGATGAATTTTATTATATACTTTCCCTTTTTCACTATATAGTATAGATAGAAAAATTTAAGTTTGGGGGAGGGTAAAAATACGAATTTAATTATTAAAATTGTTCTCAATTTCTACTTTCAAAAATTATTATTAAATGATTTTCTATAGTAGTTTTTCAATTCAATAAACATGAGTTACTTTATTTAATTATTATATAAAGTTAAAGAAAATATTTCTAGTAATTCAATTAATTAATGGAATAAGATATTTGGTTAAAAGGAATAAGAATATAGTAAACTATTTAAAGTAAGGGAAACTATATTTCTAAAAATTAAAAATTCTTAAGTATTTAAGTGAAAAAGAAAGGAAAGAAACTCAATGAAGTAAAGGCTATGAAATATATATAAGCAAAGAAATATTTTAAGTTTCAAATTTAGGAAGAGAAATTGAAGTTCAAAATTATTAACAGGCTATCCAGATACAGTAATCCTCACTTGAAAAAGAAAGAAAAGAGAAAAGAAAAAAAAAGAAAAGAAAAGAAGAAAGAAAAGAAAAGAAAAATATAAGTGAGGAGAAGCTTGAGGAGATGCCACATCAAAAATTGGCTTCAATGGAATCAACCTAAAGGGTAAAACTTAATTATATTTCTAAACTTTTATTTATGGATTGGTACTTTACTAAATAGTGTTTTCTTGAACTTCCTATCATCTAAATATCTAAAGTAATTTACTATTTTAAATATAGTCATTCCTGAAATAAATAGAAAGCTAGAAATCTTAGATCTGATAATTAAATAATCTTATATCTATAAAGTTAATTTAATCACTCAGAAATATTTATATTTAACTTTATTATAATGTTATTTAAATTTAATTCATATTATTTGAATTGAAAAATTCTATTATAGAAATAATTATTTTTATTTAGTATCAAAATTACTTGAGGACAAGTAATAATTACGTTTGGGGGATTTTGATCACAGAAAAATTCATTAAGAAATTCATATCTATTTTTGATAAAATTTCACTTTAAAGAAAGGTATTTTCTTTATTTTATTGCAGGAATGAAGATTTATAAGTGATGGAAGCAAAAAGCATGAAATGGAGCGAATTTGGATCAAAAAGGAGGAAATTCATGCAAATATAACTACTTCGCCGACGGCGAGATCGAGGCCGCCGACGGCGAGATCGTGAAGAGAATTCTCGAAGGAATTATAACTACCTCGCCGACGACGAGCCCGAGCCCGCTGACAGCGAGATCGCGCGCTTTGAAGACCTTCTAGAAGCCCCGCTGACGGTGAGGTCATTTCCCGCCGACGGCGAGCCAGTTCAAAATGCAAATACATTGAACTTGGACACTTTTTAAAGAGGTGTTTAAGCACCCCTTGGACCTTTGCTTAACTCTATAAATAGAGGCCGAATTCTAGTGTCTTAGTGTGTCTTTTGAGTCTTCAAAAAGTTTCTCTAGAGTCTTTTATGTGTCTATTTTAGTAAGTCTGAGTGTGTTTAGTGAGTTTCTTTAGTTTATTTGAGTGCTATTTAGAAGTTTGTTGTACTAGAAGGAAAAGTCAAAGGAACTTCAAGGAGTGCTTGGGAAGGAAATTAAGATAAGTATCTTTTTTTATTATTGTTAACTTTAAATGAAATCCATGCTTTGTTTTATTCCCATGCATTCTGAGTAGTTTTCTTAGTCTTTCTCCTTGTTTATGAAAATTATGCGGATTGATGAAATTAAATAGAAGCACCTAATATAATAAAATAAATTGTGATAATTTTTACTTAAAACTTAATTTACTTTCAATCTGACCAATTGAGTTGTTAAAATATGTTGAATTATCAACTATAGTAAAAATTACATCCAATATTCGGGGAAGTCAAAAGCCTTGGAAGGCGGGTGCAAATAAATAGGGAAATATTACTTATCGGACGTAGAATTGGACATTTTAGTGTGACAGACTAAAATATTCAATTCGGTCCTACTTGTTTGAGAGTTGAAGTGTAGATGTTAGCCCTCGGGTGAGGGGAACGTGGGAGCTACGAAGTGGCGGCCAGTATCCTCCCGGCTTAGCTGCGATTCGTAATCAAACATAGGATTAGTCGATGTTCTTTGCACTTGGACCAAAAGGTAAAGAATAGGAATGCTCCTATTTGTCACAATACAATTTAAAAATTCTATTTAAATTCATCATTCACTTAATTTTCTAAAAACAAGGAGAATGATATTTTTTCTCTGAATTATTTAAATCAACTTTTTCAAGCATTAGTTTACTTTAGTTTACGATAGTTACTTTTAATTTTCGTTTACTATATTAGTAAGTAATTCCTTTTAATTTAGCCGATAACAAATCGTTAAAAACTTCCTGTGGGATCGATAACCGAGGACTCCACTAGAGCTCTGTATTACTTGATATGATACGTATACTTGCGTAGAATCCACATTATACATTAAATCATATATCTATATTTAAAGCGGGATCAAGTTTTTGGTGTCGTTGTTATAAACATAAATTGCATACATATTAAAAGTGGGTCGGGGACATATCCCGCTTAGCTACCTACAAGAGGTTGCCTAAGAGTACACTTGATCCAGAGAGTTTTACATACATTTAAAGTGACAGATAGCATATGGCTACCAATGGACAATTATTTCACATGGCAATGCTTCAATGCTTTAAAAGCTCCCGCTAAGACATGGGGTGGAGAGTGAGACTCTCATGGTAGAGAGTCAATGGAATAACTCAATCATCCTGATGGATAATCTTGACACGTCAAAGCACATCCATGCCACATGGATAGGGGACAAATTGCTATATCCAAAATGGATGAAAGCTCATCAGTAATTGGCCCATCAAGATGACATAAATGACAACAAAAGGAGTGACTGTGCTCAAATTGAGTAGTCAAAGGAAGGGAGGAGTAATCCCTAATAGTAGAGGTAGCTAGATCGGGGCACCATAGATCCGTCATCCCAAGCCACTAGGACCCCAAGTATACCTGGTCATGAAGATGGTAGATCGAACACGTTTAAAGATCCTCAGTCAGTAATCCATGAATTACATCATTCTTAATGACCTTGGTAGGGACAAGGATGCCGTTGGAAAGAGGGGAAATGGGAGATTTATCTATAAAGTTGGAAATGCTCCCAATAAAAGGACAAACAACCCATCTAGGTAGGGTAGTCTTCTAAAAATCTAAGCACACTAGACAACCACCTGAGTTAACATTTTTGTTGGGCTAGTTGGGTTGAACTGTCATGTGGGCTTCTCCTCAGAAGATGCATATGATGTAGTTATCTATTCAAGTCCTAATTTGAAGGCTCTATTAATATGACTTGGGTGAGAGCCATGTTATGCAACCCATTTAAAATTTGGCTCGAAGCCTATGCAGGAAAGTAAAAGTAGAATTTTGAAAATCCTGACAATTTTAATCACAAAATTTTGATTATCTTAATCAATTATTATTAGGATTTTGAGTAGAGAATTTTTTATTTTAAGGTTCTTAATGAGCCTAGTTTATAATATTGTAGCATCCTAAATAAATCAGAAAGAATAAGAAAAAAATAATCGAAGTATGGAAACATGCAATAGAAAACAAACCATGCTAAAATACATAAGAAAGGTCAATGCCACTGGTTTGGCTACATATTCCAGAAAAAAATAGGAAAAGGGACTGGAGAATGTATATACATGTCCAGTTCTAGATCTATAAAGAAAATACAAAACTTGAACATAAATGAACCTTGATTATAATAAAAAATCATCAAACAATGAATTAAAATAAATATTGAATTAAATAGCAAAGACACAAAATAAATTTAAAATTATTCAATTCAAATAATGCAAACCACCATAAGTAAGATCAACTGTTAAACCTAGGTTAGAAAACTCAAAAATAAAATCAAGATCACATAAACCCTAGAATAGTTATGTCTAGAAGCCTATGTTAGTATACTAGGTACCCTTAGGCAGTATTAAGGGCTAGGATATATAAAATAAAAAGTCTTATCCCCTTGGATTATATAGGCACCATAAGATGAAGTAACATATGGTTACTGACAAAAGCAACTCAAACTAGCAAGGGTCTGTTTGGGGTAGCTACAGCTGTTTGAAGAAGCTGTTGTGAAGCCGCTACAACAGAAACATCTACTCATAAAGTTGCGATAGCTATTAAAAATTTATTTTATTTT
The DNA here is from genome assembly GCA_022702705.1 of Papilionanthe hookeriana x Papilionanthe teres. Taxonomy (NCBI): domain Eukaryota; kingdom Viridiplantae; phylum Streptophyta; class Magnoliopsida; order Asparagales; family Orchidaceae; genus Papilionanthe; species Papilionanthe hookeriana x Papilionanthe teres. The sequence continues at coordinate 115,895,847 of CM040421.1, read as the reverse complement.
AAAAAAGTCAGACCACAACATTGTCACAACTGATACACCTAAAATATATAGTGTTTTTATACACATTTTTATACCTATTTTTGATGATATTGCACTTTAATGGAAGGTATTTTATGTGTTTTTCTTACATGTATGATTAAATGGATGATTTTGATGAAAAGAGTGAAACAGAGTCCAATTTGAAATAGGGTCCAATTTAGAGCAAAAATGAAGAAAATTGAAGTGATGTGTGGCAGGTAAGCACCAGAACCCGCGATTACGTAGCAAGGCCCCACGGCTATGCGCCCAGATTTGGAGCTTACACGCCAGCAGGCTTACGGCCAAGCATCGATACCTCGCACTTACATGCGGCAGTTAAAAAAGAGGAGTTATTTTAATTTAGGCACAATTTTGAAGAGGTTTTTTAAGCACCTCATGGTGACAACGTGGGTAACTTCCTATTGGCGCCAAATTTAATTCAAAAAATTCTTGAAAGGATGCATCTCTTAGAAGATACATTGAATCTAGACACAATTTGAAGAGATACTAAGACACCTTTTGGAAAAGTATAAAAAAAGGATTTGAAGATCAGAAATATGGTTGTTGTTGGAGGATGTGGTTAGTGTTTAAGTGTGAGGATTATTTTAGTCAGTTATCTTAGAACACACCTCTCCACTTCACCATCTTTACTTCATATTATATAGTTTGTATTAGGAGTAGAATTGAGATTTGGATATCACGGAGTTAGATGCCAACATCTAAAGAGTATTGTAAGGGAAAATAAAGTTTTCAGAGGAACTTCAAGAGTTTTTGGAGAGGATTTACATATAAGCCTTTATCTTTGTATTACATTTGATTTTTAATTAAGATTTTTTGTGTTTTCACTATGATTTCTACTTTTAAATCAAGTTGTGATTGCATTTTCTCCAAGAATTCTGAATAGTTTTCTTTATCTTTTTTCTTAAGTGATGAAGTAATTAAGTTATGGAAGTATGTTGTGTGAAGTATAGGATTTAAATGTTGGAGGAAGTTATGATGATTCAAAACCTTGCACTTTATTTACTTCTTCATTTGGCCAATTAAGATGTTAAAATTTCTTGTGAGAACATGTAAGATCCAGTGCGGCATTATCTCAGTCAACGATTGGAAAGAATCACATAAGATTGTATGGGTGAGAATGTAATTCATATGGCTGAGTGCAAATAAATAGAGAGATATACTTTGATGAGTGTAGAGTTAGAGAAATTTAGAGTGACACGCTAAAGCCCTCAATGTAATTTATTGTTTTATGTTTTGATACGAGATGTTAGCCCCCAAGTAGAGGGAATCGAGAAAACTCTAGAGTGAAAGCTAGTATCTTTCCTACCTAACCATCTTCAAGATTTTTAAAACAGTGAATTAAGCTGTGTTCTTTATAGCATCTCTAGTAAGGGTAAAAAATATAATTGCTCCTATTTCGCACAACATATTTTAAGATACCTCCACAACAAATATTCTCTATAACTTGTTACTTATTCATAAAAAGGAAAAAGATGTCATTTGCATAAGTTTTCATCTTACAAAAGCATAAGTTAAAGCAGTTGCTTACTTTCATTTCAAATTATAAAATTACAAAAAGAATCGAATTATATTTCCTAAAACATTATCTTTAGTTTAAGTAAAATCTTTTCTAAAAGTAAAAAAATTTAAATTTTCTTTTGTAAATCAAAAAGATATTTTCTTTATTTATCACTTTCCCTGTGGGTTTGATATCTTGGGGCTTAATCAGAAAGTCTTATATTACCTTGCGTAGAATCCACATTATAAAATCATTTAAAGGAGTATTAATATATATATATATATATATATATATATATATATATATATATCGTAAGCATAATTATCGCTGTGAAACAAGCTTTTGGTTCCGTTGCCGGGGAAAGAAATTAATAAAGGAAAAAAAAATTAAGAAAAATTAATTTGTACTTTTAAAAGTCTTATTTAAATTTGTTAGATTTACTTTAGGAAGTTATTGTTTTTGTTGTGTAATTTTATCTTATTATGTTTTATAATAGTGTATGCGTAGTTCAAGTTCTGAAGGACTTGTGTCTTACGATTCTGAATTAGAAAGAACTCTAAGAAAAATTAAAAAAATTAAATATATAGAAAAAGATAAAAATATTCGAGAAATGACAAATCAAAATAATCAAAAATGCTGAAATTCATCAAGAATTTAGACCTTTAAGAGATTATGCTAACCCTACTGTAGATGAATTTCATGGTAGTATTCAAAATCCTATTGTAGTGGCTAATTTATTTGAACTTAAACTTGCTATTGTCCAAATGGTATCTAATAATCAATTTGGGGGAGCACCAACTGAAGATCCAAATTTTCATATTGTCAAATTTCTAGAATTGTGTGCTACATTTAAATATGATAGTGTTTTGGATGATGCAATTAGACTTAGACTTTTTTCTTTTTCATTAAGAGATAAAGCTAAGATGTGGTTAAATTCCTTAGCACCTAGATTTATCAGAACTTGGGGTGATTTAGCATAAAAATTTCTTGTTAAATATTTTCACCATCAAATATTGCTATGCTTAGAAATGTCATTACATCTTTTTGTCAGTTTGAAGGGGAATCTATTTATGAAGCATGGAAACGTTTTAAAGATCTCCTAAGAAAGTGTCTACATCATTCAATGTCATATTGGTTAATAATTTTAACTTTTTATAATGGATTAGTTGGATCTCATAGATCTATTATCGATGCTGCTGCTGGTGGTTCATTGATGTCTAAACAGTTTAATGATGCTTATGCTTTAATTGAAGAAATTGTTACAAATAATTTTCAATGGCCTTCTGAGAGGGTAAATCCTAAAAAGGTAGCCAGTAATCATGAATCTAATGTTTTTGCAATGCTATCAAATCAAGTTGTTGTAATATTAAGGAAGATAGACCAATTTGGAATGAATTTTTCTCAACCAATTTCAATGATTGAAGAAAATTCATTAGGTGAAATGGTAAATTCTCAAAAATCTTTAGAAACTTTGAATGCCATAACAAGCCTAATAACCTAGGGTTTAGGGTTTAGGGTTAAACTTAAACCCGATGAGAATTTGATGATGGGTCACCCAAATTAAGTATTGGGAATGTTCGACTGACAACGTTAAATCTAGCGCTTTGTGGGAGGCAACCTATAGTTATCGGTGTGCTTTGCTTTACGTTTGTTTTGTGTGTTTTATTTGGTATGATGTAAGAGTTATATGGTAGTATTTTACTTGTATTATGTTAGTAGAGATTAATGAGACCTTAATTGATAATTTGGATGAGTTAAAAAAAGTTTTTGGACGTTGAGCAGGCCCGTGCTAAAATGAACACTGGCGGTTAAGCACTGACTGTTGGCCCTTAGGCGTCGAAGTTATGAAAAACGTGAAAAATGAGTTTCTAGAAGCCATTATCATGGGGAAGTTGCATAGCACGTTATTTAGTGGTTTGTTAACGTGGGAAAATGGTTTTAAGCCATCTAAATTTTATAAAAAGAGACAAGATTAAAGGAAATTCATATCATTCCAAATTTCTATCCTAAGAGCCTTACAGAAGAGTTTAAGAGTTGAAAATGTTTTCTTAGGAGAATGAAGTTAAGAAGAAGGAGGATTCCAACAAGATGAAGTTTCTTAGAGAGAGTGCGCAAGAGTTATATAACAGATTTCTGACCGTTAGTATTCAAGGAATAGCAAAGAAGACTGCAAAGATTGAGGCTAATGTTAAATCAATTGAAGCAAAGGTAAATGAAACCGATGCACATTTAGCACATATTGGATGTCAATTAAAAATGCAATTTAGTCATACAAGTTATGTTGAAAAAGCGGATAAGACAATGTATCTGAAAAACAAGTGGATTGAAGAAGATTCTATCAGATGTCTTTATCATCGTCTGTTCTATCAAATCTATATACCAAATGGTTCAGATGGAACTAATGGAGGTATTGGATATGTTCCAACTAATGGAGACTGGAATTAAGTTCTATAGTGTTTTAAGTGTTAGTTATTTATGTTTTGTGTTTAATTAATTGTGTTAAGTGTTTGATGTTTATGTATTTAAGTGTGTTATTTGTTTTATGTTTTATGTTAGTGTTTAGTGTTTTGTTTGAGTGTTTTATTGTGAGTATAAAAGAAGAGATCTTATCCAAGTATCTTGGAATAAAGACTTGTGGTTTAAACCTGTAATTTGTATGTTGACCTCATTTTTGATGAGGTCTTTTCTCTTCTCTCTCCTTAGTACTTAGGATCTAGCCTTAGGCTTTCCCTTAGACTATCTTAGATGAATAGAAATGGAACCCACCACTTAGAAATTTAAACACCTCTTAAACTCCCTGAAAACCCCATAAGTTTGATTGTAAACCTCCAAGTCACTTGGAGGGTTAAGATCAAATGTGGAGGTTTAAAGGATGAGTTCCCTGTAGGACTCCTTGGCCTTAGGACTACCACAGGTGGCACAGTGCAGTGAGGGTTGACTTGCACACACATTACACTTTCACACACATTCCAAATCCTAAAACCATTCATACCTAGCTTGACTTCCTGACTCAGGTAGGTAATCCATATGGATGGACCTTAACCCCTAAGCCCTTGGCTAAGAGGGTTAGGAACAACATAGTGAATGCCTCAAATGACTCCTCTCATGGCTCTTATGGGCTTGATATGGCTTCATGGCTCAACCAAAGTGATTTCATTCTACTTAAACTTGTTCAATCTTCATTTTTCCAGAATTTCAATTTTTGACCCCCGGGGCCCTACACCCGCTAAACCTACCAAATGTCCTTGAAACTACTCAGAATTTGCAAAATTACCTAAATTACCCAAAATTCCTCAAAACCAATCCTAAACATTTCCCACTATTTAAATTGATCATCCTTAGCCAAATATACCAAAATTTCCAAAATACCCCCCTATACCCTCCAAATACCCAAAATGCCCTTCTTAACCAAAAAATCAATAAATTCCAAAAATTCCCAGAAAATTTCAGAAAATACCAAATATTCCCAATTTCATATTGTTCAACTATACCATAAGCTAATTTTGTCAATTTTGACCCTTTTTTAACTAAAGTAAGCCCAATGTCAAACCAAATCAACCCAATTGACCTCGATTTTGGTCCAATTCAATTCTAAACTTCAATTCAATATCCCCAATATAAATTTAGACCAAATCCAAGCCCAATTTGATTGACATTTGGATCCAATTTGAAGCCTAAAGCCCAATTTTGGCCCATGACCTAAACTTAGCCCAAACCAACCCGATTCGACTCCAATTAACCCCAAATCTTTTCCTAAACCTTCCTAATATCCCCACAAACAAAACACTAACAAGATTTACCCCAAATTTGAACCTAAACTCCACCCAAACCTAACCCAAAGTCAAAATCCCCATTTTTGGCCTAAACCCAAACCTAACCCAAATGGGCCCAAATCCCAAAATCAAAACCCAACCAAAGTTGGAAACTCTTTGTAGCACCCCCATAAACATTTCTTAACATTAATTTTACATTAAATCCAACCTTAGCCCAACCTTAGCCCAAGTTAGCCCAATTTAACCCACTTTGGCCCCTTTACCAAAAAATCCCAAATCAAACCCAATTCAACTCCAAATCATTTCAAACCTATTCTATATCACTCATGATACATCCCTAAACTAAACCCAACATTTTTTTGGCCCAATCTTTTACAAAACATCCATTTACCAATTTTTTTTCAAACCTAAAAGCTCAACTCCTTAAACCTTTCTAAAGGCTCATCCAAATTAAATCTAAAAGCCCAAAATCTATCCTAAAGCCCACATGAAATTTCCCCTCATCATTCCCTTTGATTTAAATCACTCCCTAAGTTTAAAATTCATCATTAAACTTTTCTAAACCAAGCCATGTGCCAAATTACCCCTAAATATCCTAAATCCTTAAAACCCACTTTCATGAAACCAAGCCAAGCCATCCTAAGCCATATGGAGCCATGGAGCCATGTATAAGCCATTTGCAAGCCTTGGGAGCCCCTTTCCACCTCACCAACCCATTAATGGCAAAGGAGGGGATTACTTTCTTAAGCCTTCCTTAAGCACTTTTAACCTCATTCATGCTGCACACTAAACCAAGTTTAGCCACCTCACCATGGATGGAGACCACACCATTTTCTCTTGGCTGACCCAAGTGATTCTTTTCAACCCAAAACCAGGCCTTAGGTGGTGGACCTAGCCCAAAAACATGGGTTGACCCATTTGGACCCAAAATAGCCTTCCCCCCATTCCATTTCAATTCAACTCCTTTACACATGTCCATGGCCAATTGACTGCACTAAACCCCAGCCACGACCTCCACGACCTTGAGGGTGACCTGACCCTGGCCGGCCAGCCACCACAGCGATCGGAAACCACCGGACCCAGAGCACCCATGTGAGCCAAATTTTTAATTCACGCCTGTCGACTTGTCCCAAGCCTAATGGCCACTATGGTTGTTCTTCTCCTCACCAGAGCAGTTGATCCAAGCCATTAAACCCCTCTGGGAAGCCCTTCAGCCACCTCTATTTAAACCATACCACTTCTCGGCCAAAGAAGGTAATGAACCAGAACTAAACAAAACTCTGCTAAAATTGCTCCAGGACCTTCTCCTCACCTAGAGCAATTGATCCCTACTGCTCTCCTGCCCTGAACCACATTGATTGAGCTCAATTTTGGAGCTCAATTCTCGACCTGAACTAGGAAATCTCCGAAACCTCCACCAAACCCAAATTAAACTCACCCACACCTGCACAGGACCAAGAGAAGGAGTTCCCCAATGAAAGCCCCCTCTCCAGGCCACCCAGTTGCTCTAGCCTCAAAGCTTTGAAATCGGTTGTGGAAACTTTCATACCAAGACAATTCCTTAAAGCCAAAGACTTCATCTGGAGCTTCCTTGGGTGCAATCGAAGGTGACACAACTCTCTGATTGAAGCTACACTTCTCAGAGCAAAGGTATGGATCATTCCTTCCTCCCGAGCTTCCAGCAATTCTTCATTTCATTTCAGTTACTTTCATGGCATGTAAACCGTATGGATGTGTTTGTATCTTCAAGACAAATTCATAGAGCATAAGAACACAAAAATCCGTTGAGAAATGAGAGAGTTCTTAGGGTTTTAGTGTGGATGGTCACGGGTTCACACCAGTCGTAGACGTTGACCAGGCGTCGTCCGATCGCGCGTGTATCTGTTGAACGGCTCAGATTGCGTTGGATCAGAGGAAGGAGCGAGACAGCGGGACGCGTTGCGGCTGACTCAGATGGCGGCGTCAAATGGGAGCGCGCCGCGTGGTCTTCGATCCGCCGTAGGTTGACGCGACGCTGAGTTGGATAAGTAGATAAATAGGATTTTTCTATTTATTTAAATACCCCGAACTTAGAAAATCCATATCTTTGTGTAGAAAAATCATAAAAATAAACTAAAAATACCTTCTTGCTCAGTGAACAGAGGAGAATAATGTGGAGAAATCAAGTTATTTTGATGAATATTTTATTTTTAATTAATTATTTACTCATTTCAGTATTTTGATTCTCCATTTGCATAGACAATTCACCATGGCACGAGACCATAGGGCTTTTGAAGCCTCTGATCTTGGGAACATTCCTGTAATTTTTCAAGGTCAGAGGCCATCTCTATGGAAAGTTATGTATTTTTCAAGTTTATGTCACTGTTTTTGGGTATTTTAATTCCAATAATTAGCATGTTGTTTAGAAAATTCTAGAAAAATTTGGTGAAGTTTCTTAGGATCAGAGGACCCTGGGATAATTATGGTTAGGCTTAATTCATTAAGAATAACCCTAATTAGCCTAAATACCTAAAATTAAATTTTAATTAATTAGGGTTAACCACACATTAGAATAATTTGAAATCAATTCTCCATTGATCTTTAGGATATAAAGAACCTTGCATAAAAATTTGAGGTCAATTGGAAATGTTTAACCCTATCAAATGGATTAATTAAGCCACATAATCAAAATTAAACTTTAAAAATTCATAACTCCAAAAATACATTTCAAAAAATCACCAAATTGGTTTTGTGGGCTCTGTGATATCAGAGGAGTCTATAAAAATTAAAATTGGAATTTTCTAAAATTTAAACCTCACTCTAGAAAATTCTAGCAAACTTTAACAAATTCAAATAAATTTTAACAAATTTTTACAAACTCTAACAAACCTTAATAAACTATGATGAATTTTAACAAACTTTAACTATTTTAGCAAACTTTAATAAACCTTATCCAATTTTAACAAACCCTTGCCTAGTTTAAGAAACTTCAATAATGTTTAACCAATTATAGTAAACTTTAAAAAAAATTAATAAACTTCAATAAACTTTAACAAATCTTAACAAAATTTAAATAAGTTCAATCAATACTTTAATTAAATTTATGGAAACTCAATAACTTTAAAACAAGTAAAATAAAATTCAAAATAAAATATAAACAACTCAACAAAACCTCAATAACCCCCAAATAATTCTATAGAAATATCAAACACTTATTTTAATATCTTCAACTAATTTTAAATTTCAAATAAATTCCAATCAAACCTTTAAATGAACTTCAAAAAAATTTCAAGTAAATATTAAACAAGACTTAATTAAATTTTAAAATAAAATCTAATAAATCCAATCAAATTAACTTAAAATAAACATTAAAATGAAACCAAATTCAATAAAATCAAGTGAATCAATCCAAATCAAATTTTCGATTCTAACCCATTTTCTTTGCATTTCCATAACAAATTGTCATTAGACTGTAAGTCCCAATTCTTTATTTCCACTCAAATCCATTCAAGTGTTTTTGCATATCAATCTGAGTTCTTGAACAACAATCTCACAAATGCTTATCAAATAATCATACACAATGTAAGCCAATAATTTAATCGAGATTACTTTTAAGGGTCGCAATTCTTAAGAGGTAATTAACTATGAGGGTTTTCCTTACATAGATACCAGTCCCTAAATAAAATAAACCCAATCTTGCATCCGTAAGATAGAGTAAAATGCCTAGTTCCGTAGACTTATCCATTTTATGGTAATATTTTTATCTCTTGGAATGGTATATTATTCTTCAATTATCATGTTTAATTTTTAAAGTATAAATCTTTTGAGATCTATGGTGGATATAAAATCCTGCAAAAATAAGTGGATATCTAAACAATCAAGGTAAGTATCACTGGGAGGTGGTGAAGTGGATTCTTAGGTATTTGAGGGGAACAGTCAACATGACACTTTATTATGAAATTGTGACACTTTATTATGAAATTGTAGGGATTACTCAACAAAGATTTATAAATTTAGATAATACAAGAAACATGGATGACTAAAAAAGTGCAACAGGCTCTGTCTCTACTTTGGGTAAAACAACGTTGAGTTGGGATTCTAGGCTGCAAAGTATTATTAAACTTTCCAAATATGGATGTCAAATACATATTATCATTAAGGATGCAAGGAGATGATTTGGCTACAGTGCTTTATGATAGAATTGGACAAAAAATAGGAGATTAGAAAGCTTCATAGTGATAGTATGAGTTCAATTCATGTTGTTAAGAGTGTTTTTTTTTCATGTTTTGAAAAAATATATTCAGTTGCGGTATCACTTTTTACGCTCCCTCTAGAAGATGGATGGGTAGCTATTCTTCGAGAATATATTTATAGCTCAAAATCTTATAAATATGTGATGAAAGCATTAACTATGGAGAAATTGGAGCTATGCTTGGCTTCATTTGGAGTCCAAGAAGGTTGAGGTCGGGGGTAAGCCATTATGATACATGACTATGAAGATGGTATAAGTAGAGATGTAGATAAGGAGATATGTGTTGGGTGCTATTAGTTTACAAGTGAAAAATTATTGCTTAAAGCACACACAACATCCACGAAGAGCACCAAAGCAAAAGGGATGTGAATATGGACTTGGCGTAGCCATGCCCGGAACAAGCATAATTACACTAGTTGGCATAATAACGGAGAAATGAGCATGGCCACGCTACCGAGAGTTATTGTCTTCCAGAGTGAGTGAAATAATTTTTCTCATTTGCGGAGTGGCCACACTGTCGGAAGTTTGGTCTTGGAACTGTTCTAAAATTTGCGATTCGAGTGACAAAGGTGAGTCTCTTACGTGCGATTCTTTTGACAAGGGTTTTCAAGAAGAAGAGAAGTGTCAGAAAGAAGGATTTCAACATTTTTTCATTCTGTACTTTTCTGAATTTCATAGCGAGAATTTTTTTTGTAGTGTGGCTCCATAATTTTTTTCCTGTTCTTGTGTTTTCTCACGTTAAATCTTGATGTGTTTTCTGGATTATTATTTTTTTTATGAACTTCCGTCCAAATATTTTGATCTATTTTTCTCGAATTACTGCGACCTTATTCCGCGGGTTGATTTTGATTTTTAATTGATAGAAGCCCTAGTTGATTTATAAAAGATTTCCATCCCAATAATATTTATAGGTCTTTTCTAAGACTAAATTAATTTGGAAAGCATCGAAAGCTACTAAACTAAAATAATATTGATTGATGATTAGCCAATGGAAAGAAAAGAAAAGATGCAAAATATTCAAAATCCTAAGGCTTTTATAAACATAGAAATTCAACCAAGCGAAAATAAAGCCGGTGGAGTATTCTTAAAATTATGTTATCTTTCAAAGTCGTCATTTATTGTATTAGTGTGGTTGATAATCTACGAAGGAATCTCAAATAATGCTTTTTAACTATTCATTAATAATTGTATAGTGATCCCAGGTTGTTCGTTGACTCGTGACGATAAAAGACCGGCATTTTAGTACAATGAGTTAGTTTGTAACATACATTAAAATTTATCTTATTTTTATGTTTATTGCTTCATTATTAACTTTGATGCTTTATTTTTTTAAGTGGAATATGAATTTTTTTTGCAATAGTGACTGCAACAGCTAAAAATGAATGATGGAAACATCTACCACATGAATATTTTTTAGAAAATTTAGAGTCACGTTATATAGATTGATGGATTGATTGATACTATACATATTATATGTTATATTTATTATCATTTTAAAATTAAATTGACATTCAAATAAATTAATCTTTTAAATAAGTTTTAATATTATTAACATCATTATTTTTTAATGGGTGAGTTTAAAGCACGAGACTTTTCAGTATAGAGAAATACCCGGTCACCAGCCCACTATCTCATCAATCATTAAAATTGAACTTTTTATTAGATTCCAATTAATTTTATTATTATTTTTTACTTCAATGTTTTCTTACCAAGGTTCTATGCTCGCAAAAAACATTCTTATGTTATGGCGCTGGTTTGTTGCGTCTGCGGTGATCCGACTTGATTCCATCTCCGCTCTTTTACCATAACCGCTGGGTTCGCACTGCCAACAATCTAAAAGCATAGCTATATTGATCTACGAAATGATTCCACTTCTTTACCTTGGTGGCCAATTACCAGCCCACATTCAATGCCTCCCTTTTAAACCGTTCTGTTTCTGTGGAAGCTGAAGTAAATTCTGCACTGAGAGGTAGTGAGCAGTAGCTTAAAAGCTCAGCAATCCAAGTAAGTTGTTTTTGTTTCTTGATTCGCGCAGAAAAGAGGCAACTTTTTCTTTTTTTTCCTGTTCCATCGCCCGCACTCCACTTTCAGTCTCTTAAAGAAGAGGAGGCTTATTGGATTCGTGATTCTGGAAATCCATATTATTGCCAAAAATACTGGTGCTCTGATAGGCTATATGTATGGCCGGAGGTAAATGTTGGCTATTAGCTGAGATTTGGAGAGAAGCTGGGGGTTTTGCCTCTTTTCTGCTGAATTTGTAGACCGGTGGATTTGGGCTTTATTTTCGAGGAAGACGTATAACACATGATCTGGTAGTCGGAGTTCTTGCTATCTACGTATAATTGCTTTTGCGGCGAGCTAAGCTTTCTGTTCAAAGACAAATGGGTTTTCTTTCCTTTCTTGGTTCTGTTTAGCTTTGATAATTGCTGAGCTCACTTTTGGAATCTTGCCATTCACAGATTAATAGTTTTGATATCTGGCCATCTCAAACATAAGTGCTAAGTTTGTGATTTGGGTGCGAGAAGTCGCTTGATCGATTGAGCAAAATCACGGGAAAACCTTGAAAACTATAGGATGGAGAAGCAGCCTAGCTTCCGGCTAAGCCCTCTAGAGAGGTTGCAGAGCTTTAAGTTTGGTGGCATGGAAAAGCAAAGGAGCTTTAAGTTTGGGTCAATGGAAAAGCAGAAGAGCTTTATTGAAAGGAGGCTCAAGGATAGCCCTGGTAAACGAGGGGATACGACGCTTCATCTGGCTGCAAGGGCTGGCAATCCAGTTCATGTTCAACGAATTATTTCGGATTTCAGTGGTATTCAATTGCAAGATTTGATTTCAAAGCAGAATCAGGATGGGGAGACGGCACTATATGTTGCCTCTGAGAAAGGGCATGTTGAGGTGGTGAGCGAGATTTTGAAGGCATCTGATGTCCAGTCTGCTGCCATTAAGGCCAGCAACAGCTTCGATGCTTTTCATGTTGCCGCTAAGCAAGGCCATCTCGGTACGTTTTTTGATATTTTATCTTGGGTTTTAAATATATAGCAACTTAGCGTCTTGTACTTCTTGCACTTCTTTTTTCTTTGAATCAAAGTGGTAGACGATATTCCTTCAGTTGGTTACTTATATTATATTTACATGTAGACCTTGACAATAAAGTTAACCCAGAAGAAAATGAGAATGAAGCCGCTTATGGTTGACTGTGCACAAAAGTTTTAGCGCTCAAATTCAACATAATTTTTTATGGTCTGCACAGCAAGTAGTTAATCATATTATGCTTGATTCTCCTCAACTAATATTGGTATGGGAGTGAAATGGTGCTTGTCGGTCGGAATTACAACTTTTTTGTTTTGGACTATCCAATTTTCTTGTTTTTTTTTCTTTTCTATTTTGGGAAGCGTCTTAAGGTCCATTAATTGGATAGTGTTTTTTCTCAACCAAAATGTATGGAATTTAAGTACTGAAATTTGAGTTGTATCAAACTTATGCTCTAAGCTTTGGTAAATTGGATTTGATTACTAAATGTATAATTTATCTGCAATGCCATAGATTTTAATATTTATTTTTTATATCATGTGATTATTAGGTTGCATCTATTGTGAGGCAATGTTTCGGGATTCAAAGAATGAAAATAGTCCCTATTTAATATTTGAGTGAGGTTGTGTAGCTCTACCCATTTTTCAAACTCTGCTCGGGAGTTTGATTGGACCTAGCGCCTTACTTTATTCACATAATATTTTAGATAGTAAGGTCACATTCATCAAACGGCCCCACATCCTTGGCATCCATAAAACTATATGTTAATAGCATCACACGACAGTTGATCATGGTTCTACTATGCTTTATTTAAAAGTTGTGTGGCATGATGCAAAGTCTGAAGCTGCTTTTATGGAGCATCTGCCTTTTAATATTTTTGTAACCAAGCTCAGAGTGATAGACCGTAGGATTGGTCAAATATTTTAACATAAAAAGGCTAATTGCCTACATAACTCACTGAGAATTTTTTAAACCTTTATTTTTATTTTTATTTTGTCTGAACTAGCCATGCAATTTTTTCCTTTAGAACCATTCTAGTGCCTTAGTTGATTATTGTGATCTAGGGAAGTTGTGTAATGTAGCACGTTTATGAAAGGACCCATAAATAATGACAGGATTAAAAAGGTGAAAAAATGGATAATTAACTCAAGCTTTGCACTTCACTTTTCTTGTAATTCTACAAGGATAACACTTAATCAACGAACTTATTTTCATAATGTATAAAGAAGGTTCTTCAATTCTAGATACAAATATTATTTATGACAAGCTACACTGCAGTACTCAAAGTACCCTATTATAGATGTAGGAAGATAACGAAGTGACCAAATAGTTAACAAACATGATCAAACATATCACGCTGAGTAAAATAATGAAATTCGATGATGGTCCAATAGATTATAATTGACTCAAATATTTGTAACGAAATAAGTTCTCATACTTTTTTCCCCCCTTGCTAGATTCCAATCTGCATTGAAGAGTGGTGATGATACAGCAGAAGTAACATTCTATATCATCTTGGTTGGTTACAACCAATTTATTAGATGGTAATGTTATCTAAATGGACCATCAACAAGCTCCATAATTATAATGTGGTGATTTAAATTTTTGTTGCCAATGGTACATAGAAGATGTACCAATAGAAACTTTAATACAAAGTGTTGAAGGATAAAGAAGGCATTAGCTAGGTCAAAATTATCAATTTAGACAGTAGGTATAATAAGTCGATAGAAAAACTAGGCGTATACGTATTAGGTTATAACATTCTAATGAAGTGTTAAAGCATGGATACTCTTTTGTGTAGATTCTTGTGGTTAGGAATAATGAAACATGTATATCTATATCTATATCTATATCTATATCGATATATATATATATATCTATATATAATATCTATATCTATATATATATAATATCTATATACAATATCTATATCTATATCTATATATAATATCTATATCTATAATATCTATATGTATATCTATATATAATATCTATATCTATATCTATATATATATATCTATATCTATATCTATATCTATATCTATATCTATATATATATTATTATTATTATTATTAACAACTCCAGGCACTGCTATGGTGATTCATAAGCTTAGATTCAGTGCTTTACATACTGGTGGAGAGGATTGATGTTTTTTTTTATTGGCTGAATTTAAAGTACTGTTATGCACGAGAATAAGAAAAACAAGAAGATAATGCCACACACAAGTCAATCCTCTTTGGTGAACTAAAGCTAAAACAGAGGGAGACGACTCAATCGGAATCAATTTTTGTAACATTTATCCCGACTTCTGCAAATTAATACTAAGTGTGGGTTTGGTCTCACTAAACCGTCATAAACAGATACTTTCATTTGGAATTTTTAATATTCATTCATATCAAAATTGGAAGCAATTAGAAACAGTTCTCAAATCCTATAAAATGCTGTTATATACTTTATAAAAGCATATGTTTCCCAAAATTTGATTAAGTAGGTCATCCAAAATCCTTACATCAAAAAGCGGTATAAAAACGTAATTCATCTGTCTAATTGCCTTCCCGTTCTTTATCCACATTAGAAAATAACAATCTAATACAGGTAAGCTACAGGCTTAGCAAGATAATCAATACTAAAATAAATTCAATAGACATTAAATAAGCGACATGCATGGTAGTTAGTGGCTAGTATAAGTAATAACAAAAATTATAATAAACACTCTTAAACACTTAAAAAAAGTAGAAAACATGAAGTAATTATAGTATATGAAGCAGTGCTTAATAATAATTAAAGTGATACTGAAGATTATTTATTCACTCCATTATGCAAAAATTTGCATGACATTATTTTGCACCAACTTTTAGTCTCATCCTTAATTTTCATATCTTAGGAATGATACTGTGTACTTCCATAGGTTTTGATTTCTAAAATTATTACCCAACTCAAAGACTATATTAATTACTGATTAGGTTGGTTGTCCCCAACATAAAACTTATCAATGGTCCCGTGATATCAAATGTTCTATTCAAATCCGAATATCAAGAGCCAGAAATTCAATTATTTTCCTATCCAGGATCATTTCTTTAGAATTTTTTACTTTCTTTGCCCAATTCATTTGTATATCTTTCTCCATGTATATGACAATCTTTTGATTGATTTATCCATTATAACTATTTTCATATGACTGTTTATTTGAATGTAACAGCAATCAAGTCACTTATTTAACATGCACAAGCATAAATAAGGTCTGTAAAATTAGCAATTTATACTTGAGATTACTTTTCTATCAAATATGTAGCATCCAACTATATGAAATAATTCTTAAATGCTAATTATTGATGCCACTTACATAATAAACGAATACGCAAATAGAAAATGATAATTAATGATATTAGTGAACACTTTGATTCTTAATTTAGTAATTGATTATTTCGCATTAGTTTCTCTAAGATTGTATCGATCTCACCATCTTAAATAGACGACCTAATAGTCATAATTTCTCGTAAATAGTTAGGAAAGCTATAAATTAAGTCTTAGGGCCCGTTTGGGGCAGTTTATTTGGTGCGGTGGGGCCTGTTTGGGCATACTGCGTTTTGGCAGCTAATGCTGAAAAACAACTTTTTCACAACGCACTTATCTAGGTGTGGTGGCAGCTTTCTGGCTGCGATCTGGTTTTTCCAAAAAATAAAAAATTGTAATAGCAGCAATCATGTGAAACCTCTCAAGTAGAGCTCTCACCCATCAATGTATTGCCTACTTTAGCCTAGTGGCCCCTTGGTTTTGCCTCGTTGATGTGACTTTCTAGGAGGTCACCCATCCTATGAGTGCTCCAAGACGAGTATGCTTAACTTTTGAGCGTGCTTAACTTTTGAGTTTCCAATGAAATTCTATTGATACACTAAATGACATCTCGGTTTTTAAGAGTTCAACTTCATTCTACTTTAGGGTTTTCACAATCTTCCCTACTTAAACACTTGATGTTTTCGTTAGGGATCTATAACCAGAAACATCCACTAGACAGATGAAATTTTAAAGGTGGCCCCTACAGATTCAAGAGGTGCCACCTTGTAGCATTTTTTCCCCTCCAGAATTCAGGAGGTGGCTCCCATGAGGTAGCGCTTTGTTTTTTCTTTTTTTCCCAACCTCAAAGAAAATTTTATTAATACCAAAAATGGGATACAACGCGCGGTTTGAGGTATTTGCTGCACTCAAAATACAACACACATAAATGTAAACCTACGGAATCGCCACCGATAGGGACAAAAAAAATTGGCTACACGTACGAGAGAAGAATAAATGAGACGCAATAAAGGCGCAAAAACATAAGAGATTGAGCCGAATAAAAGGAACGTCCGTAAGTCCAAACTAAACACAACAAAAGAATCATCACCAAGCTCCCAGGACAACAAGCAGAAGTAAATAGAACCCAACCTGACGAGACCTAGAAGAAAATTAACGTGCACATAATATAGAGGGACCATCCACATAGTCGTGGGGCCAAAAAGTGCCACAAATAAAGTAATACCCAAAAGATACCACACAGATTTATCATGACAGTAAAAGCAGTAATTTTCCGAATGGTACAATACTACATTTTACTGTTATGAAAACCAAAGCTAAAATATTGGGTGTCAGGGATGAGAGACCCCATAACATTAATTAAGCAGATCCCTGAGAAAGGAGCACAAATCAGACCATCCAATAATGTAAAAATATCCATATTCCACCAAGAATAAAGAACCAACAACACAATATCAGTAAAAGATAGTTAATGAATTCTAATATTGGAAAGCCCATTTTTTTCCAAAAATGATGAGTCCTTTTAATGCTTTGTGAATTTCATTAGAAGAAAAGGTATTAGTAGACGTCGTTTTGGTTTCGATTTAGTCAAACAATCTACACAGGCCTTCCCTTCACGGTAAATATGAGATATTTTATAATTAATCTTTTTTAGCATATGATGTATATTACGAATCAGATAGAATAAGTTGAGCATTAACATTTGTCTTTGTTCTGTATGATACTTAGTTCCCATCTTCTGGTTGGTGTAATGCTCTGATACTATTTGTAATAGCCCAAACTCTCACTCATCAAGGTATTGCCCATTTTGTCCTACTGGTCTCACAATTTTGCCTTGTTGGTGTAACTTCTTAGGAGATCACCCATTTAAGAATGCTCTAGGATGAGCACACTTAACTTTGGAGTTTCTAACGAAATTTCACTATTACACGAAAATGCGCCTTGATGTTTAAGAGTTCAAATTCAATTTACTTTAAGGTGTTTCATAATCTCTCCAACTTAAGTAACTGACATTCTCGTTGTTTCACTTAGGCCAGAATCATCCATCAAGTAGACAAGATTCTGGTGGTTGCCCTTATATATTCAAGAGGTGGCTCCCATTACGTAGCACTTTGTCCCTTTCATGGTTCAAGAGGTGGCTTCCGTGGCATAGCCTTTATTCTGTATGACTTAGTTCCCTTCCTCCGGCTAGAATAATGCTCTGATACCATCTATGACAACCGTAAATTTCAACCATCATGGTATTGTTCGTTTTGGCCTTGTGGTCTCACGGTGTTGCCCGTTGGTGTAACTTCCGAGGAGGTCACCCATCTAATGAGTGCCCTTAGTTTTTGTTATTTCTAATGAAATTCCTTAGTTACAAAAAAAGACACATTAATATTTAAGAGTTTAGCTTCATTTTACTTGAGAGGTTTCACATTTGCTCTCATTTAAGTACCTGACATCCTTGTCAGTGCTCCATACTAATAATCATCAGATAGGACTCTAGAGGCGACCTCTATAGATTCAAGAGGTAGCTCCCACCATGTAGCACTTTGTCTTATTCAGTTTTAAAGAGGTGGCTCCCATGGCATAGTACTTTGTTTTGTATGACACTTTGTTTCCATCTTCCAGCTGGTATAATACTCTAATACTATTTGTAACAGCCCGATCTCTCAACCATCAAAGTGTTGTTCGCTTTGGCCTAGTGACCTTGCGATTTTGCCCCATTGGTATAATTTATCAGGAGGTTGCCCATCCTGGAATGCTCTAGGACGAGCATGCTTCCATTGAAATTTCACTGTTATAAATCCAAGTTTATTTCCTACAAGTTTAGCTGGCTTAAATTCATAGAAATGTAATAGGAATAAAAATGTGTTACTTTAGATTTATATATATATATATATATATATATATATATATATATATATATATATATATATATATATATATATATATATATATCCATCCTTTTAATTGTTTCTCCACTACACCTCCAAATTCTTCACGAAAGTATAAATTCTCCCTCATCTAAAAGTATCCAGCCGAAAGCAACTTTCTAATTTCAGATTGTTGTTCACTTTAAAATAGGGAAATAAATAAACTTTTTTTTATTTAAAAGATATTACATTTATTTATATGTATAAAGCTACAAATATATGCATTCCTCTTACCTCAATGCCTCTAGAACTTTCTTTAATGCATCAATTGTTTTCTATTAGGCTGGTTTCCCGAGAGCTTGGATCTCAATTTCCTTCTTTTACAAGTCATGGAAGTTGGAAAGGAATAAGGGAATTCTATATATTCTCGATACACCACCTTCATGCCATAAATTTTCTTTATAGTTTTGAATTTTGTCCTTCCAACCTTTAAACCCAGGGCAGCTGCTCTCGTTACTACATCTGTCTCGCTCAGATTGCCCAGGTCGTGGCACAGTTAGGCGGTGAGAAGGAAGATGAGGGAAATTAGAAGGTTAAGGCTAAGTATTCATTTGTTAGGCTAACCATTCAATCCATCCAGCTATTGCATGTAAGGATTAGTGGATGATGGAATGACTACAGTGAAATTCCGCTTAACAGTTAATTAAATTAAATAAATGATTAAAATTAATTAATTAATTTAAATAAATATTTTATAGAATTAAATTTATTAATAATTCATACATATTCTATATATCAAATTGATTAGGATAAAGTGTAGAATATAAAAATATTTTTGATGACTTTTAGAACATACAGATAATAAGATATATTTCCAAACAAGTAAAATGTTCCAATTTTGCGGTTTTTGTTTGGGAGTTATAGATAACAAGGATGACATCCTTAATTATGAGGATAAATTATTGTAATAATTCACCTTTCTAATCTAGTACTTCTTTATGATAACACTCCCCCTCATGTTGAAATTAATTATATATTTGTTTGTCACATCTTTTTAGAGTGATTGAAAAAATGAAGAAGTTTTATTGCTTGATAAAGATACAAATGAATTGTTCTTACGAGACACTTATATGGGAATATATTTTCTGATATTGCAGCTAATTGTGGAACTAGGGTGTCTTGTGGTGGCTATTACCCCCGATCGTTTGAGAAAACTCTATCAATCTGTGAATAATATGAAAGTTTTATCTTACAATTCTTTTACAGTCATGTATATTTTAGAAACATTGCACCACCATAATTTTTGGTAAATTTTTTCTCTTTTTCTTGAAATTTGGTTTTTTCGTTGGTTGCATCAAATTTTGAATTTATAGTTCATTTCAATATGTTCGGTTCTTTTATGGTTGAGATGTCATATGAAGCGATGAAAAAAATTTGTCAATTTCTAGTCATGCGTGACAAAATAACATAATCTAAAAACCAAAGATATATTGTAATAATTAGATATGGTTGAATCAAAAGAGGAAAGCACGTGCGATTGATTTGGTCAATTATGAAATGCTAGGGTAATTAATCATATTTCTTTGGGGGAAACATAGACTAAATTAGACTCAATAATAATAGAGTTAGTTAGGGCTGTGGCATAAATATGCTATGCTGTTGGAAGATAGCCAAAATTTTCCCAATATTATTGATATGATTGATTAGTTCTTTGATTATTCTAACGAGGTGGAAAATAGTTTCAATGATGAGTATAGATATAACCACAAATACTATGTTCTTGATTATCATGAGTACCCCTTATTCTTATGATATGGGCAATTTAATCGTGATCAGAATAGGTCATAACTGATAACTAAGCGACTTGAGAATTTGTGAGGGAGGAGTGGAGAGGTTTTTATATTTCGAGTTGTTAGGTTTGAAGTTTAAATTTTTTTAGTCACCTTGGACAAGGTTAATTTTGTTTTAATTTTCAATATTTATGACTATCAACTGTAGATTCATTCACACTTTTCAATGATTTTGATAGCCCAATTCAATCTATATTTATACTTCATTTCTCCAACCCTTGACTTCATGACATAGCTGTAAATTAAAAGAAATAAATAGTTTCATGCATCCCACAATAAGAACCAATAAAGATGAGAGATAGAGAGAGAGAGAGAGAGAGAGAGAGAGAGAGAGAGAGAGGGACGACTTTCAAGAAACAAAATATTTTTTTTTGGTTACTTGCCAGGTAAGTTTTTTTTTCTTCCAAGATGGAAGAAGTCTTACTATTTTTAGTTATGTATAGAGAAGATTTGATCATAGCAAATAATAGTTCATATTTCGAACTTGCTAGAAAAAGCTGCAAGTAATATTCTTCTACAAAAGGGAGCAAATAGAGTAATTGAAGCAATATTAGTGCCTTGTCCTCATCTAGCCCTAATGTTTGTTGTAGATGGTTGCATTTATTATTAGTTAGACAAAAAGTTATATTTTATCATATCCCTAACTTTGTATGAAGTGATACTTTTTGTACTATTTTTGAAGTTTAGGGATTATTTTATTCTTGATATTCATAGATGCAATCTTTCTTAAGCTAAAATACATAAATTTTGTTATACTTTTTGTGACACTTAATTTTTTTTGCAGTGACTTAGTAGTTCATTGTATTTTCTCTATTTGAAGAATGCTCTTTTTCAACAAAAGTTGGCCATCAATTATGCTTGAGCAGATTATATTGAGGCATAAAAAAGAGAGAGAAATTATTTATTAAGGATATTATTGTTTAATAGTATTGTGGTGATATTGAAGAAGCCCATATTTTTTACCTTTCTAATACTTTTTACCTTTCTAAGTGTTTTACTATTCCTAAATAAACTTTTTTTACAATTTTGCAAAAGGAAAAAATCTAATGTGCTTATATATTGTTGAAGTTCTTGTAACAAAAATACTTGAAGTGGAAAAAGTTCTAGGTCACTTTGATAGTCTTCTAGAACATAACAATACAAGTAATTGTATGCTCGAGGCTATTGAACATCCATATGAAAAATACATTGGTAAAAGCTTTACTTTTGCTTGATTTGATAGTGAATTTTTTGTTGATAAACAGTGAATCTGGATGATCTAAACAATAATGTTGCTCATCAGATTGCATGAATAGTAGAAACTTAATACACGATTCTTTTAAGTTTCATAGTTCTAAAAATAGTGAACAAGATTTTTGTATTCGAGAGAATGATAGACGAAGCCACCAATAAGTAGGTTGATTCAATTAATTTTGGAGATGGTTTAATGATCACAATTAGCGCACGAGTAATAGTAGCAAGTCCACAAGCAAGCATAGAGGTGCACAAACTTTATAACGTATATAGACACACGAATAAGCACAGACGATTTCTTGTGTGAGTGTGGGTGAATTGTGGTTGTGTGGTGAGATCGAGATAGATGAATAACAAGAGTGTGAGAGATAAGTGTTTCGGTTAGAGTTATACCACTTTTGACATCATTAGAAATAAAAGGTTTTTGTTGTATTCTCCTTCATTTAATACAAGTGCTTATGCATGTGTAAATATAGCGAAAATAAAATGAATATAATAAGGAGGATGGTATCCTTATTTTCGAGGTTATATTATGGTCAAAAATCATCTTTCCAATCTAGCACTTTCATGTGATAACATAACGTTAATTTCATAACATTAATGAGTCACTGATATATATGAATTATGGGTAACATAAATGGAATATGTTGTATTAAGAGTGTAAGAAAGAAATTCTTGCGAGCCTTTTTAAGGATAGATCTTGGATAATTCCAAGATGAAGAAATTATGAGGAAAACTTAAAATGCAATTTAGGATGTCCATAAATTTATACGTGAACATGCAAAACAAAAATAGTTGTTTATTCGCATAAGCTTGCATATTTTAAAGATAAGAAGAGCAATTCAAAGGGACTGAAGTCCATGCAATATACGCTATGGTCCACTATATTAATAATTGAAGCAACTTAATTGAATAAATTTTGATTTCCATCCAGTAGTGTTAGGAATGGATCCATGTATCCATTAGATGAAATTCTATATGGCAAGCAAAGTTCAAAAAAGTTTGTAAATAAGCAAATAACTGAATCACATGTTGCATGATCAATTTAGGAATGATATTCTGTACACCTAAGATTTTTCAAGAGACATGTTATTTATGTTTAGATGAGATAATAGCTTCAACTTAAATATATATGGATTAATTTAAAAGTATTGATAGGTTTAACTTGTAGTTTTAGCTCTTTGTTAATGACAGGTCAACATATTAATTTAACTCTATTTCAGTTAGGCCAAGGTTTAGTTGGAGGTAGGATACAATCAACTTCAAATTAGGCCCAGTTTTAGTCAAGTCAAGAATGTGTTATGGATTTCTTGTCTGTAAACTCCTTAGAAGATTGAGTAAATCTATAACAAGATCGACAACATTAGTCATCCATATTCAAGTTTTTTTTGTAGTTTTTTGGTCTTTTAATTCAACTAATATTGCATGTTGCTGATCTATTGAACTAGTCTGGTATGGATTATTATTACTTTTATATTTCTTATCTTTATAATCATTGGTTGCTACTGATCTCCATTGATCCTATTGTTTATTTGTTTACACCTGCCCCAGAATTTCTTGGAATTCTTCACCCACATTGCAACCCATTTTTTACTAATTTGTATTTTATTAAATATAATAAAGATATGATTTTAAATATTTTGATAACACCCTATTATTTTCTTTAGTCCTTTTTTTAGGAAAATATTTTTTCAATGAAAAATTATGGATCATCCCTATTTATATCTAGCTTGTACTTAAGAATTCCTGAAGAATTTAATCAATAAAATATTTAAATATTTCTACATGATATCCAAGCCTTTCCCTTAACTGTTTTTTATGTTTTATCTAGCTTGTTCCTATTTTGTCTCATCTAATGGCCAGGAGTGAAGGATTTACTTACTTTGAGGCGACACCTAATAATGATCCATCTATCCTAATCAATAACACCACATCATAAGAGACATTTGTTCATTTTAACAATCAGAGTCTTAATAAGAGAAGCCTTACCTTATGGTCTCAATTAATGATAATGTATATGTTGGGAAATGGAAATAAAAATCATCTAACAAAAGCAACTCACATGCCACATGAGAAAGGCTCTAACTTTTAGACATGAAAGGTAAAAAATATTATGAAGATGTGAAAAAAGGGACAAACTCCAATGCTGAAAGTATGTCTCTACCATATTTGAGATTAAAAGCCTTCTTCATGATCTAATGACAATAATAAAACTCCATTTTGGTATATTTAATCTCTAACCCATTATTGGCAACAATTTTGACCACTTAGATGAAATAAATTGGATGTTTACAAAATCTAGTGAGCAATATAGGAAGATAGTGGAATGAGAGCGAGCATGCTTATTTTTAGTCGGCTTAAATAAAAAAAACTAAATGATGATTATGTGGTTATTTTGAGCATGAATTCTCTTCCCAATATTCATGAAGCATTCTCTTAGTTTGAAGAACTGAAAAGATGAGAAAAGTAGTGTTAGCGACGCCTAATAATTCTCGAGTCCCTCACAACTTTGACCTTATATCTTAGAACCCACTTCAAATAAACTTCGGCGTGATTGTTATCACAAGAAAAGGCACACTCATGACAACTACATGAGGAAACATGGAAAACTCTATTACATACAAATTAAGATCAAACATGAAATTATGAAGCTCATGGAAACATTGCTACCACGAAGCCTCAAGTGCCATTTGACTCATCTATTCAATAAGGAGCACAATCAATTCATTAAGAAAAGAAAAAGAAAGCTTCTTAAATGACCAAAGGTCTCAATATATTTTATAAACATGCCCTGATTTATTGTGTAGAAGTGTCCTCTAAATGCACTTATGGTTAACTCCAGAAAAGCGATATCTTAGGTGGTTAGATCAGATACTATTGGTCACATAATTGGTAATGCTATTTTTTTTCATTATTATAAAGCATGCTTTGAAAACGTCCCTGCTCAAATTGTATATGTATCACTTTCTAATATTGTTGTCATTGGATCTGTGATACTTTTAATGAACATTGTTTTTATTTGTGTTTCATGTTTAAAAATTAGATTCTAACCTTCTTTTCATTAGTTAAATAATAAAGAATTTTAATTGTGTTCATAACACTCTTAAACATATACCAAACAATTTTTTTCTCTGGGATTCATTGAAAATAAATGGCAATGCTGCTATGGTTTCTAGTTCATATTTCTCAGTAATTTAGTGTCAATCATGGAAAATGGCATGTGTTGCTTCATCTTCTAGCATGAATAACAAAAGATGTCTTCATGTCTTAGCACTATTGTTTAGGTCATCTAGAATAACAAAAGATGTCATCATGTTATAGCACTATTATTTAGGTCATCTAATTTTTGTATCTTAAAGAAAGAATCCTACATGATTCAAGTAAAATTTTAGATCTTATCAATGTGAAAAATTTTAATTATCTAATCACTTGTAACTTGTTCCCTAGTCACCCCTACAGACCATTCTCTTAATTGTGCAGCATTCTTTTCAAACTAAAATGCAAGTACTTAAAAAATTGATAGCTTACATGAGATCATTTTATTTGTTGAATCAAGAGATTATTCATCGAAGCACATGTTGAAACTCCATGGAAATATTAGGGGTTTATACCAAAATACAACTTTTCTCATTATTCTAATGCACTCTCAACTACTAAAACACCAAATTCTCAGTCAATTAAACCTACCCGAATCGTCTTATATATCCCTGTCAAAATCTTTGGATGCTCCTTTTGTCTGCATACATTGTCAACATCACATCAAACTTGAACTTAAAGCATTCAGAAGTGTTTCTCATTGGTATCATCTACAAGCAAAAAATTCAAGTAATATTAATAATCAAAAAAATTATTCTACACTTTCATGGATGTCACAATCCCCAGAAACCAACAATCTTTTTCATGAAAGCTAATAATAGGAAGAATTTCAGGCATTGTCGTCTTAGGAAATTGAGCTCACTACTGATCCATTCTTGATGTTACTAGTAGTCAGAATACTCCCCATTTAAGTTCCTATTATTCTAGGACTCAATTGAGTCACCCGGTAGAATCTATATACAATGTCACCACTAAGGAAATGCTTATATATACACAGTTTATGACTAACATTATTCCAAAGAAGAATTGGAAACCTTTGAATATCACATTAGTAACAATATCTCTGAACTAGCTTTAGGCGATCTTATCAATTTATTGAAGTCAAGAAGGGTGTTAGATTTTATACCAAGTATCTTTTTTTTATTTTTTATTTTATTTTTATTTTTTATGACATGTTAACTCCTCTTTTTTATGTTTTTGTTCCATAGTTAATATTGGTTCAATCTTAAAAAAACTGTTGGTTCAAAATTCTAATAATATTCATATAGCTCTTGGGTATTGTTGGTATGCAAACCTTTGAAAGAATTGACACTTGAGAAAGTGCATATTTTTTAAAAAAGTCGAATGTAAGTGGATTTTTTCTATTAAACTCCAACACTGATGGAAATGTGAATTTATTTAAAGCTTCTTTAATGGCTAAAGGTTTCATCATATCTTATGGGATAAATTATGAGGAGAGTTATGTCTCGATTGCTAAACTACTATATTCATGTATTATTGTTTCTTGAAAAGAACCTTCATTATTCACTGCATTAACTTAAAACGTTTTTTTTTTTTCGGAATGATGATCTTGAAGAAATCTATATGAATGTTCCCTCTAAGCTTGAGAGTCGAGAACATTAACAATTTATGCAAACTTCAAATGCATTTACAAGTTTTACATGCTTAAATAAACCTTTTTTATTGGCTGAAGCAATGATTGTGTACATGATTTGATTGATTATCAAGTGTAGTTTTGATGCGTTGATCTCCTTAGTGCCTTACTAATCACTTTATGCTTATAAACAAATTTCTATACTAATTACTGGTGTTACTTTCTTTTATACTGTTGGGGTCATCATAGATCTCGAAATACTTCTATCTAAATGATCAAATACGACATTTGAAGAATAATATACTATCCCAAAAGATAGAAATATTACCTTAGAATGGATCTAATCATTCAGATGATGAAAATCTTTAGGATTTATTGATCTATGGAACTAGGATTCTTCCCTTACCTTACATTTATACTACTGGGGTCATCATAGATCTCGAAATACTTCTATCTAAATGATCGAATACGACATTTGAAGAATAATATACTATCCCAAAAGATAGAAATATTACCTTAAAATGGATCTAATCATTCAGATGATGAAAATCTTTAGGATTTATTGATCTATGGAACAAGGATTCTTCCCTTACCTTACAGGTGTAAGATAAGGTTTATTTTAATTTTGGGGTTTCGTTCCTATAAGGATAAGCACTTGCAGTTAATTACATTGTTAGCGATGTAAGCCCTAAAGAAAACCTCTCAATTAATCTGATACGTCAAGTTGCTAGAGATCGGTTTTTTTATGATTGGAGGGTTTGAATTAGAATAATTGAGTTTCAATAGATTGGACAAATGATGTAGTGACGACTTGTCATGGGAAGGCCCGTGATATTGAATAGGATTTAATTTTAAGAGTATCAATCAAAGGAACTAATGATGAATTTCAACTAATCAGATGAGCTCAAAAGATAAATGGATATAGGATGTGACTTACAGGTACAATTGAAAACCTTAGACTAAGGATAGAGTCGGGTAGAAAATGAGTTTTAGATGAGAAATAGACCCTAAAATCTAACCCAAATTTGGAAAAACGTCCCTAGTCAAGATACCCACGGCTTTCCACCATTTTGGGAACATTGGAATAACCAGGAATCCTTCTTGAATGCTAGAGCATGGAGGATTTGTAGTTTTGAAGTAGTCTAAAATGCTTTCGTCAGTAACCATGGTTACTGCATTCTAAGGTATTTTTTCTAATCCCAGGACTTAAATTTGTTATTTTGCATGTCCTAATTCTTAGCACTAACTAGGTACCTAAATTAACCTAGTTTTCTATACTCAGAGTAACCTAGGGTAGGTGTGTGACCCTCGGTTCGGTGACTAAGTTAGCTAGCCTAAAGTTCATGTTAGATTTTCCTAGGTTTCATTATCGTTCTTTATCTTGATGTGCTTTTAATGTTCATTTAAAATTCAATATTTGCATTAATGTTTTGTTTGATTCCTAGGTTTTGTCAATCTTATTGAAAAATCAATGCTTTCTAAGTTTTTTTTTTGTTTTATTCGTTTATTTGAGATTTGGATTCTTTTGAGGTTTGGGGAGAAAATTGAGAAGCTATCATCCTTGTTTTTATTTTATGTATTTTTTTTACTTTTGTTTTTAAATATGAAATAACACATGATATAACATTTAAAACATAGGATGGCATGTGAACATGATATAATTTATGAAACATGAGATAGCATATGAAATAACATATAAAATACAAAATAACATATATTTTTAGCCTTGGATTAGACTTGGGTTTTGGTCGGACTGAAGTAAATTGATTTACCAACTTAATTTAGCTCAAAATTGAGCTAAGGTATGATATGAGTTAGCTAACTTGGGCCTAAGTTGGACCTAAGCTGGCTCGGGTTAAGCTGGGTTTGAGTTAGGTTGACCAGGTTAAGCTGTGTTGATTTTGGTTTGACCCGAGTGGCTTAGGTTTGGTTTGGGTTTGACCCAGCTTAGGTTAGCTTTGGTTTGAATTTGACCCGGGTTAAGTTGAGTTGACCCATGTTGGCTTAAGTCTGATTTGGGTATGACCTGGGCTAAGCCGGGTTGACCCGAGTTAGCTTAGGTTTGGTTTGTGTTAGGTTTAAAGTTATGTTTGACATCTGGTTTATGTTTAGGTTTGGGCTAGATTTTAGTTATGTTTAGGGTTTAGCTTAGGGCTAGGTCAGCTCTGGTTTAGCTTTATCCTAGTTTAAGTTAAGGTTTGGATCAGGTCCGATTTGGGTTAGTCCTGTGTCATGTTAGGTTTGGGTCTGGTCTAGTTTGGTTAGACCTGGGTAAGATCAGGGTTTGGGTTTAGATTGGGGTTTGGGTTAGACCTGGGTTTGGGTCAGTTCTAGGCTTTACTTTAGTGTTTGGGTTCGACCTAGGTAGGGTCAGGTCTAAGGTTTAGGTCAGGATTTGGATTTAGACTTATTAGGGTCAGGTCTATGGTTTAGATTAGGGTTTGTGCTAGACCTAGGTTGGGTCAGAGGGTTTAGATTAGGGTTTGGGTTAGACCTGTGTTGGGTTAGGTCAATGGTTTAGGTTAGGTTTGAATTAGACCTGTTAAGGTTTAGTCTAGGGTTTGGAGTAGGTTTTGGTTCGACTTGGGTTGGGTCCAAACCTAAGTCTAATTCAAGGCCTTTGAGTTGATTGCTCTAGCTTTAAAAATTTTAAATAAAAATGGTTAAATTCAAAAAAGGAGAATTTACGAGGAGGAGAGGATGCTAACTTGAGGAGGAAGCTGACCGGAGGAGGCTTGTTGGAGAATTGCTTCCCTTCTCCCTCTGCACTCTTCTTTTTCTACTAATCGTGCCTTAATAGTGCCAATTGCAGTGTCAGAGACCCTCCTTATATTGATTGGGAAGGCAGTGTAGAGCCTACCAGAGTCGTTGATAAGGTGGCAAGTCAAAGGTGATGATCAACCTGATGATTTAAGAGCCACAGATCGCCTCCAGCAAAAGGGCACGATGGTTCATGGCGTGATCCATGGACGAAGGCCACAGATCGCTGACATGTGAAGTCGGTTTGCCTTAGCATGGTCACGCCCGGTTTGGCTTGACTACGACCCAAGGCGTGACCATGTTGAGGTATTTTTGGGTGTGGTCACGCCTAGGCTAGGCGTGGCCTCGTTGAGGTATATTGGTTGTGGTCACGCCCAGGCCTAGCGTGACCACGCTAGTCAAAGAAATAGGGCAGACTCTCTTTTTGACCAATTTTACTGGATCAGATTAGGGAGTGATGTTTGTGCTAGTTATATGTGATTAAATAAGGTCAACACAAGGACCCCCAATATGTGTGGTGGACTGTCCAATGTGTGCCGCACATATTGACGTTGACCGAAGCCATCAACAAAATTTGAAGGGTGTCAGAGATTTAGAGTGTGGAATTTTGTGAATTAAGATATATAGCATCCGCTAGGGGTTTTAGGTTTGCCCGGACACATTAGGGCGGAAAACTGAGGTGGATTTACATATATCCAAAGGAGTGAACATGAGCTTATCTTTCATTCTGATAACTAGTCAGGGTTTTGTGAAAATCTCCTATACCAGGAAAGAAACCGTTGGGGCTAACATTCAACCTAGTAGATGGATGGAATGACTGGATCAGAAAGGATAGCGTTGGAGCATATCATTCATTTTAATAACTAGTCAGGAAATTGAAAGAAAGTGTTTATACTAGGATGGAAGGCGCGGGGACCCAGAAGATATATGGAATGGCTAGATTAGCAAGGACAGCGTTGCATTATATCATTCATTCTGATGACTAGAGGAGAAGATTTCGATGATTAGACTTAATTTTGCTGGGTAGTTTGATTTAAGGAGTTGTGATGTGAATTTCAGTTGTGCCTGAATACATTAGGAAATAAGTTGCAAAGATTCATTCTCAACCGAAGAGGTGCAAAGGGGCAACTTGATCAGGATAGATGATATGATGATCTCAACTGAAGAAAAGTTAGGTGGTCAGTTTAAGGCACACAATTTAGGGACCGACGTAGCAAAATTAGTGTGCTGTGTTGGTTTAACTTGATTTATGGTTTATTTTAATTTGATTTGTTTTGCTTTGATTTATTTAGGTTGATTTTTGGTTTAGTGTCCAATGACTAAAGGCTAAGAAATGTTGTTTTTTTAACTTAGTTTAAATTAGTCAAGTTATTGCTTTACTATGCCCGAAAATACAATAAAAACAATGAACCATGTTGCTTAATGCGGTGGATGTTTCAGGGCTTATTCCCAATAATGGGGAGCCAATGCCTCCTCGTTCCTCTAGTCCATACTAGATAGGCGATCCTAACTCGGTAGTGTGCAATGGCTATACTAGGGCCCATCAGTTTTATAGAGCAAAGAAGTTAGTTTGTGTTGAGGCCGGTGTGTTAACATAATTGATGAATTTGAGAAAGCAAACATATACCTACGGGGTTCAATGAGTTAGACTAAGTTAAGGTATTTATCTCAACTCAAAATTATTAACTTAAAGCACTAATCTATATCAACAGTCGCTACTGTGACTAGACTAATGAACCTGATCCTGTTGTGATGGTGTCATATGAAGCTTGCTCCAACTTCCGATGGATCGTTAACTAGGCCTGTGGAAAGAAATGGTTAAGGCCAAACCAGATCTATCAGGGTTGTCTCGAGGTGTTCAATGGTTGTACTAGAGGGTAGTGATTGCATCCTAGATTTAACCAGCCAAGGCGGAGATTGTATGACCAACCTTTTGTTGATTAACATTCTACGAACTTGAAGAAATGAGTATTTATGTAGGCGTTTGATAGATTATGCGATTTAGAAAGGTGCTTGTTGACCAATCCTAGATTTACAAGTCTAAAGTGGTAAATTGATCAGACACGATAACAAGTCGATATCAACTAGCTTTGTGGACTTCAGCAAGTTAGTCCACTCTAACTTCAAGTACGACATCCGACATAGAGTCGGGCAATGACTGACTATAGGAAGTTGTTACATAATATAAGCCTATCGTAGCTTTTACTCGGTCAAGGCATCATTTCCGTCGTGGTTGGGTGTAGATCAACCAATACTGACAGGCTCTGAAGAAAGGATGAAAATATCTCGTTGGTGTGCGATAAGTTGGACTGAGAGAGTTTGATTGAATCGAGAATTATCAACTTAAAGGATTAGTTCAAGATATCAATCTTGACTGGCATGGAATTAATCAAACTCATCACATTGTGTTGGTGCCGTGTAGGGCATATTCCAACTCTCAATAGACTAAAGCCAAATTTGTGGAAGGTTTGAATAGAGGATCAAACTAAGTTCGACAAATCTATTTCGATGTGCATTGAGTATACTAGATGCGAGTAAGACATTTCAACTCAGATTTACTAACTCAAGGAATTGATGAATGTAGGAACGTCAATCAACATAATCTCATTGTGTCGGTGCCATGTGAGGCGTGCTCCAGCTCCCAATGGACCTAAAAAAGGTTCAAATGAAAGGTTACGATGGGCTAAACTGAAAGGGAAATATGTGATTCATCACGTCACATGTTTATTAGCTCAAAGGATCGACAACCAAAAACAGCATTGACAGATTTGAAGTCAATAAATTTGATCACATAGTGATGGTGCCACGTGGGGCGTGCTCCAACTTCCGATGGATCGAAACAAATTTCAGTTGGTGTGCGATAAATTAAGTTGAGATGATACTTAATCTAAAGGATTGATCTCCAAAACCAAACTCTAATTGGTCTGATATTGTTGTCTTGTGAAGCACACTTCAATTTCTGATATACCCGAAGAAGTTTAAACTGGATTCGTTGTGTATTGTATTTGACATTCCATTTTTGTTGGATTGATTTGTTAAATTTGATTTTGTTAAAAGTTGTTCTATTTTAGAATGACAGTGATATTTTTAGTTATATTTAGATGTAGGAGACCGTACGGGGCATTACCCTTTATCCAAATAGTAACTGGGATAGTCTAAAGATCATATCTTTAGGACTACGAAGGTTTGATGTTTGAAAATTTTTAAGATTATTTTGTAATAGTTTTTCTATAAAATTTTTGTTATGGTTTTGATTGACTTTGATTGTTCTAGTTTTGATTGTTTTGATTTTGCTCCTTTGATTTTGATTGTTGTAGTTAATCGGTTTTGTGAGTATTCATTTTTGAAAATTTTAAATGTTTTAGATGTATGTTGCTTGTTTGTTTGGAGAATGCTAATTGTTTGGCAACATGATTCTTTGTTTTTGTGTTTGCTTGAAGGATTTTAGCTTGAGCATTTTAGGACGAAAAACACAAGGACTCACATCTTGAAAAGCAAAATGAATAGATCAAGTTAGAAAGTGCACGTACTTACATCTAACTTGAGTGCTATCGGGAAAAGATCTTGTTTAAATAATGTGAGCACACTAGTGTGGAAAACATGAAGATTCACATCCAACCTAAGTGATGAAAAGGGTAATTAGATTAAATTAGAAAGCATAGGAACTCACGTCGAACTTGAGAGCTAATCAAAGAATGATTTGGTTTGATTAACCTGAACATATTAGGATGGAAAACACATGGACTCACATCTAACCTAAGAGGTGGAGATGGTGACTATATCAATTTAGAAAATATAGGGACTTACATATAACTTGAGAGCCAAACAAAGGGAAGAAAATCTGAGGGGACCTTACGCCAGACCCAAAAGAGATTGTTTTGTTTGATGCTTGATCTTGAAAAATTTTGGTTTGAAGGTTTTGTTTGAGAATGTGATTATTTTTGTTCGATTTTTTTTTGCTTTTGGAAGTTTTATTGTTTTGTTTGAAAGTTGATTATTTTGTCAATGCGTTCGTGAGTATTTTATAGTTGTATTCAGTATATGACACTCTGAGGTAATTACTCATTGTTTAATGACAACCAGAACAGTCAAAGGACAAGGTCGTAAATACTGAAAAATTTCAAAGTCTTTACATTTTCTTTTTTATTTTGAGTTTTGGATCCAGTTTTCATTTCAAGGATTTATGTTTTGATTGGATTGTAAGTTTGAGATTTTAAAATTCAATTGAGTTCAATTTCATTTGGGATTCACCTTAAAATTCAAAATAATGACAATTCAAATTTTCTTTAGAGATTCAAAGACTCAATGATCATTAGACTCTTGTGAAGTCTTGAAAGCAAATTTTGTCAAATGACATATCATCTCGTCGAAGACCCAAATTAAATATTCAAAATTTTCACTCATGAACGGACCCGATGTTAATTTTATATAAATAATAAGTACTGTTTTACTTTACCTTGATAAAATTGAAGCCAAGCATTATTAATTTTCAAATATTGTATTTCAGTCTGTTTATATTTTATGTTTATCTTTTTAAATCCTAAAAGGTTGTTTACAATTTTTCAAAGACTAGAAAATGGAATATTGGTAACATCCCTTATAATAAGAGCAATTAACACAAACAGAGTTTTTGAAATCATATTCAAACCCTTTAAGGACAACCATTTCATGGGTTTAAGTCGTGGTCCATGAAAATCAACATTTTTAAAACCCAACAAGCATAACCCTACAATTATAAATCCCGTTAAGAGCTCAACACGCTTTATAATTCTCATTATTCAACATCGATGACCAATCCTTGAATGAGAATCATATGGATCTTGCTTCGTATTGTGATGTATCAGGTCGCATTTTGTGATTGTAGACTGCAGCCCCACGTATAGTTAGAACTTCTATGATAGATTTTCCCATCATTCAAAGATAACCGTGACAACTTTGTTGGCTTCATTTTCACTTGAAAGTGAAAATCAAAAGAAATGTCTAAAATTGTACCCTCCTTAAATTGATTGATCTTAGCTCACATCAACATTGACATATTTTTCTTCGGGAAATTTGATGGATTTGGAACAACTCGATTTTGAATTTTGCAATTAAGTTCAAAAATTCCAATGGAATTGAGTATGAGAATGAATTTCCCTTTCGAAAATTTATTCGAATTGTTGTGTAGTGGCGAGGTGAAAATTTCTAACTTTACAAAAGGTTTTGAAGATGGATAAATTGGAGTAAAGATACGTTAAATTGGATAATCTCTTAAATATAAAAAAATTTTATTCAAACATTTTTCACCATTAGGACATTGTCTTTATCAATATTTATCTTCAGATATATATGTACTATTTTCTTATCAATAAATTGATGAAGTTAATTTCTTTTCTTTTCTTTATTCTTTTTTGGCAAAATATTCTATGAGATTCTTAATTTCGTCAGAGTAATAGATCAACCTTCAGTACAAGACTCGTCCTTCGAGTTGGAATCCAAGTCATGAAATATTATAGATGTTCTATTCTTCAAGTTTGATAAAATAACTTTTGTTGTAGGGGTTTTTCCTTTATCATGAGATATTTTACCACTAGTCTTAATTCTGTCATCCACTCATATGTTTAGAAAGGTATAGAATTGTCAAAATACTGTCTGATGATCGTCACTATGAGATAACTTTTTTTTTATCGTTTATTTTTCCCATGATGAAGTGGCTTTTGTAGTTGGTGTTTTGTCTTTATCCAGTGATAATTTATAACTTCTCATGATTTTTTTATCTATTCATTTGTTAGAAAAGAGCATAATTGCCAAAATGCTGTTCGAAGATATTCGTCACTATGAGATAATAACTTTTCCATTCTTCGGCTTTCACTTGGTGAAGTAGCTTTTGTAGTTAGTGTTTTGTCTTTATCTAGGGATACTCTACAACTTCTCATGATTCTGTCATTTACTTATATGTTTAGAAAGGTGCAGAATTATCAAAATACTGTCTGAAGATCATCAACAATGTGAAATAACATCTTGTTTCTTCATTCAATTTTTTATATTCATATCTTTGAAATCGTTATCTTAATTTCAATGTCTCCTCAAAATGGTTTCAAAAGATATTTCTAAATTAAAGTGC
Source organism: Papilionanthe hookeriana x Papilionanthe teres (assembly GCA_022702705.1). NCBI lineage: Eukaryota > Viridiplantae > Streptophyta > Magnoliopsida > Asparagales > Orchidaceae > Papilionanthe > Papilionanthe hookeriana x Papilionanthe teres. The sequence continues at coordinate 115,860,490 of CM040421.1, read as the reverse complement.
ATTTTTTTCAAATTCAAGAAACTTCAATTTGATTTGACATGTGGATGGAGAGGTTCAATTCCACATGAATTAAATATAGCTTGAATGAATCACATTTATAGGAATGTAAAGTGGGCAAATGGATCAACTATCACAAGGAAGTAATAATAACTTTTTATCAAAGAAATATGATTCCCTGATTTTCCTCAGGAAAATGCTTTCACAGTTTTATGAGTTCAATCATTATGCTTGACCTTAACCATTTGCAAACATATCTTGTAAAAGGAACATTTTGTGAAGGTAAAAGTGCTGCATCAAAGCCAACAACCTTGTTTGTATTTTAGTCCCTCTCTTACGTGATAGGATGCTCTCCACCACATTAAAATTTTAATTGTGTAGTTCTCTAAGAACAGATTTATTATGACAGATCTAATCAAACCTAGTAGCACTCGAAGCCTCTCCATTTCAGATGTTGGAATTATGAGAGTTGTCTCCTTTGGTATAACCTACACTCGTTGTAGACATCTACAATGAGAGGTTTCAAATATTATCCTAGATATACAAGCGGTTACCCTTATATTTAAAGAATATTCTTCAAATAATCATAAAGTTTAAAAAGACTAAAGAACATAATTTTATTGCATTAACGCCTTGCAGGAGCCTTATATTTATAAAAATCAAAATTACTAACATCAATCATATTGCAATTAACAAAGTATTAATAAAGTTTAATGAGAAAGTCATTAAGAAAGTTTGAACTGGAGTTTTTTTGAACGGAAGATTTTGTTATATCAAAGACAATTTTTTGTAAATAAATTACAAGTAGAATATCGATAACCGATTGATTTGGAGTTTGACTTTATAGAATGTCTTGGACAGGACAACATTCCTTTCTTTTTCTTTTGTTTAAAGGTCAAATGATTTCATGTCTTCATCAGAGGCAACACTGACAAAGCTTTATGCTGGTTCTCTTAGGTATTCTCTAGAGATTACTATAGTTTCATCATTGTGTTTCCTTTCCAGCTAGTCTTTAAAAGTGAGACATTCTTCAATTATGTTGCCAAGCTTCTTATGGAACAAACAATAATTAGGACCTCCCTCCTTTTCCACTTCTTTGGGTTTGCGAGGCTCGAGGAGTTTAAAGCTCAGATTTTTAGATTCTTAAACATCTCTTTGACAGCTTCACTTTTGAAAAAGTATTCGGTTCTTCTTTTCTTCAAATACAAGTTCACACTTCCTTTTTCTTTCAGACTTATATAATTATTGTAATAACTGTTGTTTTGATTGTGACAGAAAATTCTCCTTAATCCTAACATCTCGAGTATGCAGTCACTAATCAAATTTGGATTTTGATTAACCGGAATAGCATTCATAACTTCCTTTATTTTTTTTTCAATCTCGTCATAAGTTCATCCTTTTGTCATAGTTAATTTAGGAGACGTGCAACTACTGGTATCCGGACTAGATTTTTGATTCACCGAATAGCATTCATAACTTCATCTATCATTTTCTTCAATCTTTCTTTTCGTTCATCTTGTTGTCTTAGTTGATCCAACATTTGTCTAGCTTTGTTTGATCAACACCTTCCTCAACCAAAACATATTGTAAATCAACATCATCTTCTTGTCATTTTCTCAGTGAAGCTCTAGTCTCAACCATCATAATGGTTTCTAAACTATCATTTTCTTCGTTGAGAGCTTTGATGCTAGTTTCAAATTCACATTAAATTTCATCGGTTGACCCCGACATTCTTTGGATCAACTGAGAGATACTTGGGGACGATATCTTCCTTCAATAGGGATACAATTAAGGATGATTATAGGAAGTCTACACCTGAATATCTGAATTTTAATGAATTTAAGATTAAACTTATTTCAAAGAGAACTCAATTAAAGTTGGACTCTGACCACGAGATGAATAAGGAAATATATTAGTTTTTAAAGATTTTCATTTTTTTTAGTTTGATGTTTTGAGGTTTTTTCTTTTCAGAGAGTTAGCTTTAAATTTTTTTTTTAATTTTAGTTTAAAATGTTGAGCTTTGTTTCAAATTTTAGTTTCAGAGAGTTTTGGATTGAAAGATTTATTGTGAGCAAAAATTAGTAAATGATAGAGCCAAACTTGAATAGTGAAATCAGGAGGCTCTAAACTAAATTAAGGTGCAGAACCACACGTGAAGAGGCCTGGAACCACACGTAAAAAGGTCATGCGGATAATATCCAAAAATCTACTCATTAAACAGGGCTTAAATGAGCAGTCAGTGACTTTGGATAGGACCCAGAGTTTTAGATCTGTTTGATAGACCTATAAAGAATTTGTTGGAAGAATGGGCAACCAAACTTATCATAAAAGATGGAGAGGTGAACTCCCTAGCGGAGTCGTCAGAAGAAACTTTGGTGGGATTTTTTTTTATATTGTTGGAGGCTATCAAGATCTTGAAAGACTTCTATATAATTGATTGGATACGACATTCGAAGAATAATATATTATCATGAAAGAGCAATATTACCTTAGAATAGATCTAATCATCTATATGATATATTTAGAATTTATGGATCTGTGGAACCGTGATTTTTTCCTAACCTTATAGTTGTAAAATAAGATTTACTTTAATTTTAGGATCTCATTTTACAAGGGCATACCCTTGTAGTTAATTATATTATTAGAGCTGTAAGCCTTAAAGAAATCCTCTCCACTGATATGATAAGTCAAGTTACTAAAAATCGGGCTTTCATGATTGGAGGGTTCGAATTGGAAGAATTAAGTTTTAAGAGATAGGACTTATGATCCGGTGACATGTCATGGGAAAGGCACATGATATTGTATAGGATTTGATTTTAGGAGTATCAATCGAAGGAACTGATGATGAATTTGAACTGATTAGATGAGGTTAAAAGATAAATGGTGGATATAGGATTTGACTGACACTGACAATTGAATATCCATAGACTAAGGATAGAGTCAGGTAAGAAAGAATCTCTTGATGAAAAATAAGACCCTTGACTCAATAAGGAGTTCTATAGGCGAACTAACTTAGTTTTTGGGAATAATGTTCCCAATCAAGACATCCACGACTTTCTGTCATTCCGGAACATTGATATCCGTCGACTATGACCAGCCTAGTTACCATGAATCCTCCTTGATTGCGGAAGCATGAAATATTTGTGGTTGTCCTTGATTGCGGAAGCATGAAATATTTGTGGTTTCGAAGCAACCTGAAATACTTTCGTCAGGTATAGTTGTTATTTTGCATGTCCTAGTCCTTAGCACTAACTAGGTACCAGAACTAACCTAGGTTTCTATACTCAAACTAATCTTGGGTACGTGTGTGTCCCTAGTTTCGGTTTATAAGTTAGCTTGCCTAAAACTCATGTCGGATCAACCTAGGTTTCATTTTCTTTTTTTGCCTTAGTGTGTTTTAAATGTTCATTTAAAGTTCGATATTTACATTAATATTTGGTTTGATTCTTAAGTTTTGTCAGTCATATTGAGAAATCAGAGTTCTCTAAGTTATGTATTTTTTTATTATTATTCGTTTATTTGAGATTTGGTCTTTTTAGGGTTGTGGATAAAACTCATTTTTTTTTTGTTTTATGTATTTGTTTTGTTATTTTTGCTTTTAAACATGAAATAACATTTAAAACTTAGGATAACATGCGGAACATGAAATACTATATGGAACATGAGATAACATGTAAAATACCATATAAAACATGAAATAACATGTATTTTTAGCTTTTGATTAGACTTGGGTTAAGGTCGTCCTTAGGTAAGTTGATTTTCTAGCTTTAAGTAATCTCAAAATTGAGCTAAGGTATGATATAGGTTATCAAACTTGGGCTTAGGTTGGACCTAGGCTGGTTTGGGTTAAGTTGGGTTTGAGTTAGATCGACCCGAGTTAAACTGGATTTACCCGAGTTGAGTTACGTTGATTTGGGTTTAACCCGGGTAGGCTTAGGTTTGTTTTGAGTTTGATCCAAGTTAAGCTGAGTTGACCCGGATTGGCTTAGATTTGGTTTGGGTTTGACACGTGTTAAGCTCGGATGACCCGTGTTGGCTTAGGTATAGTTTGGGGGTTTGACTTGGGTTGAGTTAATTTGTCCTAGTTTGACATAGGTCTGATTTGGGTTTGATCATGGTTAAGCTGGGTTGGATTACGCTTTGCCTTTTTTTTTGTTCGGTTTAAAGTTAAGTTAGATATCTGCTTTAGGTTCAGGTTTGGCTAGATTCTAGTTTAGGTTTAAGGTTAGTTTAGCTCTGAGTTAGCTTGAACCTAGGTTAAGTTAAGGTTAGGATTAGGTCCAATTTAGGTTAGAACTAGGTCAAGTTAGAATTTGGTCAGGTCTGGTTGGGGTCCAACCTGGGTTAGATCAGGGTTTGGGTCAGATCTGGTGTTTTGATTAGGGTTTGGGTTACACTTAGGTTGGGTCAGTTCTAAGGTTTAGGTTTGGTTTTGGGTTAAACTTAGGTTGGGTCAGGTCTATGGTTTTTGTTAGGGTTTGGATTAGACCTTTTAGAGATAGGTCTAGGGTTTGGGTTAGACCTGGGTTGGGCCAGGTTTAGGGTTTAGGCTAGGGTTTGGGTTAGAACTGGGCTGGGTTAAGTCTAAGGTTTATGTTAGGGTTTGGATTAGACATGTTAGGGTTTGGTCTTGGGTTTAGATTAGGTTTTGGGTTAGCCTTGGTTGGGTTTGATTAGGGTTTGGGTTAGACCTGGGTTAAGTCTGGTCTAAGGTTTAGGTTAGGGTTTGAGTTAGACTTGGGTTGGGTCAGGTCTAAGATTTAGGTTAGGGTTTGGATTAGAACTGTTAGGGTAAGGTCTTGGGTTTAGTTTAGGGTTTGGGTTAGAGCTGGGTTGGGCCCAAACCCAAGCCTAATCCAAGGCCTTTGAGTTGATTGACCAAGCTTTAAAATAAATTAAATAAAAATGCTTAAATTAAGAAAAGGAGTTACTGGGATGAGAGGAAGCTGACTAGAGGAGGAGGCTGACCGGAGAATTCATTCCCTTCTTTTTCTCGCTCTGCACTTTTTCTTCCTCTACTAGTCGTGCCTGAACAGTGCCGAACCTAGTGTCGGAGTCCCCCTTTTATAGGTCGGGACGACAATGGTAGAGCCTCCATGAGTCGTCCGATAAGGTGGCAAGTTGACGGTGACGATCATCCAGGCGGTTGAAGTGTCATAGATCGCCGCCGGCGAAAGGGCGCGACAATTTGTGGCCTGATTTGTGGACGAATGCCATAAATTGCTGACATGTGAAGTCGATTTGCGTGGGCGTGGTCGCGCCCAGGCCTGGTGTGGTCATGCCCAGTCCTGTCGTGACCACGCTGAGGTAATTGAGGCGTGGTTACTCCTATGTTGGGTGTGACCACGCTTAGCTATATTGGGGTGTGTTCACGCCCTCGCTTGTGTGACCTTGCCAGGCTAGAAATAAAGGCACTCCCCTTTCGACCAATTTTGCTTCGTTAGATCAATGGGTGATGCCCGTGCAAGTCCTATGTGAACAAAAATGAGGTCAATCATTAATTTTTTTTTATGACATGAGAATAATAAGGGAGAACACTCGAAGAGTCTTCTAGTGAAAGCATTTGAAATTAATGGTTAATATAACTTTGATTTTTCCTTGGTATGGAATTTGACTGATCAAAGGGTATCATTTGTGTTTTTGCGAAATTATTTTCCTGATATCCTCAAACAAACTAGGATGTTGGTGTAAAACAATGTAAACAACTATGGATCTAAACATTAAAATGGGCACTAAGGATGAATATTCTTTTTGATACACTAGATATGACTTATAATAAATTGGATGATTAAAATATGTAAGAAATGTAACAAGACTAAGTGTACTAGTTGGTCTTCATAAGCATAATTCTCAGCATTTTACAATTTTTCTCCGAACCCCTTGACGAAAAGAAGATTGATGCTTAATAGAATAATTCTATCTTTGGCTGATTGTCTTTTCTGTATGTATTTAATTTTTTGACAGATGGTAGTAGGCCTTGGATTGCATTCTCGAGGAATCAAGTAGTATCCACAATAGAATTTTATTATTTACAGTAAAATTTAAGCATGAATAACAAATTTAGAAGGTTTTTGATGTTTTGCGAATGTCATTTGGTTTGTGATTCCAAAGTTTTTTAATTTATGCAGAGAGCCAGTTTAGGATTTTATAAGAATTTGTGGCTGGGGTTGTAAAGCTTAGATTTGCATTCAAAAGCTCAAATAGGAATTGTTTTCTGTTGTGGGGATGTTTGACGTCTTGTTTGTTTCTTAGAACAGAAGTAGGTGAAGAATTATTGGATTAATTTGCTAAAGAACTTAAGCATATCAGGTGATAGGAATGGCATGGGTATTGGCATAGGAGTTTACTTTGTATCAATGGCTTAATACTACCATGGAGTAATCCAAGGCGTACTTTCTTTTGCTCCATCATTTTCCTTTTTCATTTCTAATATTTTTCTTCAGGCATGACGAGCAACATAATATTGAGGTCTGGACTTCAATTTGAAATTCTTAATACCCTGTTGGTATTTGTCATTAAAAAATAAGTTTGTGTAGCAGAGGTATTTCCATAGAGATTATCTGATATCACAACCACTCAAATTTCCGAGATAGGAGATTGATGGGTTGCATTGACCATGAATTTGCTATATGAGACTTTTAGTGGTTAACCCATGGAAGAAATCACATGAAGCTATTCCTGAAGGGAAACTTTTTTTTATGCTTAGCTTCTTACGGTAATGCAAATGTAATTAAAAATTTTATGGTAGAAACAATAAAGAAGATGAATAATAATAAAAAACAATCAACTAAAACTAAACTTTAAGATAGCAATCCAGAATATATAACTTTCTAAATACATGGTTTTGATATTGATTTGATTCACAATGATCATCATATAAATCAAAAAAAGTTTATAAATAAAATGGAAATGATGAACAGAGCTGAAAATAAATATTAAGCAATCTCAAGCTGTGGACAAAAAGATAATCTCTCTTGAAATACTGTAAATCTTGATCAAAAATATAAATTCTACAATAGATGAAGAAAGGTCTTCACTTCCATATAAGAATTTATTCATACAAAGTTGCCCTACATGATGAAGACAACCCTATTAATGCATATTCGAAAGAAAGAAAATCAGCTAACAATTGCTACCTAACTAAGCTGGTAACAAATTAAAAATTGGTTGTTAAAAAGTTTATTATGATAGAATAAAATAATATTAACAAAAATAAATAACATTAAATTTAAAAGACTAGTGACTCAACTAATTTAATGAAAATATCAGTACTGCATCTCATGATAATACCTATATATTGAGAAAGTGGTTCAACTAAATCTTATGACCCCTGTTTCATTAGTTGTTTTCTAACAGCTGCCAAAATCTTATGCATTCTTCTTTCCACATTTTATCACACTAAATAAAACTTTAAAATGGACTGTAGTATACATCTTGAATTACGAAGACACAGAAAGTGGCTTTAAGTATTTTATCACAGCTTTTGTGACATTGATTTGCTTGCTTTAATGGTCCATAAATTTTGTTATCTATAAGATCCTCACATTTTTATTTGTTCTCTCAAGATACATCCGCTCCCACTGACACGATCACATACATTTGGGACATCTATTCAACACAATTTTAACTATGATGAATTCAGCCTTTTACATCTATTATTTTGCAGGGGTACTCAAAGAACTATTACAGTCCTTCCCCTCATTAGCTATGACAACAAGTTCATCTAATGCTACTGCACTAGACTCTGCAGCAACTCAAGGACACATTGATATAGTCAATCTTCTCTTAGAAACCGACGCAAGTCTTGCCAAGATTGCACGGAATAATGGCAAAACTGTTCTTCATTCTGCAGCCAGGATGGGGCATGTTGACGTGGTGAGGTCACTCTTGACTAAAGACCCTGGCATTGGCTTGAGGACTGACAAGAAGGGGCAGACTGCTTTTCACATGGCTGCCAAGGGAAATAATGTGGGCATTGTCCTCGAACTGTTGAAGCCTGATTCTTCCATTGTCAACGTGGAAGATAATAAAGGAAACACTCCGTTGCATATTGCTACTAGAAAAGGTCGTTTTGAGGTTAGTCTGGATGTCTTGATGACTTCCTGCAAAACCTTTGTTCGAACCATATGACAAACTTATTTTTTACAGTCATTTTTCTTGCTGGCTAATTGCTCTGCTAATCCAACAGAATTTAAAATTTAGGATTCTAAGTTCAATTTGTAGTGAGATTTGCTTATAGAATTCTCTATGGTTGGAGATACTGATCTTTTATTTGGAACTTCCACAGTTTTTTCAATAACGACCTTTTGCTCCGAAGAAAACATGATTATTTTTTGATATAAATGGTTACTGTAAACTGGTATGTTATAAATTTTTGGTTTTGTTACTGGCTTTTTTTCCTATCGTTAAGAAAAATTTTCAATTTGTGAATTTGCAGCTTTCTAGCGTTCAATAATTTCTCAGAACTTCAAGATGGTTGAAATTGTTTCTTACCATTTTAATTCTGAAAAGAAATGCTCTCAACTTTCTTTTTCTCTTTTGAAATGTAAGCTGGTATTTTAGTCCTAAACTATTTAATGTACCAAATTTGTTTTCTTATCTCATCAAAATTGATCCCAATTAGTCCCACCATTAGAATTTCTATTTAGGGTGACGGAAATTTTGCATAGGAGCTTAGATTATCACAATGGTAATGTAGATCACGTGCTAGAGGAGTATGAAGATCGTGGATATCCCACGTTTTAATCTTTGAGATTCATTGTTCGCTGCTTCTTGTGGTTTTTGATCTTCCTTCTGCTTTGGCATTTCTCATATAACTTTGGCTACACGTCGAGTACTAAATTAAATTAGGGATTATAATAAATAAAAAAATAGGCTTGGTAGTAAAATGCATAAAATGGATATACCCTTTAATCCTATCACGTACACTTTTTTTTTCTTTCATATCTGAAAAAAAAATATAATTAGTGTAGGTAATCTGTATCAAATTTGAAGAATTAATGGAATAATTTGGGCACGTTGGATCGTCTGTGACTAAACCATTTGAACTTATTTTCCTTTCTCTCTTGGACTATTGAAGAAATAAGATGCATAAAAACGTTTATATTTGCTTAACCCATGATAATGGATCCAGATTTCATTTCCTTTGACCTGGAACATGTATAGTCTCCTTCAACATATCTTATAGTTGTTTTAGATAATCATAATTATGGGTGTGCTGAATATCTTGTTGTCCAGGTTCTTTGATAAAACATTACCTTTATTTGTGATTTTATTGTAATTTATTCCCAAGTTCTCTTTGCAGATTGTGCAAATTCTGTTATCAGTTGAAGGTATCAAAATCAATGCACTCAACAGAGCTGGTGAAACTGCCCTTGCCATTGCAGAAAAAAGTGGCCTCGAAGAAATTGCGTCTACCTTGAGGGAAGCTGGTGCCGTGGCCTCCATAGAGCAGAACAACCACATAAGCCCAGCAATACAGTTAAAACAGACGGTCAGTGACATCAGGCATGATGTCCAGTCCCAGCTGAAGCAGACCCGACAGACCGAGATGCGGGTCCAACACATCAAGAAGCGGCTTCGGAAGCTTCATAGTGGTGGCCTTAATAATGCCATCAACTCCAATACTGTAGTTGCTGTACTGATTGCTACAGTTGCCTTTGCTGCCATCTTCACCGTACCAGGGCAGTTTGTACAGGATCCGGCCCCTGGGCTCACCCTTGGTCAGGCCAATATTGCTAACAATGCAGCCTTCATCATCTTCCTTGTATTTGATTCCCTCGCACTCTTCATATCTCTTGCTGTTGTTGTGGCCCAAACTTCCTTGATAGTTGTTGAGCAAAAGGCCAAGAAACTTATGGTGTTTATCGTAAACAAATTGATGTGGGTGGCATGCCTTTTTATTTCAATATCCTTCATCTCCCTCACCTACATTGTCGTAGGCCGCAAGGACTGGTGGTTGGCATGGTGCACCATGGCCATAGGTGCTTCAATTATGCTCACCACAATAGGGTCGATGTGCTACTTCATTGTAGTCCACCGTATGGAGGAGAAGAACTTGAGAAGCATCAGCAGGGGCTCAGGTAGCAGATCCAGGTCTTGGTCTATATCAGTGCCCTCCGACTCTGAGCTGCTGAACACCGAGTACAAGAAGATGTATGCCCTTTAGATTCACACAACTTTTTCACGCATGTAAATGTTTGTTTTAAACTCTAGTATATTTGTAAGCCAATATTGGCATTTTCAGCAGAGGTGGGACAAATTTGTATGATCATGAGAGAGGTCGGAATTTGTGGATGTTAATGAAGGCCATTCCTGACAGATTGAAGGTTTGCTCTCTTTTTGCCAATCTTTATATTGTGACAACGGAGCAGGCATGGCCTCTTCATTTCCGCAACTGGCTGTTTCACTTACGCAGGGAAGCTTAATTCAAATTGGCATCAAGTTCAGAGTTCATGGCCATAAGGTGTATTCGTTTTGACAAATAATTAGTGCTTGTGTGCATTCCAGCTTTAGTAAATTGGTCTAGCCTGCCCAATAATTGTTGGAATGCAATCTGACTGCGCTCAAATTGGAAATTACTGTTTCTTGCTCAAATGGAATAGCAGAACCTTGCTTGACCTGAAAGTGTTGATCAAATTTTAGCCTTTAATCGATACTGACATGATTATTTGAGATGGCCCGTGCCGTTTTTCTTGAAACCAGCCGGTGTTATTCAATAGAAGAACTTGTTTAACATTGTGTTCTGGATAGTGTTTCGGGCCTAGTTTTAGGGCTCGTTTGTTTAGACTAGACTTTACCCTTTAGATAAGTCCGTTTAAAAGCAAATATTTAAAAAAACTGCGTGCAAAAGTTACTATCTGAGAGGTCAATTGTGTTTGAATATAAAATTCTCTTCCCACTTTTTAACGTCATTATTTATGTCCTTATAGATTAAATTACATCGCCGCCGATTTCAATATGTGAAAGCTCACCCAAACGTTCATCTTCTTTTTGTCGAGGCACCGCCGTCCACTTCCACAAAGTAGCCGCCTCCTGAGCTCGTTGTTTTTCTAGGGCTTGGAAATGAGAACATCCGAAGCTTGATTTTTTCCTTCAGGGCTTGGAAAGGATAAAATAGACTTTCTACCTTTCATAACGCCGAATGTGCAGGGATCGCGCTCGAAACTTTACCATTGATGAGTTTGCACTGGACGCGACATTCAGCCAAGTATATCATCCTAACGGCCTTGATTCCGTTTTGCCGTTTTCATGGCATCACGCCAAAGGCCAGCTGCGCCCGCAAAGTAGCCTTTAGTGGACACCGACTTAAATATTTGAGATGGCCCGTGTCCTTTTCTTTGACACTAGGCGGCATTATTCAATAACAGAACATTTTGAGCAATGCTGTCTGTATGGTGTTTTCGGCCTTTGTCGACATAACCGGATTAAATTTGGTCATTTAGATAAACAAGAACAACAATAAGTCTTCATCCTGTTAAGTGGGGTTTGCCATATAAATCGTTTAAATATATGCAAAAATAATAAAAAAAGAAATTGTAGAATTTCATTATTGCAGTGACTTGATTTTTTGCTTGGTGATTCACTGAATCTATCGTACTTATATTGAATGACTTGGTTTAAGGTATCAGAAATTCTTTTATTTTATTTTTGGAGGGTTGCTATTTAACACTTTTGAGAATGGATTTTTGATTGAAACAAATGAGTGAGCTAAAATTCTTACATAAAAAATTAGTCCTTTTTTTTGTTCGGACTTGTTCATGTGCGCTTCATTCATCCCTTAGTCATTTTGATTTCTTGGCCACTATACCTGATTCACTCTTTAGTTGTTAGCTTCGCCTTAGCAAGTAGCTCCCAACCATGGCATGTTACACACTTGGTGGTTTGCTCCCATATTTGTCGCCTTATTCTCGATGCCACAAGCCATCACTTTTTTTATTATCACTTTACCCATCACGTATTTATTGCTTTAAGAAATTGAAGAATCCAAACTTGAAGTCATTACAACGGAAGTAAATTAGATACATGTTGCTACAATACCCTAAGTATATTCTGATTGATCCAAGAGAGTGTTAGGGGTCGATATATTGATGAAGTGTTCAATGAAGCTTATCTTAAACAATTGAAGAAAAAGGATGAATGTTTAGAGGCTTTGAAATTGCCACTGTCATGATGATTAAGACTAGAGCTTCATTAACAGAACAATAAGAAGAAGAGATAAATTTACAAGGAGTCATGGTTGAGAAAGGTGGCATATTGAACACAGCTTGATAACTTATAAATCAACTAAGGTACAATGAAATCAACACATTGAAATATTAGAGAAAATGCTAGAGATTATGAATGAAATTTTGATAAATTAAAAGCATTACCAAGTTTTTGTAGTTGAAGATGGGTCATTACTTAATACAACTCAACAACTATTGAATGAGTTGAAGCAAAGGGATGCCCATATTGAGAATTTAGAAAGAAAATGAAAGAACTATTATATTCAATGTCTCTACTTCAAAAGAAACTCTTACTCAAATGCCAATTATATGGAAATAGTGAAACATGAAGTTCATGTGCTTCAAAGCTTAGAGCTAAGAATTATAGAGGAGGAAGTCTCTACGAAATAGTCAGAAATACTAGAAAAAGACGTCAAATGTCTAATTGAGCAACAAGTGAAACATGATTTAGCTCAAACTCAAGGTGGTAACTCAATACACATGGGAAGTCCTTATCTTCAATAGTTTGATACTATACAATAAACTAAAGGTTTTCTGCCACCCAATTTCAAAGTATTTGATGGAACCGAGAATCCAAGATAACACTTTGTACGCTTGTGAGCTAGTTGTTGTAATGCGAGGAGAAGTGACACCCTATTATTCTTTCAATTTGTTAATAGTTTGTCTCAAACAACATTTGATTGGTATGCTGAACTAATTAATGGGTCAAATATTATCTTTGTTGAGATGGAAGTATTATTTATAAAAATGTTCGCTGAAGCTCAACACCATATCACTGTCTGGATTTGGCTATTGAGAAACAAAGACCTGACGAAACTCTGATAGATTACATTCATTTTTTCGTCAGGTTAAGAAGTAAATGAAGAACGAAGTAGAAAATCATCACAATTTCTATTCTTTTATATGTCACAACTAATCTACACTATCACTTTACCATTTATCATTGCAGAGAGAAATACTAAGAAATTTACTTAGAATTCATGGAGAAGAAATGACAACAAAGATTTTATATATAAAAGTGAAGTTATACAAACTATGAAAAGTAAATACAACTTATTTCAATTTATTCCTAAAGCAAATCCATTGAAGTTTCTTTTAATCTCCTTCTCTCTTTACAACAACAAAATTCTCTCTTGCAATAATTCAGAAAAAGCTATCTCTCACTTTCCCACTCCTCCTATAACTATTTTAAGAAGAATCTCTTATAATGAATCAAACCCTAGGCTTTAGACTCTCTCCCAAAACATTCTCTCTACTCACACACACTTTACTTCACTTTCACCACACAAAAACCTTCAAAACACACCCATTTCTGCAGCCCAAATAGTTTAAATTCGTCTAGGAACGAATTTTCTAAGTGTTGCCTCAAAAATCCCTTTACAAAGCGTCCAAATATATTGAATCTGGCTAGAACTAACATTGGGCACCGTCGACGACCAATAGCGTGCCATCGGCACTGGTTTAGGCACTGTCGGCGCTAGACTCTCAAAAATCTGGTTCTTGCCCTTTTTCGCTCATTTTTGCTCCTTTTGCCTAAATCATCATACCTGTCGCAAACATGAAAAATACATTCCATTAAAGTGCAAATATCACAAAAAATGAGTATAAAATATATATGAAAAATCAAACATATTTTTGGTGCATCAAAATCCTCCAAACTTAACTATTACTTGTCCTCAAGTAATCTTTTTACTACATAAAAATATGGCTATTTAGTAGTGAAATTTACTTAATGATTACTATGATTTATATTTAAATAAATATAATAGCAAGATTTTTAGAAAAATTTTCAATAACTTAGGTCAAATATATAGGTATAAGAATATTTAGTAATCAAGTCTAAGAGTTCTAGCATCCTATTTATATCAAGATTAACCATAATTTGTCACATTAAGGGTACTTTGAAGGATCATATGAAAAAGAAGTTCATGTAAACTCTATTAGTAAGGATGCTAACACTTTAAATATAAATTCAGAAATGGAATTCAGTTCTTCCTTTAAGTTGATTCAAGTGAAGCTAATTTTTGATTAGACATCTCCTCAAGCTTCTCCTCACCTATAATTTTCTTTTTTTTTGGATTATTTTTAATCCTTTATTTTCTCTTTTTTTTATTCTTGTGAGGATTACTATATCTGGACAGCCTTTAATAATTTTGCTTCACTCTCCTCTTCCTAGAGTTGGAATTTGAAACATTTCTTTACTTTATATCAATATGTTAGCTTTTTAATAATTAATCGTAGAGTTACACTCATTTCTCCTCACATAAACCTCTATGTTTCTTAACATTTCAAAAGTAAAACTTTTTTTACTATAAATAATCAACTATAATCTCATCCATTTTTACTAAATATCTCAATCCCATAAAATTAATCTTCATTAATAAAAATTTCCATTCAAATCTACTATGATAATTCAATAAAATAAAAAATTTAGTGATATAAAGTTAAGTTCATCTACTTCAAGTCATTTTCAAATAACTTTGAAAATATATTTTAATTGAGAACAATTAATAGTTAAATCTTTTTCCTCCCCAAAACTTAAGTTTTCCAGTGTATATCAAATTACTAAAGAGAGAGAAAACAAAAATAAAACTAACCTTTTTGTGCCGGCCTTTTGAATCTTCTGAAGCATGCACGTATTGATTAGAAATTTAACTACAGATATAAAATAATTAGAAGCATTGTTCATATATATATCAGCGATGTGCAAGGTAAAGAAAACTCAAAGCACTACATAAACACTTAATACAACATCAAGTACAACTTTACTACAATGGTTACATAAAATATAAACTTCAACTTAACCTAACTGAAATAAATGTACAATCATAACACATAACTACTACACTAAAGCAAATAACTAATACAACAATCAACACAACAATAACAAACATAAAGAAGACTAAATTACCAATCTTTATCTCTTCTTTTTTCTGCTCCTTCCACAGGTTGGTATGGATAGTAGTGGTGGCAAGTAGGAAATATCACTCCATCTTCTTCCCTTATGAATCTCATCTCAAGATCATGATAGGTTATATCATATTCCACTCTCCTCCTTTGATCATCATTGATGTTATTCCTTACTTCCAAACCATCCATCCTGCTATGAAGTCTAGAAATATCATTTTTTTTGTATCATCAGCCGCTCCATAACATCAAAAATAGTAGGAGTTCCTGAAGTAGATGGTTCATCATGACTAGCAGAGGGAATCTCACTACTCTTGCCTCCAGATCTCCATCCTATATCAGATTCATAGGTGCAAATATTGGCCTTGCTAATGGGCTTAAATGAGTGGACCAACTCTTCGGTAGCATCAACCTCAACTCCTGCTTCTATGCATAATGCATAAATCAAGGCCGGATGCCCTAATCTTCCAGTGGTTTCTCCCTTAGCAGTAGTCAGAATACTATTATAACTGATTCTTCCAATATCAATAACTCTCATGTTCTGAATACAGAAATTCAGAATCTCTCTATCTCTTTTAACTTCACTATGGTGGTAGGTTGGTAGTAGTCTGTCGGCCGTTTTAAGGATCTTTGGAATTTTAAATTTTAATTTTGGAGGGAATTTTAATTTAATTTATATAAACATATAGCATTTTTAGAAAATATCATTTTAACTTAATTTTGAAAAGATATAAAGAAGTGTCATTACTTTGACACCAGATTTAATAAAGTCGTAGAGAAATTGACATACTCGTTCGATCTTATCTCCCAATCTTCACTTTTGTCCGTCAGATATCGATAGATTTCATTCATGTTGTCTCTTGTAGAGACGAAATTTGTATATTGGCAAATTAGCACATTCTTTATCATGTAAAGTTCATTAATTTTGGAACGAGTGAATGATATCCACCTACCTATAGACGACTCCTTGGTTTATTCCATGAAGATTTGCATAAAAATTTTTTACCACTAGAATGACTACTGCGGCAGTGGTGTAACAAAACACTTCCCGTTGCCTTTACGCAATAATTTCTTTAACACGAGTATTAGAAATATTCATACCTCAATGGACAAAGCCTCGTTCTTTGATAAGCCTTCTTTTTATAATGACTTTGTCACATACCTTTGCGCCTCGAAACTGGAAAACTTCCTCTTGTTGACAACTCTAATCCTTCGAGTTTCTAAGAAGTTGAAATCCATTGGAATGTGAGTTTTGGAGCTTCCTTTTTGTTTTTTTTGGAGTTAGTTGGTTTAAAAATGAGATTAGGGAGTTATAAGGGTGAAATTTCAGCTCAAAACTACCAAATTCTGCCATTTAAAACTCCAAAAACTGTTCTCTGGTCGTTAGTGCTGCTAGTGCTGAATTGGGCTCCGTCGGTACCCAAGCTCCTAATTATTCAAGTGCTCTCTAAAAAAACCTGCCGTCGGTGTTGGTTTGGGCGCCACCGGCGCTAGTGCATAAATTTGTTTCCCAACAACTTTTTCGTCCAAATAAACTCCAAGTGTTCGATTCCATCCAATATTAATCTCCATTTATGATATTTATGAGTGAGTAGGAGTCAAATATATATAAATATCTAATAATAACATCAATCAAAATTAAACCAAAACACTCAAAACACATAAATACTATGGGTTGTCTCCCATAAAGCGCTTGGTTTAACATTATCAACCCGATAAACATTAGTTTCAATCAGGAAGACTTAGCTTTAAAACCTCTTTGAAATTAAGTTGTGAAATATGGTTTTAATCAATGATCGTTAACTTTAAATATTCTTCCATCTTTAGTATCTTCAGTATCAACAACTCTAAATTGGTAGACTTTTATAACAGTGAAAGGTCCTATCCACCTAGACTTATGTTTTCTAAGAAATAATCTTAATCATGTATTATATAACAAAACTTCATGTCCAGGTTCAAATTTCTTTCTAATAATCTTCCGATCATGCCATATCTTCATTTTCTCCTTATAAATTCTTTCATTATTATAAGATTCATTTATCATTTCTTCCAATTCATTTAGTTACAATAATCTTTTCTCACCAGCTTCCTTTAAATTGAAATTAAATTCTTTAATCGCCTAATTTGCTTTATGTTCCAATTCAACAGGTAGATGACAAGTTTTTCTAAAGATTAACCAATAAGAAGACATTTCAATAGGTGTTTTATAAGAAGTCCTATATGCCCTTAATGCAATATCTAATCACAAACCAATCTAATTTATTAAGATTTACTGATTTCTCCAATATTCTTTTAATTTCGTGATTAGATACTTCAGCTAATCGATTTATTTGGGGATGATAAGCAGTAGAGATTCCATGCATAATATTATATTTTTTTAGTTAATCTCTGAATCAGATTATTTCTAAAACGGGATCCACTATTAGTAATAATTACTCCAGGCATTCCATATCATGTAAAAATATTTTTCATTAAAAATTTTGAAAAACTTCAAGCATCACATTTAGGTAATGCTACAAAATTAATAGCGACAATATATATATATATATATATATATATATATATATATATATATATATATATATATATATATATATATATATATATATATATATATATTCCCCAATGAAGGAATAAATGGTCCCATAAAATCTAATCCCCAAACATAAAAAATTTTAACTTTTAATGTAAAATTTAGGGTCATTTCATTTCTTCTAGAGATATTACCTACTCACTGACATCGATCACAAGTTTTAATATATCTATTAACATCCTTAATAAAAGTAGGTTAATAGAATCAAGATTATAAAATTTTATGTGCAGTTTTATCAATTCCAAAATGTCTCCCATATTCAGAATCATGATATCTCTAAATATTTGGTTCAATTTCTTCATAAGGTACACATCTCCTAATAACTAGATCTTTGCATTGTTTATATAAATATGGTTCATCCCAAAGATAAGATTTGACATCATAGATAAATTTTTTCTATTGTTGCATTGGTAAATCAGGTGATAAAATATCAATTATAATATAGTTCATGATATCTATACCACGGTAAATTTCATTCCTTAATATTGTAAAGTTGTTCATCAGGAAAAGTTCCTATAATTTCATTTTCAAAATTAGTTTGTTCATATTGTTCCAGTCTAGATTAGTGATCAGCTATTTGTTTGTCAAATCCTTTTTTGTCCACTATAATAGAATCAAATTCGTACATTAGAAGTACCCATCTGATTAATCTAGGTTTAACATCCTTCTTTTGCATTAAATATTTGATAGTAGTGTGGTCTGTATGCACTATATATTTAGTTCTAATTAAGTACGACCTAAACTTTTCAAAAGCAAATACTATCGCTAATAACTCTCGTTCAATAGTGGTATAATTAATTTGGGCTTCATTAAGAGTTTTACGAGCATAGTATATAACTTTGAAAGTTTTATCATTCCTCTCCCCTAAAACAGCTCCAATTGCATAATCACTAGCATCACACATAAGTTCAATTGGTTTCTCCTAGTAAGGTGAAATAATTATAAGAGCATTGATTAATTTTTCTTTTAATAGTTCAAAAGCATTTAAGCATCCTTCATTAAAATCAAATTCCTTTTATTTTTCTAAGAGTTGGCATAGAGGTTTAGTAATTTTTTGAAAAATCTTTAATATAACACCTATAGAACCCAACATTTCCTAAATAACTTCTTACCCCTCTTAATGTAGTTAGAGGTGGTAATTTTTCGATGATTTGAATTTTTGTAGGGTCTACTTCCATGCTATGTTCAGAAATTTTATGCCCAAGTACAATTCCTCCTACAACCATAAATTGATATTTTTCCTAATTCAGAACTAAATTTATTTTTTCACATAACTACAAAAAATTTTCTAAATTATTCAAGCAAACATCAAATGAAGTTCCTAATAAAGAGAAATCATCCATAAAATCTTCAATTCCATTGTCGATCAATTTACTAAAAATTAACATCATAAATCTTTGAAATGTTGCAGGCGCGTTACATAATCCGAAGGACATTCTTCAAAAAGAAAATGTTCCATAAGGACTAATAAATGTAGTCTTTTCTTGATCCTCAGGAGTAATTGGTATTTGATGATAGCTGGTATATCCATCTAAAATGAAAAAATATTTGTGCCCAGCATGTCTATCCAACATTTGGTCTAGAAAAAGTAAAGGAAAGTGGTCTTTCCTAGTGGCGACATTTAATTTGGAACATAAGGACTAATAAATGTAGTCTTTTCTTGATCCTCAGGAGTAATTGGTATTTGATGATAGCTGGTATATCCATCTAAAATGTAAAAATATTTGTGCCCAGCATGTCTATCCAACATTTGGTCTAGAAAAGTAAAGGAAAGTGGTCTTTCCTAGTGGCGACATTTAATTTTCTATAATCAATACAAATTCTCCAACCAATGACTGGTCTTATGGTTATTAATTCATTTCTTTCATTAGTCACAACAGTCACTCATCCCTTCTTAGGAAGACAATGAATCAGACTTACCCACGCACTATCTAAAATAGGATATATAATTCCAGCATCTAACCATTTCAAAATTTATTTCCTTACTACTTACTTCATCAATATATTTAATCTTCTTTGCCGATCAGCTCTAGGTTTATGTTGTTCATACAACAAAATTCTATGTATTTTGTTCATACAACAAAATTCTATGCATATAAATTAAAGGACTAATTCCATTAATATCAGCTAAAGTCTAACCGAAAGCTTTTTGTATCTTCACAATGATTCTAATAATTTCTGCTCTTGTAAGTCATTTAAATTTAAGGATATAATAACTGGTGAAATAGATAATTCTCCTAAGAACACATATTTCAAATGATTTGGAAGTATTTTCATCTCAAGTTCAGGAGGTTTTATGAAAGATGAAATTAAACTTTTATTATCATTTTCTGTAATATCCAAAGTTTCAAATCTTTCCTGAATATAATCCAGTTCTCCATCAACTATCTCTTCAAATTTATATTCCATTTCATCTTCATCCTCACATATTAAACTTTCTTGTTCCCTTTTTTCTTCAAAATTTTCCTTAAAATGCTCCTCTTTTAAATAGTCACAAATTTCCATTCGAAAGCATTCATCATTTTTTTCTATTGCTGGGTATTTCATAGATTTTGATATATTAAATGTCACATCTTGATCATTAACTTTCATAATTGACTCTCCTTTTTTAACATTGATCATAGCTCTTTTAGTGGCAAGGAATGGTCTTCCCAAAATTATTAGAATTTCATTATCTTCCTCCATATCTAAAACAATAAAATCCACAGGGAAGATAAATTTATCAACCTTTACTAAAACATCTTCAAAAACTCATTTATGATAAGTAATAAAACAATAATCCAACTAAAGAATTACTGAAATTGGGGAAATTTCTCCTATTCTCAATCTTTTAAAAGTTGATAGAGACATCAGATTAATGCTGGCTCCCAGATCACATAAGGCTCTTCAAAAAAACTAATTCTCCAATATCACAAGGAATAGTGAAGCTACTAAAATCTTTAAGTTTTTCAGAAAGCTTTTTCTGAATAATTGCACTGCACTCTTCATTGAGTGCAACAATGTCATTATTTGAAAAATTCCTTATATTGTTTAGTATATCCTTCATAAACATCGCATAATTAGGCATTTTTTCTAAAACTTCAACAAAAGGGATATTTATAGTTAATTTTTTAAGGATTTTAAGGAATTTTAAAAACTTTTTTTGACTCTTTTATTGTTTTAATCATTGAGGAAACGGAGGTGGTGGTCTTTCTATGATAATTTTCATCTGTTTAAGAAGATATTCCATATCAGGATATATATTATCATTACCTTTATCAGTTTCTTCCTTTCCCTTTTCAACTTTGACTTCTTTTTGCACCCTTGATTCCAAGTCATTTCCACTTCTTAACTTTATAGCCTTAAGTTGTTCTTTATTCTGATATTTTGGGTTAATCTCAACATTACTAAGTAAAGTTCTTGAAGGTCTACTGCTAAGTGCAGCTGCAATATGCACCAAATGATTTTCAATATTTTTAATAGCAGTTCATTGACTTTGCAATTGAGTCCCTTGACTTTTCATTTGACTACCCATGTTCAATATCAATTCTTCTATAGACAACTTTTTTTCCTTGAATTGTAGGTTACTATTAAAGCTTGGAGGGTAAGAAGGACTATAACTAGTGTTTCCCTGGTTGTTCGAATTTCCCAGTGGGTTCACTAAATTGTTCTCCCACTGCGGGTTAACAGTAGTAGTGTTATTATTCCAATTAATGTTTTGGTGGTTTTTCCAATCAGGATTATAATAATTAAAATAGTGATTATTAGGTCTGTTATTGATAGAATTTAAAGTTGCATAAGATAATTGGGAATCTACCATCTCTCCCAATTAGTTTTCCTCTAACATCAGAGACGTTTGAGAATAGTTCATTCCGTTTTGATCTATTTTCTTTGAAAGTGCTACAATTTGAGAGACTATTATGGTTATCACATCAGAATCATGAATACTAGCTACAATTTTTAGAATTACTTGTTCAGAGGACCATTGAAATTTTTTAGTAACCATTTCTTCAATTAAAGAATATGCCTCATCAAAATGTTTGACATCAACGATCCACCAGCTGCAGCATCAATAATCGATCTAAGAGATCTTACTAATCTATTATAAAATGTTTGAAATATTAACCAATCTGATAAAACATTGTCGGCATATTTTTAGGTTTTAAATTTAATTTGAGTATATATATATAATTTGGAAAGTAACATTTGATTTTTGAAAATAACTTTAAGTTTGAAAATTTTAAGACATGAAATCAAACTGATCTCACATCGCAAATAGTTTATATAAATGAGCACCGCACCATAAACTGTGTATCTATCCCGAGGAATAGTCACACTGCTTGACGATGGGGCTCGATTAAATAAACTAAAAGATTTGTGACATCCGTTTGGTCTGTGAACTAATTTTATAAGCCGACAGGTTCCCCTGCTTAATATAAAGGAATTAAGCAGGGTTTATATTTCCTGGGTTCTTAAAGTTCCCTATAAGGGCAAGCCCCTATAGTTAATTACATCTTAAATGACGGGAATCATTTAAGAAAACTCTCGATAATGATCATTGGTTTTGCTCTCAAGAATTTCAAAGTTTAAGGTTTTCAAATGAATTGGATTTTGGAAATTTCAAAAGGGATTAGCTCAATATTCGGAACAATTTATTTTAAGAGTCCAAAGGAAGAGAAGTAGGAGAAGCTGAGGATCCAAAAAGAATCTTGGCAACTTTCCAAACTATCCTATTGTTTGGCTTCAATTTGAGAGTTCATTTAATGTTTCATCTTGCCTGTTTTAATTAATTAGGACTTATATTTGTATAACACAATCATACAAACAGTCTTGAAGATGTGAGGGCTTATGTCGTACCAAATGACTACCTCAGAGTCCTAAGACCGGTTAGGGCTTAATTTGCATAAGAAAATTATGCAAATGCCTAACAAAAAGTTGAAGATTTATGTTGCACTAGGCAAACTACCTCGAAATCCAATGACTAGTTGTTTATTTATAAGAAAAGAGAGTTGCTGTTGAAGATCCGCTGTTTGCTCTTTTGAACATGTCCTTCCGCATCCTTAATCATGCTGCCCTTCGGTGTATTGCCTCGAGCTCCTTGTTGTTGCAGAGGTTTAGTTTTAGATAGTGAAAATTAGGAGATGAGAGAAGTATTTTGGTTTAGAGAAATCTTAAAATCCAAGTGTTTTTTTAATGTTTTAATTAAAACAAATCTTAAAGTTGATTATAACAACACCGGTTAAGATCCCACGGTTCCATCCTTCCGGCATCGTTATTTTTATCGGATTCACTTAGTCCAGATGAATTTGCTAAACTCAACTGAATGAGTTCCACACTTTCATTTAGACCGTGGGAAATCCCGTTAACAACACGTAGGTTACATCATCCGAGGTATTCCCGATCATCCAACAAGCCGTTTTAATTTAGTTAAAGTTGTAGTTTTTATTGTTCTGTTTGTGATTAAATTTTGAGTTGTCTTATATTTTGAAATGTTGTGGCGGTAAATTTTATCATGTATGACTTTTAATTTAGTTTTGGGTTTCAGTTTTGTAGATATCCTAAAGGTTTCAGTTTTCATGCAACAATCTTATTTATCATGCAAGAAAAGTAAAACGCAGTGCAGGTAAATAAATTGCAATAAAGTAAATTGCAATAAAGTAAAAGCGTACCTGGAGGGTCTTCTCATCATTCCCAGCTGAGACTTTAGTATTGCATTGCATATATATGTTTATAATTTTGCAGAAATTAAAGCATGCCAGAAAACATGAAGAAGTAGAACTAACAAGACGTAACTACTCAATCCTATGATGTCTCTGTGAATTCCTAAGTTGTGTTTCAATGAACTTTGTTAATTTAATTGAGGATGGTTTCGTTAAGCAGACATATTAAGTTTAATAGACCTCAGAGGTATCCAAACAGT
Organism: Papilionanthe hookeriana x Papilionanthe teres; assembly: GCA_022702705.1. NCBI lineage: Eukaryota > Viridiplantae > Streptophyta > Magnoliopsida > Asparagales > Orchidaceae > Papilionanthe > Papilionanthe hookeriana x Papilionanthe teres. The sequence goes on along the minus strand of CM040421.1, from coordinate 115,836,867 downwards.
CAAAGAAGGATGCAGGTCCATGCTTTCCTCTCATATCCTGTTGAAAAGTTTCGGGCTCATTTAGACTTATTATGTTGCTTAACAATTCACCCTACCTATACCCTTATGCTTAGTGAACACAGTTGTTCGGGGTAGGTTGGGGCATATGGGTTTAGGTGTTGTTTGGATTTGGATTGGTGGCAATTGGTAGTTTGATTTGGACTTATGAGAATGCTGTGAAGATTTGTTTGAGTTTATGTTTTAGATTTGGTTTTGGTTTTGGTTTGGGTTTTGGTTTTGGTTTGGTTTGAGTTTTGGTTTTGGTTTGGTTTAAGTTTAATCTTGGTTTGATTTTGGTTTTGGTTTATGTTTTGGTTTGGGTTTGGTTTGATTTTGGTTTAATTTGAGTTTGGAATGTGGATTGGGAAGGTTATGTGGACATCGGGTAAAATTTGGGTTACTCCATGCATTCACTAAGCATAAGGGTATTCTTATTATGTTTTCTACACCAAGTTGTGATTTCCTAGGGGTCTTTATGAAGGGGAAAAAATGAACCATGCCTCAGGAGGCCTATCCTAGGTTTGATTGTTATCGTGTTGGTATTGTATTGTGGTCGGGATTGTTGTTGTATGTTGTCTTTGTTGCATTATGTTATGTATGTGTTGATATTGTATTATGTATGTTATGTGTTATTATTCTTTGTTATTCTTTATTATTTATGTGTTGTTATGTTATTTAAAATTATTATCTTTTATGTGTAATTAAAATTATTATTATCATGATGGTTTATTTAATTTATTATTTATTATCTTATGTGATTTATTTACTTTATCATTATTTATTTATTTTAATTAATTATTATTTATTTATTTTATTTTACTTTATTTTACTTTAACTTAATATTTATTTATTTAAATTATTATCTTTAATTTTGATTTAATTTAATTTGTTATTTAATTTAATTTTAATTGAATTTAATTAATTATTATTTACAATTATTATTAATTTATTTTAATTAATTTATTTAATTTAATGTAAAGTATTATTGTTTAATTTAATAAAATTTAATTTAATTTGTCTAATTTAATTTAATTTAATTTAAATTACTATTTATTTACATTACTATTTAATTTAATTTAATTTAATTAATTTAATTTATTTAGTTTAATTTAATTTATTATTTATTTACATTATCAATTTAATTTATTTAATTTGTTTATTTAATTTAATTTTTATTTATATTATTATTTAATATGATTTGATTTATTTAATTTAATTAATTTAATTTAATTTATTATTATTTACAATTATTATTTAACTTTAATTTAATATTCAATTTTCGTTAATTTATTTAACGTAATTTAATTTATTTAATTAGTTTAATTTAATTTTAAATTATTTATTTATTTTATTATGATTTAATTTAATATAATTTTGATTTATTAAATTTAATTAATTAATTTAATTAATTTAATTGTTTTTGGTTTACTTAATTAATTATTATTTAATGTAATTAATTTAATTTAATTATTATTCAATTTAATTTATTTAATTTAATTTTAACTATTTAATTTTAATTTAATTCATTATTCATTTATATTATTTAAATTATTTTCAATTTATATATATATGTATCATTTATTTTTATTATCCCTTATAAGTTATTTTATTTTAATTAATTATATGTAGATTTTTATTACTTAAATATTATTGATTTATTATTATTAATTTACCTTATTTATTATTATTATTTTTATTATTATTTATTTACTTGTAAGACTTTTCAATTTTCTCTCTCCTAAATTATCCTTTTATTTATTTAAAGTTATTATCATTTATATTAGGTTATTATATATTAAAAATTATTATTTACATATATATGTTTACATTTTAAAAGGGCATTTTTATTTATTTACTTTATTTTCATTATTCATTTAGGTTTATAGTTATTTATTTTATTATCTATTTTATCACACTATTCTTTTATTATTTACATTAATTTACGTATATATATATTATTCATTTATATTTTAGTAGTATGTAGTTATGTTATTTAAATGTAGTGTAGTTATTTATTTAGTATTATAATTTATTTACAATATTCCTAACATTAATTTATATATTATTTAGTACATTTAATATATTTACATTTATTTTACATATGTATAATTTATTTAGTTATTTTTATATTATTATATATTATTAAAAATTTATTTCATTCCCTTTATGTTATGTTTATTTCTTTTAAATTTTAAAATTTATTCTTTTCAATGTAATAAAGTTAGGTGGTATATTTGTAAATATCAAACTAGTTAACTTAACTAGCTAATAACTTGCATAAAAAGAATAGAAATCCTAAGGCTAAGCATGGAATAGCTTGCATGAAAGAAATCTTAAGACTAAGTCATGGAAATAGCTAAATAATTTTGCATAAAAAAAATACTAAAGCCTAAGCATGGGAAAGTTTAAATAGCTTGAAGATTTGTGAAAGGGATTAACACATAAATTTTTTTTTTTTTTTGAAAAACCTATGAAGGAGAATAAGAAAAAAAAATGCATGTATGTGTGATTTAGACTTTTAAGTTAAACATAAACATGATGATGAACTTTTCCCTTTAAGAAATTTTGAACTAAAAGTAGAAGTAGAGAGAAGGGGAAGATGTTACCTTGCCTTGGAGAAGCACTTGTTTGCCTTGGAGAAGCACTTGTTGGAAACCTTGGCTAAGAGAGGAAGTGAGTGATTGTGGCTAGCTTAGAAGGAGGAGAAGGAGAAGAGAGGCTCACGGGGGGGAATGAGGAAATGTGTAAGTGTGTGTGTAAGGGTGTGTAAGTGAGATTATGAGAGGGATTTTTGGAGGAGGCTCACGGCTAAGAGGAGTGGGGGAGAGTGGAATGAGATGAGGTGGAGGTGTGGTGGTGACATGGTAGAGGTGAGGAGGTGAGGGGAGAAGTGATGGGAGTGATGGAGAGGGGTGTAGGTGGCGTGTAGGGTGAGGGAGGGATGAGGGGGAGGTGAGGGAGAAATTTTCTTTTTATTTTATTTTATTTTATTTATTTAATATATATATTTTATTATATATGTAATTATTTTAGGAATGTCATGAAGTTAATTAAATTAATTTTTAGTTTAATTTGATTTGATTTGATTTGAATTATTAGTTTAATTAGGTTCATTTGGGTTTGGGCTAACTTAACTTGGGTTTGAGTGAGAATGACCTCTAGGTACCTTGACCAATATTGTTCATATAATTGTAATGAATATTTTTCATGAAGGCATGAAATGATTTTGAGCTCATCTGGAAGTTCAATTTTGGCATGGATTGGATTTTTGATTATTTTGGACCATGTTGGGTTCGGGTAAAGTTATCTTGAGTTTGAGTGGGAATGGGGTTCAGAGGTCTTCAAAAATAATGTATATATGGTTGTTTAGAAGAATTTTAATGAAGACATAAAATGGTTTTGACTAGGTTTAGAGGGTCAATTTGGTGGATTTAAAACATGTGTTCAGCTTGGGTCAAAATTAGGGTTTTTTTTGTTCAAAATGGATTTGGGTAAGACCTGAGCTCAAATTATGGGCAATTGATGATCCAATTCAGTTTAAGGAGGTTTTATAAAGAGTTTGGAATTGAAATTTGGGAGGAATTGATTGACATTGGGTCAGTTTAGGAGTTTTGGGTTATTTAGGCAAAATTGGGGATTTTGGATTTCAAGTGGAATTAGATTCAAATGTGGGTCACATTGGACTTGAATTTGGTCTAAGTTGATATTGGGGATGTTAAATTTTGGTTTAGAATTGAATTTGATGAAAATTGGGGTCAATTGGGTCAAGATTGGGTTTGGTTTAGGCACCTTTAGGTTAAATGGGCCAAGTTGGGATTTTGGTAAAAGTGGGCTAAATTGAAAAAATTGGCCCATGGTGTAGTTAAATAAAATGTATTTGGATATTTTTAGGATTTTTTGGAATTTTTTGGGAATTTTTTGGAATTTTTGGATTTTTGGGCAAAAAGGGTATTTTGGGTATTTTGAGGGTATTGGGGGGGTATTTTTGGAAATTTTGAAATTTTTTGTCATGAATGGTTAATTTGAGTGGCAAGGAATATCTTGGAATGATTTTTGTGGAATTTTGGTGAATTTGAAGAATTTTGGGTATTTAGGGCATTTTGGGAGGCCAAGGGCCAAATTTTTGAAATTTTGGAAAATTGAAGCTTGGTTTGAGATGAATGTCATGAGATGGTTTAAATTGAGTTATGGACCAAGGGTCACTCACATTTGGTCCTCTATGTGTTGGTCCCTACCACTTAGTCATGGACTGAGGGCTGGGCTATCCACATGAGTTTCCAAAGAGTTCAGGGTTGAAATTAGAATGTGCAGTGTGTGTATGTTGTGAATGTGAAGTGTATGAGTGGTGATCTCCAGACCTCCCTCAGGGCAAATCCTAAGGTCTGACCACCTATAGGAGACTTCCCCTAGGATTCCTTATGCTTGCCTTTTTCCTACCAAAAGGTGGAGGTTAGGCCTTAAGCATATGAAAACCCCTAGTGAAGCAAGAAGAGTTTTGAATTTCTATGGGAAGGGTTCCATGACTAGTCCTCTAAGAAAGTCACCAGGAGAGTCCTATGCAAGACCCTAGGCTATTCTAAAGAGAGACTAGACCTCAACCAAAAGTGAGGTCAACAAATGGACCCCCAATAGGTGTGGTGTGCTGGACAGGCACGCCGCGCGTATTGGTGTTGACCGAAGAAGATCAACAAACCAACACAAAGTCGCATAAGTAAAATACTTAGGGCAGAACGTAGAATTAAGAGAGAGTTGTTTCCGCTGGGGAAACAAGAGGAGGAATTTTCAATTTAAGAGTTGCAACTTTAATTTTCGAATTTCAAATTTCAAATTTGGATTTGATTTACTTTGCTTTTCTTTCGACTTTAATTTCAATTTGATCTTGATTTCGCTTTTAATTTCAATTGCAATTTTGGTTTTATGCGGAGAAAAGAGTAGGGTTGAGGCCCACCCGATTGCATTTGTATGCTGAGAAGGAAGCAGGACTGAGCCTATTCCAAAATGCAGAGTGCTTCAATTTCAATTGCAATTTCAATTTTAATTTTGTGCTGGGAAAGGAATGGGGTGAAGGACTACCCCAAATGCAGAGAATATGCAGAGAAGGGAGTAGGGCAGAAGCCTATCCCAAATGCTAAGACTGTTTTGATTTCAATTTCAATTTCAATTTTGATTTTGTGTTGAGAGGGTTGAATGTTAAGATCGTTGAGAAAAGAGTAGGACTGTGCCTATCCTAATGCGGAGAACTGCTGAGGAGGGAGTAGGGCGGAAGCCTATCCCGAGTGCTGAGAACTGCAGAGAATATGCTAAGATGGGAGTACAGCGGAAACCTATCCCGAATGCTGAGAATATGCTGAGAAATGCTGAGATTGCTGAGGATTGCTGGGGATTACTGAAAAATGCTGAGATTGCTGAGAATTGCTGAGTGCTGAGAATTGCTGAAAATATGCTGAGATTGCTGAGCATTGTTGAGAATTGTTGAGAATTGCTGAGAACTGTTGAGATTGCTGAGAGTTGCTGAGTGCGGAGTGTTGCTGAGAATTGCTGAGAATGCTGAGAATGCTGAGAATTGCTGAGAATTGCTGAGAACTGCTGAGAATTGCTGAGAATTGCTGAGATTGTTGAGAATTGCTGAGAATTACTGAGAATTGCTGAGAATATACTAAGAATTTACGGATGCATAGACCGTGAAGTATTTTGCTGAGATGTATTTATGCAAAGATTCAGAAAGATTTTGTTGATATTTGGGAATGCAGAGGATTATGAGTGCAGAGACTGAACATGTTGCTGAGATCTATGAATGCAGAGATTGTGAAAACATATTGATATTCATGGATGCAGAGATTATGAAAATATTTTGTAAAGTGCAGAGAATGTTTGTAGAAGTTCATGCAGTGCTTCATTTTATTGAAATGTCTGTGCATAGATTTTTTTTCTTTTTAAAAAATTTACAATGTGCAGAGTTATTTTGTTTTGTTCAAATGTTGACCTTTATTTTGTTTGATGCAGAGTTTTATTTAGTTACATTTATTTTAGGATTTGGATCCAGTTTTAGACAAGTGCAGCATCGGTGATTCGTAGAACAAGACTCTGTCTTTGAAATGTTGCGATGTACAACACTTCTTGAGGTATTGTTCACTGACTAAGGACCAGTGCTAGAAAATAACTCACTCTTTAAGGTGCTATCAGAATTATATTCTTTCAAGTACCTATAAAGGTGTGTTATCTCTAAAGACGTCATTGCTGAAGAGGACAAAACTTTGTAGCTTCATTTGTAGTAGTCATCATTTGATCTATTGCAGATTCAGTAGAGGTTGTTGAAGTTGTCTTTGGAAATCTTTCTGACATTCTTCGAGTTGAAGTTGGAGTTTTATTTGCTGGACACTGAAAGATACGACTTCAGGGTCGAATTTCCATTAATTGCCAACAACGTCACCCTTTCTTTAATTCTTCATTCCCAGGTCTAAGAAGATTTCAAAATTTATGTTCATGTGACTAAAATATTTTTCGCTGTCCAAAGATATTTCTGAGCCAATTAATGACAGACCAAAAGGCATGAAATCACTTGACTCTTTTCAAAGCATAATATCGGAGGAAACTTCTTAAGGTAGCCTTTCAAGTTTTATTAATCGGGAGAGGATTAAGACACCAATTTTTTATTATATGCTTGCCTCAAGCTTCTTCTCAAGGAGTCTTTTTCTTTTCATTTTTTTATCCATTTTTTTTCATTGAGGATTACTATATCTGGTGGAGCACGTGTTAAAGATTTTGAATGCCTGAATTGGGGCACCAATTTTTGATTTTGTGCCCACCTCAAGCTTCTCCTCAGGAACACTCCTTTTTTTTCTTTTCTTTTTTTTTATCCTTTTGTTTTCTGAGAATTATTGTATCTAGCAGTGCATATTTCTGTTAAAGATTTTGAATGTCGAAACTCCCCTAATTAATAATTCTGAAATGTTCCTTAACGTGAATCCTGGGATATTATAACTTTTTTGAAAGTCTGGACCCAGCCACAAGGCGGGAAATTAAAAGGCTCGTGATATCCCGAATCAATTACTCGTAGTTCAACCACACTACTTCATTTTGAAATCCACTTAGGACCCAGTCCAAATTCCTTAAAGTGAAGGACCCAGTCATTAGGGCAGTAACTTCATTCTTTCTTGAAGTCGAAGTCTTAGCAAAATATCCCCATTTGAGTTTTTTCCAAATATTGAGCAATTCTGGACAAAAACATACTCCTTTTTCTTTCATTCATTGCGATAGAAGAGATAGTATAGCTTAATACTGATCATGCTGAGCAACAAAAGTAATACAATAGTAATCAAAAAGTGTCCCGTCCGTTGTCAGCTGCGTAGGAATTAATTGAAGAAAACAAATCACCAAAATCATATTGATAGAACCTCTTCAAGTTCTTTTCAAATATTCATCAGGGATTGTTACGCTTCCATTATTAAAGTTCTACTCCAACCATTCTTTGAAACTGATACAGCCTTCAATGGTGTGCCCAAGCATTCTGTGATATGGGCAATAGTTGGGATGATTCTTCTTGTTAACCTCCGCCGGCTTCTTTGCCTCAGGCAATCTGAACTCGGGCTTCTTAATCAAATTTTGGAACATCTGTGCTACTGCTTCATCATTGAAGGGATATACTTTGTTCAACAAATCGGTCATAGACCGACCTTGCCTTCCATCCGTCCGGAGTGGCCTCTACTGGGATGACTGTTGACTGTGTTGCTGATTGTACCGCTGACCGTACTATTGGACATGCTGAATATACTGCGGTGGGTGTCGAACGTACTGCTCTGGTGGCTGAACATACTGCTGTGGGTGTGGAACATACCACTGAGGCGGCTGACTGAACTGAGGAAGTGGCTGACTGAACTGAGGAAGCGACCGATCGTACCGTCGTGAAAACTGACCGTACTGAGGCGGCTGGTGCTGCTGACTGTATTGAGGTAACTGCTCGGTCTGTATCGGCTGCTTTCCTTTGTCGATCGTTGCCACTATCTCTGATCTCTTTTCAGATAAATTTGTTGGCTCTGTATGCTTGATCTCTTCTTGCAGACTGCTGGCTTTACTAAGTAGTTTCTCAAATGACTTGATGGTGAGTCCTTTAAGCATGAAAGTTATCGGTCCATGGATGTTCTTGAGTAAGACCTCAATCGCATGTTGCTCCTGCAATTGGGGCTCACACTTCATGCTTAAGTTTCTCCACCGTAGATTGTACTCCACCAAAGTTTCATCTAGCTTCTGCTTCTCTTCCACAAGACTGCCTATAGTGACGTGGTGTTGAACCCCGACAAAATGCTTGACATAAAGATTCTCCATTTCTATGAAATTCTTCACTAAACCGTTCGATAAGTCTGCGTACCAGTCGAAGACGATTCCTGAAAGGCTGCTCACAAACTGTCGGAGCAGTAGCGCATCACTACCCCTCGCGTTGCTGCAACTTGCTCGAAAGTGTGCAACGTGCTACCAAGGGTTTCCAGTCCCATCGAAAGTCCTGAACAAAGGTGGTACGAAACCCTTGGGGTATTGGATGGTATCAAACTCCTCCGGGTAGGGCCTACCTTTCAAAATTGATGTCCCTCTTTTTGATTGATCCAGGGTTTCTCTCACCTGTTGTTCAACCATTCGCTTAATGTCTTTTTCTGGCACCATATTCTGAGTTGAATCTTTCTTTGGCGGCTCATCTCGGTTTGCAGAAGCAACCTCCCTTCTTTCGTCGGTAATATGGACAATCTCCGGCTGGTTCATCTCCGGGGATGCCACCTGCTGTGAGTGCGACTGTCCTTGCATTATAGCCATAGCAGTGGTCATTTATTTAATTTTCTTCTCGAGACGGCTGATATGTTCATCTTTTTGTTGGAAGGCCCTCTACCACTCATCCGCAGCGTTCTCCTCACAAGGAGGAGTGTCGCTCACAGCTAACATGGCTTGGGTCTCGATGACGTTGATTTCGGTGAATTCACCTTCCGTGTAATCTGTTAAGTTGTAATCTTCCTCTTAAAAGTCTTCTTTCTGACCTTTAGATAGTCGTGCAATGTCAGCTCGAAGCTTTTCACAGCGGACTCAATTGACTTTCCTTTGAGAACTTTAAGGTCAATTGGAGGTTCTTGAGAAACATCACTTATTTTCTCGAGCAGCGGTGTCGTCGTGCAGAAGCTAATCGAATCACACGAAATCATATTTATAGAACCTTTTTCAGGTTCTTTTAAATACTCATTCGGGATCATTATGTTTCCGCTCCTGAAATTCTTCTTAAGCCAATCCTTGAAGCTGAAGTAGTTTTCTATGGTGTGACCGAGCAACCGGTGGTATGGACAGTACTGGGGATGATCTTTCTTGCCGGCCTCCTCTGGTTTCTTTGGTTTCGGTAGTCTGAATTCTGGCTTCTTTATCAAGTAACGGAATATCTGCAATACTGACTCCTCTTTAAACGGGTATACCTTGTTTAATCGTTGATTCATTGTTGGACCCTGTCTCCCACCACCTATCTGGTGTGGTCTCAACTGGAACGATTGTTCTTCAGACCGTTGCGGCTGCTTGACTTTCAGAATTCCCTGATTGTGCTTCCTTTCCCGTGCCTTTGTCATTTGTACGAACATTGAATCAGACTCAATCTTGAACTTAGCAGACGGTAGAACTCAAGTATCTACTGATTCTTCCTCATGTAGAATATCTTTTCCTTTAGTTAGCGGAGCGACTGGTACAGCGGTAGTGAATCCGACAGTAGGAGCAGAAATAGCCTTAGGAGACGTCCCAACGCTTGTAATGACAACAGAGTTCTTTTCAATCCATTCCTTCTTTGGTATGGGGAGTTCCTCAACAGACTTCAGATTGAACTCTACAATAGGCTTAACGGACTTGCTCATTTCGGGCTTCATCATTTCAATAGCCACATCCCCGAACTTAACTTCAACATCGTCGAACCCTTGCCCAAACTTAATGACTGACAGCTCAGGCAGCTCATCCCTATTGACGGCGAATTCTACTCCGAAGGCGAAAGAAAAGATCAACTTTAGGGAAGACATCGTTCTTGGCATTTAAAGAATTTTTGAAAGTCAGCAACGTCCATGCCTTGTAGTCTCAACGGAAGTACTCAAGCTACCGCACTTGTACTGCAAACTGGGCAATTCTCTTATTCTGTTTGGTGTTTTTGCCTTATTTTATTTTTTTTTTGGCTTTTATATTTGTTAACATTGTTCATTTAATTTCAATATTTGAGTGAGAGGTACGAAAGTAGAAGTTTGGTTTAATTTGCCGACATCAAATCAAACCCAAGAGACACGGAGCAAAAGTGAAATTCAGGAACCAGTCCTGGGCTGAATTCACAACGCACATTGCCCAAGTGGAATCAATCCACCAACACACCTATTGGGGGTCGATCCCACCTCTTTAGAGAGGTAATAAAAGGAGGATTTCAGAACCTCTCTGTTTAGGGGTGTCTAAACAGTGGCTCCAAAATCCAAGGAAAGTTGATCATACCTGTTCAAGATAGGAATGAACAAGATATGTCAACAGAAGAATGGTAGTTTGATCCACTAGGGGCATGTATTTACTACCGATTTATGAAAGCAAAACCATATGTTCAAATCGGAGAAAGGAACTATTCCCCAGAGGAGTCGCCAGAAGCTGTCGGCATGTTTTTAGGTTTTAAATTTAATTTAAGTATATATATATATATATATATATATATATATATATATATATAATTTGGAAAGTAGCATTTGATTTTTGAAAATAACTTTAAGTTTGAAAATTTTAAGACATGAAATCAAACTGATCTCACATCCCAAATAGTTTATATAAACGAGCACCACACCACAAACTGTGTATCTATCCCGAGGAATAGTCACACTGCTTGACGATGGGGCTCGATTAAATAAACTAAAAGATTTGTGACATCTGTTTGGTCTGCGAACCAATTTTATAAGCCGACAGGTTCCCCTGCTTAATATAAAGGAATTAAGTAGGGTTTATATTACCTGGGTTCTTAAAGTTCCCTATAAGGGCAAGCCCCTATAGTTAATTACATCTTAAATGACGGGAATCATTTAAGAAAACTCTCGATAATGATCATTGGTTTTGCTCTCAAGAATTTCAAAGTTTAAGGTTTTCAAATGAATTGGATTTTGAAAATTTCAAAAGGGATTAGCTCAATATTCGAAACAGTTTATTTTAAGAGTCCAAAGGAAGAGAAGTAGGAGAAGCTGAGGATCCAAGAAGAATATTGGCAACTTCCCAAACTATCATATTGTTTAGCTTCAATTTGGGAGTTCATTTAATGTTTCATCTTGCCTGTTTTAATTAATTAGGACTTATATTTGTATGACACAATCATAGAAACAGCCTTGAAGATGTGAGGGCTTATGTCGTACCAAACGACTACCTCGGAGTCCTAAGACCAGTTAGGGATTAATTTGCATAAGACAATTATGCAAATGCCTAACAAAAAGTTGAGGATTTATGTTGCACTAGGCAAACTATCTCAAAATCCTATGGCTAGTTGTTTATTTATAAGAAAAGAGAGTTGCTGTTGAAGATCCGTTGTTTGCTCTTTTGAACATGTCCTTCCGCATCCTTGATCGTGCCGCCCTTCGGTGAATTGCCTCGAGCTCCTTGTTGTTGCAGAGGTTTAGTTTTAGAAAGTGAAAATCAGGAGATGAGAGAAGTATTTTGGTTTAGAGAAATCTTAAAATCCAAGTGTTTTTTAATGTTTTAATTAAAAGAAATCTTAAAGTTGATTATAACAACACCGGTTAAGATCCCACGGTTCCATCCTTCCGGCATCGTTATTTTTATCGGATTCACTTAGTCCAGATGAATTTGCTAAACTCAACCGAATGAGTTCCACACTTTCATTTAGACCGTGGGAAATCCCGTTAGCAACACGTAGGTTACATCATCCGAGGTATTCCCGATCATCCAACAAGACGTTTTAATTTAGTTAAAGTTGTAGTTTTTGTTGTTCTGTTTGTGATTAAATTTTGAGTTGTCTTATATTTTGACATGTTGTGGAGGTAAATTTTATCGTGTATGACTTTTAATTTAGTTTTGGGTTTCAGTTTTGTGGCTATCCTAAAGGTTTCAGTTTTCATGCAACAATCTTATTTATCATGCAAGAAAAGTAAAACGCAGTGCAGGTAAATAAATTGCAATAAAGTAAATTGCAATAAAGTAAAAGTGTACCTGGAGGGTCTTCTCGTCATTCCCAGCTGAGACTTTAGTATTGCATTGCATATATGTGTTTATAATTTTGCAGAAATTAAAGCATGCCAGAAAACAAGAAGAAGTAGAACTAACAAGAAGTAACTACTCAATCCTATGATGTCTATGTGAATTCCTATGTTGTGTTTCAATGAACTTTGTTAATTTAATTGAGGATGGTTTCGTTAAGCAGACATATTAAGTTTAATAGACCTCAGAGGTATCCAAACAGTCAAAGAAGGATGCAGGTCCATGCTTCCCTCTCATATCCTGATGAAAAGTCTCGGGCTCATTTAGACTTATTATGTTGCTTAACAATTCACCCTGCCTATACTATTATGCGTAATGAACACAGTTGTTCGGGGTAGGTTGGGGTAGATGGGTTTAGGTGTGGTTTGGATTTGGATTGGTGGCAATTGGTAGTTTGATTTGGACTTATGAGAGTGCTGTGAAGATTTTTTTGAGTTTATGTTTTAGATTTGGTTTTGGTTTTGGTTTGGGTTTTGGTTTTTGGTTTGGTTTTAGTTTTGGTTTTGGTTTGGTTTGAGTTTGATTTTGGTTTAATTTTGGTTTTGTTTTATGTTTTGGTTTGGGTTTGGTTTGATTTTGGTTTAATTTGAGTTTGGAATGTGGATTGGGAAGGTTATGTGGACATCGGGTAAAATTTAGGTTACTCCATGTATTCACTAAGCATTAGGGTATTCTTATTATGTTTTCTACACCAAGTTGTGATTTCCTAGGGGTCTTTATGAAGGGAAAAAATGAACCATGCCTCAGGAGGCCTATCCTAGGTTTGATTGTTATCGTGTTGGTATTGTATTTTGGTCGGGATTGTTGTTGTATGTTGTCTTTGTTGCATTATGTTATGTATGTGTTGTTATTGTATTATGTATGTTATGTGTTATTATTCTTTGTTATTCTTTATTATTTATGTGTTGTTATGTTATTTAAAATTATTATCTTTTATGTGTAATTAAAATTATTATTATCTTGATGGTTTATTTAATTTATTTTTTATTATCTTAAGTGATTTATTTACTTTATCATTATTTATTTGTTTAATTAATTGTTATTTATTTATTTTATTTTACTTTATTTTACTTTAACTTAATATTTATTTATTTAAATTGTTATCTTTAATTTTATTTTAATTTATTTAGTTATTTAATTTAATTAATTATTATTTACAATTATTATTAATTTAATTTTATTAATTTATTTAATTTAATGTAAAGTATTATTGTTTAATTTAATAAAATTTAATTTAATTTGTTTTATTTTATTTAATTTAATTTAAATTACTATTTATTTACATTATTATTTAATTTAATTTAATTTAATTTATTTAGTTTAATTTAATTTATTATTTATTTACATTATCAATTAAATTTATTTAATTTTTTTATTTAATTTAATTTTTATTTATATTATTATTTAATAAGATTTGATTTATTTAATTTAATTAATTTAATTTAATTTATTATTATTTACAATTATTATTTAACTTTAATTTAATATTCAGTTTTCATTAATTTATTTAACGTAATTTAATTTATTTAATTTGTTTAATATAATTTTAAATTATTTATTTATTTACATTATCATTTAATTTAATATAATTTTGATTTATTTACATTAATTTATTTATTTAATTTATTTAATTTAATTTAAACTATTATTTATTTAATTGTTTTTGGTTTAATTAATTAATTATTATTTAATGTAATTTATTTAATTTAATTATTATTTAATTTATTTATTATTTAATTTAATTTATTTAATTTAATTTTAACTATTTAATTTAATTTATTTAATTTAATTTTAACTATTTAATTTTAATTTAATTCATTATTCATTTATATTATTTAAATTATTTTCAATTTATATATATATGTATCATTTATTTTTATTATCTCTTATAAGTTATTTTATTTTAATTAATTATATGTAGATTTTTATTACTTAAATATTATTGATTTATTATTATTAATTTATATTATTAATTTACATTATTTATTATTATCATTATTATTATTATTTATTTATTTATAAGACTTTTCAATTTTCTCTCTCCTAAATTAACCTTTTCTTGATTTAAAGTTATTATCATTTATATTAGGTTATTTTATATTAAAAATTATTATTTACATATATATTTTTACATTTTAAAAGGGCATTTTTATTTATTTACTTTATTTTCATTATTCATTTAGGTGTATAGTTATTTATTTTATTATCTGTTTTATCACACTATTCTTTTATTATTTACATTAATTTATATATATATATATATATATATATTATTCATTTTATTTTATTAGTATGTAGTTATGTTATTTAAATGTAGTGTAGTTATTTATTTAGTATTATAATTTATTTACAATATTCCTAACATTAATTTGTATATTATTTATTACATATAATATATTTACATTTATTTTACATATGTATAATTTATATAGTTATTTTTTTATTATTATATATTATTAAAAATTTATTTCATTCCCTTTATGTTATGTTTATTTCTTTTAAATTTTAAAATTTATTCTTTTCAATGTAATAAAGTTAGGTGGTATATTTGTTAATATCAAACTAGTTAACTTAATTAGCTAATAACTTGCATAAAAGAATAGAAATCCTAAGGCTAAGCATGGAATAGCTTGCATGAAAGAAATCTTAAGGCTAAGTCATAGAAATAGCTAAATAATTTTGCATAAAAAAAATCCTAAAGCTTAAGCATGGGAAAGTTTAAATAGCTTGAAGATTTGTGAAAGGGATTAACACATATTTTTTTATTTATTTATTTTTTTATTGAAAAACCTATGAAGGAGAATAAGAAAAAAAAATTCATGTATGTGTGATGTAGACTTTTAAGTTAAACATAAACATGATGATGAACTTTTCCCTCTAAGAAATTTTGAACTAAAAGTAAAAGTAGAGAGAAGGGGAAGATGTTACCTTGCCTTGGAGAAGCACTTGTTGGAAACCTTGGCTAAGAGAGGAAGTGAGTGATTGTGGCTAGCTTAGAAGGAGGAGAAGGAGAAGAGAGGCTCACGCTAGAAGGAGTTTGGGGGGGGGGGGATGAGGAAATGTGTAAGTGTGTGTGTAAGGGTGTGTAAGTAAGATTATGAGAGGGATTTTTTGGAGGAGGCTCACGGCTAAGAGGAGTGGGGGAGAGTGGAATGAGATGAGGTGGAGGTATTGTGGTGACATGGTAGAGGTGAGGAGGTGAGGGGAGAAGTGATGGGAGTGATGGAGAGGGGTGTAGGTGGCGTGTAGGGTGAGGGAGGGATGAGGGGGAGGTGAGGGAGAATTTTATTTTATTTTATTTTATTTTATTTATTTAATATATATATTTTATTATATATGGAATTATTTTAGGAATGTCATGAAGTTAATTTAATTAATTTTTGGTTTAATTTGATTTGATTTGAATTATTAGTTTAATTAGGTTCATTTGGGTTTGGGCTAACTTAACTTGGGTTTGAGTGAGAATGAGCTCTTGGTTCCTTGACAAATATTGTTCATATGATTGTAATGAAGATTTGTTATGAAGATATGAAATGATTTTGAGCTCATTTGGAGGTTCAATTTTGGCATGGATTGGATTTTTGATTATTTTGGACCATGTTGGGTTTGGGTAACGTTATCTTGAGTTTGAGTGGGAATGGGGTTCAGAGGTCTTCAACAATAATGTATATATGGTTGTCAAGAAGAATTTTCATGAAGACATAAAATGGTTTTGACAAGGTTTAGAGGGTCGATTTGGTGGGTTTAAAACATGTGTTCAGCTTGGGTCAAAATTGGGGTTTTTTTTGTTCAAAATGGATTTGGGTAAGACCTGAGCTCAAATTATGGGCAATTGATGATCCAATTCAGTTTAAGGAGGTGTTATAAAGAGTTTGGAATTGAAATTTTGGAGGAATTGATTGACATTGGGTCACTTTAGGAGTTTTGGGTTATTTAGGCAAAATTGGGGATTTTGGATTTCAAGTGGACTTAGATTCAAATGTGGGTCACATTTGACTTGAATTTGGTCTAAGTTGATATTGGGGATGTTGAATTGTGGTTTAGAATTGAATTTGATGAAAATTGGGGTTAATTGGGTCAAGATTGGGTTTGGTTTAGGCACCTTTAGGTTAAATGGGCCAAGTTGGGATTTTGGTAAAAGTGGGCTAAATTGACAAAATTGGCCCATGGTGTAGTTGAACAAAATGAAATTGGGGATTTTTATGATTTTTTGGAATTTTTTGAGAATTTTTTGGAATTTTTGGATTTTTGGGCAAAAAGGGTATTTTGGGTATTTTGAGGGTATTGGGGGGTATTTTTGGAAATTTTGAAATTTTTTGTCATGAATGGTTAATTTGAGTGGCAAGGAATATCTTGAAATGATTTTTGGGGAATTTTGGTGAATTTTAAAATTTTTGGGTATTTAGGGCATTTTGGGAGGTCAAGGGCCAAATTTTTGAAATTTTGGAAAATTGAAGCTTGGTTTGAGATGAATGTCATGAGATGGTTTAAATTGAGTTATGGACCAAGGGTCACTCACATTTGGTCCTCTATGTGTTGGTCCCTACCACTTAGTCATAGACTTAGGGCTGGGCTATCCACATGAGTTTCCAAAGAGTTCAGGGTTGAAATTAGAATGTGCAGTGTGTGTATGTTGTGAATGTGAAGTGTATGAGTGGTGATCTCCAGACCTCCCTCAGGGCAAATCCTAAGGTCTGACCACCTATAGGAGACTTCCCCTAGGATTCCTTATGCTTGCCTTTTCCTACCAAAAGGTGGAGGTTAGACCTTAAGCATATGAAAACCCCTAGTGAAGCTAGAAGAGTTTTGAATTTCTATGGGAAGGGTTCCATGACTAGTCCTCTAAGAAAGTCACCAGGAGAGTCCTATGGCTAGACCCTAGGCTGTTCTAAAAAGAGACTAGACCTCAACCAAAAGTGAGGTCAACAAACATGATGTTGAAACTTCCTATGGAGATCTTTAAATATTTTCACGAGATTCATAAATTGATTCCTGATACACCTAAAATATATAGTATTTTTATGCACTTTTTTATACCTATTTTTAATGATATTACACTTTAATGGAAGGTATTTTATGTTTTTCTTGCAGGTATGATGAAAATAGATGGTCATGATGATAAGAGCAAAATTGGATAAAATTTAGAGCGAAAAAAGATGAAAAACAAAAATTTGGGCACTGGCGGCTAAGCGACGTTGGGCCGACGCTTAGCCGCCACAGTTAAAAATCAAATTCTAAAGGAATTTGGCACCAATTTCAAAGGGGATGGGATGCAACTCTTGGTGGTAACTTCCATAACTTCCTTTGGGCGGCAAGTTTGAATGAAGGGGTGCATTCTTTGGTGGATACATTGAATCTGGACACATTTGAAGAGACACCAAGACACCTTTTGGTTTACTATTTAAAGAGAGTCTTAGGAAAGATTAAGAAGCTCTTCCTTTGCCTTTTGAAGGGCTCTTCCACTTGCATTTTGAAGAATGTTTTTACAGTATTTTACTTTTATTTTACGAGAGTTTTTATTAAGAGTAGGAGTAGAGAGTAGAAAGGAGAAAAGAGTCGGAGTGAAGTTTTCTTCTTCCCACTTCTTTTCTTTCTTTTAGTTTAGTTTCTATTGAAGTCTGAAGTTTATTCTGAGTCATCGAAGTTGGGAGATCTGCTCTGAGGAGTTGTTTAGTGAAGAGTTAAAGTTTCAGAGGAACTTCCTGAGTCTTGTGGAGAGAATTTTCAGATAAGTGTTTACTTTTGTTCTTACATTTAGTTTTTTAATTAATACTTTTTTTGTTTGTTGTTTTTCTTATGGTTTTTAATTTCAGATCAATGTGTTTTTGTATTTTCTCAATGCATTCTGAGTAGTTTACTTTATCTTTTTCTTTCTTAAATGGAGAAGTAATTAGTTTATAGAGAATTGTTGTGGAAAGTATAAGTGTTTAAAGTTGGAAGAAGTTGTGAAGATTGATTATGAAAACTTTGTTTACTTCTTAATTTGGCCTGTTAAGTTGTAGAATTTCTTGAGATTATGTAAGATCCAATGTGGTATTGTCTCATAAAAGTTAGTAAGAATCACATGCAATTATATGGGTGAGAATTGTAGTCCATATAATTGAATGTAATATTAGAAGATATTTTTATGGAAGGGAGTAAAATTAGAGGATTTTAGAGTGAAAGGCTAAAACCCCCTAATTTGGTTTAAATTTTTGAGTTTTGTTATGAGAAGTTAGCCCCCAGTTGGTGGGAATCGAGAGAACTCTAGAGTGAGAGACTGGTATCTTCCTTGCCTAACCATGTTCAAAATGATAAAAATTTCAAATTAACCTATGTTCTTTATAGAACCAAGTAAGGGTAAAGAATACATTTGCTTCTATCTGTCACAACAAATTTAAATACTTCCACAACAATACTTTAATAATTATTACTACTTCATAAAAGGATAGAAAAAGATATTCTAGTTAATAGTGTTTTACACACCGTGTTATTAGTCATTATAATTTTAATTTCTTGTTTAACATTTTATTAAGGAAATTTCAAAAGACAAATCAACTTTCAAAACTTTTCAAAATCAAGACATACTTTCAAAAGCCACAAAAAGTAAAAAGATAATTTTCTGATTCCTTTAAAAATTTTCAAATTTTCCCTATGGGTTCGATATCTCGGGGCTTAATCAGAAAGTCCTATATTACTTGATAAACGATACGTATACTTACGTAGTATCCCATATTATAAAATCATAATTTTCATATCTAAATCATCAACACATATATATTTGGTGTGGAGTCAAGTTTTTGGCGCACATATATTTATCGGGGATCAAGTTTTTGGCGCCGTTGCCGTGGAAAAATAATTAAATTGCATTTTAAAGAGAATTAAGAAATTTTAAATTTTTACTTTTCTTTGTT
Organism: Papilionanthe hookeriana x Papilionanthe teres; assembly: GCA_022702705.1. Taxonomy (NCBI): domain Eukaryota; kingdom Viridiplantae; phylum Streptophyta; class Magnoliopsida; order Asparagales; family Orchidaceae; genus Papilionanthe; species Papilionanthe hookeriana x Papilionanthe teres. Next base: position 115,817,701 of record CM040421.1, on the reverse strand, counting down.
TTGTTAGTTTGTTGTGTTTTGTTTTGTTTTATTATTGTATGCGTAGTTCAGGTTCTTAGGGACTTGTGCCTTACGATTCTGAATTAGAAAGAACTATCAGAAAAATCAAAAAAATTAAAAATACAGAAAAAGATAAAAATATTCAAGAAATGACAAATCATCAAAATCAAAATGTAGGCGTCCATCAAGAATTAAGACCTTTAAGAGATTATGTTAACCCTACAGTAGATGAACTTTGTGATAGTATTCAAAACCCTACTCGTAGTCTGCTAATTCTTTTGAGCTTAAACCTGCTTATTATCCAAATAGTGTCTAATAATCAGTTTGGGGGAGCAACAACTGAAGATCCTAATTTGCATCTTGCTAATTCTCTAGAGTTGTGTGCTACTTTTAAATATGATGGTGTTTCGGATGATGCTATTAGACTTAGACTTTTTCCTTTCTCACTATGGGATAAAGCTAAAATATGGTTACATTCGTTACCACCTGGATCAATAAGAACTTGTGGTGAACTGTCACAAAAATTCCTTGCTAAATATTTTCCACCATCTAAGACTGCTAAGTTGAGAAATGATATAACATCTTTTTGTCAGTTTGAAGGGGAATCAATATATGAAGCATGGGAAAGATTTAAAGATCTCCTCAGAAAATGTCCACATCATGCTATACCAGATTGGTTAATAATTCAAACTTTTTATAATGGATTAGTTGGATCTCTTAGATCAATCATCGATGCTGCTGCTGGTGGATCATTAATGTCTAAACCATTTTTTGATTCTTATGCTTTAATTGAAGAAATGACTAATAATAATTTTCAATGGCCTTCTTTAAAGGTTAAATCCTAAAAAGGTAGCCAGTGTTTATAAAAAATGATGCTTTTACAATGTTAGCAAATCAAGTTGCTGCTGTATCAAGAAAGATAGACCTATTTAGGATGAATTTTTCTCAGCCAAATCTCATGATTGAAGAAAATTCAATAGGACAAATGGTTGATTCTTATTCTTCACCAGAAACTGTGAATGCTATAATCAAACCTAATAACCCATATTCCAATTATTATAACCCATGTTGGAAGAATCGTCCATGTTTCAACTGGAATAACAATAATCAGGGTGGTGTTAATCAACAATGGGGAACCACCAAGTAAACCCATTGGGGAATTGGAACAACCAAGGTAATAATAATAATAGATTAACTTATCCTTCTAATTATAACAATGCTTTACAAAATAAAGAGAAAAAGTTGTTTATGGAAGAAGTAGTATCACATATGGGAAATCAATTACAAATTCAAGGAGCAACCATCAGAAATATTGAAAATCAATTGGGACAAATTGCAAATACCTTAAGTAATAGATCCCAAGGAATGCTTCCAAGTAATACTGAAGTGAATCCAAGAGAAAAGAATAAAGAACAAGTAAAAGCAATTCAACTGAGAAGTGGAAGGTAGAGTTCAAAAAGAAACTGAAGTAGAGAAAGAAGAGATTGAAAGACCTAAAGAGGATGCTCCAAAAGGTTTTGAAAGACCTATTTCTCCACCTAAGGTTGATTTAGAAAAACCACCACCTCCATTTCCTCAGAGACTTTGTCAACAAAAGTTGGATAAGCAATATTCAAAATTCTTGGAGATATTAAAGAAGCTTACCATTAATATTCCATTTGCTGAAGCCCTAGAACAAATGCCAAGCTATGCAAAATTTATTAAGGATATTCTTAATAAAAAGAGGAAGTTCGAAGAAAATGAGACTGTTGCACTCAGTGAGGAGTGCAGTGCGATAATTCTGAAAAAGCTTCCTGAAAAACTTAAAGATCCTGGTAGTTTCACAATTTCATGTGCAATCAGAGAAAGATTCTGTGGAAAAGCTTTATGTGATTTGGGTGCAAGCATTAACCTTACGCCTCTATCAATATTCAAAAGACTGAGACTACGAGAAATAACCCCAACTACTGTAACTCTGCAATTAGCAGATCGTTCGATCACATATCTTAAAGGAGTTATAGAAGTTGTTTTGGTAAAAGTGGATCAATTTATTTTTCCTGTGGATTTCATTGTATTAGATATGGAGGAAGATAAAGAGATACCCATAATTTTGGGTAGACCTTTATAGCTACAGGCAGAGCCATGATAGATGTGCAAAAAGGGACATTAACGATGAGGGTTAATGATCAGACTGGTACATTTCATATTTCAAAATTGATGAAATATCCTGCTAAAGGTAAAGAAGATGAGTGTTATAAGATGGATGTTATTGAATATTTGAGTGAATGTCATTTCAAATCAACTTATGAAGAGAAAGCTGAAAGAGAAGAATTGAAATATAAGCAAGAAGATGAGTTATTTGATTCTGAAGATTTTCAAGAGGAAGATTTAAAGTATGTTCATGAAAGTTTTGAATTATTGGATTTGACTAAGAAAGATGAATCTTATGGTCCATCAATTGAAAAACCTCCTGAACTTGAGCTAAAAATGCTTCCTAATCATTTGAAGTACGTTTTTTTAGGTGAATCCTCAACTTTGCCTGTTATAATTTCCTCTCAATTAACTGAAAAAGAAGAAGATATTTTGCTTGAAATTTTGAAGAAGCTCAAGAAAGCCTTTGGATGGACAATTGCTGATATTAAAGGAATTAGTCCTTCAATTTGTATGCACAGAATTCTTATGGAAGATAATTGCAAGCCGCGGGCTGATCCCCAAAGGAGATTAAATCCTATCATGAAAGATGTTGTTAAGAAAGAAATTTTAAAATGGTTGGATGCTGGAATTATCTACCCTATTTCAGATAGTTCATGGGTTAGTCCTATTCACTGTGTTCCTAAGAAAGAAGGAGTAATTGTGACTGTTAATGAAAAAATCGAAATGATACCAACAAGACAAGTTACAGGGTGGCGAATATGCATTGATTATAGAAAATTAAATCTTGCCACAGGGAAAGATCATTTTCCACTCCCTTTTCTAGATTAAATGTTGGATAGACTGGCTGGGCATAAATACTTTTGTTTTCTGGATAGATATACTGGTTACCACCAAATTCAAATTGCTCCTGAGGATTAAGAGAAAACTACGTTTACCAGTCCTTATGGTATGTTTACTTTTAGAAGAATGCCCTTTGGTTTATGTAATGCCCCTGCTACATTTTAGAGATGTAAGATGGCTATTTTTGTGATTTGATTGAAAAAGGGATTGAAGTTTTTATGGATGACTTTTCAGTGTTTGGAATTTCGTTTGAATCATGTTTAGAACATTTATCTAAAGTTCTAAAATGCTGTGAAAAAACTAATTTGGTCCTTAATTGGGAAAAATGCCAATTTATGGTAGCAGGAGTAATTGTTTTAGGACATTGGATTTCAGAAAAAGGTTTGGAGGTAGATCCTGCAAAAATTCAAGTTATATCTAATTTACCTTGCCCAACCAATGTAAGGTGAATTAGAAGTTTTTTAGGACATGCTGGATTCTACAGGCGTTACATCAAAGACTTTTCAAAGATTACAAAACCTTTATGCCGTTTACTGAAAAAGGATGCAATTTTTAATTTTGATGATGATTGCGGTAAAGGCTTTGAAACATTAAAAGAAAAATTAATCACTGCACCTGTAATAATTTCACCAAATTGGGAAAAATCTTTTGAATTAATGTGTGATGTTAGTGATTATGCTATTGGTGCTGCTTTAGGTCAGAAATATGATAAAATTTTCAAAGTAACTTATTATGCCAGTAAAACTCTTAATGAAACTCAAATTAATTATACCACTACTGAGAAAGAGTTATTAGCTATAGTATTTTCCTTTGATAAATTTCGATCATATTTAATTGGAACTAAATGTGTGGTGCATACTGATCATTCTCGCTTATTAAATACTTAATGAAGAAAAATGATGCAAAACCGATACTGATAAGATGGATTCTTCTTTTGCAAGAATTTAATTTTGAGATAGTAGATAGGAAAGGTTCTGATAATCAAATTGCTGATCATTTGTTCAGGCTTGAAATTGAAAAATCTCTCTGTGATATTGAAGAAATTAATAAAATTTTTCCTGATGAAAAACTGTTCACTATTAAAGAATGGCGTGTTCCGTGGTATGCAGACATAATAAACTTTATTGTTAGTAATATTATACCCTATGGTTTTACATACAAAGAAAAGAAGAAATTTCTGTCTGATGCTAAGACTTATTTTTGGGATGACCCATTTTTATTTAAACAAGGAAAGGATCTTATAATTTGAAGATGTGTACCTTTGGAAGAAACTTATGAAATTATTCAAAAATGTCATGATTCTAATTATGGTGGACATTTTGGAAGTGATAAAACTACATATAGAATATTACAATCAGGATTTTATTGGCCTATAATTTTTAAGGATGTGAATGCTTATATTAAAAATTGTGATAGATGTCAGCGTGTAGGCAATATTTCTAGAAGAAATGAGATGCCCCTTAATTATATGTTGGAAGTTAAAATATTTGATGTTTGGGACTAGATTTTATGGGACCATTTACACCATCTTTCAGAAATGTTTATATTTTGATGGCAGTAGACTATGTTTCCAAATGGATTGAAGCTATTATTTTACCTCGATGTGATGCTCAAAGTGTTGCAAAGTTTTTAGAAAAGAATATATTTTACAGATTTGGAATACCAAGAGTAATCATAACTGATGGGGGAAGTCATTTTAGAAATGTGATTATTGGGAAGTTAGCAAAGCAATATCATAATAATCATCGCATTGCTACTGCTTATCATCCGCAGACAAGTGGTTTGGTTGAATTATCCAATCGTAAAATTAAAAGAATATTGGAAAAAACTGTTAATCCAAATAGAAAGGATTGGTCAATCAAACTGGATTATGCTTTGTGGGCCTACAGGACTGCTTACAGAACACTTATAGGAATGTCCCCATATAGGCTGATTTTTGGAAAAGCTTGTCATTTACCTTTTGCACTTGAGCATGAAGCATATTGGGCTATTAAAGAGTTCAATTATAATTTGAAAGATGCTGCTAAAAAGAGATTATTGCAATTGAATGAGCTTGAAGAAGTAAGGAATGAATCTTATCAAAATGCTAAGATTTATAAGGAAAAGATGAAGATATGGCATGATCAGAAGATTCTTACTAAAAATCTTGTACCAGGACAAAAAGTTTTACTGTATAATGCTAGATTGAGAATATCTTCTGGAAAACTTAAGTCCAGGTGGATGGGTCCATTTATTGTGATAAAAGTTTATTCTTATGGAGCTGTAGATATTCAATATCCTAAGACTGGAAAAATATTTAAAATTAACGGACATAGACTTAAACCATATTTTTCAGTCAATAAATCTAAATTTGATAATAATTTGATGTTGGGTCACTTAGAATGAGTTCTGGGTATGTCAGGCTGAAGACGTTAAAACAAGCGCTTTGTGGGAGGCAACCCATAATTATCGGTGTGTTTTGACTTATGTTTGTTTTGTGTGCTTTGTTTTCTTTGTATGGTTTGTTCTTATGTTTTAATGGTAGTAATTTGGAGTTTTTAAACTATAGTAGAGTTTATTTGACCTTAATTGATGATTTAGAGAAGTCAGAATGAAAATTTGGACACTTAGCAGACCTGTGTTAAATTGAGCACTGGCGGCTAAGCGTCGACTGGTTGGCGCTTAGGCGTCGCAGTTATAAAAAACGTGAAAAATGAGGTTTTAGAAGCCTAGATTGTGGGGGAGTAGTTTTGGAAGTTATTTTGGAGTTTTAAAACGTCTTGGGGCAGTTTTAGCACTTCCCAGGTCTATAAAAAGGACCTGATTTAAGAGAAACACTTGCCCCAAGTCCTATTTTCATTTCTGAGTCTTAAGAAGAGAGTTCTGAGTGCACCATGTCTTCCTGGGAGAATGAGATGAAGAAGAAGCAAGATTCTGACAAAAGTAAGTTCATTAGTGATAGTGCTAAAGAATTATTCAATGGATTTCTCGTTGTTAGTATTCAAGGGATTGCTGAAATAATTGCAAAAATTGAAGCCTGAATGACTTCAATGAAAACAAAGATCAATGAAAGTAACTTACAGTTGGAGCACATGGGATGGCAACTCAAGATGTAATTCAGTCATTTAAGGTACGTGGAAGAGGCGGATAAGACGATGTTTCTGAAGAACAAATGGATTGAAGAAGATGATGTAAGAATGAACAATTATCGCCCGTTCTATCAAATTTATATTCCAGAAGGGTCAAATGAGAATAATAGTGGTTCTGGATATAATCTGCCTAATGAAGAATGGAATTAAGAGTGCTTTGTTCTTATTTGTTTAGTATTCTTATGTGTTATGTTTAGTTTTCTTATGTGTTATGTTTGGTGTGTTTAGTGTTTATATTTAAGTATTAACTAAGCCTGATGATGTGATGGTTACATCCTAAAGATGTATTCTTATCATTTTGAGATTAAAGTCTCTTGCATTTAGAGAATTTCATCCTTTATGTGTGGATAGAAATTCTAGAATTGTATTAAGTGTTATGTTTGTTTTAATATAAGTTTGTGTTTGTGTGAAATTTGTGTGGAATCAATGGATATTAAATTTTGATTTGGAGTATTGGAAGATTTATGTGGGGAGAAATAATTATTCTGGAGTAATTAAGGGTGATTAACATAGTGATTTAGTGCATATACCTTAATTGTGAATATTTGGGTACCGGCGGCTAAGCGCCAGAGTGCCGGCGGCTAAGCGCCAGAGTGCCGGCGCTTCAGCGGCAAATTTCGCGGCTAAGTGCCGAGGGTTCGCGCTTAGGCGCCAGTTCGCGAAAATTGATTCCCAGTAGTTAAAAACCCAAAAATTGCCATTTTTAAACCACCCCATCGTCTTCAACCTTCGTTTTATCGTGAAAGAGGAGCCTAGGGCATCAAATTGTGGATCATTTAAGAGCTGATCTCAATAAAAATTGTTAGATTTGGATTCCTTGAGGTAAGAGTACTACTCCTAAGTAAAAATTTTTTGATTTTCACCATGTATTTTGAGTACATTTTGGAAAATCTTAAAATCATTATTCATGGTGAAAATTTGAGGAAAAACTTGAGAAATTGCTTGGATTTAGTGAAAATATCTTTTGGAAGATAATTTAGCAAGTTTAGTTTGATTTTAGAATTTATGATGAATTTTTCGTGAATTTTTAGGGATGGCTCCAAAGTTAAAGCGTGCACAAGAAAAGACAAGATTTGATTCTGACAAATTTGTTAGTATGAGGGCTGAGGAACGATACGTCGATGCATTGCAGCCACGTAAGTTGATTCCTGAGCGTGTGTTTAGTAAACCAGGAGAGGTGATTGAAGATATGATTGCTAGAAGGAACTCGGGAGAATTATCGTTGCTTCTACGCCGTTGTCGTTGTTTCTGTGGTCAGAGAATTTTATGCAAATTTGCCTGCTGTAGAAGAGAATCAAGTGATGGTTAGGAGGCATGAGGTAAACTTTTCTTCTGGGGCAATTAACACTTTTTATGGACTACCTCCTGACATGTTCTGTTTTTATTCTAACTATCATCCTATGAAAGGATAATTAGATGAGATTATGGAATTTCTGACTGATGGAAGAGGATTATGGAAAATTATAAATGATAGAAGAGTGAAATTTCCTGCTTCCAAATTGAATGCCATTTCTAAGGTGTGGCATTATTTTATCTCATCTAAATTGTTACCTTCGAGTCATACAAGTGAAGTAACGAGAGAAAGAGCTGTGTTGAACCATTGCATTCAGCAAGGGAAGCCTATTGACATTGGAGGTATAATTTATGATTATGCTTTAAACTGTGCTAGATCAACCAATACTGCAGGTATGGGATTTCCTTCATTGATTCATTCATTATGTGAATGATCTGGAGTGAAGTTTGAAACCTAGGAAGAGGTACTTCAGCCATTAAGACTAATTACCAGTGTCAACGTTGGTGCTTACACTGTACATTCAGAGTTTGGTTGGAGAGGAGGATTTGGTAGGGCTTCTACTCGCTTCGCCTCGCCGCATCTACTTCTCATGCTACTACTTCACGTGCTTCATCATCTACAGATTCACAGACTAGTTTGTTAAGAAAAATTTTGAAAAAAGTGAGTCTTACTCGAGAGCATTTGAAAGATATGGATGGTAAGATGGATAATGCGGAAAGATATATTGTGAAACATGATGAGTATGAGGAGAGTTATCAGCAATATTTGGATAGATTGATTAGAGGCGATCAGAGTGCTGAGATGCCCCCTCATCCATTCTACAAACCTTATGTGCCATCTAGGGATTGGAACGAGTAGGATGATGATGATGATGAGTAGATTTGTGTTATTTGTTTTAATTGTGGTGTTGTTGTTGATGTACTGATGTGTGTTTTGTTTAGAATTTAGTTTGATCATTGTGTTGTGATGTGAACCTTGATAGTATGCAGACTGTAGTTTGTATTATTTTTCTGTTATGCATATTCAGATGTTTTGTTGTTGTTGTATTGATGTTTTATATGTTTCTTTGTGGTAGTATGTGTAATAGTAAATGTTTTTATGTGTATGTTATGTTAGAGTTTTTAGTAGTGTGTGTTGATCTCATTTTTACAATAGGTCAACCGTTTGACCTAAAAAGTTAACTTTAATCAAAATGGTCAATTTTGACCCAGTGACCAACCTTACTGACCCAACAGGTCAACCTTTGACTCAAAAGATCAAATTTGACCAAAATGATCAGCTCATGACCTCAATGATTGACCCAATGATCAACCATCGATCACCAAGTCAACCAAGATAATAAAATGATCAAATATGACTTATTTGACCAATTTAAGACATCACATGACTAATGATACAACTTTGGTCAACTTTAACCTAAATAAGTCAAATTTGGTCAAAAATGGCTAACACAGACTCCTTTGACTACAAAATTAACCTCAAAGACACACATTGGCAAAATCAATTTAATATCAATCAAAATAACCAAAATTTAATCCAAGCACCACCACATTGACCATTGGGATAACCTAAACCCCAAATTTGGTTAACATAACCAAATTAAACCCCAAATTGACAAAATCATCAATTTGGTGACCAAATCAACCATGACAAGATTGAAGATGTCACATTTGATATTTTTAGACTCAAATTGACCAACCCAAGTCAACTTGAGTCAACCAAGGACAACTATAGTCAACCTTTATCAAGTTTGGCCAAAAAACCTAATCTTGAACAAAAAATGATAAAAATTATAATAATTAATCAAATAATTAATTTTAAATCATTTTGATTAATTACTTGATTAATAAAATAATATTTGAAATTTTAATTAATTTTTGAATTAATTAAAATAAAAATATAATTAAAAGGTTTAAAATGTGATAAATTTTTAACCTTTACCCTACAAATGACAAATATTAATCAAATAATTGATCCCAAATCATTTATTATTTATTAATTGATTAATAAAATGAATGTTTAAAATTTTAATTAATTTTTAAACTAATTAAAATATGAAGGTTTAAAGACATGACAAATTTAAACCTTTAACTTAAAGAAGACATAAAAAATAATCAAATAATTAATTAAAATTTATTTTAATTAATAAAGTGATTAATGAAATAATTTCCAACAATTTTAATTAATGAAATAATTAATTAAAATAGAAATTAAAATAAAAAAGAAGAAGACATAAAATGACATTTTGACATATGACATCATATGTGACATAAGAACCCCATAATTTATTTTAAAAAAAAATCAAAATTAAATTATGGAGAAACACTAATGAGTCACTCATGACTCATTGAGACCCATTATGACATAAATTAACCATGGGAAAAATCAATTAACCATCATGGTTAACCTTAGGTTAAGAGTCATCATTACACAAAAATGAAGTATCATTCTCCCCCATTTTAAAGTTTGACCCATCATATCCTTGAAGATGAGGTGGCCGACCACCTTGAGGATGATTTTTCATGCCTTATGAACCATCCAATAGGAAGAATTGAGCTTATGTCATCACTACATCATGACACGAGATCATTATTACCAAATTTTGGAAAATTAGAGAAAAGGGGATTTATGTGTCATGCTCCTATTAAATCACAAATGATATGTCAAAGGAAGGATGGGTTGCTCTCTTTGAGTCATCACAAACCTTTCCTCCATCCAATAGACAAATAACATCTCAATTATACCAAAGGATGAGCCCATCATGAACATTTGAAAGCCATTATGACTAAATCATGAAAAGGATGATAAGGCAAGCTTATGTGTCACTTCCCCCTTTAATGTATGGAATAATCATGTGGGGGAGGCTGAACCACAGCCTTGAGACCAATCCATACACCTCCTAATCAAACCAATAGGAGAAAGCCATATGAAAACCAAGGTGAAGTCATCCTCCTCACCATGGTTAAATTCATGACACCTAGGCTTGGAAATTAAAAAATTCCTTTATCTACAACTGAAATCTTATCCCCATGCATTAAATGGGAAGTTAGCAACTCCCCAAGATGATTCCAAGCCAGCCCAAGCTTATCCTAGCCATTCTCATGGCTATAAATAAGCCATACCTGAAACTATGTAAAGAGAGGAAAGAGAAAAAAAGTGGCATAATCTCTACCCAATTCCCCTAACTCCCAACAGTAAACTTGCTCCCTAGGACCTTAGGAATTAATCCCAATCAAAATCCAACCTTTATCTAGCCTCAAAACTCCATGAAACCAGCTTAAGCAGGCTAACCCGAGAGCTTAAAACTAGGTGAGGAAGAGGAAATTCTAAATCCCAATATAATGCTCAAATCTAGAAACTTTCAACATCAAAGTTTCTCTTTAGGACCTAAGCAACTGAACCCCATCAAAATTAGATCCTAAAACCCACTCAATCCTCCCAATTTGGCCCTACACCAAGCCAAGCTGTTTCTTTTACATTCATGCCACCTTCTATTGGATCTTCAACTTGGACTCAATTTAAACACAAATTGAGTTGAGATCAACCTTAAGGAGGCTCAGGTGAAGCATATAAAGCATTCAATTCGACTCCAAATGAATTAAGGCAAACGTATGGAAGCAATTATCAAAATAATTGTGTTTAATACATATTCCAAAATCTGTACCATTTACCCTCTGAAAACCCATTCATCACCGTATGGATGGATGATTCGGGTCGAGACGATCATTTTCAAAAAAAATTCACTCCATTCTGTTGAGAATCGAGTGAGATAGTGATGTTTAAAATCGACAGCATATATGAAGAGAGAGGGTAATTCTGGAATTTAATTCCAGATCATCCTTAAAAATTTCAAAATTGCATAACTTTGTGTAGACAAATAACAAAAATAAAATAAAAATACCTCTGGAAAGAGGAGAAAGAGGAGAATACTGTCAAAGTAAAATTTTGAATTTTTGAATTATATTTTATTTTTAATTAATTAATTACTCTCTGGAGTAATTTAATTATTAAAAATTAATTATAATTCCAAAAATTATGAAATTTTCACAGAATTATTCTTCTGTTATGACACATATCTCCTAAATTTTCTAAGGACAGAAAAGTTTTATATGATATTTTTCTTTAATTTCTAAGCTACTTTGTAATTATTTATAAAAATAATTATAAAAATTCGAAATTAAGAAAAATAAATTTGAAAATGGCTAAAAATTTTAGGGCGACACATGATGACTCTAATTACAATGATTTTTAAGCCATTCAGCAATCTTAAATGACATTTCAAAATTTAGGATTTAAAATTTTATTATTAATTAATAAATTTAAAATCCTAAAAATCACTCTTTCACCCTTCTTAACCCATTCCACAATGGGTTGAGTCAAAATTAAGTCTAACTCCAAATAGACTTAAAACAAGTTTAATGGCATCGGAATAGACTTAAATCAAATTTTAATTAAACTTAAAAGACATAATTAAGTTTAATTAATTCTTATTAAACCTTAAAGACATTAGGTTTAATATAAAATCAATTTTTTTAATTAAACTTAAAAGACATAATCAAGTTTAATTAATTCTTATTAAACCTTAAAGACATTAGGTTTAATATAAAATCAAAGTTTAATTAAACTTAAAAGACACAATTAAGTTTAATTAATCAAAATTAAACCTTAAAAGACATTAAGTTTAATAAACAAACATTAATTAGGTTTAAAAACATCCTTAAACTTAATTAATTATAATTAAACCTTAAAGACATTAGGTTTAATAATAAACAAACCCTAATTAGGTTTAATCCACATTAAACCTAGTTAATCAACTTAAACCTTACTTACATTTGGTTTAAGTAACCCTTAAACCCTAATTAGGTTTAACCCACATTAAACCTAGCTAATCACCTTAAACCTTACTTACATTAGGTTTAAGTAACCCTTAAATCCGAATTGGGTTTAACCCACATTAAACCTAGTTAATCAACTTAAACCTTACTTACATTAGGTTTAAGTAACCCATAAATCCTAATCAGGTTTAACCCACATTAAACCTAGTTAATCAACTTAAACCTTACTTACATTAGGTTTAAGTAATCCTTAAACCCTAATTAGGTTTAACCCCTATTAAACCTAATTAATAAACTTAAACCTTACTTACATTAGGATTACGTAACCTCTAAACCCTAATTAGGTCTAACCCATTAGACCTAATTAAACCATTAAGTCTTAACTAAATTAGACTTAATCAAACCTAAACCCTAATTAGGTCTAACCCATTGCACTCTAATTAAACCATTAAGTCTTAACTAAATTAGGTTTAATCAAACCTAAACCCTAATTAGTTCTAACCCATTAGACCTAATTAAATTATTAAGTCTTAACTGAAATAGACTTAATCAAACCTAAACTCTAATTAGGTCTAACCCAATTAGACTTAATTAATCCTTAAGCCTTACTTACATTAGGCTTAAATAACTCTTAAACCATAATTAAGTCTAACCCAATTAGACTTAATTAATCCTTAAGCCTTACTTACATTAGGCTTAAATAACTTTTAAATCATAATTAAGTCTAACCCGATTAGACTTAATTAATCTTTAAGCCTTACTTACATTAGGCTTAAGTAACCTTTAAACCCTAATTAAGTCTAACCTAATTAGACTTAATCAATCTTTAAGCCTTACTTACATTAGGCTTAAGTAATCCTTAAACCATAATTATGTCTAATCAAACTAGACTTAATTAATTTTTAAGCCTTACTTACATTAGGCTTAAATAATTCTTAAATTATAATTAAGTCTAATATAACTAGACTTAATTAATTCTTAAACCTTACTTACATTAGGATTAAGTAACCTTTAAACCTTAATTAGGTCTAACCCATTAGACCTAATTAAACCATTAAGTCTTAACTAAATTAATATTAATCAAACCTAAACCCTAATTAGGTCTAACCCATTAGACCTAATTAAACCATTAAGTCTTAACTAAACTAGACATAATGAAACCTAAACCCTAATTAGGTCTAACCCATTAGACCTAATTAAACCATTAAGTCTTAACTAAATTAAACTTAATCAAACATAATCCATAATTAAGTCTAACCTAATTTTACCTAATTAATCCTTAAGCCTTACTCATATTAGGCTTAAGTAATCTTTAAACCATAATTAAGTCTAATCCAATTAGACTTAATTAATCCTTAAAGCCTTACTTACATTAGACTTAAATAACTCTTAAACCATAATTAAGTCTAACCAAATTAGACTTAATTAATCCTTAAGCCTTACTTACATTAGGCTTAAATAATTCTTAAATCATAATTAAGTCTAACCTAACTAGACTTAATTAATCCTTAAGCTTTACTTATATGTCTTAAGTAACCTTTAAACCCTAATTAAGTCTAACCTAACTAGACTTAATTAATTCTTATGCTTTACTTATGTTTAGGCTTAAGTAACCTTTAAATCCTAATTAAGTCTAACCTAACTAGACTTTTTTAATCCTTAAGCCTTACTCACATCAGGCTTAAGTAATCCTTAAACCTTAAATTTAGTCTAACCCTATTAGACTTAATTATCTCTTAAGTATTACTTACATTTGACTTAAGTAGCTTATAAACCCAAGTAAGCCTAACTCTAATAAGACATAAAATATATAATTTAAGTTAAACTCACATTGAACTTAAATTCAAACCTAAACCTAACCTAACTTGAGTCCAATCTAACTTGAACTTAAGTTAACCTAAACCTTAGGTTCAACCCACATTGAACCTAACCTAAACCTAACCTAACTTGAGTCCAATCTAACTTGAACTCAAGTTAACCTAAACCTTAGGTTCAACCCACATTGAACCTAACCTAAACCTAACCTAAACCTAACCTAACTTGAGTCCAATCTAACTTGAACTCAAGTTAACCTAAAACTTAGGTTCAACCCACATTGAACCTAACCTGAACCTAACCTAACTTGAGTCCAATCTAACTTGAACTCAAGTTAACCTAAACCTTAGGTTCAACCCACATTGAACCTAACCTAAACATAACCTAACTCGAGTCCAACCTAACTTGAACTGAAGTTAACCTAAAGCTTAGGTTCAACCCACATTGAATCTAACCTAACTTAAACATAACCTAACTTGAGTCCAGTCTAATTTGAACTCAAGCTAACCTAAGGCGTAGGCTCAACCCACATTGAACCTAACCTAACTCAAACCTAACCTAACCTGAGTCCAGTCTAACTTGAACTCAAGATTCAACCCATATTGAACCTAACCTAAACTGAACTAAACTTGAGTTCAACCTAACTTAAACTCAAGTCAAATTTTAACTTAGCCCACATTAAACTAAAGTTAACTTTAAGTCTAGGTTCAACCTAACTAGAACCTAACTTAATCCAAGTCAAACCTTAACTTAAGCTCAACCCACATTGAACTAAGTTAACTTTAAGTCTAGGTTCAACCTAACTAGAACATAACTTAATCCAAGTCAAACCTTAACTTAAGACCAAACCTTATTGAACTTAAGTTAACTTTAAGTCTAAACTTAACTTGAATCTTAATCCAAAACTTAAACCTTAATTTAAGTTCAACCCATATTGAACTTAAGTCAACCTTAAGTCAGGATTCAACCTAACTTGAATCTAACTTAACTCGAACTTAAACCTTAACTTGAGTTCAACCCATAATGAACTTAAGTCAACCTTAACTTAAACCCAAATCCAACTTAAATCCTAATTAAGTCTACCACATTAGACTTAATTAAACCATTAAACCTTAACTAACTAAGGTTTAATCCAGCCTAAAACCATATTTAAGTCTACCACATTAGACTTAATTAAATCATTAAACCTTAAGTAACTAAGGTTTAATCAAACCATAAACCATAATTAAGTCTACCACATTAGACTTAATTAAACCATTAAACCTTAACCAACTAGGGTTTAATCCAATTTAAATCCTAATTAAGTCTACCACATTAGACTTAATTAAACCTTTAAACCTTAACCAACTAAGGTTTAAACAGACCTAAACCATAACTAAGTCTATCACATTAGATTAATCTTTTAAACCTTAATTAACTAAGGTTTAATCAAACTTAAAACTATAATTAATTCTTCCACATTAGACTTAATTAAACTATTAAACCTTAACCAATTACGGTTTAATCAAATCCAAATCCCAACCTAACTTAAGTCTAACCTATATTACACTTAAGTCAAACCATACTTAGGTTCAACCTGACATGAACCTAAGTCTAACCTAAACCTAACTTAAGTCTAACCCATGTTAGACTTAAGTCGAACCATACTTAGGTTCAACCTGACATGAACCTAAGTCTAACCTAAACCCAACTTAAGTCTAGGCCATATTAGACTTAAGTCAAATCATACTTAGGTTTAACATAACATGAACCCAAGTCTAACCTAAAACTAATTTAAGTTCAATTCACATTGAACTTAAGTCCAAACCTAATCCTTAGGTTCAACTTAACTTGAATCTAAACCAAAACCTAACTTAGAGTTCAACTCATATTGAACTTAAGTCAAAATCTAAACCTTAGGTTCAACCGAAAATGAACCTAACTAAACTCAATTCGACATAAACCTTAGGTTCAACCGACAATGAACCTAACTCAGCTCAACTCGACATAAACCTTAGAGTTAAAATGACAACTAACTCAATTCAACTTGATATAAATCTTAGGTTCAACTCGACAATGAACCTAACCAAACCGAAATCGACATAAAACCCAAAACAAAACTCAAATCAAGATCGAAACCTGAAACCAAATTTAAACAGACAAAAGTCAACATAAACTATAGGTTCAACCCAAATTGAACCTAAATCGACATAAACTATAGGTTCAACCCAAATTGAACTTAAATCGACAAAATTGAATCTAAATCAACATAAGCCTTAGGATAGACAAAATTGAACTCAAATCAACATAAATTCGACATTTTAAACATAACTCGACATAACTGATATAAATCTGATATTTCGAACAAAAATCGAACATAAATTCGATATTCCAAACAAAACTCAACAAATTCAACATAAATTCGACATTTCAAACAAAACTCAACATAATCAACATTCCGAACATAATTAAACATAATTTGATATTAATTAACCTTTCAAATATAATTTGACATTAACAGATATTAATTGACATTTCAAATGAAATTCGACGAACACCGATATTAACCTACTTTAATCGACATTTCAAACCAAATTCAACAAACACCGACATTAAATGACATTAATTGACATTTCAAACCAAACTCAACATAAAACGACATAATTCTTAAAGTTCAACCCACATTGAACTTAATTTGACATAAAATTAAAAATCGACATAAAAGCTCAAAATAAAACTCAAATCAACATAAAACCCAAAATCAACTCCAAATCGACATAAAATCCAAAATCCAACCCAAATCGACATTTAAGACAAATAAAAAATTAAACATAAATCTAAATCAACATTTAACATAAATTGGATATAAAATTAAACACAAATTAACATAAAATCTAATACGACATCTCAACCACATTCGGACATCCGACAACTCTGGATCAACATACACTTTGACCAGGTAATCTAAATATCTTGATATGATATTGTTTCTAACTTTGTTTTCCTTGCAGGATGAAGACATGAAGTTTCGTTTAGATTTTCCTTGCATATTATAGGGTGTGCTAACTCTGTTTTGTAGGACGTCGACGACAGAACATTGACGACAAAACCAAAACTCTTAGGATAGCCATAAAACCTAAACTTTCTACAAACAAGAAAACAAAAATGACATGACAACAAAGACAACTGGACTTTTAGGTTAGCCACGAAATCTGAAATAAAACGACAAAATCATTAACATTGACATCGACATAACATCAACATTAACAAAAACATACAATGACATTTCTATAAAATGATGACATGACACAAAACCAAAACAAATACATAACAAAATGACATGACAAAACCAAAACTTAAAATAAAAGGAAATAATGATATCTTCTTGACATCATAGAAGGTATCTTATGCATAATAATGACATCTTCTTATAGGAGATAAAATATCTCATGACAAATCGAGATATTAATTACGACATCTTATGACATTACGACATTACATTAAGATATGGCCTAAAATGACATGATATTGTGATTCACATTAAGACATGATAAAACGACATGACACCACAAAACCAAAATTTAAAACAAAAGGGAATCATAAACAAAATAACAAAAATAAATAAATAATGATATCTTCTGACCTAATAACAACATCTTCTTATAGGAGATAAAATATCTCATTACAAATCAATATATTAATCACAACATCACATTATGACATGATACGACATGCAAACTGCGACATCCCGACATGACATATGACATGACATACAAAATGACAAAATGATATTACAAGAACAAAACAAAACACAACAAAGCAACGACAGACATCCAACATAAACAAAACTTTCTGGTAGTATCGATTCTTCAGAAACGCACTTACACGACAACACTTACACTTTTCCGAGGATAAATGTTAACCTTAATCGGGAGTTTTCCTAGGCAGTATTAATTGCTCAGGATGTAATTAACTATAGGAGCTTGCTCCTATAGGAGATTAAAGAACTCAGGATAGGAATTTCACCTACAAGACCTCTCTGGTTACTCAAGATATTCATATGATTTTCTTATATGAAAAACTTCAGTAATTACACAATCTGAAGATTTATTCTATGAGATTATCATTTGGTCTCTTTTTCTCTCAATCTCTACCATGATTCAAATTGTCCAAAGACTTCTAACAATAAGTCTAGGTAGGATGAGAATTAGGGTGATAGATAGAGAAAGAGAGTGGCGACTCATTGACATTAACATGATACGAGAATTGATAGAGATACAAGTCGAGAAAAAAAGATTTTTCATCACCATCAAAGAGTGGCGACTCCGCTGGGGAAATTCTCTCTCACCATCTTTGGTTAATCAATTTGTCCTCATGACTATGAAAATTTGTCTTTTAAAAGACTAAATAATCGTTTATTTTGTTCTATATCTTACTCAATCTCGAGTAAAATAGAACTAACACTTCCTCGATTCAAAAATTTGTTCACGACCAACAAATCCTAGAATCTTACATCGACAGACTAAAATGGCATAAAAGACATAAAAAAACAACATGTGTTCCATCCCTTCCCACCCAAGTACGAAGTTTTCATCGATTTTGTTGTTAGACAGATCGATATTGCCGTTTTGAATAAGTTCAGGCAAATACTTTCTCAGCCAAACATGTTCAGTTTATTTGGCTTCATGGTTATGCTTTTTACAGCCTCTGAACCATTTCTCTTAGGTTATGCCTTTATGGCCTCTGAACCTATTCATCGTGGTTATGCTTTTTACAGCCTCTGAACCACTCCCCTAGGTTATCCCTTTATGGCCTCTATACCTATTCTTTGTGGTTATGCTTTTTACAGCCTCTAAACCACTCTCCTAGGTTATGCCTTTATGGCCTATGAACCTATTCATCATGGTTATGTTTTACAGCCTCTGAACCACTCCCCTAGGTTATGCCTTTATGGCCTCTGAACCTATTCATCATGGTTATGCTTTTTACAGCCTCTGAACCACTCCCCTAGGTTATGCCTTTATGGCCTCTGAACCTATTCTTCGTGGTTATGCTTTTTACAGCCTCTAAACCATTCCTCTTAGGTTATGCCTTTATGGCCTCTGAACCTATTCATCATGGTTATGCTTTTTACAGCCTCTGAACCACTCCCCTAGGTTATGCCTTTATGGCCTCTGAACCTATTCTTCGTGGTTATGCTTTTTACAGCCTTTGAACCATTTCTCATAGGTTATGCCTTTATGGCCAATGAACCTATTCATCATGGTTTGCTTTTTACAGCCTCTGAACCACTCCCCTAGGTTATGCCTTTATGGCCTCTGAACCTATTCATCGTGGTTATGCTTTTTACAGCCCCTGAACCACTCCCCTAGGTTATGCCTTTATGGCCTCTGAACCTATTCATCGTGGTTATGCTTTTTACAGCCTCTGAACCACTCCCTAGGTTATGCCTTTATGGCCTCTGAACCTATTCTTCGTGGTTATGCTTTTTACAGCCTCTAAACCACTCTCCTAGGTTATGCCTTTATGGCCTCTAAACCTATTCATCATGATTATGCTTTTTACAGCCTCTGAGCCATTTCCCTAGGTTATGCTTTTTATGGCCTATGAACCTATTCTTCATGGTTGTGCTTTTCACAGCCTCTGAACCACTCCTATGGTTGATCTTTTTCCTACCCTTAAGGTTCTGATTTGTCAATCTACCAAAGACTCTAAAAATCAAAATCATTAATCAAATTTTGGGAAGACGATCGCTTTTGGATGAATTCCATCAAGGGTTTCCTATAGGACAGCTTTGCAAAAAAAAAAAGAAATCAACTGAAGCAAGATTTTGATCTATGTTTAGTCTAGTTCTAGGACTAGTCAACTAGCATATCCTTTGTGGAGAAATGAAAATTGATCTGTGATGAGGAATGAAATTTGAAATATTTGGATCTAATATCTTTGGAAATAAAACCCAAATTGATCTGTGAGGTGAAATGAAATATGAAATCTTTTGATTTAATATCTTTGGAAATATTCTTCTCATTCACCTATTGACAAAAAGACAATTTAGAAAGGAAGAATTCAAGACAAAAATTCTGAAATTTTGACAAGAAAATTGTGATTTCAAGGGGAAAAGGAAATTAATGCCCTAATAACTGGGCCCTTTATCTTAAATCTTCAGACTGAGTCCTAAATGAAAAATAAAATATTTTGATCAAAATACAAGTAATTGACTAAAGATGTCACGAGCCTCTTATTCTTCTGCCGTGTGAATGGTTCCTGACTTCTGAATGAGTTATAATATCCCAGAATTCGTCTTAAGAAATATTGACAGTTATTAATTAGGGGAGTTTGGACATTGAAAACCCTTAAACATGCTCTACCAGATATAGTAATTCTCTGAGAAGAAGCTTGAGGTGAACAGCAAATCAAAAATTGGTGTTTGAGTTTAGGAATTTAAAATCATTAAGTGTGCCCAACCAAAAAAAAAAAAAAAACAAAACAAAAAAGAAGAAAAAAAGATGTTTCTGAGAAGAAGCTTGAGGTGGGCTCAAAATAAAAAATTGGTGTCTCAATTCAAACTTTCAAAATCTTTAACACGCTCCACCAGATATAGTAATTCCCTGAGAAGAAGCTTGAGGTGAGCATAAATTCAAAAATTGGTGTTCAAATTCTCCCCTAATTGATAAATCTTGAAAAACATCTTAAGAAAATTCTTCCAATATTATATTCAGGAAAGAATTAAGTGATCTCGTCTTTTGGTTGACTATTAATTGGTTCGGACATATCTTTAGAAGATAAAAGATATTTTGATCACATTTTCGAAAAATTCCTAAGACCCGTAAAGAAAGAACTAAGGTAAATGGCTTTGTTATTGGAGATTAATGGAAATTATACTCGAAGTCATAATTTTCCAAAGATCCAACCCCAATCCCAATTTGGAAATGTTAAAGTGATTTTTGAAGGACAATCTGAATGATCTTTATAGAATTGGTGATTAATGAAAGCTTTATGAACCTACATGAACGACATCATTTGCTCTAAAGAATGGGCCCTAAGTTGTGCTTCCACTTGAAGTGCAATGATCTTACCTATAAACGACATCCTCACACGAAATAACAAAAAAAATATGAAATTACAGCTTGGAGAACTTGGAAACTTGGAAGACTGGCAAGCATTGTACGGGCCCATGATAAATGGGTTCACCCTAAGACACTCAGATCAGAGATTTGGATTTAGTACTTCAAACACCTATCCTCATAGGAGGGCCCATATGCTTGATAAGAAGACACATTTGGGGAGATCCTGTCAAGAAGACCTAATACATTCAATCAATAGTCAGTATTTGAAAAAGATGCGACATTGACAAAAATGAATGACTTGTTTTTTAAACTGAGAAACAAATAACCAGAACAAAAAGAAAACGACATTGACATTTCTAAGAGATAGTATAACACCTCCTTAAATGGAAAATGACATCTACTCTCTTTCTCGCTATTGGATATAAGACCATCATGACATTGGCTTTCCTTTAGCAAACTTTCTTTGGATAGGATATAAGTCTCATAAGCATTCCTTGTCCAAAATTGACATTTTAACATTGATAGTGTAATACCTCCTTAAATGGAAGATGGCATCTATTTACTCGCTATTGGATATAAGACCATCATGACATTGGCTTTCCTTTAGCAATCTCTTATTGGATAGGATATAAGTCTCATACGCATTCTATTCCGAAATCGACATTTTAACATTGATAGTGTAAGACCTCCTTAAATAGAAGATGGCATCTACTTTCTCGCTATTGGATATAAGACCATCATGAAATTGGCTTTCCTTTAGCAATCTCTTATTGGATAGGATATAAGTCTCATACGCATTCCAATTCCAAAATCGACATTTTAACATTGATAGTGTAAGACCTCCTTAAATAGAAGATGACATCTATTTTCTCGCTATTGGATATAAGACCATCATGACATTGGCTTTCTATAGCAATCTCTAATTGGATAGGATATAAGTCTCATACGCATTCCTATTCCAAAATTGACATTTTGACATTGATAGTGTATGACCTCCTTAAAAGGAAGATGGCATCTATTTTCTCGCTATTGGATATAAGACCATCATAAAATTGGCTTTCCTTTAGCAATCTCTTATTGGATAGGATATAAGTCTCATGCACATTCCTATTCCAAAATCGACGTTTTGACATTGACATTTTTTTAGAGAAAATAGAATATGACATTTGTTCTCTTTCCTCAATTGTCTACAGTACATCGACAGTTCCAAAAATGCCAAAATAAGGACTTTGAATTAAAAATGACATAATAAACAACTTGTGATGATTAATATCTTTTGACCTGTAAAGGTCAAATCCCCAGCGGATACACTCTTCGTTCTGAGTTTGCCACTCTCTCTTTATAGTTATTGGATATAAGTCATTTCCTAACACGGAATATGGCATTCCTCTAACTTGACACCAACATTTGACATTTCCGAGAAATGGAATATGACATCCATTTTCTCTCTCCAGTTATCGGATGTAAGTCCATTCCTGACACGAAAATTATGGCATCCCTATAACTCGACATTGACATTTGACATTTCTGAGAAATGGAATACGACATCCATTTTCTCTTTATAACTTTCAGATGAAAGTCCTTTCCTACTATGAAAATTATGACATTCCCATAATTTAACATCTCCACCTTTGATAGACATTTTTGACATTTGACATATCGACATTTGACATATCGATTTTTTGACATTTGACATATCAACATTTCAACATATCAACAATCGTTATCAATTTGACACATCTATATTTCGACCTTTGATATATCTATAATTATTATCGACTTCTGACATATCGACATTGCGACATTTGACATATCAATGCTTGACACTCATCCTCTCCTTTGCTATCGTGTGTAAGTCATTTCTTGACACAGAAATGACATTCATTTAACACGACATCAACATCGACATCGACATTTTGAGAAATGGAAAATGACATCCATTTTCTCTCTGCGATTATTGGATGTAAGTCCTTTTCCTGACATGGAAATCATGGCTTTCCTCTAACTAACATTGACATTTCGAGAAATGGAACACGGCATCCATTTTCTCTTTCTAGTTATTGGATGTAAGTCCTTTCCTGACACAAAAATCACGGCTTTCCTCTAACTAATATCGACATTTTGAGAAATGGAAAATGACATCCATTTTCTCTCTCCGGTTATTGGATGTAAGTTCTTTCCTGACACGAAAATTATGGCTTTCCTCTAACCAAATTTTGAGAAATGGAAAATGACATCCATTTTCTCTCTCCAGTTATTGGATGTAAGTCCTTTTTCTGACACGGAAATCATGGCTTTCCTCTAGCTAACATTGACATTTCGAGAAATGGAACATGACATCCATTTTCTCTTTCTAGTTATTGGATGTAAGTCCTTTCGTGACACAAAAATCACGGCTTTCCTCTAACTAATATCGACATTTTAAGAAATGGAAAATGACATCCATTTTCTCTCTCCAGTTATTGGATGTAAGTTCTTTCCTGACACAGAAATCATGGCTTTCCTTTAACCAAATATCGACATTGATATTTTGAGAAATGGAAAATGACATCCATTTTTTCTCTCAAGTTATTGGATGTAAGTCCTTTCTTGACACGTAAATCACGGCTAAATCTTGACATTTACATTTCGAGAAATGAAAAATGACATCCATTTTCTCTCCCCAGTTATTGGATGTAAGTCCTCTCCTGACACGGAAATCACGACATTCCTTTAACCAAATATCGACATTGACATTTCGAGAAATGGAAAATGACATCCATTTTCTCTCTCTAGTTATTAGATGTAAGTCCTTTCCTGACACGGAAATTATGGCTTTCCTCTAACCAAATCTTGACATTGAAATTTTGAGAAATGGAATATGATATCCATTTTCTCTCTCAGTAAATTCCTTTTAAGACATGAGAAGGACGTTCCTTCTCAGAACCAACATATGAGACATCTGACATTCTCTAAGAATGGTATGACACCCACTCCTTTCCTGATTACTATGAGACATTTCTTCAGACCATTTCGGTCAACGCCAATATGTGCAGCATACTTATGCAGTATTCCACACATATTGGGGGCCTTTTTGTTGACCTCATTTTTACAATAGGTCAACCGTTTGACCTAAAAAGTTAACTTTAATCAAAATGGTCAAGTTCGACCCAGTGACCAACCTTACTGACCCAACAGGTCAACCTTTGACTCAAAAGATCAAATTTGACCAAAATGATCAGCCCATGACCTCAATGATTGACCCAATGATCAACCATCGATCACCAAGTTAACCAAGATACTAAAATGATCAAATACGACTTATTTGACCAATTTAAGACATCACATGACTAATGATACAAATTTGGTCAACTTTAACCTTTGGTAAAAAAAGGCTAACATAGACTCCTTTGACTACAAAATTAACCTCAAAGACACACATTGACAAAATCAATTTAATATCAATCAAAATAACCAAAATTTAATCCAAGCACCACCACATTGACCATTGGGATAACCTATACCCCAAATTTGGTTAACATAACCAAATTAAGCCCCAAATTGACAAAATCATCAATTTGGTGACCAAATCAACCATGACAAGATTGCAGATGTCACATTTGACATTTTTAGACTCAAATTGACAAACCCAAGTCAACTTGAGTCAACCAGGGACAACTATAGTCAACCTTTATCAAGTTTGGCCAAAATACCTAATCTTGAACAAAAAATGATAAAAATTATAAAAATTAATCAAATAATTAATTTTAAATCATTTTGATTAATTATTTGATTAATAAAATAATATTTGAAATTTTAATTAATTTTTGAATTAATTAAAATAAAAATATAATTAAAAGGTTTAAAATGTGATAAATTTTTAACCTTTAACCTACAAATGACAAATATTAATCAAATAATTGATCCCAAATCATTTTTTATTTATTAATTGACTAATAAAATGAATGTTTAAAATTTTAATTAATTTTTAAATTAATTAAAATATGAAGGTTTAAAGACATGACAAATTTAAACCTTTAACTTAAAGAAGCATAAAAACTAATCAAATAATTAATTAAAATTTATTTTAATTAATAAATTGATTAATGAAATAATTTCCAACAATTTTAATTAATGACATAATTAATTCAAATGGAAATTAAAATAAAAAAAAGAAGAAGACATAAAATGACATTTTGACATATGACATCATATGTGACATAAGAACCCCATAATTTATTTTTTAAAAAAATCAAAATTAAATTATGGAGAAACACTAATGAGTCACTCATGACTCATTGAGACCCATTATGACATAAATTAACCATGGGACAAATCAATTAACCATCATGGTTAACCTTAGGTTAAGAGTCTTCATTACACAAAAATGAGGTATCATTCTCCCCCCATTTTAAAGTTTGACCCATCATATCCTTGAAGATGAGGTGGTCGGCCACCTTGAGGATGATTTTTCATGCCTTATGAACAATCCAATAGGAAGAATTGAGCTTATTCCATCACTACATCATGACATGAGATCATTATTACCAAATTTTGGAAAATTAGAGAAAAGGGGATTTATGTGTCATGCTCCTATTAAATCACGAATGATATGTTGGATGAAGGATGGGTTGCTCTCTTTGAGTCATCACAAACCTTTCCTCCATCCAATAGACAAATAACATCTCAATTATACCAAAGGATGAGCCCATCATGAACATTTGAAAGCCATCATGACTAAATAATGAAAAGGATGATAAGGCAAGCTTATGTGTCACTTCCCCCTTTAATGTATGGAATAATCATGTGGGGAGGCTGAACCACAGCCTTGAGACCAATCCATACACCTCCTAATCAAACCAATAGGAGAAAGCCATATGAAAACCAAGGTGAAATCATCCTCTTTCACCATGGTTAAATTCATGACACCTAGGCTTGGAAATTAAAAAATTCCTTTATCTACAACTGAAATCTTATCCCCATGCATTAAATGGGAAGTTAGCAACTCCCCTAGATGATTCCAAGCCAGCCCAAGCTTATCCTAGCCATTCTCATGGCTATAAATAAGCCATACCCGAAACTATGTAAAGTGAGGAAAGAGGAGAAAAGTGGCATAATCTCTACCCAATTCCCCTAACTCCCAACAACAAACTTGCTCCCTAGGACCTTAGGAGTGAATCCCAATCAAAATCCAGCCATTATCTAGCCTCAAAACTCCATGAAACCAGCTTAAGTAGACTAACCCGAGAGCTTAAAACTAGGTGAGGAAGAGGAAATTCTAAATCCCCATATAATGCTCAAATCTAGAAACTTTCAACATCAAAGTTTCTCTTTAGGACCTAAGCAACTGAACCCCATCAAAATTAGATCCTAAAACCCACTCAATCCTCCCAATTTGGCCCTACACCAAGCCAAGCTGTTTCTTTTACATTCATGCCACCTTCTATTGGATCTTCAACTTGGACTCAATTTAAACACAAATTGAGTTGAGATCAACCTTAAGGAGGCTCAGGTGAAGCATATCAAGCATTCAATTCGACTCCAAATGAATTAAGGCAAAGGTATGGAAGCAATTATCAAAAATTATGTTTAATACATATTCCAAAATCTGTATCATTTACCCTCTCAAAACCCATTCATCACCTTATGGATGGATGATTCGGGTCGAGACGATCATTTTAAAAAAAAAACTCACTCAATTTCGTTGAGAATCGAGTGAGATATTAATTTTTGAAAATCGACGGCATATATGAAGAGAGAGGGTAATTCTGGATAATTCTGGAATTTAATTACAGATTATCCTTAAAAACTTCAAAATTGCATAACTTTGTGTAGACAAATCACAAAAATAAAATAAAAATACATCTGGAAAGAGGAGAAAGAGGAGAAAGAGAAGAATACTGTCAAAGTAAAATTTTGAATTTTTGAATTCTATGTTATTTTTAATTAATTAATTACTCTCTGGAGTAATTTAATTATTAAAAATTAATTATAATTCCAAAAATTATGAAATTTTAACAAAATTATCCTTCTGTTATGACACATATCTCCTAATTTTTCTAAGGACAGAAAAGTTCTTTAGGATATTTTTCTTTAATTTCTAAGCTACTTTGTAATTATTTATTAAAATAATTATAAAAATTAGAAATTAAGGAAAATAAATTTGAAAATGGCTAGAAATTTTAGGGTGAAACATGATGACTCTAATTACAATAACTTTTAAGCCATTCAGCAATTTTAAATGACATTTCAAAATTTAGGATTTAAAATTTCATTATTAATTAATAAATTTAAAATCCTAAAAATCACACTTTCACCCTTCTTAGCCCATTCCACAATGGGTTGAGTCAAAATTAAGTCTAACTCCAAATAGACTTAAAACAAGTCTAATGACATCGGAATAGACTTAAATCAAATTTTAATTAAACTTAAAGGACATAATTAAGTTTAATAAATTCTTATTAAACCTTAAAGACATTAGGTTTAATATAAAATCAAATTTTGTAATTAAACTTAAAAGACATAATCAAGTTTAATTAATTCTTATTAAACCTTAAAGACATTAGGTTTAATATAAAATCAAAGTTTAATTAAACTTAAAAGACATAATTAAGTTTAATTAATCATAATTAAACCTTAAAAGACATTAGGTTTAGTAAACAAACCCTAATTAGGTTTAATCCACATTAAACCTAGTTAATCAACTTAAACCTTACTTACATTAGGTTTAAGTAACCCTTAAACCCTAATTAGGTTTAACCCCTATTAAACCAAATTAATAAACATAAACCTTACTTACATTAGGTTTAAGTAACCCTTAAACCCTAATTAGGTTTAACCCACATTAAACCTAGTTAATCAACTTAAACCTTACTTACATTAGGTTTAAGTAACCCTTAAATCCTAATTGGGTTTAACCCACATTAAGCCTAGTTAATCAACTTAAACCTTACTTACATTAGGTTTAAGTAATCCATAAATCCTAATCAAGTTTAACCCACATTAAACCTAGTTAATCAACTTAAACCTTAACCCACATTAAACCTAGTTAATCAACTTAAACCTTACTTACATTAGGTTTAAGTAACCCTTAAACCCTAATTAGGTTTAACCCCTATTAAACCTAATTAATAAACTTAAACCTTACTTACATTAGGATTAAGTAACCTCTAAACGCTAATTAGGTCTAACCCATTAGATCTAATTAAACCATTAAGTCTTAACTAAATTAGACTTAATCAAACCTAAACCCTAATTAGGTCTAACCCATTAGACCTAATTAAACCATTAAGTCTTAACTAAATTAGGTTTAATCAAACCTAAACCCTAATTAGTTCTAACCCATTAAACCTAATTAAATTATTAAGTCTTAACTAAATTAGACTTAATCAAACCCAAACTCTAATTATGTCTAATCCAATTAGACTTAATTAATCCTTAAGCCTTACTTACATTAGGCTTAAATAACTCTTAAACCATAATTAAGTCTAACCCAATTAGACTTAACTAATCCTTAAGCCTTACTTACATTAAGCTTAAATAACTCTTAAACCATAATTAAGTCTAAACCAATTAAACTTAATTAATCCTTAAGCCTTACTTACATTAGGCTTAAATAACTTTTAAATCATAATTAAGTCTAACCCGATTAGACTTAATTAATCTTTAAGCCTTACATTAGGCTTAAGTAACCATTATACCCTAATTAAGTCTAACCTAATTAGATTTAATCAATCTTTAAGCCTTACTTACATTAGGCTTAAGTAATCCTTAAACCATAATTAAGTCTAATCCAAATAGACTTAATTAATTTTTAAGCCTTACTTACATTAGGCTTAATAAATTATAATTAAGTCTAATATAACTAGACTTAATTAATTCTTAAACCTTACTTACATTAGGATTAAGTAACCTATAAACCTTAATTAGGTCTAACCCATTAGACCTAATTAAACCATTAAGTCTTAACTAAATTAGACTTAATCAAACCTAAACCCTAATTAGGTCTAACCCATTAGACCTAATTAAACCATTAAGTCTTAACTAAACTAGACTTAATGAAACCTAAAACCTAATTAGGTCTAACCCATTAGACATAATTAAACCATTAAGTCTTAACTAAATTAGACTTAATCAAACATAATCCATAATTAAGTCTAACACAATTATACCTAATTAATCCTTAAGCCTTACTTATATTAGGCTTAAGTAATCTTTAAACCATAATTAAGTCTAATCCAATTAGACTTAATTAATCCTTAAAGCCTTACTTACATTAGGCTTAAATAACTCTTAAACCATAACTAAGTCTAACCCAATTAGACTTAATTAATCCTTAAGCCTTACTTACATTAGGCTTAAATAATTCTTAAATCATAATTAAGTCTAACCTAACTAGACTTAATTAATCCTGAAGCTTTACTTACATTATGCTTAAGTAACCTTTAAACCCTAATGAAGTCTAACCTAACTAGACTTAATTAATCCTTATGCTTTACTTACATTAGGCTTAAGTAACCTTTAAACCCTAATTAAGTCTAACCTAACTAGACTTAATTAATCCTTAAGCCTTACTCACATCAGGCTTAAGTAATCCTTAAACCTTAAATTAAGTCTAACCCTATTAGACTTAATTATCTCTTAAGTCTTACTTACATTTGACTTAAGTAGCTTATATACCCAAGTAAGCCTAACTCTAATAAGACATAAAATATATAACTTAAGTTAAACTCACATTGAACTTAAATTCAAACCTAAACCTAACCTAACTTGAGTCCAATCTAACTTGAACTCAAGTTAACCTAAACATTAGATTCAACCCACATTGAACATAACCTAAACCTAACCTAACTTGAGTCCAATCTAACTTGAACTCAAGTTAACCTAAACCTTAGGTTCAACCCACATTGAACCTAACCTAAACCTAACCTAACTTGAGTCCAATCTAACTTGAACTCAAGTTAACCTAAACCTTAGGTTCAACCCACATTGAACCTAACCTAAACATAACCTAACTTGAGTACAACCTAACTTGAACTCAAGTTAACCTAAACCTTAGGTTCAACCCACATCAATCTAACCTAACTTAAACATAACCTAACTCGAGTCCAATCTAATTTGAACTCAACCTAACCTAAAGCATAGGTTCAACCCACATTGAACCTAACCTAGCTCAAACCTAACCTAACTCGAGTCCAAACTAACTTCGAACTCAAGATTCAACCCATATCAATCTAACCTAAACCGAACTAAACTCGAGTTCAACCTAACTTAAACTCAAGTCAAATTTTAACTTAACCCACATTGAACTAAAGTCAACTTTAAGTCTAGGTTCAACCTAACTAGAACCTAACTTAATCCAAGTCAAACCTTAACTTAAGCTTAACCCACATTGAACTTAAGTCAACTTTAAGTCAAGGTTCAACCTAACTAGAACCTAACTTAATCCAAGTCAAACCTTAACTTAAGACCAAACCATATTGAACTTAAGTCAACTTTAAGTCTAAACATAACCTGAATCTAAATCTAAAACTTAAACCTTAATTTAAGTTCAACCCATATTGAACTTAAGTCAACCTTAAGTCAGGATTCAACATAACTTGAACCTAACTTAACTCGAACTTAAACCTTAACTTGAGTTCAACCCATATTGAACTTAAGTCAACCTTACCTCAAACCCAAATCCAACTTATATCCTAATTAAGTCTACCACATTAGACTTAATTAAACCATTAAACCTTAACTAACTAAGGTTTAATCCAGCCTAAAACCATAATTAAGTCTACCACATTAGACTTAATTAAATCATTAAACCTTAAGTAACTAAGGTTTAATCAAACCATAAACCAATATTAAGTCTACCACATTAGACTTAATTAAACCATTAAACCTTAACCAACTAAGGTTTAATCCAATTTAAATCCTAATTAAGTCTACCACAATAGACTTAATTAAACCTTTAAACCTTAACCAACTAAGGTTTAAACAGACCTAAACCATAATTAAGTCTATCACATTAGATTAATCTTTTAAACTTAATTAACTAAAGTTTAATCAAACTTAAAACTCTAATTAAGTCTACCACATTAGACATAATTAAATTATTAAATCTTAACCAATTACAGTTTAATTAAATCCAAACCCCAACCTAACTTAAGTCTAACCTATATTACACTTAAGTCAAACCATACTTAGGTTCAACCTGACATGAACCTAAGTCTAACCTAAACCTAACTTAAGTCTAACCCGTGTTAGACTTAAGTCGAACCATACTTAGGTTCAACCTGATATGAACCTAAGTCTAACCTAAACCCAACTTAAGTCTAGGCCATATTAGACTTAAGTCAAATCATACTTAGGTTTGACATAACATGAACCCAAGTCTAACCTAAAACTAATTTATGTTCAATTCACATTGAACTTAAGTCCAAACCTAATCCTTATGTTCAACTTAACTTGAATCTAAACCAAAACCTAACTTAGGTTCAACTCATGTTGAACATAAGTCAAAATCTAAACCTTAGGTTCAACCGAAAATGAACCTAACTAAACTCAAATCGACATAAACCTTAGGTTCAACTGACAATGAACCTAACTCAACTCAACTCGACATAAACCTTAGGTTAAAATGACAAATAACTCAATTCAACTCGATATAAATCTTAGGTTCAACTGACAATGAACCTAACCAAACTCAAATCGACCTGAAACCCAATACAAAACTCAAATCAAGATCAAAACCTGAAACAAAATTTAAACAGACAAAAGTCAACATAAACTATAGGTTCAACCCAAATTGAACCTAAATAGACATAAACTATAAGTTCAACCCAAATTGAACCTAAATCGATAAAAACCTTAGGTTCAACCCAAATTGAACTTAAATCGACAAAATTGAATCTAAATCAACATAAGCCTTAGGATAGACAAAATTGAACTCAAGTCAACATAAATTCGACATTTTAAATATAACTCGACGTAACTGATATAAATTTGATATTTCGAACAAAAATTGAACATAAATTCGATATTCCAAACAAAACTCAACAAATTCGACATAAATCCGACATTTCAAACAAAACTAAACATAATCAACATTAATCAACATTCCGAACATTATCAAACATAATTTGATATTAATTAACCTTTCAAACATAATTTGACATTAACCGACATTAATTGACATTTCAAATGAAATTCGACAAACACCGACATTAACCGAATTTAATCGACATTTCAAACCAAACTCAACATAAAACGACATAATTCTTAAAGTTTGACTCACATTGAACTTAATTTGACATAAAATTAAAAATCGACATAAAAGCTCAAAATAAAACTCAAATCAACATAAAACCCAAAATCAACTCCAAATCGACATAAAATCCAAAATCCAACCCAAATCGACATTTAAGACAAATAAGAAATTAAACATAAATCTAAATCAACATTTAACATAAATTGGATATAAAATTAAACACAAATTAACATAAAATCTAATACGACATCTCAACCACATTCAGACATCCGACAACTCTGGAGCAACATACACTTTGACCAGGTAATCTAAATATCTTGATATGATATTGTTTCTAACTTTGTTTTCCTTGCAGGATGAAGACATGAAGTTTCATTTAGATTTTCTTTGCATATTATAGGGTGTGTTAACTCTGTTTTGCAGGACGTCGACGACAGAACATTGATGACAAAACTAAAACTCTTTGGATAGCCATAAAACCTAAACTTTCTACAAACAACAAAAAAAATGACATGACAACAAAGACAACTGGACTTTTAGGTTGGCCACAAAATCTAAAATAAAACGACAAAATCATTAACATTGACATCGACATAACATCAACATTAACAAAAACATACAATGACATTCTATAAAATGATGACATGACACTAAACCGAAACAAATACATAACAAAATGACATGACAAAACCAAAACTTAAAATAAAAGGAAATAATGATATCTTCTTGACATCATAGAAGGTATCTTATGACATAATAATGACATCTTTTTATAGGAGATAAAATATCTCATGACAAATCGAGATATTAATTACGACATCTTAGACATTACGACATTACATTAAGATATGACCTAAAATGACATGATATTATGATTCACATTAAGAAATGACAAAACGACATGACACCACAAAACCAAAATTTAAAACAAAAGGGAATCATAAAAAAAATAACAAAAATAAATAAATAATGATATCTTCTGACCTAATAACAACATCTTCTTATAGGAGATAAAATATCTCATTACAAATCAATATATTAATCACGACATCTCATGACATTACGACATCACATTATGACATGATACGACATGCAAACTGCAACATCCCGACATGACATATGACATGACATACAAAATGACAAAATGATTTTCCAAGAACAAAACAAAACACAACAAAGCAACGACAGACATCCAACATAAACAAAACTTTCTGGTAGTATCGATTCTTCAGAAACGCACTTCCACGACAACACTTACACTTTTCCGAGGATAAATGTTAACCTTAATCGGGAGTTTTCCTAGGCAGTATTAATTGCTCAGGATGTAATTAACTATAGGAGCTTGCTCCTATAGGAGATTAAAGAACTCAGGATAGGTATTTCACCTAGAAGACCTCTCTCGGTTACTCAAGATATTCATATGATTTTCTTATATGAAAAACTTCAGTAATTACACAATCTGAAGATTTATTCTATGAGATTATCATTTGATCTCTTTTTCTCTCAATCTCTACCATGATTAATTATTCTTAAAATTGTCCAAAGACTTCTGATAATAAGTCTAGGTAGGATGAGAATTAGGGTGATAGATAGAGAAAGAGAGTGGCGACTCCTTGACATTAACATGATACGAGAATTGATAGCGATACAAGTCGAGAAAAAAAGATTTTTCATCGCCATCAAAGAGTGGCGACTCCAATGGGGAAATTCTCTCTCCCCATCTTTGGTTAATCAATTTGTCCTCATGACTATGAAAATTTGTCTTTTAAAAGACTAAATAATCCTTTCTTTTGTTCTATATCTTACTCAATCTCGAGTAAAATAGAACTAACACTTCTTCAATTTAAAAATTTGTTCACGACCAAAAAATCCCAGAATCTTACATCGACAGACCAAAATGATATAAAAGACATACAAAAACAACATGTGTTCCCTCCCTTCCCACCCAAGTACGGAGTTTTCATCGATTTTTTTGTCAGACAGATCGATATTGCCGTTTTGAATAAGTTCAGGCAAATACTTTCTCAGCCAAACATGTTCAGTTTATTTGGCTTTGTGGTTATGCTTTTTACAGCCTCTGAACCATTTCTCTTAGGTTATGCCTTTATGGCCTCTGAACCTATTCATCGTGGTTATGCTTTTTACAGCCTCTGAACCACTCCCCTAGGTTATGCCTTTATGGCCTCTGAATCTATTCTTCGTGGTTATGCTTTTTACAGCCTCTAAACCACTCTCCTAGGTTATGCCTTTATGGCCTATGAACCTATTCATCATGGTTATGCTTTTTACAGCCTCTGAACCACTCCCCTAGGTTATGCCTTTATGGCCTCTGAACCTATTCATCCTGGTTATGCTTTTTACAGCCTCTGAACCACTCCCCTAGGTTATGCCCTTATGGCCTCTGAACCTATTCTTCGTGGTTATACTTTTTACAACCTCTGAATCATTTCTCTTAGGTTATGCCTTTATAGCCTCTGAACCTATTCATTATGGTTATGCTTTTTACAGCCTCTAAACCACTCCCCTAGGTTATGCCTTTATGGCCTCTGAACCTATTCTTCGTGGTTATGCTTTTTACAGCCTCTGAACCATTTCTCTTAGGTTATGCCTTTATGGCCTATGAACCTATACATCATGGTTATGCTTTTTACAGCATCTGAACCACTCCCCTATGTTATGTGTTTATGGCCTCTGAACATATTCATCGTGGTTATGCTTTTACAGCCTCTGAACCACTCCCCTAGGTTATGCCTTTATGTTTTCTGAATCTATTCATCGTGGTTATGCTTTTTACAGCCTCTGAACCACTCCCCTAGGTTATGCCTTTATGGCCTCTGAACCTATTCTTCGTGGTTTTGCTTTTTACAGCCTCTAAACCACTCTCCTAGGTTATGCCTTTATGGCCTCTAAACCTATTTTTCGTGATTATGGTTTTTACAGCCTCTGAACCATTTCCCTAGGTTATCTTTTTTATGGCCTATGAACCTATTCTTCATGGTTGTGCTTTTCACAGCCTCTGAACCACTCCTCTGGTTGATCTTTTTCCTACCCTCAAGGTTCTAATTCGTCAATCTACCAAAGACTCTAAAAATCAAAATCATTAATCAAATTTTGGGAAGACGATCGCTTTTGAATGAATTACATCAAGGGTTTCCTTAGGACAGCTTTGCAAAAAAAAAAAGAAATCAACTGAAGCGAGAATCTGATCTATGTTTAGTCTAGTTCTAGGACTAGTCAACTAGCATGTCCTTTGTGGAGAAATAAAAATTGATCTGTGACGAGGAATGAAATTTGAAATCTTCGGATCTAATATCTTTGGAAATAAAACCCAAATTGATCTGTGAGGTGAAATGAAATTCGAAATCTTTGGATTTAATATCTTTGGAAATAATCTTCTCATTCACCTATTGATAAAAAGACAATTCAGAAAGGAGAAATTCAAGACAAAAATTCTAAAATTTTGACAAGAAAATTGTGATTTCAAGGGGAAAAGGAAATTAATGCCCTAATAACTGGGTCGTTTATCTTAAATCTTCAGACTGGGTCCTAAATGAAAAATAAAATATTGTGATCAAAATACATGTAATTGACTAAGGATGTCACGAGCCTCTTAATCTTCTGCCGTGTGAATGGGTCCTGACTTCTGAATGAGTTATAATATCCCATAATTCGTCTTAAGAAATATTGAGAGTTATTAATTAGGGGAGTTTGGACATTCAAAACCCTTAAAACATGCTCTAGCAGATATAATAATTCTCTGAGAAGAAGCTTGAGGTGAGTAGCAAATCAAAAAATGGTGTTTGAGTTCAGGCATTCAAAATAATTAAGTGTGCCCTACCTAAAAAAAAAACAAAAAAAAGAAGAAAAAAAGATGTTTTTGAGAAGAAGCTTGAGGTGGGCACAAAATCAAAAATTGGTGTGTCAATTCAAACATTCAAAATCTTTAACACGCTCCACCAGATATAGTAATTCCCTGAGAAGAAGCTTGAGGTGAGCATAAAATCAAAAATTGGTGTTCAAATTCTCCCCTAATTGATAAATCTTGCAAAACGTCTTAAGAAAATTCTTCCGATATTATATTCGGGAAAGAATTAAGTGATCTCGTCTTTTGGTCGACTATTAATTGGTTCGTACATATCTTTAGAAGATAAAAGATATTTTAATCACATTTTCGAAAAATTCCTAAGAACCATAAAGAAAGAACTAAGATAAATAGCTTTGTTATTGGAGATTAATGGAAATTATACTCTGAAGTCATAATTTTCCAAAGATCCAACCCCAATCCCAATTTGGAAATGTTAAAGTGATTTTTGAAGGACAATCTGAATGATCTTTATAGAATTGGTGATTAATGGAAGCTTTATGAACCTACATGAACGACATCATTTGCTCTAAAGAAAGGGCCCTAAGTTGTGCTTCCACTTGAAGTGCAATGATCTTACCTATAAATGACATCCGCAAATGAAATAACAAAAAAAATATGAAATTACAGCTCAGAGAACTTGGAAACTTCGAAGACTGGCAAGCATTGTACGGGCCCATGATAATTTGGTTCACACTAGGACACTCAGATCAGAGATTTGGATTTAGTACTTCAAACACCTATCCTCATAGGAGGGCCCATATGCTTGTTAAGAAGACACATTTGGGGAAATTCTGTCAAGAAGACCTAATACATTCAATCAACAGTCTGTATTTGAAAAAGATGCGACATAGACAAAAATGAATGACTTGTTTTGTAAACTGGGAAACAAATAACCAAAACAAAAAGAAAACGACATTGACATTTCTAAGAGATAGTATAAGACCTCCTTAAAATGGAAAATGACATCTACTCTCTTTCTCGCTATTAGATATAAGGCCATCATGACATTGGCTTTCCTTTAGCAATCTTTCTTTGGATAGGATATAAGTCTCATACGCATTCCTATTCCAAAATCGACATTTTAACATTGATAGTGTAAGACCTCCTTAAATGGAAGATGACATCTATTTTCTCGCTATTGGATATAAGACCATCATGACATTGGCTTTCCTTTAGTAATCTCTTATTGGATAGGATATAAGTCTCATACG
This sequence comes from Papilionanthe hookeriana x Papilionanthe teres, assembly GCA_022702705.1. Lineage (NCBI taxonomy): Eukaryota > Viridiplantae > Streptophyta > Magnoliopsida > Asparagales > Orchidaceae > Papilionanthe > Papilionanthe hookeriana x Papilionanthe teres. The sequence continues at coordinate 115,780,298 of CM040421.1, read as the reverse complement.
CACTCCTATTCCCAAATCGACATTTTAACATTGATAGTGTAAGACCTCCTTAAATAGAAGATGGCATCTATTTTCTCGCTATTGGATATAAGACCATCATGAAATTGGCTTTCCTTTAGCAATCTCTTATTGGATAGGATATAAGTCTCATACGCATTCCTATTCCAAAATCGACATTTTAACATTGATAGTGTAAGACCTCCTTAAATAGAAGATGGCATCTATTTTCTCACTATTTGATATAAGACCATCATGACATTGGCTTTCCTTTAACAATCTCTTATTGGATAGGATATAAGTCTCATACGCATTCCTATTCCAAAATTGACATTTTGACATTGATAGTGTATGACCTCCTTAAATGGAAGATGACATTTATTTTCTCGCTATTGGATATAAGACCATCATGAAATTGGCTTTCCTTTAGCAATCTTTTATTGGATAGGATATAAGTCTCATGCGCATTCCTATTCCAAAATCGACGTTTTGACATTGACATTTTTTTAGAAAAAAATTGAATATGACATTTGTTCTCTTTCCTCAATTGTCTACAGTACATCGACAGTTCCAAAAATGCCAAAATAAGGACTTTGAATTAAAAATGACATAATAAACAACTTGTGACTATTAATATCTTTCAACCTGTAAAGGTCAAATCCCCAGCGGATACACTCTTCGTTCTGAGTTTGCCACTCTCTCTTTATAGTTATTGGATATAAGTCCTTTCCTAACACGGAATATGGCATTCCTCTAACTTGACACCGACATTTGAAATTTCCGAGAAATGGAATATGACATCCATTTTCTCTCTCCAGTTATCGGATGTAAGTCCGTTCCTGACACGAAAATTATGGCATCCCTATAACTCGACATTGACATTTGACATTTCTGAGAAATGAAATACGACATCCATTTTCTCTTTATAACTTTCAGATGAAAGTCCTTTCCTACCATGAAAATTATGACATTCCATAATTTAACATCTCCACATTTGATAGTCATTTTTGATATTTGACTTATCGACATTTGACATATCGATCTTTCGACATTTGACATATCAACATTTCAACATATCAACAATCGTTATCAATTTGACACATCTATATTTCGACCTTTGATATATCAATAATTATTATCGACTTCTGACATATCGACATTTGACATATCAATGCTTGACACTCATCCTCTCCTTTGCTATCGTGTGTAAGTCATTTCTTGACACGGAAATGACATTCCTTTAACACGACATCAACATCGACATCGACATTTTGAGAAATGGAAAATGACATCCATTTTCTCTCTCCGGTTATTGGATGTAAGTCCTTTTCCTGACACGGAAATCATGGCTTTCCTCTAACTAACATTGACATTTCTAGAAATGGAACACGACATCCATTTTCTCTTTCTAGTTATTGGATGTAAGTCCTTTCCTGACACAAAAATTACGGCTTTCCTCTAACTAATATCGACATTTTGAGAAATGGAAAATGACATCCATTTTCTCTCTCCGGTTATTGGATGTAAGTTCTTTCCTGACACGGAAATCATGGCTTTCCTCTAACCAAATATCGACATTGATATTTTGAGAAATGGAAAATGACATCCATTTTCTCTCTCCGGTTATTGGATGTAAGTCCTTTTCCTGACACGGAAATCATGGCTTTCCTCTAACTAACATTGACATTTCGAGAAATGGAACACGACATCCATTTTCTCTTTCTAGTTATTGGATGTAAGTCCTTTCCTGACACAAAAATCACGGCTTTCCTCTAACTAATATCGACATTTTGAGAAATGGAAATGACATCCATTTTCTCTCTCCGGTTATTGGATGTAAGTTCTTTCCTGACACGGAAATCATGGCTTTCCTCTAACCAAATATCGACATTGATATTTTAAGAAATGGAATATGACATCCATTTTCTCTGTCCGGTTATTGGATGTAAGCCCTTTCCTGACACGAAAATCATGGCTTTTCTCTAACTAACATTGACATTTTGAGAAATGGAACACTACATCCATTTTCTCTTTCTAGTTATTGGATGTAAGTCCTTTCCTGACACAAAAATCACGGCATTCCTCTAACTAATATCGACATTTTGAGAAATAGAAAATGACATCCATTTTCTCTCTCCAGTTATTGGATGTAAGTTCTTTCCTGACACGGAAATCATGGCTTTCCACTAACCAAATATCGACATTGATATTTTGAGAAATGGAAAATGACATCCATTTTCTCTCTCAAGTTATTGGATGTAAGTCCTTTCCTGACACGAAAATCACGGCTAAATTTTGACATTTACATTTCGAGAAATGGAAAATGACATCCATTTTCTCTCCCCGGTTATTGGATGTAAGTCCTTTCCTGACACGGAAATCACGACATTCCTTTAACCAAATATCGACATTGACATTTCGAGAAATGGAAAATGACATCCATTTTCTCTCTCTGGTTATTACATGTAAGTCCTTTCCTGACACGGAAATTTTGGCTTTCCTCTAACCAAATCTTGACATTGAAATTTTGAGAAATGGAATATGACATCCATTTTCTCTCTCAGTAAATTCCTTTTAAGATATAAGAAGGACGTTCCTTCTCTGAACCAACATATGAGACATATGACATTCTCTAAGAACGGTATGACACCCACTCCTTTCCTGATTACTATGAGACATTTCTTCAGACCATTTCGGTCAACGCCAATATGTGCAGCATACTTATGCAGTATTCCACACATATTGGGGGCCCTTTGTTGACCTCAATTTTATAATAGGTCAATCGTTCGACCTAAAAAGTTAACTTTAATCAAAATGGTCAATTTTGACCCAAATGACCAACCTTATCGACCCAACAAGTCAACCTTTGACTCAAAAGATCAAATTTGACCAAAATGATCAACTCCATGACCCCAATGATCGACCCAATGATCAACCATCGATCACCAGTGTCAACCAAGATACTAAAATGATCAAATATGACTTATTCGACCAATTTAAGACATCACATGACTAATGATACAACTTTGGTTAACTTTAACCCAAATAAGTCAAATTTGGTAAAAAATGGCTAACACAGACTCCTTTGACTACAAAATTAACCTCAAAGACACACATTGACAAAATCAATTTAATATCAATCAAAATAACCAAAATTTAATCCAAGCACAACCACATTGACCATTGGGATAACCTAAACCCCAAATTTGGTTAACATAACTAAATTAAACCCCAAATTGACAAAATCATCAATTTGGTGACCAAATCAACCATGACAAGATTGAAGATGTCACATTTGACATTTTTAGACTCAAATTGACCAACCCAAGTCAACTTGAGTCAACCAGGGACAACTATAGTCAACCTTTATCAAGTTTGGAAATACCTAATCTTGAACAAAAAATGATAAAAATTAATCAAACAATTAATTTTAAATCATTTTGATTAATTACTTGATTAATAAAATAATATTTGAAATTTTAATTAATTTTTGAATTAATTAAAATAAAAATATAATTAAAATGTTTAAAATGTGATAAATTTTTAACCTTTAACATACAAATGACAAATATTAATCAAATAATTGATCCCAAATCATTTTTTATTTATTAATTGATTAATAAAATGAATGTTTAAAATTTTAATTAAATTTTAAATTAATTAAAATATGAAGGTTTAAAGACATGACAAATTTAAACCTTTAACTTAAAGAAGACATAAAAATTAATCAAATAATTAATTAAAATTTATTTTAATTAATAAATTGATTAATGAAATAATTTCCAACAATTTTAATTAATGACATAATTAATTCAAATGGAAATTAAAATAAAAAAAGAAGAAGACATAAAATGACATTTTGACATATGACATCATATGTGACATAAGAACCCCATAATTTATTTTAAAAAAAATCAAATTTAAATTATGGAGAAACACTAATGAGTCACTCAAGATGATATGTTGGATGAAGGATGGGTTGCTCTCTTTGAGTCATCACAATCCTTTCCTCCATCCAATAAACAAATAACATCTCAATTATACCAAAGGATGAGCCCATCATGAACATTTGAAAGCCATCATGACTAAATCATGAAAAGGATGATAAGGCAAGCTTATGTGTCACTTCCCCCTTTAATGTATGGAATAATCATGTGGGAGAGGCTGAACCACAGCCTTGAGACCAATCCATACACCTCCTAATCAAACCAATAGGAGAAAGCCATATGAAAACCAAGGTGAAATCATCCTCCTTCACCATGGTTAAATTCATGACACCTAGGCTTCGAAATTAAAAAATTCCTTTATCTACAACTGAAATCTTATCCCCATGCATTAAATGGGAAGTTAGCAACTCCCCTAGATGATTCCAAGCCATCCCAAGCTTATCCTAGCCATTCTCATGGCTATAAATAAGCCATACCCGAAACTATGTAAAGAGAGGAAAGAGGAGAAAAGTGGCATAATCTCTACCCAATTCCCCTAACTCCCAACAACAAACTTGCTCCCTAGGACCTTAGGAGTGAATCCCAATCAAAATCCAGCCATTATCTAGCCTCAAAACTCCATGAAACCAGCTTAAGCAGGCTAACCCGAGAGCTTAAAACTAGGTGAGGAAGAGGAAATTCTAAATCCCCATATAATGCTCAAATCTAGAAACTTTCAACATCAAAGTTTCTCTTTAGGACCTAAGCAACTGAACCCCATCAAAATTAGATCCTAAAACCCACTCAATCCTCCCAATTTGGCCCTACACCAAGCCAAGCTGTTTCTTTTACATTCATGCCACCTTCTATTGGATCTTCAACTTGGACTCAATTTAAACACAAATTGAGTTGAGATCAACCTATGGAGGCTCAGGTGAAGCATATCAAGCATTCAATTCGACTCCAAATGAATTAAGGCAAAGGTATGGAAGCAATTATCAAAATAATTGTGTTTAATACATATTCCAAAATCTGTATCATTTACCCTCTCAAAACTCATTCATCACCTTATGGATGGATGATTCGGGTCGAGACGATCATTTTAAAAAAAAAATTCACTTAATCCGTTGAGAATCGAGTGAGATATTGATCTTTGAAAATCGACGACATATATGAAGAGAGAGGGTAATTCTGGATAATTCTGGAATTTAATTCTAGATTATCCTTAAAAACTTCAAAATTGCATAACTTTGTGTAGACAAATCACAAAAATAAAATAAAAATACCTCTGGAAAGAGGAGAAAGAGAAGAATACTGTCAAAGTAAAATTTTGAATTTTTGAATTATATTTTATTTTTAATTAATTAATTACTCTATGGAGTAATTTAATTATTAAAAATTAATTATAATTCCAAAAATTATGAAATTTTCTCAGAATTATCCTTCTATTATGACACTATATCCTAATTTTTATAAGGACATAAAAGTTCTTTTGGATATTTTTCTTTAATTTTTAAACTACTTTGTAATTATTTATTAAAATAATTATAAAAATTAGAAATTAAGGAAAATAAATTTGAAAATGGCTAGAAATTTTAGAGTGACACATGATGACTCTAATTACAATGATTTTTAAGCCATTCAACAATTTTAAATGACATTTCAAAATTTAGGATTTAAATTTCATTATTAATTAATAAATTTAAAATCCTAAAAATCACTCTTTCACCCTTCTTAGCCCATTCCACAATGGGTTGAGTCAAAATTAAGTCTAACTCCAAATAGACTTAAAACAAGTCTAATGACATCGGAATAGACTTAAATCAAATTTTAATTAAACTTAAAAGACATAATTAAGTTTAATTAATTCTTATTAAACCTTAAAGACATTAGGTTTAATATAAAATCAAATTTTTTTTATTAAACTTAAAAGACATAATCAAGTTTAATTAATTTTTATTAAACCTTAAAGACATTAGGTTTAATATAAAATCAAAGTTTAATTAAACTTAAAAGACATAATTAAGTTTAATTAATCATAATTAAACCTTAAAAGACATTAGGTTTAGTAAACAAACATTAATTAGGTTTAAAAACATCCTTAAACTTAACTAATTATAATTAAACCTTAAAGACATTAGGTTTAATAATAAACAAACCCTAATTAGGTTTAATCCACATTAAACCTAGTTAATCAACTTAAACCTTACTTACATTAGGTTTAAGTAACCCTTAAACCCTAATTAGGTTTAACCCCTATTAAACCTAATTAATAAACTTAAACCTTACATTAGGTTTAAGTAACCCTTAAACCCTAATTAGGTTTAACCCACATTAAACCTAGTTAATCAACTTAAACCTTACTTACATTAGGTTTAAGTAACCCTTAAATCCTAATTGGGTTTAACCCACATTAAGCCTAGTTAATCAACTTAAACCTTACATACATTAGGTTTAAGTAACCCATAAATCCTAATCAGATTTAACCCACATTAAACCTAGTTCATCAACTTAAATCTTTCTTACATTAGGTTTAAGTAACCCTTAAACCCTAATTTGGTTTAACCCCTATTAAACCTAATTATTAAACTTAAACCTTACTTACATTAGGATTAAGTAACCTCTAAACGCTAATTAGGTCTAACCCATTAGACCTAATTAAACCATTAAGTCTTAACTAAATTAGACTTAATCAAACATAAACCCTAATTAGGTCTAACCCATTAGACCTAATTAAAACATTAAGTCTTAACTAAATTAGGTTTAATCAAACCTAAACCCTAATTAGTTCTAACCCATTAGACCTAATTAAATTATTAAGTCTTAACTAAATTAGACTTAATCAAACCCAAACTCTAATTAGGTCTAACCCAATTAGACTTAATTAATCCTTAAGCCTTACTTACATTAGGCTTAAATAACTCTTAAACCATAATTAAGTCTAACCCAATTAAACTTAATTAATCCTTAAGCCTTACTTACATTAGGCTTAAATAACTCTTAAACCATAATTAAGTCTAACCCAATTAGACTAAATTAATCCTTAGGCCTTACTTACATTAGGCTTAAATAACTTTTAAATCATAATTAAGTCTAACCCGATTAGACTTAATTAATCTTTAAGCCTTACTTACATTAGGCTTAAGTAACCTTTTAACCCTATTTAAGTCTATCCTAATTAGATTTAGTCAATCTTTAAGCCTTACTTACATTAGGCTTAAGTAATCCTTAAACCATAATTAAGTCTAATCCAACTAGACTTAATGAATTTTTAAGCCTTACTTACATTAGGCTTAAATCATTCTTAAATTATAATTAAGTCTAATATAACTAGACTTAATTAATTCTTAAACCTTATATTAGGATTAAGTAACCTCTAAACCTTAATTAGGTCTAACCCATTAGACCTAATTAAACCATTAAGTCTTAACTAAATTAGACTTAATCAAACCTAAACACTAATTAGGTCTAACCCATTAGACCTAATTATACCATTAAGTTATAACTAAACTAGACTTAATGAAACCTAAACCCTAATTAGGTCTAACTCATTAGAACTAATTAAACCATTAAGTCTTAACTAAATTAGACTTAATCAAACATAATCCATAATTAAGTCTAACCCAATTAGACCAAATTAATCCTTAATCCTTACTCATATTAGGCTTAAGTAATCTTTAAACTATAATTAAGTCTAATCCATTTAGACTTAATTAATCCTTAAAGCCTTACTTACATTAGGCTTAAATAACTCTTAAACCATAATTACGTCTAACCCAATTAGACTTAATTAATCCTCAAGCCTTACTTACATTAGGCTTAAATAATTCTTAAACCATAATTAAGTCTAACCTAACTAGACTTAATTAATCCTTAAGCTTTACTTACATTAGGCTTAAGTAACCTTTAAACCCTAATTAAGTCTAACCTAACTAGACTTATTTAATTCTTATAATTTACTTTCATTAGGCTTAAGTAACCTTTAAACCCTAATTAAGTCTAACCTAACTATACTTAATTAATCCTTAAAGCCTTACTCACATCAGGCTTAAGTAATCCTTAAACCTTAAATTAAGTCTAACCCTATTAGACTTAATTATCTCTTAAGTCTTACTTACATTTGACTTAAGTAGCTTATAAACCCAAGTAAGCCTAACTCTAATAAGACATAAAATACATAACTTAAGTTCAACTCACATCAACTTAAATTCAATCCTAAACCTAACCTAACTCGAGTCCAATCTAACTCGAACTCAAGTTAACCTAAACCTTAGGTTCAACCCACATCGAACCTAACCTAAACCTAACATAACTCGAGTCCAATCTAACTCGAACTCAAGTTAACCTAAACCTTAGGTTCAACCCACATCAACCCGACCTAAACCTAACCTAACTTGAGTCCAATCTAACTTGAACTCAATTTAACCTAAACCTTAGGTTCAACCCACATTGAACCTAACCTAAACCTAAACTAACTTGATTCCAATCTAACTTGAACTCAAGTTAACCTAAACCTTTGGTTCAACCCACATTGAACCTAACCTAAACATAACCTAACTTCGAGTCCAACCTAACTCGAACTCAAGTTAACCAAAAGCTTAGGTTCAACCCACATCGAATCTAACCTTACTTAAACATAACCTAACTCGAGTCCAAATTTAACTTGAACTCAAGCTAACCTAAGCATAGGTTCAACCCACATTGAACCTAACCTAACTCAAACCTAACCTAACTTGAGTCCAGTCTAACTTGAACTCAAGATTCAACCCATATTGAACCTAACATAAACTGAACTAAACTTGAGTTCAACCTAACTTAAACTCAAGTCAAATTTTAACTTAACCCACATCAACTAAAGTCAACTTTAAGTCTAGGTTCAACCTAACTAGAACCTAACTTAATCCAAGTCAAACCTTAACTTAAGCTCAACCCACATTGAACTTAAGTCAACTTTAAGTCTAGGTTCAACCTAACTAGACCATAACTTAATCCAAGTCAAACCATAACATAAGACCAATCCATATTGAACTTAAGTCAACTTTAAGTCTAAACATAACCTGAATCTAAATCTAAAACTTAAACCTTAATTTAAGTTCCACCCATACTGAACTTAAGTCAACCTTAAGTCAGGATTCAACCTAACTTGAACCTAACTTAACTTGAACTTAAACCTTAACTTGAGTTCAACCCATATTGAACTTAAGTCAACCTTAACTCAAACCCAAATCCAACTTAAATCCTAATTAAGTCTACCACATTAGACTTAATTAAACCATTAAACCTTAACTAACTGAGGTTTAATCCAGCCTAAAACCATAATTAAGTCTACCACATTAGACTTAATTAAATCATTAAACCTTAACTAACTAAGGTTTAATCAAATCATAAACCATAATTAAGTCTACCACATTAGACTTAATTAAACCATTAAACCAACTAAGGTTTAATCCAATTTAAATCATAATTAAGTCTACCACATTAGACTTAATTAAACCTTTAAACCTTAACCAACTAAGGTTTAAACAGACCTAAACCATAATTAAGTCTATCACATTAGATTAATCTTTTAAACCTTAATTAACTAAGATTTAATCAAACATAAAACTCTAATTAATTCTACCACATTAGACTTAATTAAACTATTAAACCTTAACAAATTACAGTTTAATCAAATCCAAACCCCAACCTAACTTAAGTCTAACCTATATTACACTTAAGTCAAACCATACTTAGGTTCAACCTGACATGAACCTAAGTCTAACCTAAACCTAACTTAAGTCTAACCCATGTTGGACTTAAGTTGAACCATACTTAGGTTCAACCTTACATGAACCTAAGTCTAACCTAAACCCAACTTAAGTCTAGGCCATATAAGACTTAAGTCAAATCATACTTAGGTTTAACATAACATGAATCCAAGTCTAACCTAAAACTAATTTAAGTTCAATTCACATTGAACTTATGTCCAAACCTAATCCTTAGGTTCAACTTAACTTGAATCTAAACCAAAACCTAAGTTAGGTTCAACCCATTTTGAACTTAAGTCAATATCTAAACCTTAGGTTCAACTGAAAATGAACCTAAATAAACTCAATTCGACATAAACCTTAGGTTCAACTGACAATGAACCTAACTCAACTCAACTCGGCATAAACCTTTGGTTAAAATGATAACTAACTCAATTCAACTTGATATAAATCTTAGGTTCAACTGACAATGAACCTAACTAAACTCAAATCGACATAAAACCCAAAACAAAACTGAAATCAAGATCAAAACCTGAAACCAAATTTAAACAGACAAAAGTCAACATAAACTATAGGTTCAACCCAAATTGAACCTAAATCGACATAAACTATAGGTTCAACCCAAATTGAACCTAAATCGACAAAAACCTTAGGTTCAACCCAATTTGAACTTAAATCGACAAAATTGAATCTAAATCAACATAAGCCTTAGGATAGACAAAATTGAACTCAAGTCAACATAAATTCGACATTTTAAACATAACTCGACATAACTGATATAAATCTGATATTTCAAACAAAAATCGAACATAAATTTGATATTCCAAACAAAACTCAACAAATTCGACATAAATCCAACATTTCAAAAAAAACTCAACATAATCAACATTAATCAACATTTCAAACATAATCAAACATAATTTGATATTAATTAACCTTTCAAACATAATTTGACATTAACCGACATTAATTGACATTTCAAATGAAATTTGACAAACACCGACATTAACCGACTTTAATCAACATTTCAAACCAAATTCAACAAACACCGACGTTAAATGACATTAATTGACATTTCAAACCAAACTCAACATAAAACGATATAATTCTTAAAGTTCGACCCACATTGAACTTAATTTGACATAAAATTGAAAATCAACATAAAAGCTCAAAATAAATTTCAAATCAACATAAAACCCAAATCAACTCCAAATCGACATAAAATCCAAAATCCAACCCAAATCGACATTTAAGACAAATAAAAAATTAAACATAAATCTTAATCAACATTCAACATAAATTGGATATAAATTAAACACAATTTAACATAAAATCTAATACGACATCTCAACCACATTCGGACATCCGACAACTCTGGATCAACATACACTTTAACCAGGTAATCTAAATATCTTGATATGATATTGTTTCTAACTTTGTTTTCCTTGCAGGATGAAGAGATGAAGTTTCATTTAGATTTTCTTTGCATATTATAGGGTGTGCTAACTTTGTTTTGCAGGATGTCGACAACAGAAAATTGACGACAAAACCAAAACTTTTCGGATAACCATAAAACATAAACTTTCTACAAACAATAAAACGAAAATGACATGACAACAAAGACAACTGGACTTTTAGGTTAGCCACGAAATCTGATATAAAACGACAAAATCATTAACATTGACATCGACATAACATCAACATTAACAAAAACATACAATGAAATTTCTATAAAATGATGACATGACACTTAACCAAAACAAATACATAACAAAATGACATGACAAAACCAAAACTTAAAATAAAAGGAAATAATGATATCTTCTTGACATCATAGAAGGCATCTTATGACATAATAATGACATCTTCTTATAGAAGATAAAATATCTCATGACAAATCGAGATATTAATTACGACATCTTATGACATTACGACATTACATTATGATATGACCTAAAATGACATGATATTATGATTCACATTAAGACATGATTAAGTTTAATTAATTCTTATTAAACCTTAAAGACATTAGGTTTAATATAAAATCAATTTTTTTAATTAAACTTGAAAGACATAATCAAGTTTAATTAATTCTTATTAAACCTTAAAGACATTAGGTACATTAAACCTAGGTAATCACCTTAAACCTTACTTACATTAGGTTTAAGTAACCCTTAAATCCTAATTGGGTTTAACCCACATTAAACCTAGTTAATCAACTTAAACCTTACTTACATTAGGTTTAAGTAACCCATAAATCCTAATCAGGTTTAACCCACATTAAACCTAGTTAATCAACTTAAACCTTACTTACATTAGGTTTAAGTAACCCTTAAACCCTAATTAGGTTTAACCCCTATTAAACCTAATTAATAAACTTAAACCTTACTTACATTAGGATTATGTAACCTCTAAACCCTAATTAGGTCTAACCCATTAGACCTAATTAAACCATTAAGTCTTAACTAAATTAGGTTTAATCAAACCTAAACCCTAATTAGTTCTAACCCATTAGACCTAATTAAATTATTAAGTCTTAACTAAATTAGACTTAATCAAACCTAAACTCTAATTAGGTCTAACCCAATTAGACTTAATTAATCCTTAAGCCTTACTTACATTAGACTTAAATAACTCTTAAACCATAATTAAGTCTAATCCAATTAGACTTAATTAATCCTTAAAGCCTTACTTACATTAGGCTTAAATAACTCTTAAACCATAACTAAGTCTAACCCTATTAGACTTCATTAATCCTTAAGCCTTACTTACATTAGGCTTAAATAATTCTTAAATCATAATTAAGTCTAACCTAACTAGACTTAATTAATTCTTAAGCTTTACTTACATTAGGCTTAAGTAACCTTTAAACCCTAATTAAGTCTAACCTAACTAGACTTAATTAATTCTTATGTTTTACTTACATTAGGCTTAAGTAACCTTTAAACCCTAATTAAGTATAACCTAACTAGACTTTATTAATCCTTAAGCCTTACTCACATCAGGCTTAAGTAATCCTTAAACCTTAAATTAAGTCTAACCCAATTAGACTTAATTATCTCTTAAGTCTTACTTACATTTGACTTAAGTAGCTTATAAACCAAAGTAAGTCTAACTCTAATAAGACATAAAATATATAACTTAAATTAAACTCACATTGAACTTAAATTCAAACCTAAGCCTAACCTAACTTGAGTCCAATCTAACTTGAACTCAAGTTAACCTAAACCTTAGGTTCAACCCACATTGAACCTAACCTAAACCTAACCTAACTTGAGTCCAATCTAACTTGAACTCAAGTTAACCTAAACCTTAGGTTCAACCCACATTGAACCTAACATAAACCTAACCTAACTTGAGTCCAATCTAACTTGAACTCAAGTTAACCTAAACCTTAGGTTCAACCCACAATGAACCTATCCTAAACATAACCTAACTTGAGTCCAACCAAACTTGAACTCAAGTTAACCTAAAGCTTAGGTTCAACCCACATTGAATCTAACCTAACTTAAACATAACCTAACTTGAGTTCAGTCTAATTTGAACTCAAGCTAACCTAAAGCATAGGTTCAACCCACATTGAACCTAACCTAACTCAAACCTAACCTAACTTAAGTCCAGTCTAACTTGAACTCAAGATTCAACCCATATTGAACCTAACCTAAACTGAACTAAACTTGAGTTCAACCTAACTTAAACTCAAGTCAAATTTTAACATAACCCACATTGAACTAAAGTCAACTTTATGTCTAGGTTCAACCTAACTAGAACCTAACTTAATCCAAGTCAAAACTTAACTTAAGCTCAACCCACAATGAACTTAAGTCAACTATAAGTCTAGGTTCAACCTAACTAGAACCTAAGTTAGTCCAAGTCAAACCTTAATTTAAGACCAAACCATATTGAACTTAAGTCAACTTTAAGTCTAAACATAACCTGAATCTAAATCTAAAACTTGAACCTTAATTTAAGTTCAACCCATATTGAACTTAAGTCAACCTTAAGTCAGGATTCAACCTAACTTGAACCTAACTTAACTCGAACTTAAACCTTAACTCGAGTTCAACCAATATTGAACTTAAGTCAACCTTAACTCAAACCCAAATCCAACTTAAATCCTAATTAAATCTACCACATTAGACTTAATTAAACCATTAAACCTTTACTAACTAAGGTTTAATCCAGCCTAAAACCATAATTAAGTCTACCACATTAGACTTAATTAAATCATTAAACCTTAACTAACTAAGGTTTATTCAAACCATAAACCATAATTAAGTCTACCACATTAGACTTAATTAAACCATTAAACCTTAACCAATTAAGGTTTAATCCAATTTAAATCCTAATTAAGTCTACCACATTAGACTTAATTAAACCTTTAAACCTTAACCAACTAAGGTTTAAACAGACCTAAACCATAATTAAGTCTATCACATTAGATTAATCTTTTAAACCTTAATTAACTAAGGTTTAATCAAACTTAAAACTCTAATTAATTCTACCACATTAGACTTAATTAAACTATTAAAACTTAACCAATTACGGTTTAATCAAATCCAAACCCCAACTTAACTTAAGTCTAACTTATATTACACTTAAGTCAAACCATACTTAGGTTCAACTTGACATGAACCTAAGTCTAACCTAAACCTAACTTAAGTCTAACCCTATTAGACTTAAGTCGAACCATACTTAGGTTCAACCTTACATGAACCTAAGTCTAACCTAAACCCAACTTAAGTCTAGACCATATTAGACTTAAGTCAAATCATACTTAGGTTTAACATAACATGAACCCAAGTCTAACCTAAAACTAATTTAAGTTCAATTCACATTGAACTTAAGTCCAAACCTAATCCTTAGGTTCAACTTAACTTGAATCTAAACCAAAACCTAACTTAGGTTCAACTCATATTGAACTTAAGTCAAAATCTAAACCTTAGGTTCAACTGAAAATGAACCTAAGTAAACTCAATTCGACATAAACCTTAGGTTCAACTGAAAATGAACCTAACTCAGCTCAACTCGACATAAACCTTAGGTTAAAATGACAACTAACTCAATTCAACTTGATATAAATCTTAGGTTCAACTGACAATGAACCTGACCAAACTCAAATCGACATAAAACTCAAAAAAAAACTCAAATCAAGATCAAAACCTGAATCCAAATTTAAACAGACAAAAGTCAACATTAACTATAGGTTTAACCCAAATTGAACCTAAATCGACATAAACTATAGGTTCAACCCAAATTGAACCTAAATCGACAAAACCTTAGGTTCAACCCAAATTGAACTTAAATCGACAAAATTGAATCTAAATCAACATAAGCCTTAGGATAGAAAAAATTGAACTCAAGTCAACATAAATTCGACATTTTAAACATAACTCGACATAACTGATATAAATCTGATATTTCGAACAAAAATCGAACATAAATTTGATATTCCAAACAAAACTCAACAAATTCGACATAAATCCGACATTTCAAACAAAACTCAACATAATCAACATTCCGAAAATAATTAAACATAATTTGATATTAATTAACCTTTCAAATATAATTTGACATTAACCGAAATTAATTGACATTTCAAATGAAATTCGATGAACACCGATATTAACCGACTTTAATCGACATTTCAAACCAAATTCAATAAACACCGACATTAAATGACATTAATTGACATTTCAAACCAAACTCAACATAAAACGACATAATTCTTAAAGTTCAACCCACATTGAACTTAATTTGACATAAAATTAAAAATCGACATAAAAGCTAAAAATATAACTCAAATCAACATAAAACCCAAAATCAACTCCAAATCGACATAAAATTCAAAATCCAACCCAAATTGACATTTAAGACAAATCAAAAATTAAACATAAATCTAAATCAACATTTAACATAAATTGGATATAAAATTAAACTCAAATTAACATAAAATCTAATACGACATCTCAACCACATTCGGACATCCGACAACTCTGGATCAACATACACTTTGACCAGTTAATCTAAATATCTTGATATGATATTGTTTCTAACTTTGTTTTCCTTGCAGGATGAAGACATGAAGTTTCGTTTAGATTTTCTTTACATATTATAGGGTGTGCTAACTCTGTTTTGGAGGACGTCGACGACAGAACATTGACAATAAAACCAAAACTCTTACGATAGCCATAAAACCTAAACTTTCTACAAACAAGAAAACAAAAATGACATGACAACAAAGACAACTGGACTTTTAGGTTAGCCACGAAATCTGAAATAAAACGACAAAATCATTAAAATTGACATCGACATAACATCAATATTAACAAAAACATACAATGACATTCTATAAAATGATGACATGACACCAAACCGAAACAAATACATAACAAAATGACATGACAAAACCAAAACTTAAAATAAAAGGAAATAATGATATCTTCTTGACATCATAGAAGGTATCTTATGACATAATAATGACATCTTCTTATAGGAGATAAAATATCTCATGACAAATCGAGATATTAATTACGACATCTTATGACATTACGACATTACATTAAGATATGACCTAAAATGACATGATATTGTGATTCACATTAAGACGTGACAAAATGACATGACACCATAAAACCAAAATTTAAAACAAAAGGGAATCATAAAAAAAATAACAAAAATAAATAAATAATGATATCTTCTGACCTAATAACAACATCTTCTTATAGGAGATAAAATATCTCATTACAAATCAATATATTAATCACGACATCTCATGACATTACGACATCACATTATGACATGATACGACATGCAAACTGCGACATCCCGACATGACATATGACATGACATACAAAATGACAAAATGATATGAAAAGAACAAAACAAAACACAACAAAGCAACGACAGACATCCAACATAAACAAAACTTTCTGGTAGTATCGATTCTTCAGAAACGCACTTCCACGACAACACTTACACTTTTCCGAGGATAAATGTTAACCTTAATCGGGTGTTTTCCTAGGCAGTATTAATTGCTCAGGATGTAATTAACTATAGGAGCTTGCTCCTATAGGAGATTAAAGAACTCAGGATAGGTATTTCACCTACAAGACCTCTCTGGTTACTCAAGATATTCATATGATTTTCTTATATGAAAAACTTCAGTAATTACACAATCTGAAGATTTATTCTATGAGATTATCATTTGATCTCTTTTTCTCTCAATCTCTACCATGATTAATTCTTCTTAAAATTGTCCAAAGACTTCTGACAATAAGTCTAGGTAGGATGAGAATTAGGGTGATAGATAGAGAAAGAGAGTGGCGACTCCTTGACATAAACGTGATACGAGAATTGATAGCGATACAAGTCGAGAAAAAAATATTTTTCATCGCCATCAGTGTGTTCTTTAATTCAAAAACTGTTAGGAGATTATAAACCACTATTGGGAACTTCTACTTAGGAAACTATATGTTTAAAATTTTTCAAATTCCACTATCATCAGTTATCTGTATCAGTGTGTTATTTAAGTTGGTGTATATTTGCTTTGAAAACCTCCACTACTGTAGAAGTCTTTTTGAAATTTTTACTTTTCTTTGTATAAAATTTTTTTTTTTTGAATAACTAAATTTGATTTCATTTTACTGCTGTTATTAAAATTGTTATACTTTCATATTAGGATATTAAAAAATTCCTGCAAACATGATATGTCAGTTTTTATTTCTCACCCATGTATCATTTCTTATGCTCAAATGTTTTATCTTAACTAAAAATTAAAGTTTTGGGGGGGGATTGTAAAAACAAAGATTTTCAAAAACCTAAAATTTTATTTGATTCTTAAGAATACTTAAAATAAATCTTATTTTTGATTGAGAACAAACATGAAGTTATATTAGGGGAACAAAAATTTTGAATATAGAAATGAATAAAAGAATTTAGTTAAAAATTTATAGTAATCATGAAAAACTTAAAGTTAAAATTTTCTTAATGAAGAGGTGTTAAATAAAGTTAAACTATCTTTAGTAAGAAGTTTTGTATTTTTGGATAAATAGAAGATTTGAATTTTATTCTTTAAAGCTTAAAATTCTTTTATTGAAGAGTAATTTTCAAATATTATTATTATGATTTTTAAGTGAAAGATGTATATCTGACCTTTATTTTAAATGAAATGGTGAAATTCAAAATCATTAAAGGCCTATCCAGATATAGTAATCCTTGCCATATAAAAAAAAGAAAAAAAAAGAAAAAGAAAAGAGAAAGTGAAAAATAGTATATGAAAAGGGAGGAGAAACTTGAGGATTTAAGGGCCTAATCAAAAATTGGTTTCATACCTAAAATTTAAGATATAAGATCAGAGAAAATCTAAAGCTTAAGGTTATAATATAGTTAGTAAAATTATTTTCAAATAAAGATTTTTAAGTGAGAAAAATAAGTGTTTGAGTCCTACATTTTGAAGAATCTACAAATATTTCTGAATTAGATAGAAACTTATATTTGTCATTTTCCTTTTCTTAAGAACTTTCTAAACTTTAAGTTGGTTTTAATTACTGAAATTTTTTCTAAATTAGACTATTCCATTTCTAGAACAAAATTTTTTTTATCTTCCTAAGAAACTCATTACATAATTTGCATGCTAAAATGTTCTATGAGATTAACTGTCACTTGAGGACGAGTAACATTTTAAGTTTGAGGGATTTTGATACACCTAAAATATATATTATTTTTATGCACATTTTTATACCTATTTTTAATAATATTTCACTTTAATGGAAGGTATTTTGTGTTTTTCTTGGAGGTATGATGAAAATGGATGGTCATGATGATAGGAGCAAAATTGGATAAAATTTAGAGCAAAAAAAGATGAAAAATGAAAATTTGGGCACTGGCGGCTAAACGCCACTGGGCCGGTGCTTAGCCGCCACAGTTAAAAATCGAATTCTAAAGGATTTGGCACTAATTTCAAAGGGTATGGGATGCAACTCTTGGTGGTAACTTCCATAACTTCCTTTGGGCGGTAAGTTTGAATGAAGAGGTGCATTCTTTGGTGGATACATTGAATCGGGACACATTTGAAGAGACACCAAGGCACCTTTTGGTTTACTATTTAAAGAGAGTCTTAAGAAAGATTAAGGAGCTCTTCCTTTGCCTTTTGAAGGGCTCTTCCACTTGCATTTTGAAGAAAGTTTGTACAATATTTTACTTTTGTTTTGCGAGAGTTTTTATTAAGAGTAGGAGTAGAGAGTAGAAAGGAGAAAAGAGTCGGAGTGAAGTCTTCTTCTTCCCACTTCTTTTCTTTCTTTTAGTTTAGTTTCTATTGAAGTCTGAAGTTTATTCTGAGTCATTGAAGTTGGGAGATCCACTCTGAGGAGTAGTTTAGTGAAGAGTTAAAGTTTCAGAGGAACTTCCCGAGTCTTGTGGAGAGAATTTTCACATAAGTGTTTACTTTTGTTCTTATATTTAGTTTTTTAATTAATACTTATTTTTGCTTGTTGTTTTTCTGATGGTTTTTAATTTCAAATCAATATGTTTTTGTATTTTCTCAATGCATTCTGAGTAGTTTTATTTATCTTTTTCTTTCTTAAATGGAGAAGTAATTAGTTTATAGAGAATTGTTGTGGAAAGTATAAGTGTTTAAAGTTGGAAGAAGTTGTGAAGATTGATTCTGCAAACTTTGTTTACTTCTTAATTTGGCCTGTTAAGTTGTAGAATTTCTTGAGATTATGTAAGATCTAATGCGATATTGTCTCATAAAAGTTAGTAAGAATCACATGCAATTATATGAGTGAGAATTGTAGTCCGTATAATTGAATCTAATATTAGAATATATTTTTATGGAAGGGAGTAAAATTAGAGGATTTTAGAGTGACAGACTAAAACCCTCTAATTTGGTTTGAAGTTTTGAGTTTTGTTATGAGAAGTTAGCCCCCATTTGGTGGGAATCGAGGGAACTCTAGAGTGAGAGACTAATATCTTCCCTGCCTAACCATGTTCAAATTGATAAAAATTTCAAATTAACATATGTTCTTTATAGAATCAAGTAAGGGTAAAGAACACATTTTCTTCTATATGTCACAACAAATTTAAATACTTCCACAACAATACTTTAATAATTATTACTACTTCATAAAAGGGAAAAAAAGATATTCTAGTTTATAGTGTTTTACATACAGTGTTATTAGTCATTATAATTTTAATTTCTTGCTTAACATTTTATTAAGGAAATTTCAAAAGACAAATCAACTTTTAAAACTTTTCAAAATCAGTACATACTTTCAAAAGGCACAAAAAGTAAAAAGATAATTTTCTGATTCCTTTAAAGATTTTCAAATTTTCCCTGTAGGTTCGATATCTCGGGGCTTAATCAGAAAGTCTTATATTACTTAATAAACGATACTTATACTTGCGTAGTATCCCATATTATAGAATCATAATTTTCATATCTAAATTATCAAAACATATATATATTTGGTGTGGAGTCAAGTTTTTGGCGCACATATATTTATCGGGGATCAATTCCCCTTCAAACTGACAAAAGGATGTAATATCATTTCAAAGCTTAGCAGTTTTTGATGGAGGGAAATATTTTAATAAAAATTTTTGTTAAAATTCTCTCCAAGTTCTGATAGATCCAAGTGCTAACGATTTTAACCATGCATTAGCTTTATCTTTTAATGAATAAGGAAATAGTCTAAGCCTGAAAGCATCATTCGACATTCTGTCATATTTAAATGTAGCATACATTTCTAGAAAACTAGCAAGATGCAAGTTAGGATCTTCATTTGGTGCTCCACCAATTTGATTGTTTTGTACCATTTGGATAATAGCAGGTTTAAGCTTTAATGAATTAGCAACTACATTAGGATTTTTAATAGTTAAGTGAATTTCATCTGCTGTAGGGTTAGCATAATCTCTTAAAGGTTTCGGTTGATGTTCATTTTCATTTCTTTGATTGTATAAATTGTTCGCAATCTCACTTAAATTTTTATGTTCTTTTTGTTGGTTTTGTATTTTTTTTAATAGTACGTTCTAATTCCGAATATTAAGGTACAAAACCTTCAGATCCAAAGTTACGCATACACAAATATGAATTAAAGGTTTTCAGATAATACAAATTAAATATTGCCTCCCTAGCAATGGTGCCAAAAACTTGACCGAGGGTTGGCTGCAGTGAAAATGCAAACTTAAAGTAATGTTCCAAAAGTATTTTCAATCCAGCTAAAAAGTATAACCAGTTTAATAAAAAAGCAGCCCAGTTATATGCTAGTATATGTATCATTCAAGTAATACATGGCTCTAGTGGAGTCCTGGTTATCGATCCCACAAGAAGGGAGTAAACCTTAAATCGCAGCACAAAATTCCAATATTCGAATTTGTAAAAAAACAAAAAGAAAATATTAAAGTTAACAAAGTTTAAAGATGCTACATAATTTAAAATTGCAAAGTACTTTCTAAATTTCAGATTAAAGCAAACAACAATTACATTGAGCTTTCTTATGTAAGGTTCAAATTTAGAGAAAGTATCCTCTCCTTTACAATGATTTTATGGTGAGTGAATGATATAGATTAGTATATTTTTTGTATTGTGCCAAATAGGAGCATACATATTCTTCCGAGCGCTATAAAGAACATTGGCTAATCCTAGGTTTAGTCCCTAAATCTGTGGTTAGGCTGGGAGGATACTGGCTCTCACTCCAGAGCTCCCACGTCCCTTCACCTGAAGGCTAACTTTCACTTTAGTTTCCAAACTCTATGACCAAATTGGGGATTTTATTCCGTCCCCTTGAAATCTCCAATTCTACACCCAACAAAACATATTTGCCTAATTATTTGCACTCAACCCCCATGAACTTCACCTTCCATGGAGTTTGAATGTAATTTCCACTTTTGTTGTAGAAATCATAGCTCTTTGGGAACTTATGTTTCACAACATATTTGAACAATTCAATTGTCCATATCAAAAAGTAAATGAAGAACGAAGTGAAAAATCATCACAATTTTTATTCTTTTATATGGCACAACCAATCTACACTTTCACTTCACCATTTATCATTACAAGGAAAAAGACTAAGAAATTTACTCAGAATTCATGGAGAAGAGATGACAAAACAAAGATTTTATATAAAAAAGTGAATTCATACAAACTATGAAATGTAAATACAAATTATCTCAATTTATTCCCCAAGCAAAACCATTGAAGTTCCTTTGAATCTCTTTCACTCTTTACAACAACATACAATTCTCTCTTGGAATATTAGGGAAGAAGTAATCTCTCACTTTCACTCTCCTCCTAAAATTCTTTTGAGAAGAATCCCTTACAAATAACCAAACCCTAAACTCTAGACTCTCTCCCAAAACTTCCTCTCTACTCATGCACACTTTACTCACTTTCACCCACATAAAAACCTTCAACACACACCCATTTCTACCACCCAAACAATTTAAATTAGTCTATGAACGAATTTTCTAAGAGTTGCCTCAAAAATCCCTTCAAAAAGCATCCAAATACATTGAATCTGACATGAACAAACTTTGGGCGCCGTCGGTGGCCTATCACGCCATTTAATTCTGAACTCTCAGGAAACCCCACCGTCTTGTCGTCGGAGCCAGACTTTCAAAAATCTGGTTTTTGCTCTTTTTCACTCCAAATTAGTTCATGTTCGCTTATTTTTGCACTTTTTACCTAAAATCATCATACCTGCAACAAAACATGAAAAATACTTTCCATTAAGTGTAATATCACCAAAAATGAGTATAAAGTATATATAAAAAATCAAACATATTTTCGGTGCATCAAGTTCCATAAGATCAAATTAGAAAAATAGTTTGTGCTTAGCTATTTATATTTATTAAAATATAATAAAATATTAATAATATTAAATTTTAAATTATTGAATAATTTAGACATTTTAAAAAATCTTCAATCGAAGCATCACAATATTATTTTATGATTTTAGATGTACAATTTATCAAAGTAATTTTCATAAAAATAATATATTAATATTTATTTTCTATATTTAACGTAGCAATCCAAAACTCATTATTTTTTTTCATACTTTTTGCATTCTAACATCTATATCCTTTATAATATATATTTTATTTAATCCAAATAAAAACATCTTAAAACATGTCTTTTTTTCATGACTTTATTTTTCATGATTTGAATTACTTTGAATATCATTTATTATACGAATATAAATGCATATCATATTTCTTTCCAAAATTTCATTCTAAATTATTTAATGTAAATCAAGGAATTTCCACTTTATATATATATATATATATATATATATATATATATATATATATATATATATATATATATATATATATATATATATATATATATACATACATACATATATATATTCTTATTTTATTTCAAATGGCTCATACTTCAACTCCAAGTATAATTTAATATTGCAATGAAATTTTTTGACTTTATTTTTGATCAACTCAATATTATTGACTCAAACTTAACTGGACTTCACTTAAACTTAGTCAAGTGATGCGATGTTTTTGTATTTCAATATATTTTATTTTAGAAACCAGAATACAAACGCAAGTATACGTATCACATAAGTAATACATAACTTATTTGAGTCATGATTATTAATCCCATGAGGAAAGTGTTAATTTATGACAGTAGTACTGAAACACAATGTTTAAGTTTTGTAAAACTTATAGGTGAAAAGCACAAGATGATAATATTTGAATATGCTGATGGAACTAAATTTACCAAACTACTTTCTAAACTTCAAAGTAAATTTACTAATTCTAAGCAAAGCTTTATTATTTTTATAACGAAATATTCAAGTTTTTGAGAAATCGTCCTTCCTTTTGCAATGAGTTTATGGTTAGAGAAAGATTTAGATTGTTGAAAAATTGTATTGTGCCAAATAGGAGCATTCCTATTTCTTGCCCTCTACCGAGTGCATAAGGAACATTGGCTAATGTTATGTTTGGTCCCTAAATCCGTGGTTAGACTGAGAGGATATTGGCTCCTACTTCTGACCGTGATTTTTAATATACTTAAAAAATATAAGAATTCAACACCACTACTAGAAGATCTAAATCCTCAGCAATAGTGCCAAAAACTTAACTTGGAGCGTAATTTTAATTTTAGTAACAATTATATTATAATCTTTAATCGCAGAGTTACCTTTAAACATAAGTATACGTATCGTTCAAGTAATATAGGGCTCTGGTGGAGTCCTGGATATCGATCCAACAGGGGATTTTTTAGAGGCTACAGACTAGGATTATAGAAATCAATTCTAGAATTACAACTAAATTGAAATTACCTATCTGTCAATAATATGAAATCGACACTAATATGAAATTTATATTAAACTATTTTTACTAACAAATAACTAATACTACTAAAGTTATGTTAAAATACATATAAGCAAGAATCTTTCTCCTTTGTTAAGATATTAAGTGAATAGATAATTAGAATTAGTTTTTAATTGGTATTGTGTCAAATAAGAGCATACCTAATCTTTACACTTTGGTCCAGACATAAAAAACATTGACTAATCTTACGCTTGGTTACTGAATCTGCGGCTAGGCTGGGAGGATACTGGCTCTCACTTCAGAGCTCCCACGTTCCCCTAGCCTGAGGGATAACAATCTACACTTCAGCACCCAAACGATAGGACCGAATTGAGGATTTTAGTCTGCCACTCTAAAATCTCCAATTCTAAGCCTGATTAATATTATTTCCCTATTTATTTGCACCCTGCTTCCAAGGATTTTGATCTCCCTAAATCTCAGATGTAATCTTAACTGTAGTTGTCAAATTCAACAGATTTTAACTTTTCAATTGGCCGGATTGAAAGTAAATTAAGATCTAAGTTAAAGATTATCACAACTTTTTAAATCTTTTATGACACATTATTTCTATTTATCATATCAAAAAAATATCAAAACAAGGAGAAAGATAGAACAACTACTCATAATTCATGGAGAGGATGCAATAAAACTTGGATTTCATATATAAAAGTAAAGTATTACAAACTAAAGTAAATAAACACAACTTATCTTAAATTCCTTCTCAAGCAAACTCCTTGAAGTTCCTTTAAATCTCTTCCTTCTTTATAGTACACGGAATTCTCTTTCGAAACGGCAATGCAGAAGAGATCTCTCACTTCCCTTCTACTCTTACTATCCTTCGAGGAATTCCTCACAATCTCTACTTGAACTCACTAATTAACACTTACTAATAACAACGGACACTAGTGGACTCTGTAATTGAACACTAAGTAACTATTAGAAGACTCTAATAGTATTTTTTACAGACTCTTAGTGACTTTTAGAGGACTCCAAAAGGACAATTTTTCGGCCTAAAATGGTTCTTTTTAAAGTTGTTGAAGAGTCTCGAAGGTTTTCCAGGCATCACTTTGAAGATCGTCCAGATTCGACGTATATTGTGAAAAAACCGCCGATCCCGCCATCGACGGCCTCGAGCTACGCCGTCGGCGGCCTTCTAGAAGCTGTGCTTTAAACTGACCTCGCCATCGGCGGCCTCGAGCTCCGCCGTCGGCGGCCTCCCTTGCAATTAATTCTGAACTCTCGGGAAAATCACGCCGTCGGTGCCCTTGACCTCGTCGTCGGTGCCCTAAGTTAACTTTGCATATTTTAGCCCTTTTTGCTCCAATTTCGCTCCTTTTTGCATAATTTCGCTCCTTTGTCCTTAAATCTTCACACCTGTAGAAAAACACCAAAAATACCCTTCTTTAAAGTGAAATATCATCAAAATCAGTATAAAATAGACATGAAAATCTTAACCTTTTTTCCTTGGGTCAAAATCTCCCAAACTTTAACAATTACTTGTCCTCAAGTAATCTTTTAATACTACATAAAAGTTATGATTCATTGTTGTAAATTTTTAATTCAGAAATACTATAATTTTGATTTAAATAAATATTGTAGAAAAAATTCTTAGAAAGATTTTCAAGTAATTAGATTAATTCTGCAGGTATAAGGCTATCTAGTCATCAAGTCTAAGAGTTCTAGTCTTCTATTCATTTCAAGAGTGACTATATGTTGCAATATCAATTCACTTAATACTCAGAAGATAGAACTTCATGAGAATTCTATTAAGTAAAGAAAATAGTCATAAATATAAGTTCAGAATTGCTTTTAGTTTTTCCTATAGGTTAATCCAGGTGAAGCCAATTTTCGATAAGACATTTCCTCAAGCTTCTCCTCACTTACTTTTTTTTTCTTTTCTTCTGGATTGTTTTTTACAATCCTTTTTCTTTTTTTCTTTCTTTTTATTTTTCAAGTGAGGATTACTATATCTGGATAGCCTGTTAATAATTTTGAACTTCACTCTTCTTTTCCTAAATTTGAAACTTTAAAACATTCTTTACCTTATATGTACTTCATAGTTTTTATATTGTTGAATCCCAATCTTTTCTTTCTCAACTAAATTCCTAAGATTCTTAATATTTCAAAATATAGTTTTTCTTACTTTAAATAGTTAACTATATTCTTATCCTTTTATACTAAATATACTATCCTACAAAATTGATTTTCATTACTAAAAATATTTCTTTGAACTTTCTATAATATTTAGTTAAAATCTAAATATAGCTATCTGAATTAAATTTTATCATAAAAATTATATTATAATTTTTGAAAGTATGTTATTCGAGATCATATAATAGTTAAGATTTTTCTTCCCTCCCCCAAACTTAAAGTTTTCTATAGTTGAAATATTACAGGGTAGAAAGAAAAATTCTAAATATAAAAATTCATACCCGCATTTTAGGTATTTTTGTCTTTTAAAATTTTCAGGTTCTTCTCAAAATATTCTTACTTCAACTGACCTGTAATATTTAAAAACCTTTCTACACACATAACAGTTTATAGAATTTGCAGGGGTAATGAAATTTTAAAACAAGTATATAAAAATAAATATTAAACAACAACAAACTAACTAACAACACATGACATATTCATTTCACAACACAGAACAACAATTTACTATTTTAAACTAAAAAGTTCACGACTAAAATTAACATCACAAATATCACAATCATCCAGAAATGAAAATGCAATTGCTAAACCAAATAAATATCCAAAAACATGCATATCCACATAATACAATAAAAATTAAAGTACATCAATAAAACTAAAACAAACATCACATCACCATCACAAAGATCAATCGAAATCCCATACAACGTCCTCATCACCCTGGTCAGTAGGAGGATTGGGCTGATACTGAGTATAACGGGGGCATTCTGGAAAAATCATATCAGGCTCTCCTCTGTAGTACCTGGCCTGAGCATCATAATATATCATCTCAAAATCAGAGTGCCTCTGAAGATACTCACTATCATGATCATGTCTTCTCTCTAATCCTTCAATCCTGTGATCAATTCTTTCTAATTTTTCATCCAACTGCTCAAAACGTTTCCTCTGCAGGGTCATGTCATTCATCAGATCATATAAGGTAGGGGGACTAGAGGCAGAACGGTCATAGCTAGTAGAAGGAATGTATCTACTAGTAGAAGGTGCCTTGCTCCTACTCCCTGTTCTCCATTCCTCATAGGATTCATAAGTCTTTATATCCGCTTTACTAATGGGTTTCATTGGATACACCCATTCCTCATCATCTCTCACTTCAACTCCAAATAATTGATAAAGTGCATAAATAAGGCAAGCATGCCCTAAATATCCACTTTTCTCATTCTTTGTAGTGCCATAATGTTCTTATAAATGATTCTTCCCACATTAATGCTTCTGTTGTTCTGAATACAGAAATTCAGAATAGCTCTATCCCTCGAGACTTCACTGTGATGGTAGGTGGGTAGCAGTGAAATAATGCCATGC
This sequence comes from Papilionanthe hookeriana x Papilionanthe teres, assembly GCA_022702705.1. Lineage (NCBI taxonomy): Eukaryota > Viridiplantae > Streptophyta > Magnoliopsida > Asparagales > Orchidaceae > Papilionanthe > Papilionanthe hookeriana x Papilionanthe teres. The sequence goes on along the minus strand of CM040421.1, from coordinate 115,752,784 downwards.
CTTAGCAGTGGCATTCATCATGGACAATGGAAAGTTAATCCGTTCACAATTTTTAATTTTCCAAACTACTTTCCCATCAATGAGAAAGTCAATAACATCGTTCAACAGACCTTCCATTGTGCTAAATGTTTCATACTCGCTAGAAAAATAATCGAGAAGCTCATAAAACGTCTTAATGCGGTTAGCATTAAAGTCGACAGAGAATCCTCTTACTTGGACTGGTTCATCAAGATTGGAGTAGAACTCCCTCACCACTTCGATAACAGCTCTGTTGGTTGTATAGCAAAAGTTCTCCCAACCTCGCTCCTTGATAACTAGTTCCACTTCTCCTCCAGGATTTTTAAAAACTCTATCTTGGATACACTTCTTACTTTAAAAGATTGAACTATACCTCGATTGTGCTTTCGCGTTTATGAATCGCGTCGCGTCATGTTTGAGTCTTCTCTTTTATCTTGGAGCCATTGTTTGATCTATCAAAATCACAAAAATCCAAACTAATCTCTAAAATAATAATACAATGGCTTCTAAATGGGGTTTAAAGCAATCTAAAACAAGTTCCATGAATTCCTTCCAAGTCTTTTCTCCACATTTTCAAATTCTTAAAATTTCTTAATGTGAAAGAAATTCATGGTGAAAATAAAAAATTTTTACATAGGAGTGAAGCTTTTACCAAGGGAAGACGAAATCCGATGTTAGAATTTGTTGAAATTGCTCCAAATTCGAGATCTATCAAGCCCTAGGTTGACTTTTCGGTAAAAACGATGAAGAAGAAGATGAATAGTGGCATTTGACCGGTCAAAATCGCGGTAAATAAGTCTTTTCGTGATCTCGCCGTTGGCGACCTCGAGCGCGTCGTCAACGGGGCTCTATTGAATTAAATTATCTTCTTTTCAGGAAAATCACGCCGTCGGCTGCCTTGAGCACGTCGTCGGCAAGATTCTCAAAAATTGATCATGTTTCAAATTTTTGCGATTTCGATCAATTTTAAGCCTCGTTGTCATACGTTCGATCATTTTAATCATATATTTTAGTGATTAAGTGATGTATTAACACAAATAAACATACACACAACAAAACTTCACATTTATATATTGAATCCAAGTGTTTACAACACACAATACATAACACTCATAAATAGGTATTTGCTCAACCTAAATCCATCTAATCAGCATCACAATCCAAACCACAACACTCAAATTGCTGAGAACAAACATTTCAATCAATATCTCATCTATACTGAGATTAAATAGCAAACTACAAAAGAAAATACACAAACAAAGTTCAAATCAAACACAACATAATGAAACAAATAAGTAAATCAATTCTGCTACTCTTCAGAATCTCTACTAGTTTCTCCTCTGATATCACCCATTGCTTGAACATGGACGAACAGGTTGTAAAAAGGTCTGAATGGGAATTCTTCAGTTTAATCTTCATCAATCCATCCCATCTTCTTCATTAAGTGTATCAAACTTGCTTCAAATTGCCAAGTATGATCAAAATGCTCCTTCATTCTCCAATCAATATGATCAAAGAAATAAGACATGTTGTTAACTGTACTCATTAAATTTTGTACCTGTTTCTCTAGATTCTTGATTCAGTGTAAGATCATAGGTGTCTTATCTGCTACTAGAGGTTGAATAGGAATAGAATTCTGAGATGCTTGATCCATGATCACGCCCGTGTCATTCTCTTCATCATTGGCTGGGAACATACGAGTTGGGTCTAAAGGTTTCCAAGGTAACAAAATTTTCTCCCAAATCTCGTACGAAACTTGAAACAAATTGCATATTAAAAATTTTGTGGAAGGATGTCCAAGCCCTTACGATGATCCTTGAACGATCAGGCCAAACACAGACTTCACAATTATTGATCCAATATAAATGGGCTATCCCATTTGAATGTAGTAGTTTAAAATTGCACTTTCTTTAGTGACCTTGCCGATTTTCATCATCGGAAATAATTTAGCAGATATGAAAAAGTGTCAATTCATTAATATAAGATTTAAAAGTGTTGTAGAAAAATTATTATACCCGTTTTCTCTAACTTCCCAGTCGTCGGTTTCGTCCGTCAAAAATTGGTATATTTCATTCATATTGTCTCTCGTCGGCATGAAATTTGAATAATGGCAGACAGGAACATTCTCAAGCATATATAAATCATTAATTCTTCCAGAATTGAATGTTATCCACCTACCTCGCACATAAAAGCTTCCTTGGTTGATTCCATGTAAATTGGCGTAGAATTCTTTAACCACCGGAACGACTACTGCGGCAGTAATATAGGAAAACACTTTCCATCTTCACCGCACAATAATTTCTTCAATTGGTGATGAAGAATTGCATAATTCTTTGGTGACCAATCCTCTTCCCTTGATTAGCCTTCTCTTAGACATCACCTTGTTGAAAGGTCGCTGCGCCTCGGCACTGACGAAATTTCTCCGGTTGTAAACTTGAAATCTAGGGTAATCTACCGAATTGGAGGCCATTAGAGAGGAATTGAAAGTGGTTTCCATTTGTTTTAGGGATTTGAAGTGTTTAGGAACCGTCCATGGGAGTTTATAAGGGAAGTGTTCGCTAAAAACAGCCAAAATCCGCCAATTCAAACTCGAAAAACTGCCTACTCGCTGATCCCGCCGTCGGCGGCCTCGAAGGCGCCATCAGCAAGCCTTGTGCAATTAGTTCTAGGGCTCTCGGGAAAATCCCGCCGTCGGCGGCGTCGAGCCTGCCGTCGGCGCCCTAGGCAAAATTTTGTACTTTACGCCGTGGTCTTTCACGTTCCAAATTTTCTCTTATGGATCTAAATTCTTGATAATCAAAGGTCAAATTCAAGTAGTAGAATTCAGTATTATTACAAACTAACATCAAACTCAAACAAAGTTACAACAAATAAAGATAACTATGGGTTGCCTCTCGTAAAGCACTTGGTTTAACATCGTCAGCCTGACCTATTCAGGTGTTATTCAGGTTGACTGAGCATTAAAATTTCTTTATAATTTGGTCTTTTACCCTCAAAATATGGTTTTAATCTATGTCCATTCACTTTAAATTTGTTCCCAGTCTTCTGATCTTTAATTTCAACAGCTTCATAAGTGTAAACCTGAATCACAGTAAAGGGTCCTAACCAACGAGACTTCAATTTCCCAGGAAATAATTTCAACATTGTATTGTAAAGTAAAACTTCTTGCCCTGGATCAAAGTTCTTCTAGTTAATCTTCCAATCATGCATTAACTTCAATTTTTCCTTATAAATTATGTTATTATCATAAGATTCATTTCTTAATTCTTCTAATTCATTCAATTGCAATAATCTCTTCTCACCAACATTTTTTAAATTATAGTTAAATTCTTTAATCGCCCAATATGCTTTATGCTCCAATTCTACTGGTAAGTGACAAGTTTTTCCGTATATAAGCCTGTAAGGAGTCATACCAATAGGAGTTTTATAAGCAGTCCTGTATGCCCATAAAGCAATATCTAGTCTCGTAGACCAATCTACTCTTTTAGAATTTACAGTCTTTTCTAAAATTTGTTTAATCTCACAATTAGGAACTTCAACTAAACCACTGGTTTGAGGATGATAGGCAGTAGAAAATCTATGAACATTATTAAATTTTTCTGCCATTATTTGAATGTATTTATTCCTAAAATTGGATCCTCCGTCAGTGATTGTCACTCTCGGCATTCCGTATCTTGTGAAAATATTTTTCATTAAGAATCTTGAAACACTTTTAGCATCACAACTTCAATCCACTTTGATACATAATCAACTGCAATTAAAATATATAAGTTCCTAAATGAAGGAATAAATGGTCCCATGAAATCTAAACCCCAAACATATAAAATTTCCACTTCTAACATGAAATTCAGAGGCATTTCATTTCTTCTAGATATATTACCCAACTCATTGGCATATATCACAAGTTTTGATATATCTGTAAACATCTCTAAAAAGAGTAGGCCAATAAAATCCATCTTGCAAAATTTTATGTGCAGTTTTGTCAATGCCAATATGTCCTCCAAATTGAGAATCGTGGTATTTCTGAATAATCTGTTCAGTTTCTTCATAAGGCACACATATCCTAATAATAAGGTCATTACGTTGCTTATATAAATATGGTTCATCCCAAAAATATGCCTTTGCATCATTAATGAATTTTTTCTGTTGCTATGAAGTTAGCATAGGTGGAAAAATATTGCTTACTATATAATTTACAATATCAGCATACCAAGGTATTTTCCACTCATTTATATTATAAAGTTTTTCATCAGGTAAACTGTCTATAATTTCATTATCGGTATCAGATGATTCATGATATTCCAGTCTTGAAAAATGATCAACAATTTGATTGTCAGTTCCTTTTCTATCAATCACCACAAAATTGAATTCTTGCATTAACAGTATCATCTAATTAATTTAGGTTTAGTATCATTCTTTTGCAGCAGATATTTAATAGCAGAATGATTAGTATGCACAATACATTTAGTTCCAATTAAATATGATCTAAATTTATCAAAAGCATACACAATAGCCGATAACTCTTTTTCAGTAACTGTGTAATTAATTTGAACATCATTAAGAGTTCTACTAGCATAGTATATAACTTAAAAAATTTTATCATATCTTTGACCAAGAACATCTCCAATAGCATAATCACTAGCATCGAACATTAATTCAAATGGTTTCTCCTAATTAGGTGAAACTGTTACAGGTGCTATGATTAGTTTTTTCTTTAATAACTCAAAGGCATTTAAGCAGTCTTCGGTAAATTCAAATTTGTTGTCTTTTTTCTAAAAGTTGGCATAGAGGTTTGGTAATTTTTGAAAAATCTTTAATATAACGCCTATAGAAACCAGCATGTCCAAGAAAACTTCTTATTCCTCTTACTGTAGTAGGAGGTGGTAATTTAGCTATTACTTAAATTTTTGCAGGGTCTACATCCATGCTATTTTCTGAAATTTTATGCCATAATACAATTCCTCCTGCAATCATAAATTAACATTTCTCCCAATTTAGAACTAAGTTAGTTCTTTCGCATAGCTCCAAAACTTTTTCAAGATGATTTAAGCATGCGTCAAATGATGTTCCAAACACAGAGAAATCATCCATAAATACTTCTATTCCATTATCAATTAACTTACTAAAGATAGACATCATACATCTCTGGAATGTTGCAGGTGTATTACATAGTCCGAAAGGCATTCTTCGAAAAGAAAAAGTTCCATAAGGACTAGTAAAAGTTGTTCTCTCTTGATCCTCAGGAGCAATAGGAATTTGGTGGTAACCGGTATATCCATCCAGAAAGCAGTAATACTTGTGTCTAGCAAGTCTATTCAACATTTGGTCTAGAAAAGAAAAAGGAAAATGATCTTTTCGGGTGGCGGCATTTAATTTTCAATAGTCAATACAAATACGCCAACCGGAAACTTATCTGAAAGATATTAATTCATTATTTTCATTTGCTTAAACAGTTACTCCTCCTTTTTTAGGAACACAATGAATTGGACTTACCCAAGTACTATCCTAAATATGATATATAATCCAGCATCCAGCCACTTTAAAATTTCTTTTTAACTACATCTTTTATTATAGGGTTCATTCTCCTTTGAGGGTAAATTGTTGGTTTATATTCCTCATTTAATAGAATTCTGTGCATACAAATTGAAGGACTAATTCCTTTAATATCAGCTAAAGTCCAACCAAAAGCTTTTTTATATTTTTTTAATGTATCAATTAATTTTTGTTCTTGAATTTCATTTAAGTCTGAGAATACAATTACTGGTAATGTTGAAAACTCTCCTAAAAATGCATACTTTAAATGATTTGGAAGATGTTTTAATTCAAGTTCAGGGTGTTTTACAACAGATGTAATTAATGTTTCGTTTTCTGGTGCTGTTGAATTGAGCATTTCAAATTTCTTCTGAATATAATCAGCTTCTTCACTTTCAATTTCATTATAATTATCTTTTTCTATATCTTCTTTTTCTTCATAATTTTCCTTGAAATATTCTATTTTCATCCATTCTGAAACATTCATCATCTTTTTCTATTGAAAGATATTTCATTGAATTTGAGCTGTTAAAAGTTACTTCTTGATCATTCACTCTCATTGTCAATTCTCCTTTTTGAACATCTATCATTGCTCTTCCTGTAGCTAGGAATGGTCTTCCTAAAATGATTGGTATTTCTTTATCTTCTTCCATATCTAAGATGATAAAGTCCACAGGAAAAATAAACTTATCAACCTTGACCAGAGCATCTTCTACAACTCCCTTAGGATGTGTAATAGATCGATCAGCTAACTATAGAGTTACAGAAGTTGGTGCAATCTCTCCAATTCCTAACCTTTTAAAAGTTGATGGAGGCATCAAATTTATGCTAACTCCCAAATCACATAATGCTCGCCCATAAAATTTTTCACCAATACCACACGGGATAGTGAAACTACCAGGATCTTTAAGTTTCCCAGGAAGCTTTCTTTGAATTATAGCACTACACTCTTCACTGACTGCAACAGTCTCATGATCTAGTAACTTCCTCTTTTTGTTCAGTATATCCTTCATAAATTTAACATAATTAGGCATTTGCTCCAAAGCTTCAACAAAAGGAAAATTTAATGATAATTTTTTTAAAATGTCTAAGAATTTAGCAAATCTTTTTCCTTTATCTTGTTGCTTTAGTCTTTGAGGAAATGGTGGTGGAGGTTTTTCAATAGTAATTTTCATAGGTTTTAGAGGAAAATCGGGAAACAAACTTTCGTTTTCTCCTTCAGTTTCTTCTTTTTCCTTTTCAACTACAGTTTCTTTTTGAACTCTTGTTTCCAACTCTCTTCCACTTCTCAATTGAATAGCCTTAATTTTTTTCTTTTCCTTGATCTTTAGGATTTATTTCAACATTGCGAGGAAAAGTTCCAACAGGTCTATTGGTTAATGCAGTAGCAATTTGCCCTAATTGGTTTTCTATGTTTTTAATAGCAGCTCCTTAACTTTGTAATTGATTACCCATATTCAAAACTAATTCTTCCATAGACAACTTTTTCTCCTTATATTGTGAATTATTATAAAAACCTGGTGGATTAGAAGGTCTATAATTAAAATTACCTTGGTTGTTTATATTTTCTAATGGGTTTATAGGATTGTTCTCCCACTGAGGATTAACAGGATTTGCATTACCTTGGTTATTCCAATTAACATTTGGATGATTTTTCCAACCTGGATTATAATAGTTTGAATAAGGGTTATGTTTTCTATTATTTATTAAATTTATAGTTTCATATGAAGATTGAGCATCTACAATTTGTCCTAATGAATTTTCTTCTAACACTGGAGGTGTTTTAGAACGACTCATTCCATATTGATCTATTTTCTTTGAAAGAGCGACAATTTGAGAAACTTTCATAGTTAAACCATCAGAATCATGAACACTGACTACTCTATTAGGATTTACCCTTTCAGCAGGCTATTGAAAATTATTGGCAGCCATTTCTTCTATTAATGCATAGGCTTCTTCAAAAGGTTTAGACATTAGTGATCCATCACCAACAGCATCAATTATAGATCTAAGAGATCCTACTAATCCATTATAAAATGTTTGAATAATTAACCAATCTGGTAAGCATGATGTGGACATTTCCTTAGAAGTTCTTTAAATCTTTCCCAAGATTCATATATCGTTTCTCCCTCATACTGACTGAAAGATGTGATATCATTTCTAAGATTAGCAGTCTTAGATGGTGAAAAATATTTCGATAAGAATTTTTGTGAATGTTCTCCCCAAGTTCTAATAGATCTAGGTGTTAATGAATTTAACCAAGCCTTAGCCTTATCCCTTAGTGAAAAAGGAAAAAGTCTAAGTCTGACAGCATCATCAGACACTCTGTCATACTTAAAAAGTAGCAGAAAATTCTAATAAACTTGCTATATGTAAATTAGGATCTTCATTTGAAGTTCCACTAAATTGATTGTTTTGTACCATTTGGATAATTGTAGATTTAAGCTCAAATGAATTAGAGGCTACATCAAGATTTTAGATAGTTAAGTGAATTTCATCTAATGTAGGGTTAGCGTAATCTCTTAATGGTCTAGATTGATGTTCATTTTCTATTCTTTGATTGTTTATGTTGTTTTCCATTGTTTCAGAATTTATAGGCTCTTTTCTCAGTTTTCTAATTCTCCTAACAGTGCGTTCTAATTCTGAATTGTAGGGTATAAGATTTTCAGAACCAAATTTACGCATACAATCGAAATCAGTACACAGTAAAACATTTAACTAAATAAGTTGCAATTCTATTAAAAAGTTTTCTAAAAGTCCTAAATGTCTGTTACTCTAATTATACTGCCCCGACAACGGCGCCAAAAACTTGACCGCAATTTTTAATATACTTAAAAATATAAGAATTCAACACCACTACTAGAAGATCTAAATCCTCAGCAATAGTGCCAAAAACTTGACTTGGAGCGTAATTATAATTTTAGTAACAATTATATTATAATCTTTAATCGCAGAGTTACCTTTAAACGCAAGTATACGTATCGCTCAAGTAATACAGGAATCTAGTGGATCCTGGATATCAATCCCACAGGGAATTTTTTAGAGGCTACAGACTAGGATTATAGAAATGAATTCTAGAATTTGAACTAAATCGAAATTGCCTATCTGTCACTAATATGCAATCGACACTAATATGAAATTTATATTAAACTATTTTTACTAACAAATAACTAATACTACTAAAGTTATGTTCAAATATATATAAGCAAGATCTTTCTCCTTCGTTAAGATATTAAGTGAATAGATAATTAAAATTAGTTTTTAATTGGTATTGTGCCAACTAAGAGCATACCTATTCTTCACCCTTTGGTCCAGGCATAAAGAACGTTGACTAATTCTATGCTTGGTTACTGAATCTACGGCTAGGTTGGGGGGATACCGGCTCTCACTTCGGAGCTCCCACATTCCGCTCTCCTGAGGGCTAACAATCTACACTTCAGCACCCAAACGATAGGACTGAATTAAGGATTTTAGTATGTCACTCTAAAATCTCCAATTCTATTCCCGATTAATATTATTTCCCTATTTATTTGCACCCTGCTTCCAAGGATTTTGATCTCCTTGAATCTCAGATGTAATCTTGACTGTAGTTATTAAATTCTATAGATTTTATCTTTTCAATTGGCTGAATTGAAAGTAAATTAAGATCTAAGTTAAAGTTTATCACAACTTTTTAAATCTTTTATGGCACATTAATACTATTTATCATATCATAAAAATATCAAAACAAGGAGAAAGATAGAACAACTACTCAGAATTTATGGAGAGGATGCAATAAAACTTGGATTTCAGATATAAAAGTAAAGCATTACAAACTAAAGTAAATAAACACAACTTATCTTAAATTCCTCCCCAAGCAAACTCCTTGAAGTTCCTCTAAATCTCTTCCTTCTTTAGAGTACACAGAATTCTCCTTCGAAACGACAATGCAGAAGAGATCTCTCACTTACCTTCAACTCTTACTATCCTTCGAAGAATTCCTCACAATCTCTACTTGAACTCACTAATTAATACTTACTAATAACAATGGAAATTAGTGGACTCTCTCTAATTGAACACTAAGTAACTATTAGAAGACTCTAATAATATTTTTTACAGACTCTTGACATTTATAGGACTCCAAAAGGACAATTTTTTGGCATAAAATGGTTCTTTTTAAATTGTTGAAGAGTCTCGAAGGTTTTCCATGCATCCCTTCGAAAATTATCCAGATTCGACGTATATTGTGAAAGAACCGCCGATCCCACCGTCGGCGGCCTCGAGCTGTACCATCGGTGAACTTTTAGAACCTGTGCTTTAAACTGACCTCGCTGTTGGCGTCCTTGAGGTCTGCCATCGGCAGCCTCCCTTGCAATTAATTCTGAACTCTTGGTAAATCACGCCGTCGGCGCCCTTGACCTCGCTGTCGGTGCCCTAAGTCAACTTTGCATGTTTTAGCCCTTTTTGCTCCAATTTCGCTCATTTTTGCATAACTTCGCTCCTTTGTCCTTAAATCTTCACACTTGCAGAAAATCACCAAAAATACCATTCTTTAAAATGCAATATGATCAAAATCATTATAAAATAGGCATGAAAATCTTGACCTTTTTTCCTTAGTTCAACTTACCCCTTCTGTGAGGGCTAACTCTTGCTTTAGTTTCCAAACACTAGGACCCAATTTGGGATTTTAGTCTATGACCCTTAAAATCTCCAATTCTACACCCAACAAAGTATGTTTCCCTATTTATTTGCACTCAACCCTATGGACTACATTTTCATCCATAGAATAGAATGTGATCTCTACTTTGTTGTAGAACTCATAGTCCTTTTAGATCTTATGTTTCACAATAAATTTCAACAATTCAATTTATTCAGATAGAAAATTTAAAGAAGAACAAAGTGAAAAATCATCACAAATATTTAACATATAAAAAGCATATCCAATCTCTCTCTTCATTTCACTACATCTCATTGCAAGGAGAAGGACAAAGAAATCTACTCGGAATTCATAAGGAAGATATGAGAAAGCATTGATTTTATATATAAAAGAAAATTCATATAAAACACAACTTATTTGTAACTCTTCCCTAAAGTAAATACCATGAAGTTCCTTTGATTCTTTTTCTTTTCTTACAATAACACTCAAAACTCACTCCAAACAAGATTCTACAAGACTTCACAGACTCTCTAACAGCAACTCTTCACTCACACCTACGCCTAACACACTTAATCCAGCGAACTCTTCTCTAAAACCAACAACTCTCTCATTCTTTTTAACTATTTTTGTCTTCTAATATAGTGTAGGGATGAGTTTCCTAAGAGATGCCTCAAAAAACCCTTCAAAGAGCATCATGATATGTCGAATCTACAAAGAAATTTCACGTAGCTGTCCTGGGCGCTGTCAGCTCTGGATTTGGGCACCGTCAATGCCCAACCGCGAATTAAATCTTGAACTTTCTATCAAATGGCATAGTCGGCACCTCAGAATTCCAAAAATCACCTCATTTAACTCCAAAGGTGTGTGTTGGAGGAGTTATATAGAGTGGCATCCGTTGCTGGTGGCAGAGAGGTGTGTGGTGTGAGTAGTGTCTCTTGGAGTGTCTCTATGTAGACCCCTAATCACCTAGAGGGTTGAAATCAAATATGGAAGTTTAAAGGATGAGTTCCTATAGGACTCTTTGGCCTTAGGGCTGCCCTGGGTGGCCTGGTCTGGTGAGGGCTGACTTACACACACACTACACTTATACACTACACTTTCACACACCTCCTAAAACCACACCTATACCCAACTTGACCTCCTGACTCATGAAGGTGATTCACATGGATGGTCCTTAACCCCTAAGCCCTCGGCAAGAGGGTTAGGAACAACATAATGAATGCCTCAAATGAGTCCCTTCATGGCTCACGTGGGCTTGATATGGCTTCATGGCTCAACCAAAATGATTTCATTCCACTTACATTTACCCAATCTTCAATTTTCTAAATTTTTAATTTTTGACCCCCGGGACCCTACACCCGCCTAGCCTACCTAAAACCCTTGAAATTACCCAATTTTTTCAAAAAATCTCCAAATACCCAAAATTACTCAAAACCAATCCCAAACATTCCCAAATTACTCAAATTGATCATTCATAGCCAAAAATACCAAAAATTCCAAAAATACCTCCCAATACCCTCCAAATACCCAAAATGCCCGTCTTAGCCAAAAATCCAAAAATTCAGAAAATTCCCAGAAAATTCCAGAAAATTCCAAATGTTCCTAATTTCATTTTGTTCAACTACACCATGGGCCAATTTTGTCAATTTACCCCACTTTTGTCAAAATCCCCAATTTGACCCATTTTAACCCAAAATGAACCCAATGTCAAACCAAACGTACCCAATTGACCCAAATTCTGGTCCAATTCAATTCTAAACTTCAATTCAACATCCCCAACACCAATCTAGACCAAATCCAAGTCCAATTTGATTGGCATTTGAATCCAATTTCACTTTTGACCTTAAAGCCCAATTTGGACGCATGACCCAAACTTAGCCCAAACTAACCCAATTCAACTCCAATTAACCCAAAAACTTTTCTAAACCTTCCTTAACATCCCCAAAAACAAAACACTAACATGATTTACCCAAAATTTAGACCCAAACCCCACTCAAATTCAACCCAAAGCTAAAAGGCCCAATTTTGACCTAAACCCAAACCTAACCCAAATAAGCCCAAACTCCAAAATCAAAACCCAACCAAAGTCAAAACCTATTTGAAACACTCCCATAAACATTTCCCAACATTAATTTTACATCAATTTCAACCCTAGCCCAACATTGGCCCAAGTTAGCCCAATTTGACCAACATTGGCCCATTTACCAAAGAGGCCTAAATCCAACCCCATTCAAACCCAAATCACTCCAAACTCATTTCAAATCACTCATGACATATCCCTAAACCAAACCCAAAAATTATTTGGCCCAAACTTCTACAAAATTCCCATCCATGAATTCATTCTTAAACCAAAAGGCCCATCCCCTTAGCCTTCCTAAAAGCCCATCAAAAATAATTTCAAAAGGCCCAAAGCCCACATGACAATCCTCTATCATCATCCATTTGATAAAACCATCTCCTAAGTTCTAAATCCATGATAAAATAAATCCAAATTAAGCCATATGCCAAATCCCATCAAATCACCCCTAAATTACCAAAATTTTTAAAGCCTTTTTCATGAAATTGACCAAACTTTTCCCCAAGCCAAAGGTGAGCCATGAAGCCATGCATGAGCCCCATGGGAGCCATGAGAGCCATGGAATCTACTTTCCACCTCACCAAACCATTAATGGCAAGAGAGGGGATCTCTTTCTTAAACCCTTTTTTACCTTAAGCATGTCACACACTAAACCATGCTTAGCCACCTCACCATAGATGGAGACTTCACCACTCCTTCTAAGCTGACCTAAATGATTCCCTCAGCTCAAAATCAGGTCTTGGGGAGGTGCACCAAGCCTATTTCCATGGGTTGACCCAAACCAAGCCAAAATGAGTCTTCTCCCATTCCATTTAAATCAAACTCATTTACACATGTCCATGGCCAATTGATTGCACTAAACCCCAGCCCTGACCCACCTGAACAAGATGGTGACCAGTGCCTGGCCGGCCAGCCATCAGGCCGCCGGAAAACACCATGGCCGAGACCTTGGGAGGAGCCAAAAAATTCAATTCTCCCTTGCTGAGCTGCCCCATGCCCAATGGCCACCATGGCTATTCTTCCCTTGACCTAAGCAGCTGATCCCAAGCCTTAAACCCCCCTGGGAGGCCCTCCACCCTCTCCTATTTAAACCTCACCCCTCTCGGCCATGGGGGAGGTGCCGAACCGTACCTTACCGAAACCCTCGCCAAAATTCTTCCGTACCACTCTCCACACTTAGAGCAGTTGATCCCCAGTGACAATTTGCCCTAATCCCCACCAACAGAGCTCAATTTCTCAGCCAAAATTCCACCCAAAAATAGGACATCTCCCAACTCTCCACCAAATTCAAATTAAACTCACCCACACTCGCACAAGGTCAAGAGAAGGAGTTCCCCAAGTGAAAGCCCTCTCTCCGATGCCACCCATCCGTTCCGTACTCCAAGCTTTGTAATCGACCGTGGTCGAAATCATACCTGACAATTCACCACCGAAGGAACTTCATCCGGAGCTTGCTCGGACCCAATCGAAGGTGACACAACTCTCGCATCGAAGCTTCACTTCTCCGAGCAAAGGTATGGACTCACTCTTCTTCCCGAGCTTACGGAGATTCTCTATTTAATTCGAGTTCATTTCAATACATGTTTACCGTATGGATGTGTTTGTCTCCTCAAGACGAATCCATAGAGCATAAGAACACGAAAATCCGTTGAGAATCGAGTGAGAAATTAGGGTTAGAAGGTTGACGGTCACGGGTGCACACCAGTCGTAGACGATGACTGGGAGCCGTCGGATCGAGCGTGTATCGAGCCGAACAGCACGATGGTGCATGAACCGCGGGCCCCTGGAGCATTGAGTCGAATGGCGGCACCGAGTCAGAAGACGATGCGTGGCCTTTCGGAGCTGCCAAGGATGGCGTGGCGCCGCGTGGATAAGTAGGAAATTAGGATATTTTTGATTTATTTAATTCCCTAAACTTCAAAAATGCATAACTTTATGTAGGAAAATCAGAAAAATAAAATAAAAATACTCTCTTGCTCAGTGAACAGAGGAGAATAATGTGGAAAAGAAATCATTTAATTTCCTCAAGTATTTTATTTTTAATTATTTATTTACTCTCTACACTATTTCAATTCTCCATGCATGTATACAATTCACCATGGTATGAGACCATAGGGCTTTTGAAGCCTCCGAATTTGGGAACATTCCCTGAATTTTCCAAAGTTAGAGGCCACCCCTATGAAGAGTTATTGATTTTTCAATTCTAGGTCACTATTCTGAGTATTTTAATTCTAATAATTAGCATGTTGTGAAATAAATTCTAGGAAAATTTGGTGATGTTTCTTATGACCAAAGGACCCTAGGGAAAATAGTTTTGAGTTAACTCACTTGTAATAACCCTAATTGGCTTAAACACCCAAAATGGAGCTTTAATTAATTAGAGATAATCATACATCAAATTGACTTGAAATCAATTCTCCAATGACCTTTAGGATCAGAGGAACCCACCATAAAAGTTTGAAGTCAATTGGACTTGGTTAGCCCTATCAAATGGGTTGATTAAGCTATTTAGCCAAACTCAAATTTCAAAAATTCATAACTTTCAAAATACTTTTCAAAAATTCATCAAATTAGTTTTGGAGCCTCTCTGATATCAGGGGAATTTAAGAAAAATAAAATTGTAATTTTCCAAAAAAGTTGATTTTTTACATTATTTTAATATTTTTAATAATTAAAAAATAATAAAAATCATAAAAATAATAAAATTCAACAAAATGTCACATTTTGAATTTTATTCATTTAGGAACAAACCCCATATTTTTCTTAAGTCTCTATGATGAGATATTAAATTTTAAAACCCTAAGGTAATTTTAAAATATAAAAAAATGTATTTTCTAGCATTTCCACTAAAATAATTCTAATAAATCAAAGAAAGATCAGAAAATTATGAAAATTGGTTCTTTAGTTTCCTTGATATCAGAGAAATTTTTGAAAAATATAAAATTTATTTTTCAACCTTTATTTTATTTTTAAATTAATTAATACTTCAAAATTCAAAATAATTATAATAAAAATAATATAATTCAAAAAATCACCAAAATTGGTCCAAGTGGTCCTCTGGTCATTAGGAATGTCCAATAATTTTCTTAAGGATAGAAACTTTCCCTTGGTCATATTCTTAAATTTTCCTTGAAAATCCCTATTTTCGACTAAAAATAATTACATAAATAAATTAAATACAGAAAAATCACATTTTCTCCTCTATTGTCTTGATTGACATATGAGTGAAGTCACATAAAAATTTCAAATTCATTTAAGCTCAATTTAGTGAGTTATGAAATTAGTAAGTTTAAAGGGCAAAATAGGAATTAAAATTTTAACCTATAATTAAAAAATTTTAGGTTTAATTAAAAGTGTGGGTAAAATATTTGATACTAAGTTGATTTTGGATGTTTGAAACTTAGGTAATTAAAGGGTAGAAACCTACCAAATAATTTAAAAATAATTAAAATAAACCTTAATTAAATGATTAATTAAACTTCGAAGAATAATAAAAAATTGGAATTATTAAAATAGGGATATTATTAGGAAGAGATTTATTCTTTAATCTAAAAAATCCCTAAATTAATCACCTCAATAACATTTAATTCCTAATTAAAATGATAATCCAAATTCAAGATTTAAAATATTAAAAGACTTAATCATTAAATTAAATTAAAGATTAAAACATTTAAATTAAATCCTTCCAAAATTTCAATTAAATTAATACTTTAATAATTAAATTAAACCATCTTTAAAATATAAAAAAAAGAGATATAAAATATTAAATTAAAATTAAAAAATTTAAAATAAATTTAAATTAAATTAAAACATATTAAATAAAATAAAATAAAATTAAATTAAAACATATTAAATTAAATTAAATTAAATTAAAATGTATTAAACTAAATTAAATTAAATAAAATTAAATTGAAAGTAAAACTAAACCAAATTAAATTAAACTAAAATTAAATTAAATTGAATTAAATATAACATCACCAAAGACATAAAGAATTCAAAATAAATCTAAAACAACTCGAACACTATTCCAAACTTAAACCCATTAATTGAAATTAAATTAAATCACAAATCACTTGAACATTAATTTGCCCTCAAAAGCTCATATTGTCATAACTCCTAAATGGAGTGTTAAGTGAAGTATTACTTCACTCATAAGATATTCAAATGTCCTAGTCCACCGAGCAAGATAACAAAACTCGAACTCCCTGATGATTAATTCATTTTGTATAATTAAATTCTCTTCGACTTAAAACAATCCTGCAGGTATCGAAAAGATGTTTAAGATTCGTCTTAAGCACTTCCTCAATATGATAGGATGTTTATAAGAAAAATTGAACTTAATCGTTCTTCGATGAAGAAAATCATCCTCAAACCAAAACACAAGAACCTAGACGTCATAGGAGATAACTAGCCATAGGAGTAGGACCTTGGTAGAAAACCATAACCCTTCCCTTAGCCTTTACCTAGGAACTTGCTTTAAATGATTAAATATCCTAAATTGTGTTTAAGTGTAGCTTGAGATGACGGGAAGACCCTCCAGTTACGCTTTTATTTTATTGCAATTTACCTCCTTGCAATTTACTTTATTGCAAATGCACTTTACTTTTCTCGCATGATAAACAATCGTTGCATGAAAACCCACACCTTTAGGATAGCCCCTAAAACCAAAACCAAAACTAAATTAAAAGTCATTGCAAGATAAAATTCACCGCCACAACATTTCAAAATATAAAACAACTCAAAATTTAATAACAAACAAAACAACAAAACTACAACTACAACTAAATTAAAACGTCTTGTTGGATGATCGGGAATACCTCGGATGATGTAACCTACGTGTTGCTAACGGGATTTCCCACGGTCTAAATGAAAGTGTGGAACTCATTTAGTTGAGTTTAGCAAATTCATCCTGGACTAAGTGAATCCGATAAAAATAACGATGCCTAAGGATGGAACCGCGGGATCTTAACCGGTGTTGTTATAATCAACTTTAAGATTTGTTTTAATTAAAACATAAAAAACACTTGGACTTTAAGATTTCTAAAACCAAACTCTTCTCTTCTCTTTGATTACAATCTTCTAAAACTAAACCTATGCAACAACAAAGAGCTCTGAGCATGGTAGGCAAGACGGCCATCGTCATCAAGAAAACTCCGAGTCTACTTCAGTAAAACTTTTTTAAAATTAAATAACCAAACCATAGGACTTCGAGGTAGTTTGCCTAGTGCAACATAAATCCTCAACCTTTTGTTAGGCATTTGATAGTCTTAGGACTCCGAGGTAGTCGTTCGACACGACATAAACCCTCACATCTTCGAGGCTGTTTGTATGATTGTGTCATACGAATATAAGTCCTAATTAATTAAATTGGCAAGATCAAAACGTTAAATAAACATTAGGGCTTTCCTAAATTCGAGCCAAACAATAGGATAGTCGGGAAATTACCGATGTTCGCTTCGAATCTGTGATTTCTCCTATCTTTCTTCCTTTGAATTCCTAAAATAAAATGTTCTAAATTTGATTCATTCCCTATTGAAATTCCAAAATTCAATCCCTTGAAAACTTAAACTTTGAAATTCTCGAGAGCAGAACTACTGATTATTATCGAGAGTTTTCTTAGGTGATTCCCGTCACTTAAGATGTAATTAACTATAGGGGCTTGCCCTTACAGGGAATTTTAAGAACCCAGGTAATATAAATCCTGTTTAATTCATTTATATTAAGCATGGGAACTTGTCGGCTTATAAAATTGGTTCGCGTACCAAACGGATGTCATAAATCTCCTAGTTTATTTAATCGAGCCCCATCATCAAGCAAAGGTGTCTATTCTTCGGGATAGATACACGGTTTGTGGTGCGGTGCTCATTTATATAAACTATTTGGGATGTGAGATCGGTTTGATTTCATATCTTAAAACTTTTAAACTTAAAATTACTTTCAAAAATTAAATGTTATCTTTTAAACTGTATATATATTTAAATTAAATTTAAAATATGAAAATTCACCGACAATTTCTGTAGGCGACCCCCTTTTCAAAATACAACACATAACCTAAAATATGCCGACAGTGTAAGATCAAACTTGTTTCGAAATTCTTTTATTCAATAATTGTGATGATTCGTTACTTCATACTCAATTTACTAATATAATCTGGCCAGTTGTTATGTTTAAACCTGTTGTGAACCATAATGACCTTTGAGAGCTATGGATTCCTCGACTAGAAAGAATTACATTAGTCTAGTGGATATAAACAGTAGTTCATAAGTTAGTGCAAATAGATGGGAAGGTAAGATTTGATGGGTAAATTGGTGATTCTAGGCTGACAGGCTAGAACCTTAACCAATTTGATCTAGTGTTTGGAATTTAAAACTAGGTTAACTTAATTGTGATCTTACGTGGGTACTCTTGGTTCACAGGCTAGAATCTACCCAACATAACCGTATGATTTAAGAAATTAACTCAAGGTTAGCTAATGTTCTTTATTCACTCATAAAAGGGTAAATAATATGTATGCTTCTATTTGTCACAAAACTACATTTAAATTTATAAACATTTGATTCCTACACTGATTATAATTTTATTACAAGAAGAAGTTGAACTCTTCTTCATAAAACTAGTTTAGAATCACTTTGCATTTTCTTTAAGTTTAGAAATAAAATTTTTAGGTATTAGTTACTAAACAATTTCGACCTTATTTCCTAGATAATTTACTTGTAATTTAAGTAGAGTTTAACTAAGTCCATAAAATGTGTTTTTGATTCTTTGTGGGATCAATAATTTGTACTCCATTAGAGCTCTATATTAATTGAACAATACATATGCTAGCGTAGTATCTCTAGTATGCAAAATTGAATTTTAGAGAGAAATGATAATCATTTGTTAAATAGCACTCAGTCGAGAATTATGGGTGCAAGCATATACGAGTAGTCGGAGTCAAGTTTTTGGTGTCGTTGCCTGAGATTGAAATTGAAGTAATTACACACTATGGAAGCACATATTGTGTTAGGATCACCACTTCATCTATTAGTAATGCTGCATATACTACATCTAACAATAAAAGCTCCTTTGGAGTGTCTCTTGAACCCATAGAAACTAGGGTTTTCTACGACCAGGATATATGCTTTTCTCATGCTATAGTGGGAAATTTGGCTGCCTATGCTTCTGCAAGTATGTCATTGGCTCTGTCTACTATTTTGCTTGTTTGTTTGTCTTGTAACCTGAATCAGGTACACAAACCTTGTTTGGGTAGCTCCTCTAATAAGTTAGGAATGTTTTTCTACCACAGATATGTCACAATTTTTGTTTTCTATTTTGGTTTCTGTTATTTTTTTATTTCTTGAAGAGGTACACAAACCTTTTTGTGGAGATCTACTATAGAGATATTGGATGTAGACTATACATTTTGGAAATTTATTTTTCATGTACTTTTATTAATTTTTGGAACCCCATTGAGTTTGTATTTTATTTATTTATTTTTTTGTGGAGTTTTGTTAGTGGGATCCTTCAACCACACAATCTTATACCTTTTATTTTGATGAAATAAAATTATCTAGAGACAATGGAGGTTCCCTGTGGTGGTGGTGAGATTTTCCATCGCTTTCTCCTTCCCTTCCCTCCCCTTTATTCTCACCATGCATTTTAAACTGTAGCTTTGCTAAGGCCGTTGTAGATGGGGGTGCTTCTCGCTCCTGTACCTCTTGTCTATTCACCCAAGCATTTCATATGGTAATTACTCCATCAAAAAACTTGGCCGCAAAAACGGTAAACCCGCTCTTTACTTATCTGATGTTGAAACTAATATGTCGGCTTGCCGATTATATCTTGTTGGTAAATTTCTCTATGGGAACCCTAAATTGGAACATATCAGAAAGGAAATTGAGGATTTAATGTTTAATGCAGGATGGAAAGTTGGCTTGTTAGATTGTCGACATGTGCTTATAAAATTATCTAATGATTATGATTCTACTAAATTAGTTCTTGTGGATAACTGGGTAATGGAATTATTGAAATGGACTGTAGATTTTGATCCTAAAGCTAAACCTCCAATTATCGCTATTTGGATTCGATTCCCGAGCCTTAAATCACACCATTTCAATTATGAAACTATTTCTTCATTGGCACTATCATATGGCAAACTGCTAAACATGGATGATTTCACTTTCTCTCATTCAACCTTTAGTTGCGAGAGTCCTGGTTGAATGTGACATAACTCTTACCTTCCCTGATGAAATTTGTATTGGCTCCTCCCATAATGGTTACTGTCATCATGTGGAATTTGAGCCACAGTCCCCATATTGCACTCATTGTCGCAGGTTTGGTCACCCTGATTCTCTTTGTTTCCACTTACATCCCCAT
Organism: Papilionanthe hookeriana x Papilionanthe teres; assembly: GCA_022702705.1. Classification (NCBI taxonomy): domain Eukaryota; kingdom Viridiplantae; phylum Streptophyta; class Magnoliopsida; order Asparagales; family Orchidaceae; genus Papilionanthe; species Papilionanthe hookeriana x Papilionanthe teres. Next base: position 115,732,166 of record CM040421.1, on the reverse strand, counting down.
TTGAAAAGCTATAGAGCTACGACTCTTCCTCCTACCATACCTGCCCCTTTGAACTTAAGACCCTTATTGATGTTGGACTGGTTGGTCCTTCTACTCACTTTCCTAGTGTATCAATGAATCCCCCTCTATGGAACTTGTTACTGAGAGTATGCAACCTAAAATTGCCCAAATTATCTTGCCCACTCCACTTTCACCACTTCCACCTAGCTTCATGGATCATACCCAACTTTACCTGAGGGTCTTCCTCCCAACTCTATTGAGCCTGGTAATTTTCCTTATTGTAATGTAGCCGATGACCCCATTGTCCCTCATTTTGATAATGTTACTTGATACATGGATGATAAAACTATGCTTCCTACTATCTCCACTTTCTCTAACCCTGATTTGGAAAGGGACTCTACCCTACCTGTTGTGGTCCATGAGGCAATATACTACAAAATGAATGGCTAATACAAAAAGCTAGCAAAAAGAAAAAAAGAAATAATGAGCTCTTGCACATACAAGAGGAAAATATTTTTTCAGAACAGTACTTGTCGCTTTGATGGGGAACATGTGACTAGCCCTTCTAGAACCTCCAGGATGGTAGGCTTGTGCAATCATGTTTAATATCATGATTTGGAACATTAGGGAGTTGCTGACCCGCCCTCCTTTAATAGGCTTAAACAATTATGTCGAATTCATAAACTTTAAATTTTGTCCCTTTTAGAGCCTCTAGCCTCTGTCAATAAAGAAAGAATTCTTTAAAAATTTAAGTCGTATAAACACTTTGTAATAAAAACAACAAAATTTGGTTATTTTAGAGACATTCTATATATCTCTCTATTATTGAAAATGATGATCAATTCATTCTCACCACCTTTCATAATAAGGAATATCATAGCTTGGTTACTTTTATTTATGCTAAATCACATCTCCAAGAAAAATATCTATTATGGGATCAACTTCTACTCATGGGTGAGACTTTCTCTGACAACTGGTTTGTGGGAGGAGATTTCAACATGATTATGAAATTGGAGGAAAGAAGAGGGGGGGGGGGGAGGCGGGGAATAGTGATGCTAAACTTATTAATACCTTTTGTTAAAAATTCTCTGATGCAGGGCTTTTTGATTTGGGCTACACTTGTCCTCCCTATACTTGGAGAAGAGGTTTTCTCTCTCAAAGGCTTAACACATATCTTGCCAACCATCTCTTCCTCAATTATTTCTCTATTTCCGAAGTTCAACACTTAAGTCACGCTATTTATGATCATAACCCCATTCTCCTCACACTAGCTTTACATACAAACCACCTCTTTACAAATTTAAATTCTGTAATTTTTGGACCTCCCATGAAACTTTTCTAACCCTAGCGCATCAGCCTTGGAAATTTGATTGGGCTGGTAACCCATGGTACATACTTTGGTAATTACACAAAATGTTGCTTTATATTGAAAGGATAGAATTAAAAGAATTTTGGTAATGTACACTCCGAGGTTTGGAGGCACAATTTGTGGTTGATGCTTTAGAATTGTAAGTACCATCTAATCCCAACTTAGTTGAGAAGGTAGCAGAGGCTCACTCAACTCTACTAGATGTTATTATCCAAAAGGAGATTTTCCTCAACAGAAAGCTCACGATACACATTTTGCCAATGCTGATCGAAATACTAAATATTTCCAAGCTACTATTGAGCATAGAATAAATAATAATAGTATTCTTAAAGTCATTAAAGCTACTAGCATTGTCCTCACGGTCCAGGATGACATGGGTTCGGATGCTCCTCATTATTGTGCTAATCTCTTTGGTTGTAATTCACAGGTTGATCCCATTTAGCCTCATTAATTTGATTGAGAAAGAGAATACACCTAAAAATTTAAAGTCTTTGGGGAATTTAAAAATAGATTTTCAAAAACTAAAATTTTATTTGTTCTCAAGAATACTTAAAATAAATTTCATTTTTGAATGAAAATAATTATGTATATGAAGTTATATTAGGGAAGCAAAATTTTGAATATAGAAATGAATAAGAGAATTTATTCAAAATTTATAGTAATAATGAAAAATTTAAATTTAAAAGTTTCGTAGTAAAGAAATGTTAAAGATAGTTAAACTATCTTTTGTAGAAAATTTTGTATTTTTGTAAAAATAAAAGATTTGACTTTTATTTTTCAAAGCGTAAATTTCTTTTATTAAAGAATAGTTTTTAACATTGTTATTATGATTTTAAGTGAAAGATATATACCATACCTTTATTTTAAATAGAAGGGCGGAATTCAAAATCATTAAAAGCCTATCCGGATATAGTAATCCTTGCCTTATAAAAAAAAGAAAAAAAATGAAAAAAAAAGAAAGAGAAAAAAAGAGAAAAATAAAAATAAAAAGAAAAAGTGAAAAACAAAATGTGAAAAGGAATGAGAAGTTTGAGGATTTAAGGGCCTAATCAAAAATTGGTTCCATACCTAAAGTTTAAAATACATGTTTTGAGAAAATCCAAAGCATAAGATTATAATATAGTAAGTAAAATTATTTTTAAATATAAATTTTTAAGTGAGAAAATAAAATGTTTAAATCCTATATTTTGAAAAATCTACAAGTATTTCTGAATAAGATATGAACTCAAAATTTTCATTATCCTTTAATTATGAACTTTCTAAACTTTAAGTTGATCTTATTTACTAAATTTTTTTCTAAATTGGACTATTTCATTTCTAGAACAAAATTTTGAAACCTTCCTAAAGAAACTCATTTACATAATTTGTATGTTAAAATTTCTATGTGATTAAGTGTCACTTGAGAATAAGTAACATTTTATGTTTAGGGATTTTTATACACCTAAAATATATAGTATTTTTATGCACATTTTTATACTTATTTTTGATGATATTGCACTTTATAGGAAGGTATTTCTGTGTTTTTCTTGCAAGTATAATTAAAATGACTGATTATGATGAAAGGAGCAAACAAGGATCAAAATTTGAAGCAAAAATATGAAGTGTGCAAAATTGGCCTCTCGCGGCTCAGTTCCAAGGGCTGGCGCATAGCCGCCGCAGTTAAAAAATATGAACTCATTCAAATTTGGTGCCATTTTCAAGAGGTTTTTGAAGTAACTTTTGGTTTAAACTTCCTTAGCTTCTTATGGGCGGCAAATTCAAATGAAGAGGTGCATCCTTTGGTAGATACATTGAATCTGGACATAATTTGAAGAGACACCAAAGCACCTTTTAAGAAATTATTAAAATGAAGACTTAAGATCAGAAAAAGAGAAGAGTTTTGAAGAGAAGTATTGGTAGGAGAAGTTGGAGAAAAGCTTGAAGTGGTTAAAGGGAGAGAGGAAGAAAGAGAGTCTTCTTCTTGCCAAACTTTCTTTACTATTCCACTTTATTTTATCATAGTTTGTATTAGAATTTAGGAGAATTAATTCTTAGAGTTGGGCGCCAACCTCTAAGGAGTTATCTAGTGGAAAGCAAAAGTTTCAGAAGAACTTCAAGAGTCTTGTGAAGTGGATTTTCGGATGATTCTTTATCTTTGTTTTTACATTTGGTTTTTAAGTAAGACTTATTGTGTTTTCACTATGATTTCTACTTTCATATCAAATTGTGATTGTGTTCTCTCCATGAGTTTTGAGTAGTTTTTTTCATCTTTTTCCTTTTAAATGAAGAAGTAATTAAATTATGGAAGAATTTTTGTGAACTATAGGAGCTTAATGTTGGAAGAAATTAAAATGATTCACTACCCTGCACTTCATTTACTTCTTGATTTGGCCAATTGAGATGTTAAAATTTGTTGTGAGAACATGTAAGAACCAATGTGGTATTGACTTAATCAACAATTAGAGAGAATCACATGAAATTATATGGGTGAAAATTGTAGTTCATATGATTGAGTGCAAATAAATAGGGAGATATGCTTTTTAATGGGGAGCAAAATTAGAGGACTTTAGAGTGAAAGGCTAAAGCTCCAAATTTGGTTTGATGTTTTAAATTTGGTTATGAGATGTTAGCCTCCAACTGGAGGGAGAAGAGGGAACTCTAGAGTGAGAGCTAGTATCTTTCCTACCTAACCCGTCTACAAGATTTCAAAACGTCAAATTAACTAATGTACTATATAAAACCAAGTAAGTTTAAAGAATATATTTACTCCTATTTGACATAACATATTTAGATACTTCCACAATGAAATTCCATAATTATTACTGATTCATTGAAGGAGGAAAATGATATTTCATTCTTATTTGCTCTCATCTATCATTTTATAGTCTTGTTAATTTTAGTTGCTTACTTTACATTTTCTTAAAAGAAAATATCAAAAACAAAATTAAAACTTTTCAACATAAATCCTACTTTACAAAATCATTTTAAAAAGTAAAAGGAATTAGTTTTTATTATTTCTTTAAAATTTTAGACTTTTCTCTGTGGGTTCGATATTTCAGGGCTTAATCAAAAAGTCCTATATTGCTTGATAAATGATACGTATACTTGCATAGAATCCCATATTACAAAATAATTAAATTATATTTCTTATTTGCTTCAGAGTCAAGTTTTTGGTAGTCGTTGCAAAGGAAGAGATATTATCATTGAAAAGAATCATAAAGTGTAAATCGTAAACATAAATATTTGGGGATCATTTGCCACATTGAACGGGTGCAATTGGGTGTTTAATCCAAGATGAGACCTCTCGATTTTGGATTTTCCAGGCACTAGGGCAGTTGGCTAAGCCAAGGATGCTGTCTAACTGGCTCAAAGAGGACATGGGAGGCTTAATGGTGATTATTTTGAAAGCAAGGTCAGTTCATTGCATAGGTAAGGGAGTAAACCAAAGAGAGGGAAGGGTTTGCATGATTTGAGGGACCATTAGTCCATGGCTCAAAATGGGATTAATTAGGAGATGTGATTAGCATCTTGAGTTTAGGGAGAAGGTTGAGGATTAGGATTTAATTAAAACAAAGGCTTAGGCTTGATTCTTAAATTAAGGTTTAGATTTAGGGAAATTAGGATTAATGAAGTGGGGTTTGGTTTTAGATGAAATTGGGCTCTAGTTTGAGCTCAATTAGGAGCTCAATGGATTTCAAAAGATGTCATGAAGTATTTCGGATTTTATATAGGTGGAAATGGATTGTCCGTGTGGCTTAAATTTGATGAATTTTTGGACTTAGTTTTAAATTAGAGATCATGTCTTAAGGTTTGAAAATTGGTGAAATTGAGTTTTAATTTAATTAAATTGAGCTTAGATTTGAAATGAATTTGACCAATATTGATGGTAAATTAGGGACTTTAGGAATTTGGGGGTAATTTTGAAATGTTGGCCAATTTTAGTGGCTTTAGGAAATTTTGGGTGCAATTAGTGATATTGGATGGTTAAGATTTGTTTTCATGAATTTTGGAGTGAAGTTGGGGTGATTTTGGTTATTTTTTGGATATTTTTGGGAATTTTTAAAAATTGAGGGCATTTTAGTAATTTTTGGTGGTTTTGTGGTATTTTGGTAATTTGGATAATTTGAAGTGGTTTAACATGATTTTTATTGGGATTTTGGGTAATTTAAAAATATTAGGGTATTTTGGTAATTTTGGAGAAATTTCGATGTAGAGGGCCAAAAATAAATGTTTTGGTATAATTGAAATTGATTGGAAGAATTGAAATTAACTGGATATGATCATGTGAATACCAAAAATCCTTCCCCCATAAAGCCATAAGACTCATGAGAGAGCCCATTTTGGATCCTCTATTTGTTGAACCTAGCCATCTTAGTCAATGGTTAAGGGCATGTGACCACCCACATATGTTTCCAAAGGAGCAAGGTGATAGGTCAGGTGTAGGTGATTTAGGAGTTCAGAGTTTATGAGAGATTGATGGGCTTAAGTGTGGGTGTGTGATGGTGCGACTTTTTTTATTTACCAAAATTTATTAACTCAGATTTATATTTATATTGATTTAATTTTCTATTAAGTCAAACAATTAAGTGCAAGTAAACGTATCGCTCAAGTAATATAAGGATCTAGTGGAGTTCTGGATATTGATCCCACAGAGAGGCTTTAATTTTATAACGTAGCACAAAAGTCACTTCTCGAATCACAATACAATTGCAAGTAATTACTAATATTAAGACAAAAGAAACAATTATAGTTACTAATTCTTCTGAAGTACGTTCTAACTTCCAACAAGTCAAACTAACACAAGACTAAATTTATAACAAGGTTCAGTTGTAAGAAAGAATCTTCCTCCTCTCTAATTATAATATGATGATTTTTGTGACATAGATCAGTGATGCAAATGTATTGTGCCAGATAGGAGCATTCCTATTCTTTACCCTTTTCCAAGCGCATAAATAACATTGGCTAATCCTAAGTTCGGTCCCCAAATCCTTGGTTAGGCTAGGAGGATACTGGCCCTCACTCTAGAGATCCCACTTCCCTACCCTTGAAGGCTAACTCTTGCTTTAGTTTCCAAACATTAGGACCAAATTGACGATTTCAGTCTGTCACTCTGAAATCTCCAATTATACGCCCATGAATGTATATTCCTTATTTGTTTACACTCAACTCCCATGAACTACATCTCTCATTCATGGAAATTAAATGTGACCTTCACTTTTGTTGTGGAAATTATAATCCTTTCAGAACTTATGTTCTCAACAAGTTTTAATAATTTAATTGGCTAGATCAAAATGTAAATGAAGTTTGAAGTGAAAGGTCATCACAATTTCTTCATAATAAATCGACACATCATTTCTATATCACAACATCAACACATCACATGAAAAGGAAGAAGAAAAAGAAATACTCAAGACTCATGAGGAAAAGATGACAAAACATGGATTTTATATATAAAAGCAACATCATACAAATAGAGTAAAGAAAAGACAACTTATCTCAAACTCTTCCCCAAGCGAATCTCAAGGAATTCCTTTGACTCCTCTTCTTTCTTCACAACAACATACATTTCTCTCTTTAGATAAGTAAGGAAGAAGAAATCTATCACTTTCCTTCTCCTCCTACACTCCTTAGAAGAGAACACACAAAACCTAGATTTCCTAAACAATATGAAAAGACACTCACTCTTCACTCTCCCTACACTCTAAACTCTCTCGCCCTCTCTAAATTTGGCTCCAAAGTAGTTTAAATTCAGCAATAACTGATTTCCCAAGAGTTTCTTCAAGCAACCCTCCAAAATCCGGCCAAATAAATTGAATCTAGTTTGAAATCGGGATATGGCACGGTCTAGAGCAGAATAAAGCACCGTTTGGTGTAATTTTCTGCCTTCTGGTCAAAACTTTATGTAAATTGGCGCGGTCCGGCGCTGGTGACAGCGTCGTTCAGTGCTAGTTCAATAAAATGCTCTTTTGCCTCATTTTGCTCCAAATTTGCTCTTTTTCGCTTCCCTTTGCTCCAAAGGCCTACAATCATTGTACTTGCATGAAATCATGAATTTACCTTTCTTTAAAGTGAAATATCATCAAAAATAGGTATGAAATGAACAGTAAAAAGCTATTAAATTTTTAGTGGATCATGTGACCAAGACCAAACCACACAGGGTTGACATAAAGCCTAAAAGTTCTATGTAAACTCTCATTGAGCTGCCTCATGTTGGTTTCAACCTTTTAAGTTAGAAGTCAAAACCACATATGTGAAACTCTAGGAAGATCAAGGAAGCTTTTAGATTTTCTAAGGGAGGTGGGTTCTATCACTATCTCTAGGATAGTCAATAGGAAAGTCCTATGGCTAGATCTTACGCTTCTAAGGAAGAAAGATTAGACCTTACCAAAATTGAGATCAATAAAGGGTGACACTAGTAATATGTTGAGAAAATTCTACTTATCCAAGTCAAAACTTGAGTTTGAATTTTTACTTTGAATTTATTAAGTTTAGTTCGTGAATTTTATGAGGATTTGGGTTTTGAATTCTTTTCTTCATTGTTTTTTTATTTCATTTATTTTCGTCTTTTCTTCCATGATAGTTGATCTTTTTATGTGGTAGTTTGTTTCATTTTCTTCTTTTTTTTCATTGTTCATTGTTGTTGGTATTAGCTTTTAGAGTATTGGTACGACTTTTTTAATTTGCCAAAATTTAAGTACTCAGATTTATATTTATAATGATTTAATTTTCTAGTGACTCGCACAATTAAACGCCAGTATACGTATCACTCATGTAATAAAGGGTTCTAATGGAGTCCTGATATCGATCCCACAGGGAGGCTTTAATTTTATAATGTAGCACAGAAATCACTTCTTGAATCACATCACAATTGTAAGTAATTACTAATATTAATACTGAAACAAACAGTTGTAGTTACTAATTCTACTGAAGTACGTTCTAACTTCTAGCAAGTTAAACTAACACAAGACTAAATTTATAACAAAGTTCAGTTGTAAGAAAGAATCGTCATCCTCTTCAATTATAATATGACAATTTTTGTGATATAGATCAGTGATGCATATGTATTGTGCCAAATAGGAGCATTCCTATTCTTTACCATTTCCAAGTGCATAAAGAACATTGGCTAATCCTATGTTCAGTCCCCAAATCTGTAGTTAGGCTGGGAGGATACTGGCTCTCACTCCAGAGCTCCCACTTCCCTTCGTCTAAAGGCTAACTCTCTCTTTAGTTTCCAAATATTATGACCAAATTGAGGATTTCAGCCTATCACACTAAAATCTCCAATTCTACGCCCATGAAAGTATATTTCCTTATTTATTTGCACTCAACGCCCTTGAACTACAACTTTCATTCATGAACATTGAATGTGACCTTCACTTTTATTGTGGAACTCAAAATCCTTTCAGACCATGTGTTTCCCAATAAGTTTTAACAATTCAATTGGCCAGATCAAAAAGTAAATGAAGTTCGAAGTGAAAATGTCATCACAAATTCTTCGTAATAAATCGGCACATCATTTCCATATCACAACATCAACACATCACATGAAAAGGAGGAATACAAAGAAATATACTCAAGACACATGAGGAAAAATGACAAAATATGGATTTTATATAAAAAAATAACATCATACAAACAGAATAAAGAAAAGACAACTTATTTCAAACTCTTCCCCAAGCCAATCTCAAGGAATTCCTTTGGCTCCTCTTCTTTCTTCACAACAACACACAATTCTCTCTTTAGATAAGTAAGGAAGAAGAAATCTCTCACTTTCCCTCTCCTCTTACACTCCTTAGAAGTGACACACAAAACCTAGATTTCCTAAACTAAATGAAAAAGCACTCACTGTTCACTCTCTCTACACTCTAAACTCTCTCCCCCTCCCTAAATTTGGCTCTACAGTAGTTTAAATTCGGCCATAACTGATTTTCCAAGAGTTTCTTCAAGCAACCCTCCAAAATCCGGCCAAATATATTGAATCTAGTTTGAAATCGGGATAAGGCGCGGTTCGGCACAGGATAGGGATCCTTTCAGCACATTTTTCTGCCTATTGGTTGCAATTCTCTGTATAATGGCGCGGTCCAATGCTGGTGACAGCGTCGTTCAGCGCTAGTTCAATAAAATACACTTTTGCCCCTATTTTGCTCAAAGTTTGCTCCTTTTCGCTTCCTTTTGCTCCAAAGACCTAAAATCATTTTACCTGCATGAAATCATGAAAAATGCCTTTCTTTAAAGTGCAATATCATAAAAAACAGGTATGAAATGGAAAGTAAAAAGCTATCAAATTTTTCAGTGGATCAAGTATCGTTCTTTTTTCTTTGAAAATTTTAGAACCAAGACACGCTTAGTACTACGGCATCAAATCAATCGTACATAGCAGAAATTTAAAACAAAATAACTTTTCATTAAACTATTCAATGATAGTACAAAATCACTGATCTCTCGGGCCCAACTACAGAACATAGTTCAACGATGTCAAAATGGTGAATCACAATAAGGATCTCTATCGGTAGATCAAAAATCCCATTTCCATGTTATGTTGCTTTCATGGTGATTTGTAATAATGAGGAGACAACCTCACCTCCTAAGACATCCTCCAAGAAAAAAGTCTTCTTGGATTCACATAGAGGTGTGCAATTACAAAATAATCACAGCACTAAGGGTTGTAAGCCCTCTAGGTCTGGATCTAGACAGTTCTGTACGAAGCCGTACTTTCATCCATCTTTTTAAATGTGATGGAGACTCTTCTTCTTGGAACTTTAGGTATGAAATGCTTGGCCAAGTTGGTCCCATTCCCTTGCAATATGAAAACTGATCCAACTGGAAGTGGGATTTCTATCGTCCCTCGAAATTTGCCCGGACCAAGAGTCTGTATTTCTTTCCAGAACAAAATGCAGCTTTACATATAAACAACATTGTGCAGAATGACTGTTGAAAGTGGTGGTGGAAATTTTGTGATAGAATGCAATCCCCTTCCTCATATATATTGATTATACAGCTCTTAGGTATGAATTCTGGTGGCAGAACGTGCCAAGCAACCATCCTCTTCACCATCTTCTTAATTGTTGTTGGCATGAGATCAACTTCATCATGTTGGGTAATCTCCAAGGGATTTTTTTTGCTGTCAACCACAAAGTTGTAGCAATATTTGCACCATATGATGATTTATCCTTTACCCTTCATCTACTTCTGCAGTTCAGAGTAAGTTCTTCGTTGTAAGCGACCTGCGTGAACAAAATCTTTATGGTGGAAAATGTAGTCAACATTCTTCCTCACATTAGTGTGGAGCTCCAATCCCTCCAAGTTGTTGACTTACTTCCCCTAAATTCTTTCAAAATGTTTAAAATTATGCCTGTTGACTTGCTGAAATCTCTCTGACTCCACTTCAGAAATGATTTGTAGTCATCTGAGCTGGATGAACTGTGACACATAGAGCTCTACATATGCATGTTCCTCGGGAACCTATGTGAGTAGAATCAGGATGCACTCATTGGAAAGGGCATCACACTCCATGAAGCCATAGCAAGGCTCAAATAATGTATATTTTGGCACAGCAAGCTCCAGAATTGTGTCTGTCTCTCTGATTGATGACTGAAAACATCCTCCTCCACTGTCTGGTATGTTGTCTAATCCTCCTCTAGTATCGGTGAGAGATCTGTAAAATCTATTTCCTATGTCAGTCTTCTCTGTAAAAGGTCCAGAACCTTGTGGTTGTGGTAGTTCAAGTTTCATCACAGCATCCTGGACAAAGGTTCCCTTCTTCGTGGACTGAGACTATAGGCTCTGTTTGGAGAGAACTAAGAAGCTCACCTTCTACTGTCAGTATCATGGACTTCATTTTTTGATTTCTGACATTTTTAAAGCTATCTTCCTTGTTATCTCTATAACATTTGATAATTTCTTTCCTTATTTAGTTTGGTCAACCTCCTTGCTTTTATTTATTTTGGTCGTCGACCCTGTATCTCTTTCTGGCCGAAGATGGTCAATAGGGGTCCATCATAGACTATATTGACATGTTAGAAGTCTAAGTCAAGTTTATGACAACTCTGCCTATCACATGCTGCTCGTCGAGTGCGAGG